>OZ038481.1:101611088-101663588 GCA_964036315.1 Acanthosepion esculentum
TAAATCCTTGTTTGATATTTTCAACTTGTAACTCTTAAATCTCCTTTTGCACCCTGGGCGAACGTCAGAACATTAATATCGTGAGGCTTTCAAAAACCCTATTTTAAATATTATATCATTTCTAAATTTTCTTGTCATATATTTTCTTGAGTGTTCTTTCTAATTTTTATAAAATAAAATAAAAAAACTATTCTATTAAAAAAAATCAAATAAAAAAGTCAATATGACAAAATGAATTTGTAAGTTTCAAAGGTTCAAATAGGCAAAAAAGAGGTTTCATTTTATTTTCAGTAATCAAAACAGTTTGTAAATTCACGCAAATATGACTAAGACCAGAAACTCGTGGTTACTTGAGGCATTCACAAGGCCGCTTTACTAATGAAAAGCTGACTTGCCATTTATTAAGGAGAAAACATTTTATGTAAAGTTCAAACACTCCACGGTATTAACGGAAGGTTAACAAAGCTGAATTTAGTTGATTATATATGTATTTTCCTTACAGCTGGAAATAAAATTACATCATATTAACATCATTTTCTGAAAACTATTTTGGGTGTTTTTTCGTCGCATGTTAACACAGCATATTAGGTATTAGCGCTTCATTCACATTAACGGCTTTTTGTTTTTATAAACGTTTTCCTTATTAATGAATTATTAACTTAATTTTTTTGCGGGAGAGACGTTTACAGATGACAGTATGTCTTTGTGCCTTAAAAATGTGTCAAAGATGGTTAACTTAAAAAATTAATCAACACTTTAGGGCAGGTGATAAGAGTTCAGAGAGATAAAAGTACAGGTGTAAAAAGTTAAACGGTGAAAAAACAAACAAACAAAAAAAAAAAAACTTTAAAGACCAAGCAATATTCTGTCATTCATTACAGCTTTACTAATTCTGTATATTGAATCGATTAAAATCGATTGTAATGATTGTGATTAGTAGAATTATTGATTATTATTTTTTTGTTGCACTTACACTATTTTATTTTTATACGATTTTAGGATTTCGACCAGTACGAGAGTTGTTGACACTTTAGTACTAAAGTTGACTTAATGTTGAAAAATATTTGTGTTCGTGTCTAATAAATAGAAAGGCATTTCAGTATAATTGAATTGATATAAATTTTTTCCGGTCAGTCAGCTAAGTGCCATACATGATACACAGTTAAGTGATGGGTCGAAACCCATGACTGACGAAACGGAAGATTTTCCCGTAGTAGGTTGCCATTTCTTTCTGCGGTAGACTGGTTGCCAACCAAGGCTATAAAACTCAATCTGTTCTGCTATTAAACCCATAGCAAGAGGGAGAAGAGATGGATTCATATATTTTCCAAGGATATTCATCCATAATAATATTAACTTCATTTTGATGAATCGGTGCCCGTTCACAACATAAGAGATATTTGCTTTTAGCTAGAAAGAGAGTGGCAAAATTTAGCAGAAATTTATTCTAATGCTGCTAAGATTATGTGCAATTTTGGAAGTTGCTAGTACTAACATAAAACTAATTTTGCAAGATAATTCTGCTGATTCTATTTACGAAAGGAACTATTAGAATAAGTATAAAGGATAAACATTTTGGAGAGTCGTGATCGACCTCGTCCTGAAGAGAGACGACAAGATCTTAACGGGAGTGATTGGTAAAGATTTTTAGGGATCTGATTCTTACAGATCATTATAGCAATAAGAATTTAAAAATCGAAAAATAAAGAAAGATTATTAATTGAATGAGCCTTGTTGATGAGCCATTGTATTGTTTTGTCAACGCCATTGACTTTTATGTAGGTCTATGTTGACTAAAAGGCTTAAAAAGTTTTCTAGTTCGAACAATAACATAGATAAAATTCCATAATCCAGCATAAGATTCTTTGTCTTGTCTCACTAATAAGTCTCTTTGCTTGTGTTACCTTGAAAGCTCCTCGTACGAACTGATGTTCAAATTCAAGAAAATCATGTGCTGTACTGTAAACAAACATTATGATAAAGATGTAAGACATCGTGTAATTCTTATTTAATAAATTTTCTTAAACCAGCACAGCAAGTTTGCCAGACTGAGCTAACAAGTATCGAATTAGGCAACTCTTGAAGGCCCAAACGTTGGTGACTTTTTTTTTTTAAAGCTAACTGATAATATTAACGAAAAAGTAAATTAAATTCAGAATTTCATAGTACTCGGCTTTTAAATGTCACTCAATCTTGCAACTCTACCCCACAGCAGAAAAGCAGGAGGGGGGGGGAATAAAATGTGTCAGGAAAAAAAAAAAAAAAAACATAGAAAATATGATTGGTTAATCCTACGCCAACAAAAATCAAAAGATGTAGTAATTTACTGATCCAGTTTCACCACCACCATCGTCACTGAATGGATGCTAGTCCGCCGTAACATACTAATTTCAAGTTCAGAAAAAAACAGTTTTAGCTATTAATTTTACATAAGTGTTTGTTTAGGGAGCTTCCAGGAGCCACCAATGATCCTTACTTTTGGTTGCTAATTTAATGCTAGAAAATTTACTTTTACCTGTGGTATCACTCTACAGTTAATACCACCACCACTGGAGTTAACTCCCTCCCCATAAGTTATATCCTAGCGACGGGCCTATTTTTGTTCAAACGCACTTCTTCAGCACGTAATGGCTCATTTGTGTCATTGAGTTTGAGGCCTCTGGTCTGACACAAGGCCAGATTAGCAGTGTGCTTTGTAAAATGATACTTGTTCAATGAAGAAACGATTTGAAAGACTAGTTGAATAACAATGGCCGATTAGATCGACGAAAAAATAGAAAATAGCCAGTTAGCTAAATAGGCCTAACATTAATTTCAAATGTACTGCCAATTTACATTACTTATTATCCGCAATGTTTGTTTATGGTGATTGTGCTTAGCGATGCAATTTGAAGGCAGACTAGAAAACTACAAGTCATAGAAGCAGACGACGTCACCCATCTTGTCGGCACAGTCATTCAGCAGAGGACAACCTTCCAAGAATGAACAGAATGGCATCAAAGCATCACACCGTTTGTACTCATGAATGCATCCATGAAACAGCTGGGAGTTGGATGTAAACACGCCGTGTGTTTAAACGTTTTGTGGCGGCGGCGGCAAATACGAGTTTTTATGATGTGAATAGGTATAACATTGGGCTAAACTATTGTAAATCTAATTAATAATAACCACAGATAGTTAATCAAAGGTCTAAAATGTGATAATTTGTTGTGAAAGAAAGAAAAATGACACGGTAGAGTCGGCGACTTGGAATTGCTAGTACGGTAAGCTATTAAAAACCAGCGTTTTTTTTTTCCAAAAATACCACTTGTAGCGTCCTAGTATACAAGAAATACTGTAAATACTGTAAATACAACGAAGCTCAGTGAGAAAAATCATGCTTTCAATGGCGGTGTTTAAATGGACAATGATAGTCATTCTTATATACTGCGTGCATTTCGGAAATGAATGATGATCAGTATTTCACAAGTTGTTCGATTATTGCAAGTCAGAATAGCTTACGGTATAAGAGTAAAATTAGTTCAGATGACGGTACGAATTTCGCCAACCGCAGATCTATGATCCGATAATCTTGCTTCAAGGACAGGTGAATTATAAACGGTGTGGCAATGATATTGTAAATAGTACGCCTTCGTAGAAAGCTGTTATAAGATTATCCCCACGGCTGCGGAATTGAAATAGACGTATGTCATAGATGTATTTACTCATTACAAGTAATGCTTGTCATTTGCTCGCGTGCATATGCATTAAGAACAGATGGTCAAAAGTATGTTTGATACAAATGATGTGGAAACTTGGGACATTTTGAAAACGACCGCTTGTCTAAAGTTTTATTTGTACGGCACAAAACCAAAATTAAGTAAAATTGTATTCCATTAGTCTTTTGATCGGGAACGGCCTACCTTGAAAATTAGTATTCGAAATCCTAGCTTTTATTTGGGTGCAGATATTAACCAGTGAGGTGTAAATAATTACCACAGCCACGGGACAGTCTCTTCCATGTAAATCAAATTATCTTCTTTCAAGCAAATATTTAAAGAAAATTGTTTGTTACTGTTTTATAGGAACTAATAAATTATCACAAAACTATATATTCATGATCACAGCGTTTATAGTATTTAAAAATATTATTGTACACAAATTTATCGTGACTATTTTTCTCATCTTGGTTGAATAAACACAAATGTGTCTGCAACAGGGATTTGCTAGCTACCCTAATAGACGAGTATCCTCGAATACGAGTGGCCAGCTATTATAATAGCTATTATAATAGCTATATATATATATATATAATGGCCGACTACTCTCGTTTTCCGAGCAAACCTGTCTGTTACGGTGGTCACTCAGTCCCTGTCGTAGACACCTGCTCAGGCATATTTGTACTTGTTCAACATCCATAAACCACCTGTGGTTTATACTGCAACTGATGAGCGGACTGTAGTTGTAGTTTCTGGGAGAGGGCACACAATCTCTCATGATCAGTACGCTCAAACCCTCGTCATGATGACTTGTGACTTCGTGCTAGCACAAACATCAACGGCTTCCTTCTACACAGTTTCTCTCACTAGGCTTGGGTCAAACTCGTGGTATAGTTTTTCAGGCACTTCCCAAATATACCGTATGACTCTCCACACCGATAACATGAAAAAGTCACTTTCCTGGCAAATCAACCATGGTGAGATTCGACCCTTGGTTTCAGGGTCGAAAAGTTGAATGTTATTCGGCCATATATCACGAAGTTTCTCCTGCTTATTTCTGGGCCATTTTCACATATCCATGTAACAGATGGTAAATATTTTGTACACATGTGATATGAAACAATAACAGGCCGTTAACGCCTAACAAAACACGTAGTCCAGTAAATTACTGGAGTTTAACGCGTTTTAAGGCAAGCGGACTTTTGTAAAAAAAGTGTTCATTATTAAACAAATAAAATTAAAAAAAAAACCCTCATCTATCGCACGTTTATATCTCGTCAGCGTCAGGTAAATCTATTGATTTATGATTTATCTAGCGAAACTTGAAATCCAGTAAGTCTTTTTATTTTTTTTTTATTTGTTAACTAATTATATATAAATTCATATTTGTCACTTAAGAATCGAATTGCCGAGTCAGTTTAGATGTTGCTCGGTGGGACTGAGTCAAACTAATCAGGTTGCTGCCTTTTATGCTTACGAGCTTAAGAGGCAGATATTCGTCAACAATATATATATATATATATATGTATATATATATATATAATACTAAAAAGAAAAATAGTAGCCAATGCTTGGATATTTTTTAAAAAAGTGCTCAATACAGAAAAATTGAATTTGTAGAGCTGGTAATAAAATATAAGATTAGGAAAAATCCACGCGTAACTCACTACCCAGGTTTCGACCTTACGGTCTTGTCAGGGCAATTACTTGTGGAACGTAAGGTCGAAACCAGGTCATTTGCGTTGCGCGTGGATTTTTTCCTAATCATTATATATAACAAATTATACTAATACATAATAACACGGTGTTATGAATGATAACAAACTTGCATAATGTACAGTCGGTTAAAACAAACAGTTCTCATTCTGAAGCAGATAAAAAATATATATATCAGGCGCCTGATTTTGTCAGATTGCCCCTCAGCTGCTATTTATAATATAGAAAAACAACATGGGATATTGGTCGGAAGGTTCAACTTCTACTGCCACACCAATAATGTCCGCAACTTCTGTATATAACAACCAAGTTTAGAACATTTGGTTAATGTTCTTAAAAAATAATCACATATCAGTTTAAAATGTCATGAAACATTTTCTCTACTGTCTAAGCAACAGACTCTCGGCCGGATTTAGGAGGATCGAACTTAGTACCAATGATTTGAGAAAGTAATGTGCTAAGCATTATTTTTCTTAGATGCTCTAAATAGGCAATTTAATATTTCTATTGGTTTTTTTTTTTCAGGAAGGTTTAATGGTAAATTTGCAGATAATGCCCCAGTGACCAATTTTAAAAATATGCATTATCCTAGTGTTAAAAAGCCTGATTATTACAAAAATAGCAATAAAAAAAATGAAGAAAATCTATCGTTTAAGAGATATTGCCAATCTTAGTTGAGTCCCATGTACAGCCTGGCCGCTTAAGTCAGGCATCTGCGAAAGCGCTCGGTATGGTGAAAGATTGACCCCAGGAACATAAATCGAGCAACATATTGCTTCAGGTAAACAGTAAAAGCCAAGCTGTACCCGGGAACCAACAAAGATTGACAATATCTCCTAAACAGTAGAGTTTCATTTTTTCATTGCTATTTTTGTAATAATCAGGCTTTTTTACGCCAGGAATAATGCATTATTTTAAAATTGGTCACTGGGACTATCTGCAAATTTAGCGGTTTAATTATGTCTTTTGATCAAATACACGTCTGATAGCAACAGACGTCTCTCTCTCTGCTCGTAACGAGTGCAAGTGTATCCTCAAAATAGCGAAGTTACTGTTTGCTGATATAACAAACAACGTATAACTTCTCGCAAGTTCGGTTCTAGAGATTATTGGCGGCTCTGCAAGAGTGTGCTGAACGACAGCAAATCCTCAATTCCTCCTCTATTCAATCAATTCGAAGTCCTGATATCTACAGAAGATAAAGTTGTATGCTTTGCTCAGAAATTTTCTTCGAACTCTTCACTCGACTCTTTTGGAGTACCCACACCTTATTTCCCCACTAGAACGGGGGTTCTAATGAGTGATATGCGCATATCCCTGTCACTGGGCTCGGATATCATTTCTAAATTAGACTCCCATAAGGCAAGCGGATGTGACGGGTTCCGAGCCGTCGTCCTAAAGAAATGTACTCCCGAGCTGGCTCCATTTCTCTCCAAACTATGTAACGATTTTCTCGCTGCTTCCTGCCTTCCAGCTTGTTGGAAATCCTCCTCTGTAGTTTCTGGTATTAAACTCTGGAGAATCTTCTGACCCCTCTAACTATCGCCCTATTAGCCTCCCGCCGCTTTTCGGCAAAGTATTCGAGACTTTAATCAAAGCTCTCTAACGAAAAATATGGCTTCCGTTTTTCCAGGTCGACCGCTGATGTGCTAACAGCCATCACTGAATATGTATATCAAGCTCTTGATAATAACGGCGAAGTTTGAGCTGTGACTCTAGATATCTCGAAGGCATTTTAAATGGTTTGGCACGCTGGTCTTCTATGTAAAACCCAGGGCTATCAAATACAGGACGATTGCTTGATTTAATTCAATCATTCCTATCAAATCGTGAGATAAAGGTCGTTTTAAACGGGCTCGCTTCCAGATCCTTTTACACGAGCACTGGTGTCCCCAAGGCTCCATCAGTGGTTAACTGGAGCAGGAAATGGCTTGCAAATTTCAATGCCTCCAAAACGAAACTGCTCTAATTTAACCACCATAGAGAAACTTTTCTGTCTCCACCCCATCGGCATGGCTGATGCTAGACTCCTGGAGAGCAACATACTGCCTTCTTGGCCTCACGTTTTCAACTGACTTGAAGTGGAACGATTATATCGAATGAATAGCTGTATCTACTGCAAGGAAAGTTGGGTCACTGTGTCGTGCCAAAAGGTTTTTCTCGTCAGAGTCCATCTTGCACATTTACAAATCTATCATTCGTCCGCTGTCATATCTGGTCTGATGCTCCTGCTATTCATCTCGAGGTTTTTGACAAAATCTAAAGAAGGATCTGCAATATAATCGATCCTTGCATCTCAACTTCACTCACTTTCTCTCCGACGTAATATGGCCTCCCTCTGTCTTTTCTACAAATATTTTCATAGCAACTGCTCTGGCGAGCTTTTCTCTCTGGTGCCCCGACACCATGAATTTAAGCGTGCTACTAGATTGGCATCTAGGTCCCACCCTATTATTATTGAAATAGTTAAATGTAACCGTCACTTCTACCCCAACAGTTCTTTTCTCGCACTTCCCGTCTGTGAAACTCTTTAGTTTACTTGCTTCCCTGAAAAACTATAATCTTCAAACATTTATAATCAATGTCAATCGTCGTCATCTTCAGTCTTCTTGAATCCCATTCATCATTTATCCTTTCCTCAATCCCCAATCTTTTCTCTCACTTTCACTCTCTGTAATCCCCTGTGTGCTAGTGGCATCCCCCCCCTTGCTTGAAAGGATGAAAAAAGATCACCCTCAAAAGTTAGGTGAAGGAATGTTGAAAAATGAATGCTCCCTTACGGGATTTCGTTCTAACTTGCGTATTTAGAAAACACTCTCACTAAAGCTCTAGTATTCGATTTTTTTTTATTAGTGTCAAGGCATACAGCTTGCATGATATTCTTTTATGAAATTTGGTTATGTAAGCTATCGTTGGAAATATATCTATAAACAAATATTCCTGTTATTTTTGCATTTACTTTCAGTGCTACAATGCGACAGCATTCCCTAGATTGAGAATATAACTGTGCCATACCAGTTTGGGTTCAATATTCTTGTAATATATATATATATATATATATATATATTATATATATATATATATATATATATATATATATATATATATATAAAGAAAGATCGTTTGTTTGATATTGGATACAAATGTGACTTTATTTAGCATGTATATTTTCAATGTATTTATAAAGTAAGTTTTTGTTTTATAAGATATTTTTCAGTAAATGGGCTATAAATTTGAGGGTGGGGATGGCAATTTGCGTTCGTTCATATTTACAAACAGCTTCTCTATGCTAAAAAAAAAATTTTTTTAAATTCCAAACTGGATAGAAGGAGAAATACGTCAAGTGCGTGACGACTTTTGGAAACACGTTTGAAAATATGAACAAATATAAATTGTTATCAAATAGATTTAGATGTGTGTGTGCGTGTGAAAAATGTTATTTTATATATATATATTTTTATGTATATATACTTTTATTTAATACGCCTGACCATAGATTACTAATAAAATCTAATAGTTTTTTTGATATCCATAAGTAAAATGCTTAACTATTCCATAACTGATGCATGTGTTATCTACCACGGACTTCCTTTCATACTTAAATGAAACAATGTATTTATCCGTTAAATAATATAAAAAAGGGGGCATGCAAAAAACATCAATGACAAAAGGAGTTACAAAACAAAGCATTTCAATAACAAATGAATAATAATAATAATAATAACAATAATAATAATCACAAGAAATTGTAAAATAACAATCATGCAATTACAAGAAACATTTTTTTTTCCAAAATTGGTTTCAGGCAAGTAGCAAAACTTTAAAACGTAACATCTCAAGAATACTTTATCAAATAAAGAGTAGAGGCCCTTAAACTATTTAAAATTAATTTTTGAATCAAAAGAGACCAAAGACAAAAGCGTTTAACTTCTATGTATCAGGACGTGGGCGATCATCGCTCTCCACAAGTTTCTGTTCTTTGTGTTTCTTACTAAGGTTTGCCTTTTTTGCTAGCTCTCCTAATTTCAGTTACACAAGCTCGTTAGGGAGTTTATTCCCTGTTTCTCTCTTACTTTCAATGTTCTGTGAGTGTCAAATTCTTCAAGACCTCTTCCCTTGTGACGCTTTTTAGAAATTCCAATTATCTATTTCTGATTCTAAACATAAGTGTCCATTTGTTTTCGCTTTCTCTAAAAATTCCTCGTTGTTCACACGTTCAGTCCATGGTATTCTCAGTCTTCTTGTGTAGAACCACATTTCCATCGGCTCATGTCTCTTCATCTGTGAGAAGATTGTCCAGCATTCATTACCATGTACGAGGGCCGCTATTACATAACAGCCCAGTACTCAGTATCTGTCTATATTTCTGAAATGAGGTATTATGTACATTATTTACATTATTCGGGCTATTGTCCTCATCTTTGTCGCCATGTTTATTACAACGTTTCGGCCGTTGTACGCTTCGGCCTTCTTCAGATGGTTAAGGCAGTGGAGAACTTGGAAAGGAGAATTAACAGGAGATAACTGATAACCATTAAAACATGGCACGTGGAACTAGAACAGTCTACCCCAGCGAGTGAAATAAAGGGTTCAGTTCGACATTCCAACCATCTGAAGAAGACCGGAGCGTAAAACGGCCGAAACGTTGTAATAAATATGGCAACAAAGATGAGGACAATAGTCCGAATAATGTAAAAAGAGTCCAGTACTCTTTTCTTTGTTTCTAAGGAATTTTTCCTGTTTCTTAATACTTTGCTTAGCGTTATGAAGGCATCTTTCTCTATCCCACTGTGTCTTCAGATTTCGGTGTAGCACTTCCTATTCTCTGTTAAAATACTTCCCAGATATTTAAATTTTTGTATTGTTTGATTTTGTTATTTTCAGGTTGAAGTTCACGTCTTGGGTTGTTAATTTTGTTGACAATCATATACAGTGTAACCCGGATATAAGAGACACGGATATAAGAAAGATTTTATCTGGTCCCAAATTAGAGCCTGTGTTAATGTATATATAATATACCAAACCCGGATATAAGAGAAACCCGGATATAAGATACTTCTTCTCCGGTCCCGACAACTCTCTTATATCCGGGTTACATTGTATACACGTGTTAAACGTTGAACTCACCTGTGGTCTTAATACATCAACGTCTAACACCAATCAATGTTCATTGGGTGTTTATGTGCGCATGCGTTGAAACGTGCATGCATATCCATTCATATTCTCGATTCTATCAAATGAAATTATTTGCGAAGATCACTTTTGTTTTATATTATTGTAATAGAAAATGCACATAAAATTATATTAAAAATGTGCTTGAATAATTGCTTGGATTTTTAAAGCGCCATTTTTTATCTCAAAATTTTCGAATGGAATTTGTTATCTGAAGAAAATCAGCTCGACACATTAAAACTGTTCTGACCCTCGCAGAAGCACGATGTTATTTGCATTTCCATGTTTATGTGGAAATCTAGTTAAAAAATTTAACTTAATCGATATAAATCAATACTTTTATTATTTGCTTCAATAATTGCTATCTTTATCATAATATTCGAATAATGAGAAATGTCTTTCACGGGAAGGTCATATACAGGATTTTAAAAAAATGTATAGACCGTCTATTAGTATCCTATTTTTCCTATGTACACTGACCAATAATTTATCATGGGTCATCAGGAGACGAATGTGTCAAACATAAGATACGCATATGACACAATATTGATGGCAGACACAAAGAAAACTACTGAAACTCATAGACAAAGTAGTAGAGGAAAGCGGATAGAAAAAACAAACCCTCAATTGTAATAAGACAGAATTTATGGTCGTTAGCAAAAGGGACAGGCGAAGATGTGTGCTACAAACTGGGGATGTTAAAATAAAACAAGTACAAAAATTTATCTGGGAAATGTAACTGTGCACTGAAATAGCGAAAAATACCTGCCAGAAGCTAAGTAAAGTATTAAGATGCAGGACAATCTCATTAGAAACGAAGGAAACATTGCTAAGTTGCTATGTAATAGCATATTATCGTATAGGGCAGTCAATGCTAGAAAATTTTCTCAGAGATGGAGATGAGATTTGAAGCGACCGAGAATTGGAGAATAGTATGGAAAGAATATATAGGCAATGACGAAGTTGTAAAGAATATGGAAACAAAACAAAAAAGGATGATTGTACATAGAATGAGGAAGAGACATTATAATTGGAATTTCTGGGAAGCATCAGGAGAAAAAAGAGTTTGGAGAATGTCACAGGACACATTGACGGCAGGAAGAGGAGCTCTTGACCCGAAGAGTTGTGAGTTCAATACCTGGCTACTGCAACTTGGAGAGTTGAATTAAAAGGGGGATAATTGAGACATTCGGAAGAGGCACGTAGAACTAGAAGAATCTACACCGGTGGACAAAATAAAGGATTCAGTTCGAAATTCCAATCTCCTGAAGAAGACCGGAGCGTCGTGAATATGGCAATAATGATGAAGACAACAGTCCGAACAGCGTAAAAAATGTGGATATAGCATGCTTTGTGATTTCGCATTTCTTTATTTTTTAAAAACAATGTACGTGTTTTGTAATGATATATATATATATATATATATATATATATATATATATATATATATATATATATATATATGGTATAAAAATGACAATCGGAAAAAAATTAATTTATGCTGACGCATTTCGTCTTCCGACTTTCTCAAGGCAAACAATGAAAGCGAAAAAAAGAAAAGAAAAAGAAAAAAGAAAAGAAAAAGATAAGAAAAGGAAAAGAAAAAGAAAGAAAAGTTACCAATATCCAGAAAGAGGCTTACGCAGGAGCGTCTCTCTTTTTTTAAATTTTGGATTTAATGTAATCATTGACCACAAAACATCTCTTTCATTGTTTACCTTGATAAAGTCGGAGGATGAAACGTATCGGCAAAAATTAAGATTTTTATTTCAATTATTATTTTCATACCAATTTATTTTGTCAACAGAAATATTCTGGGAAATTTAACGCACTAACACTAACACTCACACACATATATATATATATATATATATATATATATATATATATATATATATATATATATATATATATATAATTACTCGACTCTCCCGTCTTCGATGTATGAGGGTGAAGCAGCTCAGTTCTTAGAACCAACAGCCAGACTACCCGCACATATTTGATTATAGTGCTGAAAGCTCATGCAGACCCAACCACACTTTTTGCGAGAGCCGAATACAGAGAACTAGTGTACATTATGTCAAACAACCCTTTTTTAACCGCTATCTAGCTTATACAGTCAATATTAATCTTAGCGGATTGAAAATTTCATGTATACTGGCAATTTTACCTGATGTTACGCCGGCCAAATTTCATTCTTTTGCGTAGTTGTTTGTTTGACAGTCATATTTCATGTACAACATTTTACAATATTACAATTTATTATATATTTTCACAATATTAAAAATATCAACATTGCTTACTTTCCATTTCTACTGTGATCGAAACATCGCGGTGGTTACCATTTTGAATAATTAAGCAATTTAATTACAAAAACATTAAAGCAATCGATTATTCGAAAAGATCACAAAAGACTAGATTGGAAATTAATTTTTTTTTGAACTGTGTGTCAATTTAAAAAAAAAAACTTTATAGGCAAATTAGTTATCCCCATTAAGGAAAATTGCAAAATTGGGTAACATATAAAGAATATGATGACACATTTAAATAATTTTTTTTGTGGGTTTACAATTAAGTTCAGTCCCAGGGAGCTGTCTATTCAAGCATGTCTTCCCATTCGGGAGGGGACTAGGGTCATTAACTGGTTCCGGAGGTATCCACAAAAGGAGCAGTACCGAGGATACTAGAGCAATTTATTTCCTTAACCTTTGTACGCGTATCCTTCCACTTTAAACTCGACCTCGTGTCACATTCCGTTTGAGTTGGCGCACGGATAAATACCGTAATCGACACATTTATTTCATCTCATTCTTGTGTCATATTTTCACCCACACAGACACGGTTAGATAACCTATTCAATATATTTAATTTTCAGGGTTTTCATGCAGACACACCTACAAACTTCGAGCTTTATATATTAGATAAACAGTTGGTATAAAACATTTAACTACTTGAAAATCCACAACCAACGAGATCAATGATCAACCGGAAACAGGAAATGCAACTTTCTGGCACCAGTAAAAAAAGAAAAGTTCGTTTAATCCTTAATTTTAATTTCTTTACACTAAATAAATCAATTAAGGAAATTAGTTTAATTGAAGCAGATTAGTCTTCCTAAACATTCTTGCCAACAGGAAAAACTTTCGAAAAAATTGACCCAGTTTAAGATTTTAATATTTCACATTCATAGCTTGGAGCAACAGCTTTTACTCATAACAAAACATATGTTCAGTTCACCTGAGTTATCTTTCTTTCTTTCTCTAAAGTTGCACTGTAATCTTATACTTAGCTGTAAACGCTGGTAATCATTATAATTTAAACTTTAGTAACAGTATTTAATATCAAAACTAATTTCCCCTGTATAAACCAAGTACTGAGGGGTCGGGGAAATGCTTCCATTAAGTCGATATTCACATTCTGGGTCAAATCGAGAGAACAACTTCATGAACAGCAATTTTTTTCTCTCTTTAAACTTATTGTTTTTTGTATGAGGCACGGTGAAGTAATGGATAGCGGATTGTGGAATCGGAGAGCCGAGTTCGAATTCCAGTCGAATCCATTCACTTAAGTGCTAATACTCTTGGGAAAAGTATGAATTCTCTTCTTCTCCCCTCAGCTATAGGTAGATTAAATAGCAGGACAGACCGGGTTCTATAGCCTTGGATGGCAACTGGTCTACCGCAGAAAGAAATGGCAACCTACTGCGAGAAAAAATCTGCCTCGGCAGGAATGCATCAAAAGATACATGATCGCATAAGCGTGTATCATGCATAGTACATAACTGACTGATTGTTTTTTTTTTGTTAAGTTTATGGTGACCAAACTGTGGATGTGAGCACAGACTGGTGGGTAATGTGTCTCACCAATGGCAATAACTATGAGCCGGGCAAATTAAACTGTGATCGGCCCACTTGCACGCAAATAGCGCCTCGAAAATACGTTGTCAATAATGGTGACTATTTTTGCAGCAGAGAACCTGTTTTATCTAACGGTGTTGTTGTTCAGTGCAAATAAATAGGAGGCATTAGTTTCGGAACAGGCGCGTACACACACACACACACACACACACACACACACATATATAACAGACTATAAATTATTTCATGAATGTTCAAATAATTTATCTCATTGACCAACTTTAGAGTTTCGCATAACAACGCTTATCAGGGTCAGAGAGTTCGATAAAAACCATTGACTTATTATATCATCTTTATACATCACAAAGTAAAGCTGATCGTACACACCAAAATTCAAATTTAAAATACCGAGTACGCTAGAGTCCATTAATAACATGACAATTTACTATATTTAAAATTCCCAGCATCCCTTGTTCGTGCACATGCGCAGTCGCGCCAACATAACAAATTTAGTCCGATGGAGTCCTAAAGGACGAAACGCTTCACAAGAAAACTTTTCCCACTTTGTCATACATTTTCCCATATATATATATATATATATATATATATATATATCCATGTGTGTGTGTGTGTGTGTGCGCGCGCGCGTATAATAAGAATTACAAATAAGTATTTCTGTCTATAATTCTGGTAAATTTTGCGCAGTTTCAAATATTTACTTTTCAAATTCTATAGGAGGCTACGAAACGATACAATTATAGTCAGCAAATCTATCGTGAAATTAGCACGTGTTAGAATCGATATTCATATAAAAAAAAAATACATGAAGAAAAAAGGTTTAATCCATTCTGACCTAAAGTCATGTGATGATAAAGATTAAGTTGGTTCTTGAACTATTAGAAAATACACACCCATCTTTAAAGAGAAAAAAATAACAGTAAAAAAAGAAGAAAAATACCATAAAAAGAAAGGAAAAAATACACCATACATTCTATAATTTTCAGCTTTGAAAATCCGATGTGATTATTTTTCTAAACAAATCACCTGCACATTGGTCAGTAGATTTCGTAGATAATCAAATACAGTTCCAGTTAATTTGAGAGAATGATATTTGCCAAAGAGCTCTGTAAAATGGCGAGCTTCGTCTTAATAACCCTTGCCGGCCGAGGAAATGAACTCCGCTGGGTTGAGCCAGAATAGTAAGTTAACGTTGGAAAGAAAGCCAATGGCCTTATAAATAGGGGCTTATACTCTCATGGTTTCCGCTATCTTCTTGAGTCTTCTCACTGTGAACGAAGTCGTTCCGCCATTCTGCGGGCAAATATTGCGACAGATGGTGGCTTACTAAGTCATTAATTAAACAGGGAAATGATAATAGAAATTATAGCAACCGTCACCGCCACTACCTCCATCACCAACTGGGCTGTGGCTTCTGCATTGGCCCCTTTATATTTCACTATACCACTTACCGGGGCTGTGTCACCTTCCTTTACCAACAGCTTGAACCAGCCCCACCTCACCAGTCAGTCTCCCGGAGAGGAAAAAGGGGAGATGGCACTAACACCTTGGAAAAGTGCATGAAGGAACGAAGGAAAGAAAGAAGAATAAAAGAGAGGAGAGTTGTCTTCACTTCTTGTGCAAAAGGCCTGCCTGCCTGCCTGCTTATGGGCCTTCCCTTCTCTTTACAAGTAAGGGTGAGGTAAACAGATGATGGGTAATAATTCAGAGGCCTTCCCCCATTGACTGAAGATCCCTCAAATTATAGCTTACTACAATTGCGGTGACCTCCCCGTCATCAAATCACTCCTCACTTTTCGCATAACATTTTTTTCTCTTTTTCTTTTTTAGCTTTTAATACACAGTCTCATATGCAGGCTTGTTAGCCTTCCGGTAACCCGTTGTCTCTCACTAAATATGCCACCTTCAACTACAGCCATTTTACTATTTACACACACGTGATGGAGCTTGGAAAGAGAAAACAAAACCAATAAACTACATATCCATTACCTACAGTTAATTGACGGAGCTTATCCTTGACGAGGAAAAAATACGAAAAACAAAACAAAACACAGAAAAAAAAAACTGATGCAGCAAGTCAAAATTTGCAAAGGAAAACGTTCGCTATTTTTTTAGCGATACGAATGCAGGATTATTGTTAGCTCAATACTTTCTGGCATTTCCAGAAATTCAACTGTGTCGGCTTGTCTAGCTCTAGCAAAATTGATAATTTTTAAGACACGCAATCGAGAACGAACATTTTTTTTTATTCATGCAAAACGAGAAATGCCTTGTCGAAATATTCCGGTTTTAAGTTTAGGTTTTTTCGATTTCATTCATTTTGTTTAAAAAGTTTCGCTTCTTGAGCTGGGTGCTTGCCACCCTCACATTATCTGTCCATTACTCTCAATGACCACAGATGTTTACGGTGTTCCGAAGCCAGATGGGGACATGCAAGACGTACCATAGCAGCTGGTCGTCCCCCACACCTCAGATTCTGAGATCTTTTGTTATTATGATGAGGCCCATAATCTCTAATCATGTGGTAATTGTCTGTCTGTAATACGAAACCCCCGACAAAATTCTCCATCTATGTCATAATTAAGGCTTGAAAATAAAATTATTCACCTCCAGCCCACTTCAAAATTGCAATTGCATAATGAATTGGCTACACCAGCAGTAAAGCGAGTCTCGTTTTCTTTTTTCCCCGAGTCCGACGATCTAAGTAATTCCAGCAAGGTGTATATGTACGCACTTATATACGCAATCTCTCCTAAGTGTTATGGGGGTGTAAATTAATAGGCTAGATGAAGAGTGAGTAAATAAAACTTGATCGTTGTACAAAGAAGTGAAGAGTGCATTTAAGAAGCGAATGCGCTCTGTTCGATTCTCCGCTTCCTAAAATAAACATGAACGTATTTAAAACATTTGAAGACACTGCCCTCGTCTAGCCTTTGATGTGCGATCAGTTTAGCGCATCGATGTTTTTTTTCTCCTTTTTTAAAGACTGATAATACTTCAGGGCAGAGAAATAGAGACAAAGGGGAAAATAAGCAACGTTTTTTGTTTATTGTTGTTTTGGAAACCGATTTAACTTCTTCTATGTGCCGTTGGCGATCATGGCTCTCCATAATTTCCTGTCCTTTGTAAAGTATGAACTTTGTCTTTTTGTTATCTCTCCTAAACGTTGTTACGCTACCCACTTACACAAGCTCACTGGGTAGGTTATGCGTGGTTTTCCTCTGTCTATCTTGTCTTCAATTTGTCCTGTGATTATCAAATTTTCCAAGCCCACTTTCCACATTATGTGCCTTAGAAATTTAAACTGTATCTTTTTTTTATGTTAAACTGTTCTTTTTGTTTCCATTTTCCCTAAAACTTCGCATGTTCAGTCCATGGTTTCAGCATCTTTTTTTAGAACCACATTTCTGTTGTCTCAAGTCTTTTCTTCAGCTGTGAAGCGAGTGTCCAGCATTCACTGTCATATATGATAAATGATATTAAATAACAGTTCAGTACGCTTTTCTTTGGGTCTAACGAATTTTTTTTGTTTCTTTATGCTTTGCTTAGCTTTTGCGAGGCATCTTTCCCTATCCTAATGCGCCTTCAGATTTCATTCTCGCACTTCCCAAATATTTAAATTGTTGACCTTGTTTGGTTTTGGTTTCTCCAATTTGTAATTTGCATGTTGGGCTGTCCCTTTTGTTAAGGGTCAGGATTAACCATATCCGCCTAAAACGTCAAAGTCAATGTTGGCGGCGTGACCGTAGATTCGACTATTTCTGCCAATATACAATTTTTTTTGCCTTGCATGAGATCAGTAATCTGGCAAAATAGCGTCTGACATGAAAGTGATATTCTTCAACACTTAAGGGAATTGTACCCATTGGCATTCATCGAAGATCACTGAATGTTTACGGAGACCAAACGGTGGATGGGAACACAATTAGATTTGGAGTCGTGCGTTTCGGTGGGAACAATGTGTGAAACAAATCGGGTCCTGGTCATTCTTTGCGCAGCTAGCAAAACACGAAATGAAGACAGACTCGATCAGCTCATCTGCGCATTCCGATAAATGAGTTTTGTATAGAGTTGAATGATTGTGTTGGAAACAATGTTGGCAAGGGAACATGAAGAGAATGGGAATGGTTTACCCCCGCTGTATATGGTACGGAGGGTATTAGATATAAAGGTCTGAACGAGTGGGAAGAGAAAATGCAGCCTGTCTGAACATTTTCCATAGAAATGAAGTATCGACAGGCTTTTTATATTTTATGATTAAAGATGGCATTGAGAGAGTGAAACCTGATGAGAAAGGACTATCTTCCTTTGAACATTTCGGACTATCGCTACAGAAGGAAACATGGATAAAGAGAGAGGTGAAACTGGAGTAACTGGAGAAAGAGACGGACGAGAGAGACAGGAACTGGGCGAGAGAGACAGAAACGGGGCGAGACGGGCGAGAGAGACAGAAACGGGGCGAGACGGGCGAGAGAGACAGAAACGGGGCGAGACGGGCGAGAGAGACAGAAACGGGGCGAGACGGGCGAGAGAGACAGAAACGGGGCGAGACGGGCGAGAGAGACAGAAACGGGGCGAGACGGGCGAGAGAGACAGAAACGGGGCGAGACGGGCGAGAGAGACAGAAACGGGACGAGACAGACAGAAACGGGACGAGAGAAGCGAGAGAGACAGAAACGGGACGAGAGAAGCGAGAGAGACAGAAACGGGACGAGAGAAGCGAGAGAGACAGAAACGGGACGAGAGAAGCGAGAGAGACAGAAACGGGACGAGAGAAGCGAGAGAGACAGAAACGGGACGAGAGAAGCGAGAGAGACAGAAACGGGACGAGACAGGCGAGAGAGACAGAAACACAAGCCAAATCCCTTGAATATCAATAGCAGCAACAACTAAAATGGATAGCACATGTAACTCGAAGAGAAAATACTGGCATGATGTAAAGGTTCCATCCTACCCCAAACAGCTGTTTTGAAACGAACCCCCCCCATCAATACTGGAAAACGGGATAACAGCTATGATACTTGTGAAGACTATTTTCCCCAAAAACATTTTAAGAAAAAGATTTCTATAAATTTCAACCGACAGTCGTACTGGCTGCTCGGTCAATGGATGCCAAATATTTCCTTGTAGATAAGCTGCTAAATTTCCATTACTATTTATGATATAGTTTCGTTTTTACTCATACCAAATTTCATTAAAGTGCCACTTAATTAACGGATTTGTTATTTTGATTCTAATTTATGTAATAGGTTTTAGGGAACCGTTTATTATTACTGTAATTATGGAATTATCTATTTATATTGATGTATGTGTTAATGTGAACGTTTACTTAGTGAAGTAACATGCCCCATTCTCATATGAATCTGTGTATGTATATAAATAAAACAAAAAAGTGAGAACGTTTACGTCTATTTCTCAGGATCAATAACAAAGCGAATACTTCCAAAAACACATAACCTTTGCCGCCAAATTGTTGCTCCCCTTGGAGAGTAACACATTTCCCTTCACGAATGACTTGCGCCGAGAAAACACTTCTAAAGTCATAATTAAAATTTTTCAATAATTCTTGTATCATCACGTGTAAGTCTCTTGACAAATCAAGTCTTCAAAACACTCATTTTTTATTTTCTTTCTGTAAATTGAAAGACAAAAGACAATTTTGAAATGCCTATCGTGCAAATATATAAATACCTATAGTGCTTCTATTCATCGCATCTTTTAATTCTATTGGGATACGCACACATATCTATCTCCTTAGATATTGCTGACTGTTTCTCTCTTCTGGAAATTGTCTGACAACATTTTAAAATATAATAGACTATGGCATAAAGAGAAGCAAAAGTAATTTTACAGCGTCGGGACAAAAGGCTCCAAATACTTGATTGGGGTTTTGCTGCTTTATTTATTTATGGCAAAGAAAATATGTTGGCGAGGACAAATGCTGAACCGTCGTTTCTGCTCTTTAAGTAATCATGTCTCAAAATTCCTTAGCTATTACGAGGTTGTGTTGAAAAGTTTTCAGCCCGATCAAGAATGGATCCCCAAAAAGTATCCGACGCTTGGTCATATGGTTAGATTTTGGGTAAGAGGTTGGTCTGTGAAATTTAAGCACCGGTTCCAGTGCTTGTGTTATGGTGTAAGTTTGGGGATAGTATTTTCGTTATTTCCATGATATTTCTTTGGAATCATCATTGGTTTCCAAGTTTAAAATATCCTTTGATCATTACGATTTGTCGTTCCGTAAACAATTACTTTAACGAATTTTTCGCAAGCTTTTTATTTTTGATATTTGGTATACAATTTTTTAAGTATGTCCTCTTATCCACAATTCGCTTCCTCCATCTCTCTCTCTCTCTCTCTCTTTGGTATTCTCTTTTGTTTCTTTCTCCTATGTTTGTTCCTTCCTTTCATTCCATCTGCCTGTCTTTTTTTCTGTCTTCTTCCTTCCCCACACTTTCTCTCTCTTCTGTCTTCCTTCCTTCTCACCGTCTTCTCCAAATCTTGATCAGTTCCTCTCTCCCCTCATCTGTCTTGCTCATTTTCTTTGTCTTTCTCTCTCCTCATCTGTCTTGCTCTATTTTTCTGTCACTAGTTCGGCTTACCGTTTCTCCGTCTGTCTCGTCCCGTTTCTCTCTTTCTCTACATCCTTGTATCTCTTTCTACATTTATCTATTTCATTTCACTCTCTCTGTATCCATGTTTCCTTCTCTTTGCTCATTCAACTTCTCTCTTCCACCTCGTTTCATTTTCTCTTCAGTGACATTCTCACTAAAGCCCTCTGTCTCTCTTCCCTTCCCTGTCTTTTTTCAACCCTCTCTCCTCTTCTCATCCCTCCCTAAAACAAAATCATTGTCTATTATTATTGTTTGCATCTTTTTCAAGAGTTTCTTACGATGTTTACAATAAACCGACATTGCTACGATCAAATTCCTGTTCCCAATTATGATGTCGGAAACAAAACATGCATCTTGTTGTTTCATGTTTGGCTTCCAAGCGAAATGTTTTCTCATCTGGCCTTTGTGTGGCTGAGTTTCATAACCAATGCTTTTTCTCTCACTTTCTACCGACCCACAAACAATGCCACGCAGGCGAAGATGTTAGTCCCATACTTAAGCAATCAAAAGAGTAATGTTACCAATGGCCATATGATGTCTGTTGAAAACACAAAATATTAGGGCCAAGCCCTGTCTCTCTGGGAGAAACGTTTGTTGCATTTACCATAATAAAATAGGAAACATTTTTTTTTGTAATGAAAACTTCTGATATTTAATCTTAAATTAAACCGAAAAATCATGAGCTGATATTCGTCTAGGTTTGACACAAGGACGGATACGTGACGACCTTCAATCGGTATCCACCTTATCTTCATAATCTTCACTTCCTGCATTCATATCACACACCGCCTTCATTATAACCATTTTGATTGTATTGGTATTAAGAAAACCGCAACGGAAAACGAACTCATATACGATGGCTTGCAAGACTAGTATACTTAACTACGCTATTCGTAGTCATTTGGATCTTAAGTTCTGTTAAAATCATAAAAAGAAACACTCACTGTTGTGAATTGAGACAGCGTGATTGCAATCAGTGGTGAGTTCGAATCTTATGCGCACTAAAATGTGTCCGTTTGTTTTTTATGGCTTATCAATCTTTTTAAGATTATTTAAAGCCGAAACATTTTTTGGAGTGTAAGAAAACTTTTGGAGACAATGTTTTTTTCTGATACAAATAGTACAATTTAACCCTGAGCTTGGAGAAGAAAAGGTGTATTCATACCTTTCCCAAGAGTATTAGCACGTAAATAAATATAACGAACCCGACTAGAATTCGAACACGTCTTTCCGAATTTTCATTCCGAGTCATTATCCATTACACTACTCGCACATGCAAGCTTACAGCACCTGGTATTCCCACGCGGTCACCGATCTAGGTACTGACCGTTGCTTAACTTCAGTGTAAGGCAAGAACCGGTGTTTCAACGTGATATGGCCGTATGCATCATCAGTCCCATGACCGGATGTGGCCATAAGAGCACCTGACCATCTCCCCTCACATGTCTCGGTAGGTATTCATTCATACATATTGTGTCTTGGGTAAAGTAGAGTTGGCGGAACCCATCCCTCTCCAGGTGAGACCACAGCCGATGTCCAAGACACACATTGGGAATGGACACGTGTCCGTTGCTTCCACCAGGAGAAGCCTCTGTAGAAGCCGTTGACTTCAGTCTATGACACCCACCGCCCAGCGATAACGTGTCATCACCGGATACCAGTATTTCAGTTACTCGTGCAGATTTAGCCAGCAGCCGGTCGAAACTCGCTGTAGTCCACAACTATGTTAGTTAATTCTCATACAGTATGAAAAATGTATATGAAAATGAATAATTTCGAAATGTCTATTGAATGGTTGTACTTTTAAGCGACAGTATATATAACATCAATTTATGTGTTATTTCTCTTTACAATTAAATTTTAAATTTTTTTAATAATGGAGTTTATTCAATTTCTCTGTTTAAAATAAACGAGACAAAATCAAATCTTTTGAAACATTTCGAATTCCAGTCGAATCCATTACATTCACTTACGTGCTAATACGTAAATAGCAGGACAGATCGGGTTCTATAACCTTGGATAGCAACTAGTCTACCGCAGAAAGAAATGGCAACTTACGGCAGGGAAAAATCTGCCTCGTCAGTCATGTATCGAAAGATACATGATCACCTAAGCGTGTATCACGCATGGCACATAACTGAACTGATATTCACTTACGTGCTAATACCCTTGGGAAAGGTATGAATCCTCTTCTTCTCCCCTCAGCTATGGGTAAAATAGCAGGACAGACCGGGATCTATAGCCTTGGATGGCAACTGGTCTACCACAGAAAAAAATGGCAACCTACTGTGGGAAAAATTTGCCTAGTCAGTCATGTATCGAAAGATATATGATCGCTTAAGCGTGCACCACGCATGGCACATAACTGACTGATTTTTATTTTGTGAAGTTGAAAACTTTTATATTTTCAATTTTCTTTTCTGAAGTGGACAGATTGAATTTTGGTTAGAAGCAGCAAATTGTGCCAGGAAATGAAATTTAAACTTCGAGATTACAATTCTTTAAATAAAATTAACGGAAAAGAGAAAGAGAGAAAAAAAATCTACGGATAATAGAAAAACGAGTCTTATTGGCAATTTTCTTGTAGCAGACTATTTGATTTTTTTTTGCATTTCAGTAATAATAATAACAATTTATTTTTTATCAGTTCAATAATATATAAATTAATGAAAAGAAACTTCATTTCTTTTTTGAAACTGACACAATATCGCGCCCTTTACTAAAATTCAGGCCATGAATCCTGATTTTATTTCATTCATCGCTGATGGCCAAATTTCTTCTAATCGAATAACCTCTCACCTTCTGCCGTTAATCTCGCACCTCATTTGTCACTTTCACTACCAACAGCTTATTTGAAATGTCAACATGAAAATATTCCGTGACAGTTAAATAATGCAAAAAATAGAATAAAAAAATTAATTTAATTTTCTTAAAAGGCAAACTTGTTTAAAAAAAAAAAAAATGAAATTCGGTGTATGTAGAGATAGAAGAAAAATATAATGTTTAAAAAAATATTTAAGTATGTTTGAAGATGGTTTCATACTACGCCTATTGACTTATGATGGCACATTTTCTCCCAAACGCTTTCGGGAATAGATCACCAACATCAAGTATGTTCATTTATATATTCTGGAAATTTATAATTCCTTATATTTTTACGCAAGTCAGAAGAGGCAATATTTTTTATTACCATTTCTCCAAAGCTCCACGGAAACCCAATCATTATAGCAACTGTTAAGTTTTATGAGACCGGCATGCTGGCTTGACTCACAAGACGGACTGCCCTTTACATAGCTCAAGGGTTCCAACTTCTCCGCCAATTATCCATAGCCGATGTGAATTAAATATCGAATTATACCTTTCCCGATGTGTGAATGCGAAATGTCCAAACTGGTGTTTGAAACCGTTTTGCTGATTCCACTCTTGGTTCTGTTAAGCCACTTGCAACTCCGAAGTAAGCTTTGAAGAATATAGAGAATCTTTAAGGAGTCACTTAAGACATGAGAGAAGAGGGGATTTATTTATGTTGAAAGTAAACATCAAAATAATAAGTAAATGAATAATTTTCCTTATTAAACAAGTATATTTTTCGGGAAAACTGAAAGAACAAGGAAGTCAAAGAAAGCAAGAAGAAAGGACTATTGGGTGTAAGAAGAGTGTATAGCTGTAAAAAACAAAATAATCTCAAAACAAAACGAAAAATGAAGAACCAAAAAATGAAGAAACAAAAAACAAGATACAAGTGTTGTATTGGGGATCTCAAAAAACAATCTGATGCCTAAATATAACTACCTGGGCATTGTGGCAACAGACAACGAAAAACATGACACAGAAATCCGAAGCACATCGGAATAGTAAAAGATGGCTTTTTCAAAAAAAAAAAAAAATGAGCAAGTTATTATGAAACAGGAAAGAAGTCTTTAAAGAATAAAGAATGATGTCATGGATTGCTATGCAATGCTTAATCTTCAGTGAATGGTGGAAAGTTTCTTCCCAGATGAAGAGAAAACTTGAAACAGAAAAGTGGTTACCGACGGATGTGGAGAATACATTGGATATTTTAAGAATTGGAATTACAATGAAACTGCCGGGAGCAATCAGAAAGTGACAATAGAAACGTTTAAGACACGTTATAAGGAAAGAAGGCTTGGAGAATTTAACACTCACAAGACATGCTGAAAGCAAGAGAAGCAAGAAAAAGCAACGAGTAAACTACTTGACGAGATCGAATAAAAGGATGACAGAATAAGAACGAAAAAGACAAAGAAGCGTGGTAAAACCGGTAAGAGTTACTTAATGCAACAAAAGACGGGAAATTGTAGAGAACGATGATCACCTTTTCGGGATGAATTTTTACATTCCTTATGTCAATAAAATATACTTATTTTGGTGAACGAATGAAATGTTTATTTTTATAAGAAGTATAATAAAAGGAATAAGAGAGAGGTGTGGGGGTATTACCACTATTCTTGGTCATTTGATTGTTTTGTTCTACGTAATTGGAATGGAGGAGGCAATCTCAATATTATCATATTGCCTAATTAAGTTATTTATAGGGCATGGGAAGAAGGGAGTGTAAGAGAGTATAATCAAAATCGAACAAGAAACGAATGCAAGCCGCCATATGACGGCCTGCGTCAAATACTAACGCAGAGAAAGAAAGAGGCAAATCGACTATTTTCCTGATACGGAGGCATCTCGTTCCGAGAAGGCAGGGTAATGATAACAGCCAATCAGGGACGAACAATGATTTATGGCCGCTTGTGTCAGCGAAAATGTTTAGCTGAAGGTCCATCTTCTAATGAGTTGGGGACAGGCTTGATAAGCCTGCTTACTATAATGACAGCGTCTATCTTGCAGACGAAGATAAATTGCCCATTTCAATAACTCTTCTATTGCTTTAATTGTCAGCTAATATCACACCAATACATTATACACTTTCATTCACAGACATGCAAATATGCACTGCTCCCTCCAAACTGATTCATCTGTTTACGAATAATTGTACCTTATGAATATAAATAAGGGGTTTATGTGAACTATATATATATATATATATATATATATATATATATATATATATATATAATGGCATATTGTTTAAAATTAACAACCACATCAGGAATCCAAAGACTCGACAACTAATGATCTAAAACTAATAAACTTTCTTTGAAAGTAATCAGAAACCTTTAGCAGCAAAGAAAGTATGCAATAAATAAATAAGTAAAATGAAATAAAATTAATATAAGAAGAAAAAAAATAAGGATAAGACAACATATCTAAAACCATTAACTCTTAAAAAGAGCAAAACACATTTTCCCCACTAGCCTTTTAAGATATCAATTGCCTACACATGCATATAAATGAGAAAGGCGACACAAAGAAGAGTAACACTTGGTCTAATGATCACTTAAAGCAGTGATGATTTCTTTTCTACTCTATCATTTTATATATCAGTCGAATCCATTACACTGACGTGCTAATAACCTTGGAGTATGAATCCTCTTCTTCTCCCCCCAGCTATGGGTAAATAGCAGGAAAGACTCGGTTCTATAGCCTTGTATGGCAACTGGTCTAGAAGGACAACTCTGAATTCAAAACCTACGGAGAGTTGTTTGGGGACCTTGTGGCACACGGTGTACCAGGTCGGTATTCGACTATTCAAAAAGTGTGGTTGGTTCTGCACAAAGATTTCACCCGTTTTAATTAAGTCATATGTAGGGGAGTCTGGCTGTCCGTTTCTAGGAACTGAGTTGCTTGACACTCATACGTCGAAAACGATGGGATAGTCCACTATATATATATATATATATATATATATATATATATATATATATATATATATATATATATATAAACACACATATATATATATATAATCGAATTCCAAATAATCCATCATATGAGAAATAACCATTTTTCGTTACCATCCTATCTTTCAATCAAGATAGCAAAGCTTTTCAATCAAAATATATAATTTTGACTCGGGCTGCTAATCGGAAGTACTGCGGTGGGGGTAGGGGGGTGACGGTCGAACTTGTAAATTGACGAGGAATTGAAATTAGCAACTCACAATAAAGATAGGCAAGAAGGCAAAAACAGACAGGCGGACAGATAGACAGAAACCGACAGACAGGTAGGCAGACAGAGGCATAAACAGAGACGGAAACAGACACGTAGGTGGAGACGGAAACAGACAGGTAGGTGGAGACGGAAACAGACAGGCGAGCAGAGAAGGAAGCAGACAGACAAGAAAGAAAAAGTGAATAAAAGAAAACAGGAAATGTCCGTTTGAATTTCTGATCTAACGAATCATCGTGATGATACGGGTTATTATTACAACGATAAAATAACCCTCCTGGATTGACTAATAATTCGCAAAGAGGAGAAGTTTCAAAACATCCGTATATCATAAACCAATAATCACTGGCCGTGGAATTCTTACACTCAGTGGAACGAGGATGAATCAATAAAGGACAAAATACAAGAAATAACTAATATTTCCTAGCATGAAAAGTCCCAGGAGAAGAGTTGACCTCAGTAAAATGAATAAAGTGTTCAATTCGAAATTCCATAAGTGGGTACAATATATGAATGGTTATGACGACGAAGTTGGCCAAAGAGTACTACAGCTGCATCTTTGTTACATTAATAACCAAAATGAGAATCCTCGTCCAGATTGAACAATATTAATTTTCAAAAAAAAAAAAAAAAAAAAAAATAATTTCATCCTCTGATAGCATATTGTATGGGAAGTGCGAGTGGTGTAACGCTCTTGAAAGAGAAATCGGCGACCCAAGTTCAAATTTCGGGCTACTCTGTTGTGTTCTCTTTCGCACAACTAACCTTACGAATCCATCTTTTCTCCTCCTAACTGTGGGTTAATTAGCAGGATAGACCGAGATCTATAGCCGTTGTGGCAACCAGTGTAAGAGAAAGAAAACTGATTTCCAAACGGAAGGTAATGGAAAGCCACTCCACTATATTTTCCAAGAATGCACGGTAATTCATAGATAATAAAGAAAAGGAATCTGTAGAGAGAGTCCTGATCAACTACAACCTAAAGAGACATGGATTTATAAAATAGATGTTTGGTAAATCCTTTAGAAATATTGTGTTGTATCAATCTTTCGATTGATACAACACAATATAGTACTGGAAAGTCGTCTTTCGAAAATGCTTGCTTTTATTTATGGTGGGATATACCTACCGCTAGGATTGAAACAGGATACGCAATCCTCGCAACCATCAAGCAGGCACTTAGATATAAACAACTTTAGATAGATAGACTTAACAGAATAACATAGATATTAATGCGATAGACAAAGAGGTTAAATCAGATAAAATAATTTTTAAATGCAGTATAGGTGTTTGTTAATTTTCGCTGCTTTTTTCTGTATTTTTTTGTATTAATGTTAAACAGAAGAACTGAGATCGCCAAAAGATTTACTTCTCGAATATCATGAGATAAAGACCAATATTTGACTCTGGTGTTTCTGCTTTCCTCTAGCTAAGATGATGAATTTAGGAGATGAAACAAGCCAGTCTTTGGAATCAAGAGGCACTTGACATTTAATTGATTTTGCAGAGAATATTAAATATCTAAGAAGCAGAGTGATAAGATAGGAATCTAAGGGAGAGCTCACAGTATGATAGCAATGAAGCTAAAAAGGTTTTTCGTTCAACTGAATCTAACAACTTTGTCCTTAAATAACCCAAATGTATCAGATTTGAAACCTGAGCAGAAAAGAGTATAAACAGACAAAGTACGACTCAGAAGTTTATGGAATTTGAATAGAATGATCGATCTGTCGTTATTCGGTATTTTCACGGTCTCACCAAACATTTCCTACACATTTTTTTGAAATATTTCAATATCATTTACTTTTTTTTGAGCGAGTAATTTAGAGGATGAAAGAAATACTTCGAAAAGAGACCCTCAGACTCCACTAAAAAAGTATTTATATGGTAATCAAAACTGGTAGGATTTTTGTTGTTATTTCGATGCATATTTACATCCTGAAAACAATATTCTGAGAGCTCTTCGCTACATGAGTGATTAGAACATCTTTTCTTTTATGTATTCTTAAAAAACTACTATACCAAGTTTATATATATATATATATATATATATATATATATATATATATATATATATATATATATATACACACTTCTCCGATATTCAGGCTGGTAAATGTAATTAATACAGATTAATTAAAAAAAAAAACCAGAACATTCACTTAAGTTATATCTATAAAAATAACGTATAAAACAGAAAATATATTAAATAATTGTCGGACTTAATAAATTTCATATGTTGTCATTGTTTACGTTAAGATATATTTCGTGAGCAGATATGATCGATCGAGAAAAAAAGTGTATATATATATAACTTCGACAATTTTTCTCGATCGATCATATCTGCTCACAAAATATATCTTAACGTAAACAATGACAACATATGAAATTTATTAAGTCTGAGATATATATATATATATATATATATATATATATATATATATATATATATATATATATAGTATCTGCTGCGTTTTCTTTAACAGGGCGAGTAGGTTTTTATGGAGTGGAGTTGCCAGCCCCATGTCCAACCAGTTTTGAATTCAGAATTGTCCCTCCCCTAGACTGGTTGCCAGCCAAAACTGGAGAATTCAGTCTTCTCTGCTATTTAGCTCGACACTTTTTCTTGCCATGTACCTTTAGAATATAGGTGATAATATCCCTCTACAACTTCCTCTCCTTTGTTTCTTTAAAGTAACCTTTAACCTCTCTTCCATCCCTTTTTGTTGTTTTGTCTTTCATTCACACACTGATTAAGTTACTTATGGATTTCACCCTGTTTTACTTACATTTTATATGTCCTAAGAGTGTTAGATTCTCCAAGCCCTCTTTCCTCATAATTTGTGCCAGAACTACCTTTTTTTATTTTAAATGTATAGCAAAATGGCCAACAATACATTTTATAGTAAAATGACTAACAATACATTTTATCAGTAGTTGAAGGCATGCAATTGCCTTCAAAATATATTTAGTTGAAGCCATGAAATTGTGTTCAAAATATTTAGATTTTGACATTAAATAACCCATAGAGGTGTTGATATGTCGCCAAACCTAATCAACCAACCAACGATATCAGAGAATTAAATCTTTTGGCAGCCTCTTCTTCCTCTTAACATTAATACCTAAAAGATGCAGAAAATCTACGTATAAAACCATGCGAAACGGCCATGAATTTTCATGATTATTATTATTATTATTATTAATAATGTGAAGATATTTTTTAAACTACCTATATTAAAAAAAACACTGACAAAGTCTCTTGTGATTTAGCAAAAAAATAACTATTAACTAACAAAATAACAAAAAAAAAACAAAAAAAAAACGATAGAACGAATATTCTAAATTTCCTTTGTTTTCGTTTCTTGAATTTTAATTTTTATATTATTTATTCGTTTATCGTGACTGTCAGATAAATGTTTATGGATAGAGGCGTAGAACAGCAAAAAATAAGAAAAAAGAAGGAAAGAAAAGCAGAAAACAAACTAAAAACAGAAGCTGTCAAATGATTTAAGTTTTGTTTCCCCACGAAAAACATTTGAAATGACAGACTGTGTGGCATTGTAAAATAGTTGATCATTACCTGCGACTTCTCTGAATGGTCATCTTTAAATGATGTTTCTGAACACTGGAGAGAACTATACGAACTTAACGATATCTATACGAAAGTCTATTTGAATAATGGTTGCTAGTCACGATAAAATAAACATGGGTACCTCACTCTTTAACACTAGGTAGAAAAACAGCGTTTTGAATGCTGATTTTCAAATCATACAAGTACATCCAACATGGAACATTGGCGCAACACAATATTCCTTTCTTAGTTTCTTCTCATTTGGATTAATAATTTAATAAATCTAAAGGGGATAAATATTTCATTTCTTTTTAGAAACATAAATATTTAAAAATTTTATTATTCTCACAGATAGGGTCACTTCGAACGCAACGACGTTTTACATAGAAAATTAAATGTTAATTGAAATCACGCTTTTAAGATGCGAATGCCACTCCAGTGGTAGGCGAAGTAATATAATTGACATACAGGTTGGAAGACAGCTTTTAAGCAGGAAAAGACTGCAACCATTCAATAATGACATGGATGTCCAGACTGCTCTGTTCAGGATAATGAGCACTTTTATTCCATAAATATAGCATACCTTAAAAACTATATATATATATATATATATATATATATATATATATATATATATATATAAATAAAACTGTTACATTGGAACATGCAAGTTACCATGACAAAAAGCAAAATCACCATCGGTAACCACCTGATGAAACGTCGAAACAGATATGCATTTTTGTCGTGGTAACTTGCATATTCCAATTTAACAGTTTATAATAAATATTTATTGGTCTACTCTTGTATTGAGACCTTTTTTAAATTAACGTTATGAACGTTTGAATTTATATTCGTTTCGTTCTTATAACAGATAAAAATTAGTTTAAAAATATATAGACTAATTTAATTTTCCCTCTTGACGAAAAACAAATTCATGCGGATTAATTCGTTTCCAGAAAGACTATGCGTTTTTTTTTAATTTAAAAAATAATATTATTTATTACACATGCAGAGTAATAAATTTCCATATCTATTTACAAAAATATTTTTTTCACGTTTTCTTGTTAAAGAATGAACTGTGTGGCTTCTTCTGTTCATTTGTTTCTCTTTCTGTAACAGTAAAATCACCTGTCGAATATTGATTAGCAGCCTGGTTTAATTATAAGATTATGAAAAGTCCGTTATTCTAGTAACCCGAAGCTAGCAAGCGTGATATTAACCTAATTTATAAATAAACAACAATAAAAAAGGTTAAATTTACAAAAATAAAATCATTAACAATAAAATTATATAATATGCTTATGGCATATAAATAAAATTATATAATATCTTTATGGCATCTTTTCTTAAAACTCCTAGATATTTAAATATATTCATGAACTGTCTTCGTTATTATATTATCCAAATTAAGAAAACCCCAAATTGAACAAGATCTTGATTTAAGGTAATAAGATGTTTAATGCGTTTCCACAAAAACGTGATACATTCTTTTGTGTTATATTATGCTTACCGTTAATCAAATATACGAACGCAAATTAATTAAGGTGATTGATCTTGGTCATCGCTAATCGAACAGCAGAAAGCGCTCGATCAAAACGCTTTAGGCAGTTCTTAACAGGAATGGTCAAACAATTAAATTAAAATTCCTTATCTATGGCCTTGAATTAAACTTGGATTAATAAAAGTTTGCTGTCTCAGCAGAAATGCACACACCCAGACACACAAACACACACATTATCGGTTCGATAAGATAAAATTGGCAGTTTAAACTAAAAAATGACTTGCAATCTGTTGTTAACTGGAGCAAGGAATGGCTTGTTAATGTTAACGCTTTTAAGACGAAACTGCTCTCTTTTAATCATCTGAGAGAATTTTTTTTAACTCCCACCGGCATGACTGATGCTAACCTCGAGGAGAGGGACTCATTACGCCTTCTCGGACAAACGTTTTCTGCTGACATGAAATTGAATCCATTGCTAGATGTGCAGCTAAGAACGCTGGTTCACTGTGTCGTGCGGGACAGTTTTTCTCACCATTAATCTATCTTACATATTTATAGGTTTAACATTCGCTCTTACTCTGAATAGTGCTGCCATATGCGTTCTGGTGTTCCTGCTATATATTTAAAGATTCTTGAAAAAGTCCAAAGAATAATCTGCAATGTTATTGCTCCTGAATGGCATTCTCGGCTTCAGTCACTTTCCCACCACCATAACGTAGCTTCCCTGTACCTTTTCTGTAAATACTTCCATGGTAATTGTTCGGATGAATTTTTCTCTCTTCTACCTAGACTTTATGAATATAAGCGCTGTACTAGATTGGCGGTTAGGTCTCATCTTTTTACAATTGAAATGACTAGATGTAACCGTAAACTCTATGCTAACAGTTTTTTTTTCTTTTGCACTTCTCACTTATGAAATACTGTCTTCCGGCTTCTTGTATGCCTGTCAACTTTGATATTCAAAAATTTAAATGCTATGTCAATCGTTATCTTCTGTCTTCTTAATAATTCTTTTATTGTATTCTCTCCTTAATAGTGTTTTTTTTTCTTCTCTATTATTCTCTAACATTCAGTAACTCGTTGCGTCTTTGTGCCTTTTTTGCCTTGCTTGGGGTGAAATGGTTAATATATATTTTCTTAAAAAGATATCTAAATTTAAAGTAAAACACGCGAGTTGGGCTTGACGACATCATACATATTTATTTATTATGACAATGAGTCTAAGGTGGAAGATTGTAATGATCATATTTTCCATTAAATTTTGATTTTAATGATTTAGGCGGACAAATTCGGATATATGTGGTTGAACGCGAAAATATAAGAAATGTAATCAAATACTGAAACAAAACACCCGAAGAGACGTACGCATACAAAAAGTGCATATATCTCCTATACACGAACATACACCAATATATGCATACATACAAACAACAATATTATATTCTTATACTCCCCCACACGGTGAGCCCGAAAGATTCAACATTGCATTGTGGCTGTCAGTTTTATGCCTCAAAACGATATTCGGACCAATACAATGAGGCGTGAAACTGACAGTCGCCATGCAATATTTATTCCTACGTCCATACTGTCTATATCTATAAACTCTCCATTTCCAATAATTGGAACTCTTGCCCTATAAATATAGTACATTCTGAACAATTTCGAAACAGCGATCTAACTTGGTCAGCGCACGTGCACTAACCAAGATAGATCACTATTTCAAGTAGCTGTGGGTAAATTTTCGTATGAAAACTTCTCTGTATTTTGATTTATCTCTAATCAATAATCACCGCTGGATTAAGTGCATTGGCAAGAAAGGATATTATGTTAAAATGCGTTAAAGTACGTGCATATGTAAACAAAAAGTGAACGTAGACTTGAAACGAACGTGTGTTAAAAAAAAAATAAAAGCGTGTTTCAGTTTTTTTTTTTAATTTTATTTTGCGTGTAAAAGGTGGAGGCGTTTTACTGAAAAAATAAGTTTTTTCCTCCTCAATCACATGACCACTTTAACGCCAAGAAGAAGAAAGGTTTTATTTTTTTATGAATGTATGTATGCGTGTATGCGTACATGGCTGCAGTAGGCAAACGCAGGCGAATGTGGAAGTGCATATGTTAAAATGGTATCATGCATTCATTAATGTCACGGTTTGATGTTGGTACTTCATGTCGTAGAGTATCGGGAACGGACGTGCCGGGGAAACACTCAAGTCATTGTCTTCAGCGAACAAATACATAATTCAAACCGTTGCCTCTTTTTCTCTCACACATAGACAATAAAAGGCGGGGGCAGTGAAGGTGGAGGTTGTATCTGGTGCTATGAATATTCATTAGACTGGAGCGAGCGAAAAAAAAAATCCACTGAGTGTCTTGTAAACGAAAGAATATAACATGGTCTCATTTATTGACGCTTTGTGGTAAGTCAATGTCATTTCTTCTGAGAGCCTATTGGCACGTGATTGACCATCTTCATCAAATAGAGCAACATTCAATCACTATTGATCGGGTGGGGGATGTGTAATGGCGGTGAGACTGTGAGAAAAAGTCGAGACTGTGAGAAAAAGTCGATTTTCTTTCCGTAATATTAAAATACTTTTAACGATCCCACGCTGGAGATGTAATGAAAAATTATACTTTCTCGAAATTTATGAGAAATTTCCCTCCCTCCTTTTTTTTTGTTACAATATTTGGTCATTTACTTAATGAACACACTAATTAAAATAAATTTAGCTTAAAAATTGATCATAATTAAATAATAGTATTGATAATAATAACGAAATGAGTTGATCAATAAGTCTGTAGCATGATATGTAGTTATGGTGAATTTTTAGTGTGTAATGTTCGATGTATGTGCACTAACAGAAGAGATTATGTTGAAAAAACTTATGTCAAGTAAATGTATTTTTAAAAATCATTAGGGTACGTAGTTATTGATCTATGAATGTTTTTTTTTTAGCTTTCACAGTTAAATTTCTATTTCTGACACGAACTCAGTCCACACCAAGGTTGATAAGACAGGCGACCGATATCTTCGACGGCCGAAATAGACTATTCCCCATATGAGGTGATTTTGGATTTTATTGTTTATTAATTTTTTGTTCTATAATAAATAATTTGGGCTCATTTTGTGCATCAGTTTTAATATTTCTTATTATTAGGATCCACTTGGATTATATACCAACGGATTTGTTACCTTTACTATATATATATATATATATATATATATATGTGTGTGTGTGTGTGTGTGTGTGTGTGTGTGGTGGATACTGAAAAATTTTCGGAACAATCAAGAAGGGATTCCACACGACAATTCTGATACTTGGTCAGATTTTAGGTAGTGGTTCGAGTCGAGTAGTATTATACGAAGGTAAATAAAAAAAAATTATCTGCATTTTCTCCATAACATATCTTTATATAAGAATGCGGATGTTTTTGACTTTCCTTTGTATGCACAGACCCCCCCCATATATATATATATATATATATATATATATATATATATATATATATAATTTTAGGAATTTAAAGAACTACACAAGTTGAACCAACTGATACACTTTTGCCTGTGTATGTCTGTCTGCTGGGTGCACACTGTATTACTTCGATGGAAACGAGGATGTTTATGTAAATAACTTCTCCCATAATCAACATTTTCGAACTAATTATATATATGTATATATATATATATAGGCCGGGTGTAACAGCAAAATTTTCCAGATAGTGTAACATCGCACAAAATGTTTAATATCTAACAAAAAAAAACTTAAACTAATTGAGTTTCTTTTTTCCAGGTTTTCAGATACGACGTTTAGCCATCTTCACAGCATTTGTCGTAAGAATCACAGAAAACCCCTTTGAGTTATTCAGCTAGAAGGAGAACATGTTAAAATCGTTTTGTGCTAGCCACACTATGTCTTCTCAACTGAGTGAGCAATGGTGAAATGAAAAAGATCATGCAGGCCTTCAGAAATGGTACCAACATTCATACTCTGGCTTTCATCTTCAAGGTACATCAAAACAACGGTGAATAAGTTTACAAAAGAGGGAACAGTAGAAAGAAAAACTGGATCAGGAGGTTACAACAACAAGGGGGGGGGGTCATTATTTCAATTTAAGGCTACATGCATTCTTATTGTTCAAAGAGTCCAAAAAATTTATAAAACACCTTGGAGAATTCCAGTAAGATATATTTAATCATTTCTAAGATATAACGGTTCAAAGCAATTGGACAAATTCGCTGTTACACCCGACATATATATATATATATATATATATATATATATATATGTGTGTGTGTGTGTGTGTGTGTGTGTGTGTGTGTGCTTCTGATCCCCATTTTTTAATTACATATTGTGAAAAATGTTAAGAAACATAGTTATTAAGCTCCCTCCTTGTATTAGGACCGAGAGAATGTTATACACCTCACGCACGTCATTTCAGGAATTTGACAATTTAGAAAAAAAATCTATTTTCCTGTACAGGCTAAATAAGATTATCAGTATCTGTCAACATTAAAATAAGCTTTCATTATAGGAGAAATATTATTAAAAGGAATATATTGCAAATGTCAAAACTATATGTTTAAATTAAAAAAATAAATATATAAAATGCACTGAAAACAATTACACAGTAGATGGATGAAATGCCCGTATATGGAAGTGCATATTTTAATTCGTTGGAAATATTTGTTAAAAAGATTAACAGGCAAAACGTAGACTGAACTTGATCCTATCCATGTGTCAAAACTTTAGAAAGTTTGGCCTTATAATTGAAATTTATGGAAACACGAATTTCTCTTAGCTTCAGAAATATTCATATCTTTCTGTAAAGATATATACACATAAAAAAAAATGATAAGTTGCATTTATATAATATGCAGAGAAACATACGCTTTTTTTCAGTCGCATTCTCTCGAACTTACTCTCTTATATACATACAGGCATATATCACCATACTTATATGAGTTTCTTTCTCTCATTCATATATATATATATACATATATATATATATTATATTTACACACGCTCTATCTCTGATATTGAGCACTTTATCCCATAAATATAGCACACTTTAAGACTATATTTCTTCATATATATATATATATATATATATATATATATATATATATATATATACACGTTTATTATATATTCATGCTTATTTTATACGTGTTTATTATATATATATATATGTGTGTGTGTGTATATTTGATACACACATGTTTATTTGACAAATATATGTTTATTTGATACACGTGTTTATTTGACATATGTTTGATACACGTGTTTATACGATTGATACATATTTGATACATATGATATTTATATATTTTTATTTTATACATATATATATTTGTCTATTACATATACACACACACATATATATATATGGAAAACGAGACAAATATGAATGTGCGTGTGTGTATACATATATATATATATATTTCTTTCCATTATATACACACGGATACAAAGAAGTATTAAAATGTTTTGAGTGCAACTAAAAATGGATTTGAAAGCAAATAGTATCTCAATTCAAGAAGTCGCTCCTAACTTTGCTTAAGGTGGTCCATTTTAGTTCATGTTCACATATCATGCGAAGGGGACTTTGGAAGGGGACTCAAATTTTTATTGAATAAAACGTGCCGTTTTTAAGAATGCTTCTCTGCAACGCAGCTTAAAATTTGGGATGTTATTATGACGCCTAAGGTCTTTTGGGGGAAAACTTGATTTTAAAATTGAATTTGAAACGAAATTTATATGATTTTCTAAGTAAACACTTTACATGATTTGCACACATACTTCCGCCTATAGGTTTTGTGTATAACTATATATCCATAACATTTAGGACAGGTATGCAATATACGTGATGTTTTTCTTTTTGTTTTCTTTTACTCTTCCTTCTTGCATTTCATTTGTTCCTTGTCATTCCATCCAGATCGTGTTCCACCACCAGATCCGACGTTATCTTTTTTTTTTTTTTTTTTTTTTTGTAGGAGCGAGGTAACAGTTTTATGATCGTAGGAGAGCTTGCTATAGTGGGTATATACATCTACACCGACAATATCTCGATGGAATAGAAGTTAAAAAAAAACAAAACAAGGATTATTCTGATATATGGCATCCAATCAACTGTACAGACATAATCATAATCTTTTGTATTGTTGTGTTTTGCTCGGGAGGGCGGGTTTATCAGCTGCACAAAAATGGGAACAAAGAAAGAAAGAAAGAATTCCTCATCTTCCTGTTAACAAAAAGACGCAGAAAATGGATATTAAGGTCTTTGCTAAGACGAATACATTTCTTTAATCACATTTTTTCTTTCTTTTAACGCAATATAAGCTGATTTCACAAACAACATCCTCAACTTGGCTCTGCCAAAATCAACTGAACATAGTTTTTCCGACTGACCTTGCAAGGAATAACGTGTGTAATATTGTTAGTATTGTTGGATTCGATTTGAAAACTGCCATGTTTGTTCTGTTTTGCATTCAAACGGATTGATGATCTTTTTTTGTTGTTGCTGTTATTTCCTTATTGTGACTTAGAAAAAAAAACTATGTTAATATCATTGGCAAAATGGCCGTCAATACAACGGTCTGTTGTAAGCTTGCACTTTAACTGTCTCAGATAGATTAGGGATTTTATTTAGTATGGCATTGAAGGAAGGAATGCTGGGGATTAATTTCGCAAGCTTTGTTGTTCTGGTTTTTTTTTCATCAAATAACATTAATTAATTACTGATATTTAATAAGTAATTCTCTTAAGTGATGCCTGAAATAAACTCTGAGCATAGACAATCCTTGTTCGTATATTCCATTGTAAAATTATATGTAATGCTTCTTCCGTTATAACAATAGCAACTTTTTATCACACATATAATAACCCTGTCCTGTCAATCACTCTCGTAATAATTCCTGACCAAAGACAATACCTTTCTCCTGATTTTCACTAAAGAACAACAATGCCGAAATTTACTACAAGTAAAAAATGGCGAAAGACTGTGCTTAAATAATCAAATTCTGTTTTAAGTGTTAAAATATTTAATAAAACGTTCACACGCACCGAATGTGACACAAGGTCTCCTCAACGTGGGGTCCCCACGCATACGTAGGATCAGTGTCCTAAGGCCGTTCAAGCGTTATTATAAATTACGATTTTCCACTCATTCTTAACCCTGTAGGCGACGCTGGCTGCTTGTTTTGATTGGTTGATTTAATGATTACGTAATATTGGCAATGTTTTTTTTATTTCCTCAATCTTAAGTGAATGAAAGAATTGCGCAAAATCCTTGTCAGATGAAACAGTTCTAAGGTGACAAGTTAAAATTAATTTAGAAACCAAATGTATCTATCCTAAGAGGGGATAAATTTTTTAAAAAATCAATATATCATTCCACACGCAAAATAAACAATTAAAATGTTTGTAATCTGCTCACTTCGTATTTAGTAAGTAATGTCAGTTGATATACGTCATCATCAGAGTGAAAGTTTTTGATGGTTCAATCTTTTCACGAGTAACGTTTCTAATTTGCATATATAAAAAGCCGTATATCACCGTTATCACATACGTATCATAATCTGCACTTCTCTTACACCCAGGCAACAACCGTATTCAGTAATCCTCTAAACTTTACATTGAGTGGCTACTGGATCTTGTATTAGTGTTGTAACTGAGTTATCAAAACACAACAGTAGAAAACCGGAATTGGTTTAACAACAAGTTTATTAACTTTTGGTTTTGGGAAACCATAATTTAGAAGAGAAACTAACGAAGAAAATGTTTAGTTGTGAATAACTATCTGTTTTCAGCAAAAGCTACTACTGCTACTCCTCTTGATATAGAAGTATTTTTATGTCTTTCTTCCGATGCCCAAGTCCAAACTTGTAAGGAAATATTCTCCCTCACAACAATTAGGTGTATTAGTTTCATTGACTATGACTAAGAAAATCTTATGTTTTTTTATTAAGTTTTTCTAAATGTTCTTACCGTATTCTTTTTGGGGATGGTTAAGAGAATATAGAAATTGTCCGTAATTATTACGGTCCCAAGCACTTTCGGTTAATGCGTTAGCTATTTTCAAAAAGTTTATTGTTAATATTTGTGTCAACGAATTAGCTTGGGGCAATAATCGTCGCGGAGAGTCTCTACACTTTCTTACCCTCCTCCAGCAAAAGGAAAAATGAACATTAAAAAAAAAGAAGGACGTATTTAATAAGTACCTATTGAAAACAAACTCACTAATAATGGCCTGTGAAGTGTGATTACAATACATCTCGAAACTGTGTAAATTAATTAACAAATATTATTGTTTAAGTAGAAGTAATGGATATTGTGCTAGATTCACTGCAAAATATTATACGACTGAAAATTTCAACCGGAAATCAGCCAAAATGAACAAGAACAAAACTCAAGGAAGCATTAGAAATAAGGATTTGGTTAGTTGCTTTGCAATGCGCCGGCGTCTGCTTAATATTTCATGAAATAGGTACCATGTGGTTTACAGCGAGAAAGGTTGCGTGTGCCTAAAGGGCTCTTCTTTGTACGTAACATGTGGCTGATGGAACGAATGGGAAGCAGGTTTCGCCGTAATCAAATAACGACACCTGCAGAATAGCGTTCGGAAAAGTAAGGCAGCGCAAAAGTAAAGAAGACGGGGAGGTGAACACGGAGGCACAAAGACCGCAAAGAAATGAGGCAGGAAAAATAAAAAGAAAAGAAAAAGAAGTAAACCGTTGATACTAGGCAGACTTTAATAGTCAGGAAATTTCCACTCGAAATATTACAGTTTGAAGTTTTGTCATCTTATTTTGGCTTTAATCTGAAAAGGAATTTTAAGAAATTTTCATGAAGCTAATTTAAACGTGAAATTCAAGAGAACTACAAGCAGGTAGACATAAATATACTTTACAGGTGCATGTTTATTGAAAACATGCACACACACACACATATATATATATGTGTACCATTTCGCTTCTGGAAAGTGTGGCTGTTTTAATGAAAGTCTTCATCACTATAATTCATACTCTCTCTCTCTCATATATATATATATATATATTACTGGACGATTTCTTTCGCCCTGTACGGAGGTTTCTGGTGCTTTCTTTTTTTCCTTTTTCCACAAATGCTAATTTATTTGAAAATTGTGTTATCCAGGTGTGTGTGTGTGTGTGTGTATATATATATATATATATATATATATATATATATATATATATATATGAAGGAAAGAAGTTATAGTTGTTCTAACGAGAGAAAAGTGTATATATTAAAAAGAAGAGAGAAACCGCAAAAGTTTTTGGTTGGTTGTAATGTGGATTTAAAAAAAGATATATATATATATATATATATATATATATATATATATATATATATATATATATATATATATTATGCTTAAATTATTATAGCATATATAATGGTATTTAAAAATATATATATTATGAAAAATAAAGCATAATATATATTTTCTTTTAAAAGTCCACATTACAACCAAAAACGTTTGCGTTTACTCTCTTCTTTTTATATATATATATATATATATATATATATATATATATATATATATATATATTGTGTATGTGTGTCTGTATCGTACCGGCATTTATATTTGGTACACAAGTGTAGGTCTTTCTTCTCCGGTGATGGAGTGTGCGGGTGGCGTAATGAATAGGAGACTGGGAATGACAAATCGGAGAGACGAGTTCGAATTCCAGTCTCGTTCGTTAAGTACACTTATACGCAAATATCTTTGGGAAAGCTGTGAATCCCTCTCTGCTCCCAACTATGGGTTAAATAGTAAGACTTGTAGCTAGAAAAACTGTCATTCTCAAAATATGTTAATACAGTATTCATTTGTATTAGAATAATTATTCTTACAATTAAAAATACATTATAATTAAAATATAATTAACTAACCCACAAAGGTTTGATTTGTAAAAAAAAAAAAAAAAAATTAATCTTCCGGTTCGTGGGTCAAAGCCCAAGTAAAAATTGGATGTTGTTTTTTCTTGGCAAGCAGATACGCTAGACTTCTCCATCTGCAAGGTTTTTCCCCGCCATCTTGCCTTGTACCATATCCAGCTAAACAAAATGAGGATCAGATACATTTATATAAACTTACATATTTTATAAGATACACAATGCTGAATATTTAAATGCATTGGTTATGACATATCCTGAGGCATCTTTTAATTTGGAAAAGAATGAATAAACGAATGAACGAACGAAGAAATCCTGTCGCCAGATCGATGTTTACAGAATCCGCGTTGACAAAAATCTGACCGTCTGCAAATGTGTCAAATTTTAAGATCTTCAGTATCAGTTTCAATGCTCAACTCTCAATCCGTAATGAAGAGCAAAGATTAAGGGTGTTTGATTCTAAATGTTTAGCGGTCTCTCGGGGAGGGGTAAATGAAACGAGAGAGGGAGAGAGAAAGAAAGAAAGCTTCAAAACGAGGCTCTGTTATTGGGATGTAAGGAGAGAATGGAGACAAGTGAAAAACTAGTGTGTGTACATGTATCTCTGATCGTGAGTATAGACATACATTTATATGCCATGGATTGTGTGTGTGTGTGTGTCTGTGTGTGTATAAAATGTGTGTGAGATAGAAAGATATGTAGTGAATACTGCGTGTATGCACTGATTATGAAAACGTCCGACATTGTATGTATTTGATTTACTGGAAGTCGTCTTCTATCCCATTGGTTGATTTCAAGAGACAAATTCGATATCCCACTTAAGATAGGGACCTCTTCCCTATCAGGAAAGGGATTAGATTTACACTAATCCCTTCAATCTATTTAACGTCATGGTGTATCAGCTTCCCCCAACTCGAACGGATTACAGTGGATAATCTCGCTTGATAAATAATTGAATCGTGTCCGTTCTCGATTTCTTGTTTGCTTCAAATCCATTAAAAAATTATAAATAAGCATAAATAAAATGTTAGTGAACATGCTTGAAATTGAATTTGTTCCGTATTTTTTTCTTTTTAGTATAGGAGGATTTAAGAAAATAGAGGGCAAGTTAGAGATTGAATAGTGCGAATATATATATATATATATATATATATATATCTATCAGTCAGTTTAGGCGATCATGTATCTTTCGGAACATGACTGACGAGGCAGATTTTTTTTCGCAGTAGGCTGACATTTCTTTCTGCGGTAGACCAGTTGTTATCCAAGGTCTGTCCTGCAATTTAGCCATATCTGGGGGAGAAAAAGAGAATTCACACCTTTCCCAAGAGTATTAGCATGGAATTGCTAATACCCTTGGTAACGGTATGAATTCAAACTTGGCTCTCTGATTCCTCAATCCGAGCCGCTATCCATTACTCTACCGTATATATATATATATATATATATATATATATATATATATATATATATAGGTCTTCGCGTTTCAAATAGACGGTCTGGGGAGAAAAATCCATATAGGACGTACCTATTTCAACTACTAAGCAGGTCTATTATAAAAACAATTCTGAATTCAAACCGGTTGAGGTGTGGCTGGCAACTTCATCCCGTAAAAAGACAAAAAAACTCTTCCTATAGAAACCATAACAATAACATCTAGTGTGTGTGTGTGTGTGTGTGTTGTTTGGAGGTCTGATCCTATTCTCCATAGGGAAGGCTAATGGCACGAAGGAGGAGAAGCAATAATTTCCTTCGGTACAATAATTGATTTTATGATACTCTTATGATGCTGTAGGATAAAAGGTAAATTTTCGAGACTGATTTTCACTAAAAATAGTCTCTTCGACGCTGGGGAATATGTTAATACTAGTGTTTGAAACTGAAAGAAAATGTAATATTCTTCTACTAAACAAAGAAGTCATTGGTGCAAAACTTTTTGTACGTTTTTTGGCAAATACAGATTGTTTTCATAATCCTTTTTCGATGAGTATAGCCTTTGTTATAAAAAGAGAGTGCTGAAAAGTTGTCGGTTGACCAATCTCCTCAAATCAGTATTTTTCATATTTGCTCATTGAAATAGTGAATTTTTTCCCAGGAGCTCATTGTAAGTATTTTAAAGAAATATTTTCTGCTTATATTTGCATAGCTTAAAAATGTTTGTTATTTGTAAATATTTATGCTTTTTTTTTTCCATTATTGTCATTTTCATCTTTAGTCATTAAATGATTCTCACAGTGAAAACATACTATGATTATATATTCTTTATTATTAATTATGATGTTGATCACCTGCCTGATGAAAAAAAATTCACTATCACTATCGTTGAATATAATGTCAGATTTTGACATACATCAATACATTTCGTAATTGTCCTGGGTGTCCCACTAAAATAAATATGAGTGCAAAACCCAGCTAGTTTCTTAGAGATTGGACACTTGAAAAAAAAGTTAGAGAAAAGATCGGCTTAACGCTGTGTTAACGACAAAAGCAATACAAAGAATTAGCTCAGTTGTTCGAATAACTAAAATGAAAATATTTCTTTCGTCTGTACTTCAACGACTCAAAGGTCATTGTTATTAGGTTGGTGCAAAAATAATGTCGTTTTCTCACATGAAGTTGAACGTCAAAAACGACATTATTTTTGCACCAACCTAATACTAATACACTATTAATACTATTACTAATATTTTTAAAGCGTTTTCATGAACCTATTTGTTATTCACATAGCTTTTATATATAACTAAAACAAAACTAAAACAATACTAAGGAGCCAGGCAAACCTACCTAGGTTTCACCTAAATGGATCTTCAGGGTAAAACTGGCTAAAAAGGCAAATAATGGAACGATATTTATTGATAAAACCAAATAAAACCATGACCACTTGACAAACAAACAAAAAACCTACAACATGTTACTCTAATAACCAGCTTTTCTTATGTCGGCACCTAAGAATTTCTGATTTTCGGTTTAATAAATTTGTGGGTTCATTATGTGTAGCGAGGTTTTTCAATACGAGTATTACCATATATATATATATATATATATATATATATTTTAAAGCTATGTATTGACGTGGATAAATCAAGTAACTGGATATTAGCAACCGTATATACGTGCGTTAGCGTGCATTCAAATGTAAGCGATCTACTCAATTTAATTTAAGGTGTAAACAAAATAGTGCTCAATGGTTAGACAGAGCCAGTAATTATATATTAATAAATATACCTACGTTCGAAGTGCAACTTAAAGTTTCGCTGTTCTACCAACTCATCAGGCACAAATAATTCGTGCCTGATGAGTTGGTAGAACAACGAAACTAAGTTGCACTTCGAACGTAGGAATATATATATAATCCCATTATATCTCAATTTCCACCTAAAAGCATGAAGTAACGTTCATCACAGAATCAAATTAACGGTAATTAGGAAGTCATGAATGTAAAATCAAGATTAATTCTAAATCCCATGAAACGGATGCTACAAGCCTAGATTCCAATTATTAAGTAAAAAAAAAGAAGACATTATATTACAAATTCATACATTTTTCTGTGAGATGTTACGAAAAAGAAAAGAAAAAAAAAAGAAGAAAAGAATGATGTCAGAGATTAACTTACCTCCTTCTGTCGGGTCTAGCCTCCTTGCTCTCCGCCCATGTTTGGAGTTATTGTGAACAAACATGTTATCAGATAGTGTTAATAACGGACCATCTATGGATACAACTGTCGATACCGCAACCTGAAAGGAAATGAAATTTACATGATAATGATATATTTAAAAATAAATTTGCAAGTCAGTATTTAATTATAAAAAAGCAACGTGCGTGTGTTTCATAGACACGTTAGAGGACATTAAGTTCACTGCAAGGCGATATTTGCATTCATACGTTTGATTCCAAAAGATTTTTCAGACGACTGAAGCCATCTTTTTATGTTGCTTATACTGTTACTACAACGTTTCAGCTAGTTCATTGATAAAACTGATCAAAAATAGAAAATGGCGGTTAATATAACGACTATCTCAGTTTTTTGTTAGCAACCTGAGGCACAGAAACAGGCACTGTAAAGTATTTCTGATTTGTACAGTTAAATAATCACCAATTCCTTCTCTGCTCAGAAGAGAAGGCCAGTAAAAAGAGTCCCTCTTTTTTTAATTTTATATTTGAAGACCGTAGAATGAACCGTCCAAAACCACCTAATAATAATTATGTAAGTAACGTAAAGGCTAATTTAAATTGTTTGAACAACTTTTGGAATGGTAAATACTACTCTGAAAATTATAGTAAATATGTAATTGTCCTTGTTTATTGTAGAAAATAAATATTTCAATATTTTGAATTTATATTTTTCAGATGAAACACTTTTAGCCATTATGGCGCTGATATAATGGATCTATAAAACAAAACATCTAATATAGGAACATCAAATGTTCGAAGGAAGTAATAAAAAAAGACAAGTCTATACGATATTTGATGTTTTGCAACCGTTAGATCTCCTTGGTCAAACAGTAGGGCTACTATCATATATATAGGACTTCCTGAAGTAAAAGGGATGATAGTTCGAATCTCGTCAGGAACTTTTTTTTTATACTTAAGATCAAGGCTTATTTATTAACTAGTGACGGTTTGAATATTTACAATAAAAAGCAACAGAAATTAAAATGAAACATTACTAAAGAAAAAATGAATAATAATAATTGACAATGACTCTTCTCAGAAAAGTCCATTAGCTTACCATCCGGTTTAAAATTCCCAGTTCCCCGTATAGCCATAAACATAGTTGGTTGTTTGGTTGTTTGGGGTTTTATGGCATATCAACCACTATGGGTTATTTAATGCCAGATCCAGTATTTACTAAATATATCAAAAACGTATAGCTGGCAACATCATTGTTTCAAAAACTGGCAACATCATTGTTTGAAAAACGTATAGCTGGCAACATCCTTGTTTCAAAAAAGTGTAGTTGGCAACATCATTGTTTCAAAAAAGTGTAGTTGGCAACATCATTGTTTCAAAAAAGTGTAGTTGGCAACATCATTGTTTCAATGTGCTGGAAAAGACCTGGAAGTTCACTATTTTCCCACAACTGGGACCCCAACAAGTGCTACCACCCCGGGTCAAGGTGGACCTGGGAACACCAGCAATTAAGAGGTGGTTCCACGCTTCCTCAAAACCTCCTGATCAGAGGCCTTGCTGTTGGATGCAGTTTAACGTCGCACCCAGCACGTCAATAAACATAGATATGCAAACTTCTGAATGAATAATAACGCTAAACTGAACAGTTTCATAATGCTAAATTGGTCTACTACATGAGTCTTTTGCAGTTTTTTCAAGGAATTGAATTATTTATGTATCATTTATACTGTCGGCTAACAAAATTATCTTAGTGGAGAGACAAACTCAAGGATGATATACGTTGGAATTTCGAACCGAACCCTTTATTTAGTCCACGGAGGTAGATTATTCTAATTCCACGTGCCATGCCTTTTTTTGGATATCCGAGCTTCACTTAATTCCCTTTCGTAACTCAACTCTCAGTTTTTTTTCTCTGCTGTGGCCAGGTATTGAACTCACAACTCTTTGGGTCAAATCACTTTTTGGATTACTCAACCAACGCTTTTATCCACTGGGCCAGGCTTCGATTCGAAATTCCTGCGTATATCATCTGAAGAAGAGTACAACTGCCGAAACGTCGTAAATATAGTAATAAAGATGAGGACAATAGTCTAAACGATGTAAATAGTCACAATATTTCATCTCAGAAATATAGACAAATGTTCATTTTGTTGTAAATAAATAGATAATTATAAAAACCCAGGAAACAATGTAAAGACTAGAAGACAAGGCTGCTTAATTTGAAGCGGAGTCAAAAAATGGGCAAGTTTTGTGTTTTGTCGGGCTAAAATAATGGAGAAGATATCATAATACCAATTCTAATTCTTGTAAATGATCCCAGTTCGTTGTTATATGAGGTAGGACTGAAAAGATCCCATCTTGACGAAGAAGGACCTTAAAATTTTGACATTACGACATTTGCTCAGATTTTGAAACTTTTCGGTTTTCTATGTGTCATGCCACTTCAGTGTGTAGGGGTTCATGGCCCTCTACGACTTCCTATCCTTTGTAGTTCTTAGTAATGTTTTTCTTTATACTATCCATTCCACTGCGTTTTGTCATCCATTTACACAAGCTTGTTCTTTTGTCCCTCTTTCCTTCAATATGCCCTGTGCGTGTCAAATTTCCGTGTCTCATTGTTATTTTTTGTTCCACTTCTAAAATACTTTTTTGTTATGTCGGGTCCTTTCAGGGCGTAATCGATTATGGCTCGCCAGAATATGATTTGCAATGATGTCCTGAGGAGTGGTTTTCTTGATGCCGTCTGCAAAGTTTTGAATCCAGATTAGTCATCTCTAAGACTGACTGCTGTTCAAAGCTAAGGAGCCCAGTTTAACTTGCTGCTAGGAAAAGCGACGAATTCATGCTTTTCCCAAAATTATTGATGAGAAAGAGAAGGAAACAGACTAGATGAGAATTTGAACTCTGTTCTCCGATTCCACGTTCCATACGAAAACCGTTGCACTAAAAACCAAAAAACAACTTATTATATATAAAAAATTAAAGAGAGCTAACGTAACGGTTTGACAGCGTCAGTGAAAGTGAATAAACCGAATCCATTACATGTGATTTGTATTACTCGTTTTCTATTGTTCTTAATTTGAGAGGGGGGGTGACACGACTTTCTGACCACTCTGTAGTTCGATATGCACCTGCCGAAACTTCGTGATAACGATAAGGACAATCGTCGAAATATAAAGTGCGTAAATAATGATAACTCTTCATCCCAGAAATTCATACAAAAATGAAAAAGATTTTTTTTTTCTAACACCGCCTTTCTTGACGTGTCAAATTGGCTGTGATGAACGATTTTCCTAAATTCTTTAAAATCAAACGTAAACAGAGAAACAGTAGGAAATGGACGTTTTTCAAAAGTGCCCATCGAACTCCGCTAACGATCACCTCTGTCATAAGGATCGCTGACAGACCCAGGAAACCAATAAGTAGAATGGGTGAGGCTTTAAAAATTCCACTTATTACCATATTTCTACATTAATTACCATTATTATTAGTAGTAGTAGTGTCAATCTGTTGAATTATTCGCTACGCTCTAGAAAGCAGTCGCGACTTTGAAAAGTGTAAACGAATTATGAATATCAAATATCAGCGTAAATAAAGGAGGAAACTTACGGAATGGGAAAGAGTAAGAAAGAAATGCGTGCCGAAGAACGACTTCAAGTATTTGAGCAGAAAAGTCAGAGGAAAAAAACAAAAAAAAAAACAGAAAAAAAGACGGAAATGGAATCAGAGGCAGAATGTAAGCTGGCGTCCCAGACACAGAATAAAAGTTAAGTTTTTCTTTCCTTCGCCATCTCCCACCAAATGGCGACATGGGTGAAACTGAACACTGTCAAGTCTTTGAGAGTCAGCAGAACTGCATTAATCTTACCAATATGGGCGCGAACACTAATCTGGGTGTGCGATAGAATTGCTATGTGGAAATTTGTACGTACAATTGTTTTCAAACATATAAAAGAAATTCAGATTGGTTACGTTACACACACACACACACACACACACACACACACACACACACGAACGAACGCGCACTTGCAAGGATGTGCGTTTGTTAGCACATATCAATGATGAAAATGATTCCAAAAATATGTTTGTAGGCAATCAATATTGATTAAAAATCATTTATTCTGTTCAGCTTTTTCCAAGAACTGCCACAAGACTCCTGCGTAGTTGTTTCCATGAACACTGCAATCTTAACGTCTTTAACTCAAGGGCCAATCATTATCTATTCTCCTTACCCTCATAATCCTTGTAACTAATTCCTTTTTTATTCATATCGTACACTTTATTATAACAGCAACACTACCTTGAGTGGCTCTCGACCATAGTATTATACGAACTTCAGCATGAATAATATCTCGATAATAAAAATTGGGTTATCTTAACTTCAGCTTTTAAAACTGCGCCTGTAAGTGTGCTTCATTTTTTAATGTAGAAAGTCATACAATCACACGAACACGCATACGCGCGCACGTGTGTGTGTGTATGTGTGTGTGTTACCCAAAAGTTTCAATAATTTTGAATAGCGGACGCCAACCAAATGTAGTACACACTTTTGTTGCTATCTTTTTGCAAATAGCACGCAAAACACAACTACGAAGAAGACAGTAGAAACTGGGTGAAAGAATAAGTATTTTTTATACTACGAAATTTTGGCTATCACTTCATTATATATGAATTGTTCTATTAGCGACTGGTATGTTTTAATTAAAGGATTAATAATATTACATTTGTTTTCATAATAAATACTAATTTATTGGAGTTTTAAAAAAATAAATATTTGTTTGAAATTTTTGTTTAATAATTTAATCCTTTACAACCCCGCCTCCAATAAAAAACACAACACACACACACACACATTATATATATATATATATATATATATATATATATATATATATATAATATAAGAAATATAGTTTCAAGGTCTGCTATATTTATGGGATAAAGTGCTCAATATCAGACAGAGGGTATGTAAATATAAATATAAAAGTAAACATTGAAGTCAACGCTCAGAGGCGACAGGCTGTTTCATGCTAGACGCAACCGTCAGGCTTCAATGTTCACTTATATATATATAAAACACTTGCATGAGGCCAACTTCTTACAGTGCAAAACCTAAAGAGAAAGAAGGACTGGTATGTGAAATAAATGCAGCGTTGACCAATTTACAGTAAATGCCCATATATATATATATATATATATATATGGGCATTTGCCGTAAATTGGCCAGCATTTATGGCACAGACCAATCTTTCTTTATCTTTAAGTTTTGCTTTGTGAAGAAGTGGGCCTAATCCATGTGTAATATATATATATATATATATATGTGTGTGTGTGTGTGTGTGTGTGTGTAATATATATGTTTTATATATAAATATATATGAAAGGGCATGTTACAAGATTTCGACCCGACTAGGAAGTCATTTAATAAATTAAGAAAAGTATCTATTTGGTTATTTAGTCAGATTTTAGGAAGTGGTTCGTGCCTGTGCGTGTATTATATATATATATATATATACACACATACATACATATATATATATATATATATATATAATAGTTATACTTACAAAAATATACACGTAAGCACGATAAATGTGTGCATTAGGCGTGTATGTTTACGAATTAACATAAATACTTTTATTTGCAGTTTTATTGCTTTTATTAGACAATGAACAAACAGAAAGGATTAAGTGTCGCCGCCAACCAATTCTCTTATGAAACGCTATCGTGATCACCACTGATGGTGATTTTCATTTAAACTCAACCCCATTTCGAGAAACATTGACAACAGTTTAACTTACTGCCTTCCTCTTTTCTTCTTTTTTGTGGGTCAACTAATTCACTTGGTTCCTTAAGAGGCTGACAGCGCTTTATTTTATAAAAATATGATAGCAAATCATATGATGTAAGTTGACCTCCAACACGTGTGTATACGGTAACCCATAACACATGGGCGTTAGAATTTGAAACTATTGGGTCAGTCAAGTTATAAAAATAAAAGAAAAAAAAAAAGCGAATTTATTCGGAAGGAATTTAAGTGCATGGTATAGTCAAGAAGAAATTTGATACGGTTCTTGGAATAAGGATTTAGTCATTTATACATTTTATTCACTGTCAATAGTTTGGAGGATTTAGGAAGCATTAAAAAGTATTTAGAGAGAGCACAGCGTTTGGGAACCCTTTTTTTCTTCTTCGATATTCAGTGAAGGAATGCAAAGGCATGACAACAACAATTACCATTCAAAATAAAGCATTTCAACAATGAGTTTCCGGGCTGATCCAAAACAGATCGAAAGAAAAAGAAAGTAAAGGAGAAACAAGAAGAATGGTGTGTGTGTGTGTGTGTGGGGGGGTAGAACAAGGGAAAAAACGGAGAGAAAAGATGAAGAACGTAACGGAAAAAATAACCATTAAGTGTAGAACGAGGAGGCGAGGTGCATTTGAACAATGACACCGAGTTGATCCCAAACTGATCGAAAGCAAAAGAAAAAAAAGAAGAAGGGGAGGAAAAGAGAGGAAAGAAAAAAGACAGAGGAAAGAAAAAGAGAGAGGAAAGAAGAAACGAAAGTAGAGGAAGAAGAAGAATATGATCATGATGAAGAAAAGATGGAGGAAGTGACGGAAAAAGAATCGTTAAGTGTAGAACGAGGCGGGCAATCAGGTAGAAAAAAAAGATGAGGATGAGGAGGCGAGGTGCGTCAAAAAAGAAAAAAGAAAAA
>OZ038481.1:101668588-101703588 GCA_964036315.1 Acanthosepion esculentum
TTGAATACTACCTTATGAAAATTGAGATGTAGCAGATTGGGGAGGTGTATCAGATTCATGAAGGGGGTAGAATGCACGAGATCTTTTCACCGGCCTTGAGTAAAACAATACTTTATCCCATATTAGTAAATTTATTAACGTTGCTCGTAGTTATGGCAAGCCTTTACTGTCTTGCAACAATATTTTTGCGACGATTTTTTAAATATCAAAAGGTATATCTTCGGCCTTGAAAATGAAGATGCCAGTAAAAAGGTAAAAATAATTTGAGGAATAAGGAAAATACTTAATGTTAGAACCCCAGAAGAAACGTTCTAAAGATGGCAATTTTAAAAATCAAATAAACTTTTTATTTGTTAATTCAAATATTTACAAGTGTGTTTCTTTAAAAATTGCTTCCGTTGTGTTCATGCTTAGTGTTTTCAAAACTTATTGTCAGGATGACAGTGAATATTTTAGAGTTCCTAATGAATGAATTGTAAGCGTTTTTTTCCCCCGGTTGCAAATGGACAGTCCATAATTCAACATCACCGACGACCACTGGATAGTCAGGGGCAAACGACTAATATAGATCAACTGATTAATAGAAGATCGGGTTCTTTAGAGACGCAGTATTTGCAAGCACATATGTTCTGCTGAGTGGACATTTGGTAAAAAAAAAACAATATGTGTGAATTGGAAAAGGTTAAAAGATGGGGATGACTCAAGATAAATAATGTAGAAGTCAATGTGTCTGTGTGTGCGAGAGAGAGAGATAAAGAGAAAGAGACAAAACAGAAGAGGGTTGAGGGGGGGGAAAAGATTAGTTTTCGTAATTATAAAGAACAGAGTTCATTGTGAGGTGCATAATAAAGCGATACAGCAAGTCGTGTCACTCGGCCTGAGCCCAACTGCTAGATAGCACTTTCGTCCGGTCAAGTGGAAAATGAAGTAGTTGAGGAAGTTATCTGTGATGGCTTCCTGCAACTGCCTCCCGTTTACAATCACTTCCAAATCAACACCACCATCTCTAATGGTTGGCGGCGCAGACCTTTCCTCTCTGTCTTAATTGTACAGCAGACGGACGGGGGTGTGGAGGAGGAGTGAAAGGAGGTTGGGTGAGCGGGGGAGAAAGAAAAACGAATGAGGAGATGAAATGCCTTTTTGCAGTTATCTTCCTTCGATCAGAAAATTGAAAAGACGTCGGAAAAAAAAAACAAAGAAATAATGATCGACAGAAAGGAGAAAAAATTCTTTAATAAAAAATGTAAAAAAAAAGAAAGCGAGGAGGAGGAGAAAGCGAAAAGCGAGGAGGAGGAGGAGAAAGTGAAAAGCGAGGAGGGGGAGAAAACGAAAAGAAGAAGAAAGCGAAAAGCGAAAAGAAGCGAAAAGCAGAAGGCGGCGAAAAGAAGAAGAAAGCGAAAAGCGAAAAGAAGGAGAAAGCGAAAAGAAGAAGAAAGCGAAAAGAAGAAGAAAGCGAAAAGCGAAAAGAAAGAGAAAGCGAGAAGAAGGAGAAAGAAAGCGAGAAGAAGGAGAAAGAAAGCGAGAAGAAGGAGAAAGAAAGCGAGAAGAAGGAGAAAGAAAGCGAGAAGAAGGAGAAAGAAAGCGAGAAGAAGAAAAAGAAGAAAGCGAAAATAAAATAAAAAAGGCAAATAGAAGAAAAGGCAAAAAAGAGCACGAAGGAGGAGAAGGAGGGAGCAAAAATGAAAACGAAGATAAAAAGCAAAGAAATTACGAAGACCATGTTCTGTTCATTGATCTTTAAAAGCGCCAAATGAACCGTTGGAGAAATTTCTGTTCAGTTATAAACAGTGTAAAAGCGTAATGTTTAGAATTCCTGTTATTGGTACATACTGAGATTTTCCTTAACTGTATCAAGTCTCCATGGTAATGGTGAGATCAGCCGTTTCCATACAAAAAAACATTTGGCATTGACTGAATAATTAGCTTTACTCTCGCTTGAAATTTATAAAATCATTTTACTAAGACATTTTTCCCAGCGAAGGATTTTTCGCTTGTTAAATACTTATTTTTTTAAAACTTTTTTCTTTTTGTGACTGTGTTTGACGCTTTGGAATCGTACTTCACTTCCCAGAGTTTCATTGAATTTTATTTTCAAATCTCGTTTACAACTTACGATTGAATACGTACTTAATTGTTACATTTAGACAAAATAATGCATTACTTGAACGATATAATAAACGACATTATTACCAGCTTTATCAAAATGGTAAAATTAACAGTTCCAGAAAACATTTGAAACTCATTGACCGAACAATTAGTATTTAATGTAGGTTGAAATTTATAAAATCTTTTTAAAAAGAGCTTTTCAGAAAATGTTATTCGCAACGTTGTTCTCAAGTCCACTAAATGTTATAGATCTTTCTAATGAAGACGGGGGGTTACCTTTGCAATCTTTTGTTTATGATAACATGGAAATACATTCTTTTTTTATAGATACAAAAATTTAAGTATATGCTCTGTTTATAATAAACGGTATTAACAACATTTTCCGGCCTGAATGTCCGAGAAATTTTCATAGAAAATATGCGTCCTCCGACAGGAATCGAACTTGTATCCTATACGGAACCGTCATATAGCCTGACGTGCTTTTACCAATTTCGCCACAGAGGAGTGTTTCGGTTAGCAAGGTCGATTTGACTGTTTTTAAACTACCTTGTTAACCGAAACGCTCCTCTGTGGCGAAATCGGAGGACGCATATTTTCTATGACAATTTCTCGGACATTCAGGCCGGTGAACGTTGTTAATACTGTTTATTATAAACAGAGCATTTACTTAAATATTTGTATCTATACAAAAGAATGTATAAACATAAAAATGTCTAAAAATAATTGTCGGACTTTGTCCATTTCATAATGTATAACATGGAAAGTTAACTTGATTATAAGATTATTTTTTCTTCTAGTTACATGTGCTAACCATTTATATTGCTGCTGCTTATGTGAGAATTGTTCAGTTGATGTGGTTTTTGTTATTTGTTAAAACTCTTCATTCATGATTTTGTAGCGCTTGTCTATAGGATCGTCTTTATTAAATAAATTTCTTTGAACCTCCTTTTTAACCACTGATATTAAAAACAAAGAAATCTTTGTATACAGATGATCGTTTAGATATTTCTTGAGTTGGAATGGACGAGTACTGTATTGTATATATCAAATTAACTTTCTATTAAACAAATGTTTTTTTGTTTTTTTTTATAAAGAAAACAAATTCAATGAAAAAATACCTTCCAAAATGAAAACTATATTAAAGCATTTCAAATCTACGTACTGGTCTGATTCAGGTCAAATAGAATAAGATCGAATTTTCACTTAAAGCCTTTATATTATATCCGTTAGAACTGAATCAAAAAGCAGTCTACATTGTTTCATGTTTAGCTAATTAGCAGAAAGGTATAATTTTACTTAACCCGTATTTGTTCATTGTAAGGAACCGATCGTTTAAATAATATGATTTGTCGAATTATTTCCAAAGTTAGTTTACTTCTTTTTCTTTTATAGTGTATACCAAATTTGTAAAAAGAAACAAAACACACGCATATATATATATATATATATATATATATATATATATATTACGCGAATCACTCTCACAAACAATTTTTAATAATAAAATACATTAATCTCGAATCCGTTAATGAATTTTATTATTAAAAATTGTTTGCGAGAGTGATTCTTGCAATTTATATCATTAACTTCATTATTTGCTTTTCGTATGAATGATTCGCGTAATATAAATTGAACCTGCACCACATAATTGATATATTGGTATATATATATATATATATATATATATATATATATATATATTACAACTAAAAAATTACGAGAATTTAACGAGTGTTAGTAGAACTTCTGTCAAAAAAGCGAACAACAGATAACTAAAGCTATAATAATCAGTAAATCAAGAAAAATTCAAGTATCTTTTTTTTAATAATTCCCACCTGCAAAAAAAAAAAATCACTAATAAGCAGGGCGGGGGCGGTTACTAAGTGTAAAGAATACTAGAAAAATAAAACAGAAAGAACAAAGTTCTATATAGTATTTTGGTGTTATGTATTAAAATTTGTCTTTGGTTTGTTTTGGTTGTTTGTTAATTATTAGTATTGGAAATATTATCACCCAAAAGATAAAAGAATTCACAAGCATCATTTTATATAGGACTCGATACAAGCAAAGATGTCTCAAAATTTTATATAGGACTCGATACAAGCAAAGATGTCTCAAAATTTTATATAGGACTCGATACAAGCAAAGATGTCTCAAAATTTTATATAGGACTCGATACAAGCAAAGATGTCTCAAAATTTTATATAGGACTCGATACAAGCAAAGATGTCTCAAAATTTTATATAGGACTCGATACAAGCAAAGATGTCTCAAAATTTTATATAGGACTCGATACAAGCAAAGATGTCTCAAAATTTTATATAGGACTCGATACAAGCAAAGATGTCTCAAAATTTTATATAGGACTCGATACAAGCAAAGATGTCTCAAAATTTTATATAGGACTCGATACAAGCAAAGATGTCTCAAAATTTTATATAGGACTCGATACAAGCAAAGATGTCTCAAAATTTTATATAGGACTCGATACAAGCAAAGATGTCTCAAAATTTTATATAGGACTCGATACAAGCAAAGATGTCTCAAAATTTTATATAGGACTCGATACAAGCAAAGATGTCTCAAAATTTTATATAGGACTCAATATAAGTAAAGATGTCTCAAAATTTTATATAGGACTCAATACAAGCAAAGATGTCTCAAAATTTTATATAGGACTCAATACAAGCAAAGATGTCTCAAAATTCTAGAAGCCATCATAATACAAAACAAACAAACGTTAAATAAAATATCTTTCTCCATAGAATATATATATTTCTAAGGAATCAATCCTTGCCGTTGGTTTCCCTGAGAAAAGAACCTGAGCAGTTGAATGTTATTCTAAGACAACCCTATTGTCTCGTGCCAGACTTGCCAAATTCCAAATAGGTAAAGCAATTTCCTCTACCTCATATACGTACATATAAGGTAAGATAGCGGTAGGCATCAAAGACTGGCTGTATATTAGCGATTGTTGAAGTCTATATTTTGACGTAATGCTTGGATCGATTTAAAAAGGGAAAAAAATATTAAAATGACACATCTGTCTCAAGAGAACGGACGGAATTACGACGAGACGTCATTCTTTTCTGCTGTTCATCAAGGCAACCTTTATCTGGCGAATTCACGCTCAGAAAGTCTCGGAAGCAAAATGTAATTTCGGGACTTCTTCCAAGCCGGACTTCGAGATAAAGTAAACAGCAAGAATGAAAATACATAATTTAATAGTTGGGCCAGGGCAAAAATAGGAGATAACTTTTACTTCCTAACAAATAGAAAGACAAACGACTCAAAACGTCGGTAGGCATTTTTTTTATTTATAATAATTTTTTTTAATTTATGGCGCGAAATTACTACTTTGCGAAAATGAACTAGGCTCGGAGTTGTTTTAAGTTTCAAGAGAAAATCATGAATATTTAATCTCAGTATATTGAGGAATTAATGTTAAGAACTTAAAGACATGAACTTTCTAATGTTGAAACGATTATGGAAGAAACATGGAGGAGCTGGTATCGACAATATTTGCATTTTGAGAGTGATTTACACTATCGAAACACTTTCAAAATTTTGATAGTTTTGTCACCTTTGTCAGTAGAGAATTGGGGTGGGGGCGTGATACGAAGCAATATGGATGCATTAACTAGAACCTAAAATTAGAGGGCTACCAAAATTGCGATAAAAAAATTTTCTCTTGAAAAATCAAAAGATTCATGAGAAACAGTTTCAGAAGAAAAATAAAAACGACATATTGTATTTCTGGTGTGTCGGGGGGGGGGGGGTAAATATGTTATTTTTATAGATACAATTCATTTAAGTAAATGCTCTGTTTTTAATTAAACAATATTAATGACATTTACTGAATTGAATGTTAGAAAAAAGTCGTCGAAGATTGTGTTTATAAACAGTAATTCGGACCATGCTAACCATACGCTTCTACGTAACTGAATGGTACAGCACGTCAGGTCAAATAACAGTGTCCGTATAGGAATAAAGGTTTGGTGCTGTCGGAGAACGCATTTTTATTTCTACGAAATTTATCGTACATTCAAGCAGGTAAATGTAATTAATAGTGGTTAATTAAAAACAGAGCACTTACTTAAATAAATTGTATCTATAAAAATAACGTATAAACAGAAATATATATATATATATATATATATATCGCGTGTGTTCATCAAAATAACGTTTAGAGTAATACAGTCGACTTAAAAAAATAAAGCCCATTGGTACCTTAGAAATATATATATATATATATATATATATATATATATATATATATATATATATATATATATATACTCTAAACGTTATTATTAGTGTGTTCAAATGTTTGAGTATATATTCCTGTTCTTTTTAACAGTGGAATGAATCACTGCCAGTCTACAGATCGAAAGGTTTATTAGAGAATTTTTTTTTAACAAGACTTTCGATTTCTAGGCCGATAGATGTTAATTTAATTGATAATGAAAAAATATACTGGTGTATTCTCAAATACGTGTACTCACTAAAAAGCAATGTTTATAGTAATTACAAATGATGCTAGATTAAAATCCATTAATTGATTTACACATACACGTGTGTGTGTGTGTGTGTGTGTGTGTGTGTGTGTGAGCAATGGATTTGTGTGTGTCATCAGGACCTCCTGGTCGCAGTTTGAATTGGAAATAGAGATATAAAAATTAGATTCTGATATTTGAACTCGCTTCCTTTGTCCCTGTCCGAGGCAGCACCTTACTGATTAGGCTACAAATAATAACCAACATGCATCGTTCAAATTTAGTCATATAACTGCTTTCTTTATTTGATTTATTTCATGCCGTATTGTTTAAAACAAAACAAATAAAAGTTGTTCAAATATTTTAAATTAAACGTAACAAATATTAATTTTTGACATCTTATTTTATCGCAATGCCCAGGTCGTTTTTACATTGTCGACCATTAGACAATCAGCAGGAGCCAGTAAATAATCTCGTCAAAAGTTAGTTCTTGTTGTTGTTGTGCCTTGCGGATTGCTAAATAGTCATAGGATTAAACAAAAACAAAACAATCTAAGGTTTGTGATAAAAAGCAACACAAATAAGATTAAAATTAAATATTTCTTTTTTTAAATTAGTTAATAGGCAACTTAATATTTATAGATTTTATGAAAAAAAAAAAAAATTTCTGAAAATTTAAAAAATAATTTCAAAACCGTATTTTACAAAAACCGAAATGCAATCACTGCTGTTGAAAAATATCCCATTGGAAATGATACGACGTCACCCAGCCTGCGACAAAAAAATTAAGTAAATAAATAACAATATCCTTCCCCCATAAAAATGGGGATTAATCTGGTTAATATTAGCTATTTGTTGGTCTTGCTATAGTTGATTAACTACTTTCACTCAAGTAGATAAACAGATTTCAGTTTCACTTTAATGCAAAAACCATATGGACATATATACCTACCTATTCACTAATACAATCACATACGTATACCCTTGTATAGTCTTGACTAGCATCAGTATGTTACAATGATCAATTTAGATTGATAACGCCAACTTGGTAGAAGATCAAACCTTTAATTATAACGAAGATAAAAAAAATTTGGGAGATGAACGCGCGTTGGCAGCGGGAATACGAATAGCCAAAGGAAATTCGAGTTTTCTCTTACGGAACTTAACAGAGATATAAACAGATTAAATAATAATAATAATAATCATAATAATAAACACAAGACAATATAGTGTTTTTCTCCTCAAGTTTCGAACGTATCTGTTTGAAAAAGCGAGTCTGATCGTTTCGCATCGAGTAATTAGCTGGTCAACCGGACTTTGTATCTTTTCATTCATCTGACATTTACTTGTTTAAGTGAATAGAATCAGTAAAGTGACCTAATTCATTTCATCTCCCAGGGGAAAGAAGTTCAAAAAGAAAAACAGTGAAAAAAGAAAGAAAAAGACAAAGTGGAAAAAAGAAAAGGAAAGAAAAACGAAGCGAAAAAGAAAAGGAAAGAAAAACGAAGCGAAAAAGAAAAGGAAAGAAAAACGAAGCGAAAAAGAAAAGGAAAGAAAAACGAAGCGAAAAAGAAAAGGAAAGAAAAACGAAGCGAAAAAGAAAAGGAAAGAAAAACGAAGCGAAAAAGAAAAGGAAAGAAAAACGAAGCGAAAAAGAAAAGGAAAGAAAAACGAAGCGAAAAAGAAAAGGAAAGAAAAACGAAGCGAAAAAGAAAAGGAAAGAAAAACGAAGCGAAAAAGAAAAGGAAAGAAAAACGAAGCGAAAAAGAAAAGGAAAGAAAAACGAAGCGAAAAAGAAAAGGAAAGAAAAACGAAGCGAAAAAGAAAAGGAAAGAAAAACGAAGCGAAAAAGAAAAGGAAAGAAAAACGAAGCGAAAAAGAAAAGGAAAGAAAAACGAAGCGAAAAAGAAAAGGAAAGAAAAACGAAGCGAAAAAGAAAAGGAAAGAAAAACGAAGCGAAAAAGAAAAGGAAAGAAAAACGAAGCGAAAAAGAAATAAAAAGAGAAAACGAAGCGAAAAAGAAATAAAAAGAGAAAACGAAGCGAAAAAGAAATAAAAAGAGAAAACGAAGCGAAAAAGAAATAAAAAGAGAAAACGAAGCGAAAAAGAAATAAAAAGAGAAAACGAAGCGAAAAAGAAATAAAAAGAGAAAACGAAATAAAGAGAGAAAGCGAAAACGAAATAAAGAGAGAAAGGGAAAACGAAATAAAGAGAGAAAGGGAAAACGAAATAAAGAGAGAAAGGGAAAACGAAATAAAGAGAGAGACAAGGAGAAAGAGAGACAAATGAAAAAGAACGAAAGAAAAAAGTCAGGAACTCTTCGATTGGCAAAATAAACCATGTTACTACGAAATTTTGGGAGTTTTAAAATCGATATATAATTCTGATAATCGATGTAATGCAAACAAATTCCAGCGTCCCCTACATACTAAAAATATACTATAGTTTCACATCTGGAAGCGCATAATTTTCACCTTTGGAGAAGAAGAAAAATAATCAATTTTTTTATTTCATTGATGGAATAATGAGAATACTCTTGCTGTAGAATTTGATTCCTATTTAGCAGAGACTATTTTAAAAAGAATTCATAAAATAAAATGTACTCAACTTACGGGAGTAGCAAAAAACTGAAGTAGAAGGTTTAACATTTTCTTCGAAGTATTATTATTTTATGTGACGCAGGCGATTTCTTTATTCTGCTTTTTATTTTTTATTTTTACAAAAACCAAGGAGAGCCCTTGGAAACCGGCTCAGTATAGACAGAATTAAGATGGCGGTTTTAATTGCGCATAAGTCGTCAAAAATAATATGGCCGATTTTTATATTACATCTCTACTACGATTACAGGACGCTTATTCGTAGAGCATTTGTTAATAAGCTAATCGCGTAGACAATTAATACTATATAGTAAAGTTTATTTTCGTTCAGTGCTCTCTTGCAATGAGATTGTGCAAGACTAAGTTAAACTTAAGAAATGTCTATGCCACAATTTCAGAAGATCTCGCTGTGCTGGTAAGAAGAAACGACCTATATCATGTTCACAGTTTTATCTCAAAGGAAACAACTACCGGTTTATATCTATTGGTTGACACAGGCAATGCCTGAAGTTGTTAATCAACATATTCTCTACTTTTAGCGCGAAACGACGTGAAATACATAGCGTTCCTCTTACTGAAATTTGCGCCATGTCATCATTTTGTTATCTGCACACTGCTGTGGTGAATGCCTGGTTTTCAACCATGTTATTTAGAGTCTGGGGAATCTCTCTCTCTCTCTCTATATATATATATATATATATCTCAATTCTTGGCCTTCACGTGTCAGCGCAGAAGGTATTAAGAGCCTTGAATCCGAAGCGATTTTCGTATCTGCGGAGACGTAACCTTCATTATGTGCTTCGTTTACTCTGGTTTACTTTTCATACGCCTTGACGTAGATACTGACTAATGTTAGGTTGCTTTCGCAATCAACCAAATAATGACATGAATGTTTCCACACTCTCATTTATTCCTTACTTATGTGAAGATCGGTTACGCCTAGCTAGGCTGAGGGGTTAGCTATTTCTAAGCACTTAGTTTGAATTAATAGGAAACTAATTTCGAAGCAAGAGCATCAGATGCGGGAAGCAAAATTGGGAAATTTTCATAATTAATAAAACACTATAGCAAACATCTATCTGATCGTTCTCAAAGGAACACTTCTAGCCACGTGTCCCAATTTCCGAGTGTTGATCGATGAGGATTCTTTATACTCTGCCTCTTGGTCTGTGCCCATGATTTGGATTCCATGGTACAGGCTTATACCCACCTTCTTGTTTACTTCTCCAGAAATTGCGACTAAACCACAGTCTCCTTTCTCAGATTGTTTCTACAATCTTTGGTAAGTTCTCATATAGTTCGTCATTGGACGTATGTCGTTTACAGTGGACATTTAGCGCTGTTGGCAATATTCGAGTGTACGTTTCATATCTTTTTTGTCAGTGATTTTGTTTAAGGCTTCTATAAAATGATTGTTTCTACAGTTGGCCTGAACAGTAGTATATTTCGATATATTATTTTTCATGTTTGACTCCTAGATGTATTTATTTTTTGATAGTGCTGTCCGTGCCATTGCACTTGTAAAATGTATCTTTTTTTGTGATGAGTTCAACCATAATCCCAGCTATAGAAAACTCTTCCACTTGATTTAGATGTTCAACTTTGAATGCTAAAATATCTGCTTGATTAAATACACTGATTCTATTTTAACTTATATGGGATCCAAATTGTGCTGCAGCAGGTCAAGGAAGCAATTTTCCTTTAATATAAACTGATCACCATAGAACTTGTGTCAGTTACTAATTTTCGATTAGTTTTTCTTAATTTCAATTGTTTCTTACCATAATGTCTCAGACTGTCATTTTTTGGGGGCCATCAGGAAGCGTCTCAAAACAGAAAGAGACTCAAATTCGCATCCCGTTCTCTCGGAAAGAATCTTACCTACTATCACAAGAATATATTATTTTGTAACAATTAAAAGTACCGTCCCGAATAGTAATGCCGAGGGGAATATATTTTTATAAGCGTGCCGATTTAAATAAACATTCCGCCAGAGAATTTAATATAAGTTTAACAAACTTTGAATAATATAATCATGCAGCCGAGAAAATTATTTGAATAATAATAAGCGTTCCGTAACGAATAAGCACCGTGTCGTGGGTGAGGGTAAGGGTTGGGAGCATTGGAGCAAATAATTCAATCGCGCCAGCATTTGTAGTTGGTACATAAGACTAACCATTTTTTTAAAAAAAATCGAGTTCACACCAGACAGGGCAATAAAGCCACTAAGACACAAGGCGTTACCGGGTGTGAAAGAATTAGAAAACAGAAACATTATGAGGGAGCGTGAACGACAGAAGAGTAATCGGGAAGATAATAGATAAGGATTGCATTTAAATTTTTGAAGATTAAAGTTGGCTGGAAAGCATGGAGACGGAAGAGTGTTCCACAAGCGAGAAGTGCGAGAGAAGAAACTGTTAGCATAGAACTCGCGGTTACATCTTTCCAATTCAACTGTAAGTTGATGAGACCTTGTTGCCAATCTTGTATTACGCTTAAATTCATAACGTCTAGGTACCATAGTGAAGAGCTCCTCTGAATGGTTGAGACATGAAAGCATTTTTAGAATAGGCCACAAGGAAGCAACTTTATGGCGGCGGGAAAGTGACTGAAGCCGAGACGCCAGATTCTAGACCAATAATATTGCCGATTCTTTGGATTTTTACCAAGAATCTCTAAATGTATAGCAAGAGCACCGGACCATATGAGGCAGCAATATTCTAAGCGTGGGCGAATGGTAGACATATAAATATGTACGATAGATTCTGGAGAGAAAACTGGTCTAACACGACACAGTGAACCAACTTTCTTAGCAGCTGACCTAGCAATGGATTCAATGTAGTCTTTCCACTTCATGTCAGTCAAGAATGTTAACCCGAAAAGGAGCATGGTGGTGGTGATGGGGTGATGGTGGTGGTGCTGACCAACCTGTGAAAATGAAGTCAGTGTTTAAATTATTACTCGCGACCCCTGGCTTAAAGTTCGCTCTCATCTCAGAATACTTTGTTGACAGGATCAGCTCAAATCTAATGCTATAGCTTTTACTTCGAGCGCCCAATTCGTTATCATTTAATGTTTATGTAGAGTTGTAGCAACAACATTAATGTTATCTTGAATTTGTTTTATTTTGTCGTTAGATGAAACATTGTTAGTTATGTTCAATCCGACCAAAATTAAGACGAAAGTAATACTCGTCGAAAAATTACTAATATTAATGAAAAGCGGAATCGATCTTTTCATGATGGCAGACAATTTTACTGAAAAGTGGATAATGGTTTTAGAAAGCCGGAAAAATACTTTAATGACGCGACAATAAATACTGGAAATTGTGTATCCGTCTAAGAATTATTGACTTAAGAATTTAACATCACTAATATTCTACTTGAATTTAAACTAAGTATTAAGAAACGGGAAATTTTCGTTACAAACAATAACAGTATTTGTTAGAAATATGTCTTCCAAAAGCTAAGCAAAGTATTAAGAAACAAAACAAAATCGTTATAAAGAAAGAAAAGAGTACTGAACTGTTATGCAATATCAGTCCTGCCGTATGGCAGTAAATTTCAGATGAAGAAGAAACTTGAAACAGCATAAATATGGCTCTACAGAAGGATGGTGAGAATATCATGAACGGAACATGTGAGCAACGACGAGGTTTTAGAGAAAATGAAAACAAAAATGGTACATATATTTAACATCAAAAAAAGACAGTTGAAATTTCTAGGGCACAAAATGAGAAAAGAGGGCTTAGAAAATTTGAAACTCACAGGGCAGGCTGGAGGAAAGACAGACAACAACACATAACCTATCTAGCGAGTTTAAGTAAATGAATGGCACGACAGGATTTAGGAGAGATAACAAAAATATAAAATTTATTAAGAGCTACAAAAGACAGGAAGCTGTGGAGAGCCATAATCTCCAACATCCTGAATGGAGACTGTACAAAGAAAAAGAACGCATATAAAATGCTTGGTAGTTTCTCTTAAAGGTTGCTAGCTCTTAAAGGTCACTATTCTGTCGGTATTTTCCTGACAAATCTTAATTCCACAAAGACAGGAAATAGGGGAGAGCCACATCGCCAACGTCCTGAAAGGACACGGCAAATAGAGGAATTATTCTGTTTGAGAAATGGTTAATGCAAAACAAAGCTTTGCGATGCATTTTTTATTCTGCAATTACTTTCCTTTCTTCTTTTGCCTAACCACTCTTGCTTTCCCATTCTATTCGGGGAAATTGAGACTAGATCTGTTGGCGATACAGATGCCCAACACACAGAGAGACAGGGGGTTACGGACCCCCAAGCTGCCCATGTATGTTTGTGTGACGATGCATGTCGAAATAAATCCGTCAATTATGTGCATGTTTGTATCTATGTTATATAGATAAATGGAGCGACCGGCTCATCTGCCAAGTGCTAACTCGTGGATGTAGGATTCGCAAGGGCAGACAACTCACTCCTCTCCGTATCAAGGTGGAGGGTCGTTTAAAAAAAAAAAAAACGTAATAAAATGAGACGCAGAAAAATAATAGAATAAAATGAAATTAAATAAGAGGAAGAGGAGAGAGAGAAGGAGTGGGGCGATAGAGAGAGAAGGAGGGGGGCGATAGAAAGAAAGAAATGTAAAGAAAATAATATATGAATAAAAAGTGACATCTCATCCATAGTGTCGTTAATTAAGTAAGTGGAAAAAAAAATTGAGATAAAGAAAGGGAGTTTGTTGGATGAAGCGGGATTACTTTTCTCCATGCTGTGGTTGGCATAGCGAAGTTTGCCGGATCCGCCATGCGTATGACAGGCGGGTATTAGATGTGATTCGAACGTCACTCAGCTAGAACGGGACATCCCATCATTCTTGTCGTATGGACGACGAAAGCCCACTGAAAGTGTGAGAAATAAGGTGTTGGGGAGGTGGGAATGTAATAGCTAGCAAAAAAAAAAATATATATATATATAGTGGAAGGTATGAGTAATAAATTGAAAGGCTTAGAGTGGTGAGTAAAGAAAAAGAATTCAAAGTGAGAGAAATGCAAAAGATAATGGTGAGAAGGGTAAAATAGAGCAATATAAAGTTTTTTTTGGCGGGTGGGGGGGAGGATGAAATATATCAATGAAGAGAGAAAGAAAATTGTGTGAGAGATGCATAAGTAAAAAATATGCAGTGACAAGAATAAATTGCCTGTCTCAGAGCTATGTTCATCAACCTAGCCTCGCAAGCCATTGTTAGTGAGTCCAATCTTTGCTAAATTCTCCTCTAAGGAGGCTTTGTAGATACCTACAATTATACTAATATTGAAGAAAAAAAAGATACAAAAAGAAAGTGTATAAAATTGCTTATAAAGAACAAACATGATCACAATATGAATACTGAATTCGATCCTCAGAGGGTGCCCCATACTTCCAACCTTGTGCCACATCTAAGCTACGCTTAGAAAAATCACCTTGATCACAGTATGCTGTGAGGGCGCATGGGTATGCAAAATTAAAAAAAAAAAATTTTTAAAGTAAGGAATTACAGAGAGAGAGAGAGAAGCAAGAGAAAGAGAAAAAAGAGACAGAGAGACAAAAGGGAGAAAGAGAGACAAAAGGGAGAAAGAGAGACAAAAGGGAGAAAGAGAGACAAAAGGGAGAAAGAGAGACAAAAGGGAGAAAGAGAGACAAAAGGGAGAAAGAGAGACAAAAGGGAGAAAGAGAGACAAAAGGGAGAAAGAGAGACAAAAGGGAGAAAGAGAGACAAAAGGGAGAAAGAGAGACAAAAGGGAGAAAGAGAGACAAAAGGGAGAAAGAGAGACAAAAGGGAGAAAGAGAGACAAAAGGGAGAAAGAGAGACAAAAGGGAGAAAGAGAGACAAAAGGGAGAAAGAGAGACAAAAGGGAGAAAGAGAGACAAAAGGGAGAAAGAGAGACAAAAGGAAGGAGAGAAAAAAAGAGGAAGTGTGCAACTGACAAAGAGGCAGGTCGAGAGGTGGCGTCGGAAGGAACGGAGATAAAGTGAGAGATGGACAGTTCTAGTTGAACGCCCAAAATAATGACTCTTTTACTTCACGGCCTGTTAGTCCGGCAACTCTGCCGCCACGAACAACAGACACTGGGGTCTTCATCCTTCCAGCTTGGATAATTGGAAAAAAGCTCAGACCTAAGATGGCTATCGGCCGACCTGGGACATAACCTCCGCCAGGGAGCGATTACGGTCTGTCACCATATTAGTGACAGTGAAAAATTGGAAAAGGAGAACATTTAAGAAACAAATTAAAACAGACTCAAATAAAAGAGAAAAGTAAAACTAACTGTTTTATTTTCGAAGAAGAGTCTTTATTTTAAGAGTATGTTTTCTCAAGGGAATTAATACGATTGTTAGATTATATGAATATTTTATAAGAGAATATAAGTATAATTTAAAGAAGCTGATTAGGCTAATCTAAATAAGAATTTTGCTGGTTGAAAATCGCATTGAGTTTTATTTTAAAAAAGAAACCGTTATTGCGCAAGAAAGAATCTCTTATAGAAGTTTTTTTTTATTTTTTAGATGCAATTGTATTCAAATTAAATGAAGCAGTATTATTATTATGAATTAAAAAAAATAATACCATATTATTTTATGACGTAGGCAGTTGGGACTCCACAATACTTTAATAGCTGTAAATTGCTATGGTGTCACTACATTTTAAAAATCATTTCATCCCAAGCAAGGCGATAAAGCCACTAAGACGGAAAGGGTTACTGAGAATGAAAAGGAATGAGAAGAATTTAGTGAAGAAACAGGACAATCAAAGAACAGGGTTCAGAAAGACAGAAGATGGCGATTGGCGTTGTAATTAAAATTTTTGTAGATTGTAGTTGGCGGGGAAGCAAGAAAACGGGAAGGGAGTTCCACAGGCGAGAAGTGTGAGGAAAACTATTAGAATAGAACTGCCGGTTACAACTAGTTAGTTCAACAGTAAAAGGTTGAAACCCAGCTAAATTCATGCAGTCGAGGCACTAAGGGAAAAAAAGCTCATCAGAACAATTGCCATGAAAGTATTTGCAGAAAAGACAGAGGGAAACCACGCCACGTCGGTGAGAAAGTGACTGAAGTCGAGATGCCAGATCAGGATCGATTACATTGCAAACCCTTCTTTAAATTTTGTCAAGAATCTCGAGATAAATAGCAGGAGCACGAGACCAGATATGGTAGTTGTATTCAATGCGCGGACGAATGATAGATTTATTAGTGTGCAACTACTAGGACCACTATTCTATGTACACAGAGTCGAACCCTCCTAATTCGCTTAGTATTCCATTAGTAAGGAGGAATTTCCACTCAGCTTCTTCCCAAGCACCGCTACTTTATGAAAGACTCCCAACAGGATACTGCCCCGAGCATTACAATATTAACCTTTTCACGTCTAAAGTCAACATTTATCTATCCTACATATCCCTATAATATGAACTTCTTACTTCCCCCCTCTTCTATTCAAATAAGAAAGATCATTTAGTAACCATCTACCTTGTGGCTCTTGAGAATTGTTTTGAGTAAACAATAGTGTAAAAAAAAAAAAAAAAACGTTTGCTGACCACTGCTTCAAAGCCACATGCAAAAGATGTATTTTTGTTTTAAGAAAATATTAACGAAATTGTTTCCTGGGTTTAAAATTGCATGTGTTATATTATTCGCTCTTGGGAGCGAATACATTTGAGTGCTTCTAAAACCGGAAGCGCTGGAACATGTTTAGAGAAGGTAAGATTAAAAAGTTAATTTCAAGGAAAACATGTTGGAAAAGTAAACAAATAATAGGATTTAGAGAAAACGAACAGAAAAATGTTCATCTGAAAATCATTCAATCTATCTTCCGCTACCCCCCCACTTTCAGTTTTACCCCTTGGCACACTTTCCCTTTATCATTTCCCTACCCAAACCCGACCATTTTCATTTCATTAAAACCCCAGACTCCCTCTCAACCCAAACCAATCTTTCTCTCTTTTCTCTTCGTTTGTGTGTGTGTGAGAGAGAGAGAGAGAGAGTAAGTGAATGAATAAGCGAGTGAGTGAGTGAGAGAAAGAGAGTTATAGCTAGGTTGCCTGTCCCTTTCGTGGCTGGATTGTGTTTCCCTGAGGCAGACCACGATTAGCCTCCCGTCTACAAATTATAGCAGCAAACATGTAATTTGCCGTCGGTGTTCCAAAAGGACCCCTAAATGAATTGACGCCCGACTCCCTCTTACGGCCTCTATGACGGACACGCCATTTGTTACCGATTCGTTGACTCTTCCCCCACCCAAGCTGCACGTCCTTTCCTTCCGTCTGTCCCACCCTCAGTTCTCTTATCGTTTGGTCCTTACCTCCATCCCCGTCGTAACGAAATAGGGTAGAGTTCCCGTCAGCCCGGGTCTCAGAGACGATTCGCGCTTTGCATCTGCTGAATACACTGGTCACCATATGTACCACTACGGAGGTTCGCTACGGGTTTCACCTTACAATTACATTTGACACCTGTCTTATATTTGCGTGCCTTACTTATAAAACATTGGTGTTGAAAACATAGTCTACCAATCTACACAGTAGGCACATTTACATTATTTTCTTTGCTTACACACACACACACATATATAATATACAAATGTTATTTTAGTGGATACCCGTATATGAGTAGACGCTCCGTTTATTTTAAACTAATTATTTTGTCGGCCGTCCTGCGTACTAAAGAAAACCATGTACCCTCCGGCAGGATTCGAACTCGTGTCCCCCTAATCCGTCGTGGTTTTATCGTTCTGTTACGAAGTGTTTCACAATAAAGCGAAGTTCTATTTTGCTTTTAAAGCATGCTGCAAAGTTCGAATCTTGCCGTAGGGCACATTTTATTTATTAAGTTTTCTCGTGTACGCAGACCGGTAGACGAAATAAACAAAACGTCTGCTCAAATTAAAAATAATATTTGAAATAAAACAAAAATGCATGTTTAAAATATAAAATATAAAAATATATATATATATATTAAATTTTAAATTCGGAGGTGAAAATGGTCATTAAGTAATGATTTCTTAATTCCAATTCTAAGAAAAGTTTTGCTCCGTTTAATGAAAATAAACATCGAGCTATCTTTGCGAGTCAGTTTTAAGATTTAATATTTCAAATTCTATACTGTGTTAATAGGACTCGCTTGGGTTATACCAACGGATTACTATCTCTCTCTCTCTCTCTCTATTATATATTATATTATATATATATATATATATATATATATATATATATATATATATATATATATATATAAAATCAAGTTTTATGTTTCAAATTATTCTAGGGGCTATAGGGTGGAAATAATTGTGGATACGGATGCAGTGTTCTGTTTATTTATAATGTTTGTTAACATTTTATTTATTTATTACTAATTATTTGATTGTTGGTTGTTGTTATTACTACCCACAGTACACCACTCACCTGTATATAGAAATAGTCGGTAAAAGCACAATACATGTGGCCTGACAACTGCGTATAAGAATGAAATACACTGTCTCCACTGGGTGTTGACTTCAGTATCTACTTTTATATATGTAATTGTAACACCTGGCCCTGATGAGTGTTTCGATGCGAGAGTCTTGAGTCGGTTAACCAGATAAGTCATTTGCCTTTTCTAAATTTATTGAATCTCTCTCTCTCATATATATATATATATATATATATATATATATATATATGTGTGTGTGTGTGTGTGTGTGTGTGTGTGTATGTATGTATGTATGTATGTTCGGTTTTAAAAATTTACTTTAAAAGTTTCCTTAAATTCAAACAAGGTATGTCTGCATGCCTTTTCGAATAAATTGTTTTAAATCCAAATCAAAGTTCTAGATAAACTGTCCAAATCTGATTTTGTTCCAAGCATTTTTTTGGCGTAAGCGCGCGCTCTCTCACATTTCACACACACACACACACACACACACACACACACACACACACATATATATGACAAAAATATTAGCTCCTGAAAAATTAATTTCGGTTGAGCCCTCTGGTTTGAGGTGTGAATTTGTAAACAGTGACTAAGCTAATACTGCACGACTCTTCGACAGAATTGAGTCACTGTGTGTTTATCTGAATCTAAAAATAAACACGCTAAAATTCACCCTCATCCCGTACCGTACGCTGACGGCTTAGTGGGAGAAGTTCGGACTGACGCAAATTCAGTCGGGTTTCGATCCTAGCTAGAGGCAACCGGACGTCTAGCCACACTGATGAGCTGTGAAACAGCGAAACAGTCTGTCTGTGGATGACAAATATATATATATAATAATTTTAACCGTTATTTTTGTGAATACCCGTATTTGAATAGATGCTCTTATTTTTAAACGGTATTTTGATTCGTCTACCGGCCTGCATATCAAACTTATTAAATAAAATGCGTAAAAAGGTGTGTGTGTGTGTATGGGGGGAGGGGGGCACATACTCATATCCTGCAGGAGAGCGAATTTTCTTTAATAAGTTTTCTCTAGGACGGTAGAGGATATAAAATACATTTTAAGATAAACAGCGTCTATTAAAATATGCGTATCGATTAAAATAACGTTCAGTGTAATAAAAATATGTCGGATAAAAAATCCATCATTTCTTTAAAAATTATATTATATATATATATAATACAAAGATTGTCTGGAAAGTATACAGTTGCATTGTGTTTATGTTACTAAGCAACCAATCACGGAGGACCTTACTGCGTATGCGTGACCGTTCCACCGTGGGGTTACTCAACCGGCAATGAGACGCCACTTAGGCTGTATACTACGTGATTGTCGTATTCGCAAGATCTGACCAGCGTTTATTTTATTGTAGTTATTTTTTTTTTTCACAAAACATCGCCTCGCCCAGGTGTGTCAAACACCCCGACACCGTCAGATTTGACTACCTGGGACTTGTGTGTCCGTGCGTGTGTGTGTGTGTGAGTGAGAGTGAGTAAGAGAGAGAGAGAGAGAGAGAGAGAGAGAGAGAAAATGGGGAGTACACGCTACATGAGAAGTGAGAAGGAGATCGAGATATATGCGATATATGTGAAGAAGAGTGGCAGAAAGCATGTGGGGGGGGGAGGAAACAATCGATTTTTTTTTCGATGTGCGGGATACATGATACATAATATAAATTATGTATATATTATACAAAATGTCTGGTGTTGATGACTTTATAAAATATTCAATGAAAGCAATTATTCTACTTCTTGCTACAACAATATGATTCATTGGATGTGATATGCAAAATTTTACAAGTATAAAAACAACTGTTATAAACACGTGACCTTTATCTTGAAAATGGAGCCTTTTAGTGTCTGATGACGAAAAGTGAGAACATAAATCCATAAAAGCCAAAGTTATGAATTATCCCTCTCATACACACACACACACACACACACACATATATATAGGATAGAATAAGGAACAAATAGAAAGCGTTTATAATTGGAGATAGACACCTTCATTGAAACGTATTATTAAATAATATGAACATACTGTATCTACTTATTTTATACTGATCCTTTCCAGTTGTCTAATCAGTTTCTTGATAAGATTAAATTTATCAAGAAAGGAGCCCCCGTCTTTGTTCACCCAAGTACTTTCGATCTTTTCCAAGATCATCTTCAGGAGCAAATTACAAGTTTTTATATATATATATATATATATATATATATATATATATATATATATATATATATATGTATTACAAGTTTCTTTAAAAAAAAAAAACCCAACAAAACAAAAAAAACAGTATATACCTCACCTGCTACTGCAGTTTCTCATTTCTGGTTTGGTTCAGGCTTGGTTTGTGCTACAGCTTAATTATTGAACACTAAAATTGGTCAGTCTCGGGGTAAATTCTGCTCCGTAATTGATGTGAGTGAACATTTTCGAAATCATGTTTCTTTTAATTGTATTCTACCAACAATGAGTTAAATTTTCTTTCGTAGTATATATAATTATATTCAATACATTATACAAATGTATTTATCATAAACAAAGAAAAATGCTTGGGTGGAACAAAGATTAGTTTTTTATGATTATTTTCTACAAGTTTTAAAATAATTATAAAACAATATGCCATCGACATTGAGCCATCATCCACAATAACAACTTTGGTATACCTGGCGACAGTTACCGATATGAAGCGCGACACAACCATTTTGTATTTGTACCCTCAGTACCGTTTTCATTCTTTTTTTTGTGACAGAAAGCTCTGAAATACCCCAAAAGTTACCTACGACTTTTATATAATAATAATAAATAAATAAAAATAATAATAAAGATGTACCCTGATGCTACATCAGGTATGGCTTCTCGTGTCTTCTGTTCTTAATTGATTGGGGTGTTAAAATATGCACGTTTTGTCTTGGTGAATTAAGTCAAGCATCTCATTCATTAACCTACATTTACTTGTCTGTTGATTTAAACGTACCCAGACAGACTGTTCATGAATGGAAATATTATGGGAGCATCATTGCCAGCTTTTTTAAGTTTGAAAATTGAGATAGCCAAGGTGACTTGGGGGTAACATCTAGATGCTTGGGAACATCCTCAATCGGGGTCCGTCCGAAGATATTTCTAACTGGTCTCCAACTACGAGGTTAAGCTTTGCTTTTATCAAAACCTGTCTCCATATTGCGTTCATTTTGCTGTGATGCATGTGCTTGATGTACCCTTATCAATTGGGTGTTATGGGCTTCGTATATCTGTACCCCAGCGTCATCTCTCAACAATAATAATAATAATAATATACATGTAGAATTCCAAAAATTCATAACAGTTTAAGAGCTAATGATTTTAAAAATTGATGTAAGTGAGATATAACAACTTACTAATTTTGTTTTTGTTTTCTCATTTCGATTCCGATCATAAACAAGGATGTTCTTCGGAATCACTTATTTCTTAAGACATAGACGAACAACCTAATATGCGAGCTACACATCGGAGATGTCAAAGTCAAGCAAGTACAAAAGTTAAACGATCTGAGAAGTGCTCTAAGAAGCAATCTTCGTTTTAAGGGAATCTAAAATTGGTCTTCTGTAACATGTAAATGGTGGTACAATGTGACTTCTGTGTCATATGGATAACGAATAGAATCTTTTGTTGAAATGTCTAATGGAAAAAACCCATCTGCGCACAAAATATTTACAAAGATTGTTTTATTTTAATGCCATTTATTCTATTAACCTTTCTTGAAAATGGATGCCATTAATGAAAAAAAGCAATAACCGTGTAAACAAGAAAATAACTACATTTAGCGTTAATTAACATACATAAAAGATAGTGTGTATCCTCATATGTCTTCAGTGTGTAACACTTTCACTCGAACAGTTCAAGACAGCGATGGGCAATTCATCTGTGCCTTGGAGTATAGTGAGTTTTTTTTTATGATTTTACGAAAAAAAAAAAAAAAAGGAAAAAATAATGGATCGCACTATACACAGGTAATTTTTTGAAGAGGTTAAAAATCATGCATTTTCGGTGATCGGTTACACTATACACAGGTGAATTTTTACTAGAGAGGCTAAAATTCATGCAAAAAAAAATGCTGAGAGGTAGCACTATGCATAAAGTCGACTTATACACGAGTATACACGAAAAAGGAAATGTCCGCCCAGGTTTACACAAGAATTAGTATTAAGGAAACTATTAAATTGCGATTGGCTCTGGAGATAAAATACACTTTTAAAATAAGATATTTTTATGTAAGTAAAAATATCAAAAATTCTTCTTACTAATAATAGTATTTATTTATAACATTGGAACAAGGCAGAGGATCATCTGTTATCATTACTTCATTTTACTATGAGTTTAGTTTAATATTCAGGAATCACTGAACATAGACAAAAGAACGCATAGCAGCATTTAAAAAAAAATATGTAAGTAAAATACAATTACAAATGTACTTATATATTGTCATCATTGTCTGAAGGCGTGGGTAAAAAAAAACAAAAAAAAACACACTCGTAAAATAAATAACAGAAATAAGAAAAATTTTCTCTATTTAATATTCAAAATAGGAAACGAATTTTATATTTCATATAAATTGAATTTCCTTATCAATCTTTTATATAATATCAAGAACGAATAACTTAAATTATATAAAAACCAGGTTAATAATAGGTTGTTGTCTTTTTATTAACTGACTTGTTTTTTTACGGTTTATCAACCTTTTGCAGGTTATTTAAAGACAGAAAATATTTTTGGATTGTAAGAACTTTTCGCAGATAATGATTTAACTGATATGAGATCTCCTAATTAATTCATAGCTGGGGCGGGGCGTGGATTCATACATTTACCCAAGAGTATTTGCGCGGAAGGGAATACAAAGAACCCGACTGGAATGGGAATTTGGTTCTCGGATTTACAATTCCGTGCCTCTATACATTACACCACCCGCACATCCAACCTTACATCACCTGGCGTTCCCAAGCGATCACCCATCTTGATATTGACCAGTATCGACGTTGCTTAACTTCGGTGACCGTACAAGAACCAGTATTTCAACGTAAGCTAATTGATTGAATTCAAACGTAAGAATCAAGTCTGCGAACGCAAAGGCTGAAGCATTTACACGAGAAGACGGATTTATTGTACTTATTTAGATTTATACAATTGAATGTTACAAATATAAATTCGTTCAAAGAAAAAATACAAGAATTGAAATATACAAAGTTAAAAAAAACAAAAGAGAATTACATTTGTTTTCGACTATTGATGAAAGCTGCGTTAACGTAGAAAAAAATGACTAAAAACACAAAATAATTAAAAGCTAATAAATCAGTCTTACCTGGAACCGTCGCATATCTCGAGGGTTGCCGGCATTTTTCAAACAATTTTGATTGCACTTCATGAAAAACTTGAGAAAAAATCTGTAAAGGAAAAAAGAAAAAAGAACAATGAGAGAATTTCCCCAGGAGAAAAATATTCCGAATTCACGTGTTTTCGTTGCAGCATTATTGACAAAAGTTGAGATGTTAAATTATCTGATGATAAAGCAGAAAACAGAATGGTTTTGAATAATGTTGTAATAACTATTGTACTTAGTATTATCATGAACAATTGTTCCTGTAGATATTATGACAACAATCGACGATACATGTTTTTACCAACATTCAGATCAGTCGTTAAATTGAAACGTGTCAGACATAGTAAGGACGTCGAAATAACAATAGAAAAAAAAAGACCATTATTGAATGTCAACTAAATAAAAAAAAAGATCTTATTTGGACGATTGTTGACTTGAGAAAGATTGAAATTATATTAAACAATTTGTTCAGTTTCTTATTCGACTAGCGGACTTCCGGTTTTCGCTTTCGTCAATGTAAAACTAAAAATAATACCAAGTTTCCTTTATATTTTATAAGATTTCGAAATTTAGACAAGTATATATCTCTGTCATGTACATAAAATGATAGAATGTAGTTTGAATGTATGGTATATTTATGGGAGAAAGGTGCCCAGTAATATCAGAGACATAGCGTATGTAAATATAAGCAACATGGATATAAATATCAACACTAGATCGCAACGGTCTATTTCATGCTTAAACACAATCGTCAGGCCTGCTATATATATATATATATATATATATATATATATATATATATGTGTGTGTGTTCACACTTGGTCTGAAGATCGCAGTGAAGCGTGAAACTGTCAGTATGCGTTATTGCTTCCTGCCTACACTGTGTATACCTATATTTATCTCCGATATTCAGCACTCTTATCCTATAAATATAGCAAGTCTTAAACACTTACACACACACACTATATAAAGAATTAATGGAATTATTTTTACTCTGTCATTCTTATTAATTAAATACAGTGTCCATTATAATAACGTTTGAATATATATATATATATATATATATATATATATATATATATATATAAGTTTTAATCCTTTCAAATCCACGAATTAATGTTTGTAGCAGCAAAGTGTTATATAGAAAATAATAAATAAAAATACTACAATTAAGAAAAAAAAACTTTAAAAAAATATCACTTCCGTTGCATATCAATTAAAATATTTTGAATTTACGATGTTAACGTATAACACATCCATAGATATGCAATCTCTGAAGATGGTCCAAATGACATTGAAAGGACTTGGGAAAATAAAAATAATTTGAAAATTTTGATATTTTTCTGGGTTTTTTTTTTCTCCAGCCACCAATAAATTAATTTGAGGACTTGAAAGGATTCAAACTATAAGAAATGGGCATAATACGCCTAAATTATTTTAACCAAACCTTCTTGAATGAAAATATGCTGCCTAAATATAGACCATTGTAACTGGAGTGAGTTCATGTTTTATGGAATTAGCCAGTATTGTGACGGACATATTAAGCTTATACACGGCTTCTGAAAAAAATTCGATCTAACATTTCCCAAAATATGAGCATTTTTTATAGAAATTCTATCTCTTCCCCTCCTATTTACAGACACACTGATGCATATATAAAATCGAGGTATAAAAGAAACACACGTACACACACACATATATATATATATATATATATATATATATATATGCCCATTTATTTATTAAGTATGCATTTGACGTACATCCATCGCTTCATTCAATAATTCTTACTGTGAAACGACACTTATATCCTACTGGGCTTAATGCCACGCTCCAAGGCCTACGGTCACCACTGACCTGAGTAAAAGGTCAGAAGGAACTCAGGTGCGCCACCCAAGGGAGGTAAGAACAAAGACTCGACTGATTAAATTCACTCTTTCTTGAAACGGTGCGCCGAGAGCAGCAATACGCTTACAGATTGAATAGATCACGTCGACACACTTATCTATCGCCTGACTCTGAACTTCAATAAAACGAGAACGGGTAATGTGAGCTCGCCCAGTCATCGTGATAATGCCCTGATTACCAGAAAGCTCTGACAACGAACATACGGTACGTGCAATGGCTGAGAAACTTCATGGGGATTCATTTGGCCTACGAGCCTACTTATAAAACGAAAAGGGTTTAGATAAAAGTTCTAGACTAAGGGGTTCGAATCTTTGTGAAAACAATATTTCTAACTGAATAGGGTAGAAAAGTGAAAATTAAATGTGTGTCTAGGCGGAAAGCCATTGAAATATTGTTTGAATTGTGGCTTATAGTGAATTTGCCTTGATACACATGCTTCTAAATGGATAAATTCAAATTTATAACCATCTAATGTATAAGCAATTAAATTGGCACGGGTTTACACAGAAAAAGAAGAGGCACAGCTAAAGACTTATTTGACTTTTAAAAAATAAATTTATTAATTGTTAACAAGTATTTCACTCATCATATTCCTGTTGCTACCTAGAAACTCCGAGGTCGTCATTTTACGATAGTTAGTAAACAGGACATAAATAACTAGATTCCGATGAAACTGGCATATTTTATCTTTGCTTTTCCATGGTAGCTGCCTTACCGATTAGGCGACGAACACTGTTCCTGTTACTGTCATACAGGACTATGTAATGACGATCTGTAAGTTGTGATAAAAAAAATCAGCACAGATAAAAAAGTAATATTAAAATTATAATAATACATGATGCTTCATCCATGTAATTTGAATAATATTACAATTAATACAACTTGTCTATGTAAACAAAACTACCGGTGTATTAAACATTCGGAGAAAATAAACTATATGATAGATTTTTAATTACTAAAACCAGTAAATGTCCGTTGATCTTAAAGAAAAAGAAATGCGAATCTAAGTCTTGCTGGAGGGAATTTTTTTCTTCTGATTCACGCTGCTTTTTAATTGTCACAGAATAACGAGATTTTGTAACGCTTTATCTACTCAACAACGAAACTAATCCTCTTAATAATAATAATAATAATAATAATAATAATAATGGTGGGGATGTTGATAAAATTGCTCACAGTATTATTAAGAAAACCCTGTTGTATAGATGAACAAATGAAAAAAAAAAAGATAATGAAAAACGTTAAGTTTAATAACAAAATATGCTGAGTTAGAATGATGAAAAAAGACAAAAGCCTTGTAGCTAGAGTATGATGAAGTGAAAGAGAAAACATTTACGTAAACGAGGCGTTGATAAGGAAGAAAAATCCGGGTGGTAAGAGCCGAGTTGAAAATATCGAAGATTGTTGTCGCGCATGCGTGTAAGAAAAGAGTCTGTATGGAAAATGGTGTGAAAATGTGGCTAACGCTAGAATTAAAAGAAACTAAATATATACATGGAGAGAAAAGGGTTTCGAAAAAAAAAATATAATCAAAGAACACAAAATAGCTTTTAAAAATTGTTTAAAAAATGAAAATATTTTTTAAAATGTCTGTAAATTTCAAATTCTGTAAATTTTCAGAGAATGGTACATTTTGTTAAAGAAAAATTCTTTCAAAGAGATTGAATCGATTAATTTAAAAAAATAAAAACAATAAAGATAAAAAAAAGGGATAAAATTGTGCCAAGTATGCCCTCTCGGCAACCTTTGGTTTGTTCGTGGGTGAAATGTGGAGAAAAAGAGTTGGGATATGGAACCAATGGCGGTCTAACATCGATGAAGGCTATTGAACAGAAAACGATAACATCTGAAAGTGTATTGATAGCTTTACACAGATCATTGGTTTTCTGATTTTTCATGTCGTCTTAAAGCAACCGACTGTATACTGTACCCGATAATACCTACATAAATAGGTAAGCACGGTCTTGTTTATTGATTGAAGATCGGCCAAGATGGCGAATGGAAACCAAGAAAAATAAATAAATAAATGAATTAATGAATAAACAAAAATAATACTCACACAACTAGTAACAGTATAAGTTATTTGAAACTAGTTTTGAAGAGTTGACATTGCTTCAAAAAATAAAATAAAATAAATAAATAAATAAATAAATGAAATAAAAAAATAAAATAAAAAAAATAAATAAATAAAAATAGTTCCGATAGTATAGATTATCTTAGGTCGATTTCCAAAATATTTTTGATAGTTATTTTCCCGTCATATTATGTATTTTTGCATTGACATTGATATTCACAGAATATACAAGGCAAATACAAATAACAGCTATAAGTTAGTGTAGTATGTGATCAACGGCAGGATATACCAGATGGTATAAGTTGAATTCAGTGTCAACGAGGAACCGTTGTTCTAGTAAAGGTTGATGGGAAAAATCTCCAGTGCATCAGGTGATTGACCTCCTAGCCATCGGGTGTAGATTCGCGCGTCACCTCACAGGATCTCGGTGACAGTCCCAGACATTAACATGTGGTCGACTCAGTTGATCTTAGGATGTGCACCCGTGGGGCAACAGAAAACAGGAAGATATATAATCAGCAACACAAGAGGGAAGAGACGGAGATATCCTCTCACATTCTCGCCAGAAGAATCCATGTTCCGAGAAAGCCCTCCCACCAAGCTAGACACTCACTCGCCGATATTAACTTTCAAAATCCGAGATTAAATAAACAACTTTATGTGAGATTCAGTCTTGTGTAATTAATTCGATACTACGATAACATATCAGAAAAGATAATTTATATTTGTTAGAAAAATAGTCCATAAAAGAAATTAGGCAAACTAAATTACTTGTATAGGCTGAAATAAAAAAACAAACGACTTAAAGTTTTCGATTATATGTATATACACACACACAAAACAGAAGACTTCTTTTAATGAAAAACGATGTGATATACATATAGCAGATTTGATCTGTCGGTAGGGTTAAGTATACTTACAGACAAGAGTGTAAATCGGACCTATGTCAACCTTTTTGAATCGAGCGTAAACCGAAAATTGTTTACCATTTTGAATCGAGCGTAAACCGAAAATTGTTTGCCATTTTGAATCGAGCGTAAACCGAAAATTGTTTACCATTTTGAATCGAGCGTAAACCGAAAATTGTTTACCATTTTGAATCGAGCGTAAACCGAAAATTGTTTACCATTTTGAATCGAGCGTAAACCGAAAATTGTTTACCATTTTGAATCGAGCGTAAACCGAAACTTTGTTTACCATTTTGAATCGAGCGTAAACCGAAACTTTGTTTACCATTTTGAATCGAGCGTAAACCGAAAATTGTTTACCATTTTGAATCGAGCGTAAACCGAAACTTTGTTTACCATTTTGAATCGAGCGTAAACCGAAAATTGTTTACCATTTTGAATCGAGCGTAAACCGAAACTTTGTTTACCATTTTGAATCGAGCGTAAACCGAAAATTGTTTACCATTTTGAATCGAGCGTAAACCGAAACTTTGTTTACCATTTTGAATCGAGCTTAAACCGAAAATTGTTTACCATTTTGAATCGAGCGTAAACCGAAACTTTGTTTACCATTTTGAATCGAGCGTAAACCGAAAATTGTTTACCATTTTGAATCGAGCGTAAACCGGACTTATTAATTCATTGTGATTCTTTTCCGCTTACAATGGCTGATATTTACTTTAACATCAGTCTCGTTCTAATGAGAGACTGTTTATATAAACTGTATGGTGCATATTTGTTTTTCTTTTTTTGTTGTCATTGTCAATAGTTTAATATACAATGAAATATAACATCTTTTTTATGCCAATGATTGTTACAAATTTAATATAGAAATAAATCGCTTCTACACAGCAGTCAATAAATAAACGTTAAAACGAAAGGAAATAGAATCGAGTGAAAGAGGAAATACATGTAAACGTAACAAGTGTTGAGTTGTGGTCGGAGATGAAGTGTAAAGCTTGACAACAAATTGTCCAACCGATATCCTGAATCCGGAGCCAACGCCCACAAAATCTTACTCTGCAATTACAATATCCGTCCAAACCGGAAGCCAACACCACGCACGCTCGTGTCGCGAGTGGCAAAACAGGAATTATCCAAATGAGGCAAATCCTCTCAAACACTTCCTATTATTGACCAGGGGGAAAAATCAAAAGGTAAGGAAAGAGGGTGGACGGAGCAGCGTATTCTTGCTTGCCGAAGTGTATCATTAAAGTAGTTAGGATTGAAAGGGAAAGAGAGGTGACTGGCGTTTGAATTGCAAAAGCAGATGCGGGAAAGAGCTGGGGTAGAAAAGCAGACGACAATAGAGGGCTTTTGTGAAAGCTTAATTGTACGGTTTCCGATCAAGACTACTTTAGGTTGTTTTTTTTATCAATAAACATTATTAGTCAAAGACACGACTAGAAGTTGAATGATCGTGATGTCTGCTTTCTGCGAAATCAGTAACTTAAATGAATGAATCGCCGATCATTATTTTATCCTGTTGTCTAATTACTGCTGTGTAAAATGCAGAAAGAGTTACAATTAATGGAGATGATCATTATTAACATGGCCGGCGAGTCATTCATCTTTTATGAAATGTCCATTAGAGAAAAATCAGGAGCACATGGCCGACAAACGATCGAAGAGTACAAGGACGTGGTTAAAATGGTTCCGCGTTGAAATCCAAGGGAAGGTCGAGAGAGGGCCAGATAGAATATGGTGGAGAACCACAATGACTCTCAACCTCAAATGAGAACAAAATTCTGTTGAATGCGAACAACAGGGTATTGTTAAAAAGAATAAATGAGCCAGGTGAAAGAGTTCTTTGAAAATCTTATATACATTCATGTTGGTTTTATAAAACGCATGACAATATAAACAGAGAGTATCTAATATATAAAGCTCAAAGATTGCGTATGTGTTCGTTGGGAACCCTGAAAATTAATTTAAAAGATATAACATCGAATAAATGCAGTTTTCGATATTTCCATACGGCAATTCGAACAGAATGTGGCACAAGCCAGGGGATTAAAGTAGGAGAGCCCTATACGTACATTGAACCTGTGATCAGCATTAGTTCAGTCTCCTTAGCATTCACCTTTGGACTCGCCTTAAGCATCAGGGATTAAACCCAGCCCTCCGTCGGAGAGGTATTGCTTGGTGGGCTTTGTGGGACCATAAAGACTAAACTTAATTATTATAATATTAATCAATTGCCCAAATTTAATTATTTTCCACCCTACAACCCCTTTCCTCATAGACGAAACGTCACAAAGCCTCTTACTGCTCTATCACTATTTCCATGGAAATTGTTCAAACGAACTACATTACTTAGTTACACCAGTTCTAACCTCCATGCACATTGTATAGAATCACCCACATTCCATTCATAATCCATTGGTGGGATAAAAGTTCCACTCGAGCAGCTTCCCATAAACCGCTACTTTGTGGAACAGACTCCCAAGAGAATACTTTTCCGATCACTATACTCTTGGCCTGTTCAAATCTAGAGTCAACCATTATCTTCCTCACATATCTATAAGCTGTGCCTCTTACTCTGTAACCTTTACCTCGAGTGGCTCTCGGGCCTTGTACAGGGTGAACATTGTAAAAAAAAAAGTTATATTTTTAATTACCGTTTTGTTATTCAATCCCAATCTGATTTTTTATGATCTTAAAGGAGTGGTTTGTCGATGTTTTTTTTTATTAGATTGCTTAAAATGGTAACGATCCGTGCATTTTGATCACTGCTGGGAATAAAGTGAAGTAATATTGACAACTTATTAATGCCATATATTGAAACTAACAAATATTACACATTATAACATGCCGTATATGAAATAAAAGGCTATCAAATTGTTTAGGACTATCGAGCTGCTTTGTGTCAATTTCGATAACACAATTTTATTGTACGACAAATCTTTTAAAGAAACGCCCGTATAATGCATAGAAGCAAATGAAAAAGATTTGACCAATACAACGCCAAATATCATTGCATATATATATATATATAACCGGGAACCCCTCCATTTTAAACCTCCACTGTCTTGCGGTCATATCCAAATACGCAAAAGACTATGGAAGTAAATCTATACCGAAAACCCAGAGTGGAGCCTCGAGGGCGCTTGGTTGTTAACACTAACAACATTTTGGTAAATCCTGCAGCCAAGTCGCCCGCAAATGTAATGTTCTGTGTTTGGATTTTGTTAGTACAGCCAAGAGGTTGGAGGGTGGGGGCATGTAATCTGGGCAGCGCACAGCCTCCACTCTGGAAAGGACTCTCCAATCTCGTAATCAAAGGATTGAATTTTGGCCAAACAGGACGCTCCGTTTATCGTGCGTGGTAAACGTATACCTACTACACACACACACATTATATATATATATATATATATATATATATATATATTACACGTACAATATAGATACATACAAATAAATCAACCATTAATAGATAAAACATTTGCCTATATATATAGGCAAATGTTTTTCAATTAAAAAAATATGGTGTTTATGACTTGCATATAAATATATTCGGTTTGAGTCACAGAAGACGTCCGACACAAGCACATCTACGAATATGTATTTAAGTGCGTTCACCCTCATAAGCATATAAAAGTGCCTGTGTGTGTGTGTGTGTGTGTGTGTGTGTATATATGAGGGGGGGGGTGTTGAAAAATTCTTGGCTCGACTCATTTACCAAATGTAAATTTTTTTTAAATCAGGACGAGAACTTTTCAGCCCTCATATTATCGTTAGATATATTTGCGCATGGACCAACTTTGACATTTGATGTTAGCTTTTATTTATTTTCACCCCTTTGTAGCATTTTATCATGCAATTTTTTTTATACCCGATTTTTTGTGTATATAAAAGACTCCATTGTCCAAATGATGATTGTTTGCTATCTCTCATGATAACGGTTTGAGCTGCACATTTCAGAGAGAGAGAGAGAGAGGGAGAGAGAGAGAGACAGAGAGATTGAAAGAGTGGAAGAGAAAGCAGCAAAAAAGCGTTTTTTTTTCTCTTGTTGCCGTCTGTTATATTTGCCTGCGATTCATTACTCTGTTGCCATGGTAATTGATAGATACACGAGAATCAGTGTCTGTTCTTGATTTATTTTATTTTATTTGTTTTTTTTTGTTTTTTTCAGAAACCTAAATAAATCTTCCCTTAGCGACATTATCAGCATTTTGTGGATCCGTTGTTGTCATTTAAGTTCTTAGTTACCAAAACAAAAATTGTCAAATTATCATAAGAAAAAAAAGGAAAGCAAAGAAAACAAGAAAAAACAAAACAAAACGACAACAAATAATGCAACGAATTTTCTCCGTTTTCCAAAATCAGAACGTTTTATATATATATATATATATATATATATATATATATATATATATATATATTCAGGCCAGCCTTCTTTCTTACAGAATTCGATAATTTGGTTCATTGATCAGTATTCAACAATTGGAATGTTTAAACAAGTCGAACATAAACTATTACCAACATCAAAGATTTGACTTGAATAGTTTGTTTTAGAATTTGATATCTTTTGCTTAAATCAGATTTCTAAAATTCACATTTTCTTTTTAAATCTTTGGTATTATTTACTTTCAAAAGCCGCTATCTGATTAAATTTTAAATAAGGCACAGTCGAAACACAAACACATACTTTGAGATAGGTGCTTATTAAAGTTAAGATATAAACCTGCATGTAAGCATATTTTCACGACACTCACACATCATATATGTATAAAACTTCAAACGTTATTATATTGGATACTCTATATTTGAAATAGACGCATCATTTTTTAAAAATTAGTGTGATGAGGATGTGCTTTCGTAAAAAGTGAAAAATAGAACCTTGCTTACTGGATCGGCCTACGTGGCCAAGTGGTAAAGCATACTGGATGAACGTTGATTTTTTTTTTCCCTGACAAAAAGGGGACGCCTTTTTTTCTTTAAGATTTCTTGAATGTGCAGGCCGATAGCCGTAATGCACCTTTTTTAATAAATAAAAAGTGGGTGTCTATTCCAAATGCAGAGTATCCACTATAAAAGTTATATATTTAAAAGTTATATAAGTTAAAAAATATCTCTGATTAAAAATAAATCCTATATATATATATATATATATATATATATATATATATATATATATGCGCAAACAAGTGTATCCACTAAATATAACGTTTATAATAATATATAAATAGGGAACAACATTTTTTTAAACTAGATATGGTATCTGTTAATGAATTCAATAGAATTATCTTGTCTCTGAAGAGCGGAATAATTTTTGCGAAACTTAAAAGATTCATTAACTATTTAAGTGTGTATATGTTTGTGGACAAAAACATATTGTCTAAAAGAAAGTTACGGTCGAAAAAAGCGAGCAAATAAGCAAAACATCCTAAAATACAAGCAACAAACGTTTTAACATCGATTTTGCCGTAAAACAAAAAGATTTACAGAGAAATCAAAGATTTAGAGTAAAATATAAGAGTGAAATAGTCACCAATATAAGATTATTCAAAAACCAATTCGCTTAAGATAAATACACAGTGTTCATATGTTCGGTGCCGAAAGACTTAGAAGCTAGTCACATATTTGGCATTTGTTCAGTGAGGCTACAAAAACAAAGAATGGCGCCCCAACAATTCCAGTAAGACATTTCCTATAAATTTGTGACGTCATCTGCAATCAGCGTTGCTTTTTGTTACAGAATCAAACTGTCTGAATCATTTCTCCATGATTAATTGGGAATAACACGAATATATATATATATTAAATTCGCAGGAAAGACACTGAACGGAAAAAAAGCAGTAAAATAATTTCTTAATATAGTAGTCTATTAATGGCCGTGCAGCTTTAACAATTCATTAAAGAGTACGTGAAAATAATGACGCATTAAAGAGTACGTGAAAATAATGACGCATTAAAGAGTACGTGAAAATAATGACGCATTAAAGAGTACGTGAAAATAATGACGCATTAAAGAGTACGTGAAAATAATGACGCATTAAAGAGTACGTGAAAATAATGACGCATTAAAGAGTACGTGAAAATAATGACGCATTAAAGAGTACGTGAAAATAATGACCCATTA
>OZ038481.1:101708588-101723588 GCA_964036315.1 Acanthosepion esculentum
CACTTACAATAGGTCCAACGTATTTATGAGGATTGGGGCATAACCATTAGTGTTCATAGGTATGGTATATAACAGAAAGAATTAAGGACCGAACGAAAGAAAGAAAGAATGATATAAGGAAGGAAAGAAAGAAAGATATAAGGAAGGAAAGAAAGAAAGATATAAGGAAGGAAAGAAAGAAAGATATAAGGAAGGAAAGAAAGAAAGATATAAGGAAGGAAAGAAAGATATAAGGAAAGAAAGAAAGAAAGATATAAGGAAAGAAAGAAAGAAAGATATAAGGAAAGAAAGAAAGAAAGATATAAGGAAAGAAAGAAAGAAAGATATAAGGAAAGAAAGAAAGAAAGAAAAGATATAAGGAAAGAAAGAAAGTGTTGTAGCCAAGGAAAGGTTACTGAATGAGGAATAACCAAAACGGAGGTTGGAAATGAAATGGTAATATTTATAGCATCAACAAAATACAATACTCGCCAGCGGCGTGAAGTAGGCAAACCACTGTTAGTGGTGAACTACTTAGACATCACTTAAAATAGTGTCCAACGTATTTATGAGGATTGGGACATACCCATTAGTGTTCATAGGTACTGTATATAACAATAACATAAAGCCAAATTTAAATTTGACCTACGAGCCTCGCCTCGTTCTTTTCGAAGCTGTCCGAGCTGGCCGGATTGGTTCCGACCAAGTTGAAACAGTTCATATGAAAATGATTCGCTGAACCGGTGGAACCTTTTGCCTGAACAACCTAATTGTTCATTAAATATTAAGAGGCCACTTTTCTCATTACTGGATATTTTATCCCGCGATAGCGAGTCTTTTCTCTTGCATCTCTAGGGAGAAGGCTGTCGAACCGGTCAGCAATTTTAATGATTCAACCAGAGGATGGAAATCTTAAATATTGAACAAACGAGAGAAAAGGGCCATTTTAGAATTATTTCCATATTACTTTCCCTAAATATAATCTTGTGTCAAAGGAGACGCATCCAACAAATGTTTTCTCCGTGCTCAAATGACATACAATGTCCATTTATTTTTTGGAGTTGGTTTTGTGGCTTCAAGTTGAGTATAGACATTTTTATGTTTCTTGACAAGACACGTACATTCAAATACTCATCTATGAGTAAGGATTTAGAACTGACAAAGATTATCAACCTTTGAAAAACTTTTGACCTCTCCGGCAGGATTAGAACCTACGACCTCTTATGCAGGAAAAAAAAATCACCGTCTGATCCGGCGTGCTTTGTGAAGCTTTTCGTAGCCGAGCGGTCAATCAAGCAACGTTCTATTATGCTTTTAAATCTCGTTCACTTCAAGAATTTCTCCAGAGGCAGATCTGCTCAGTTTCTTATTCGAGACGTAAACAAAACTATTTCTCAAGAATTAATGGATTTTACTTGTTCTTAATCATATATATTTTTATTAAACTTTCGAGAAATACTGGAAGTGAATTTTTGGTATCTCCAATTTGTAATTCGCATGTTGAGCTGTCCCTTTTACTGACAACCATATATCCTGTCTTCTTACAATTGATGGTTAGTTCTTTCTTCGCGCATTCCTTCATTACCTTCTTTGAGAGACCTTGTAGTTTCCTCCCTGTGTCTACTATCAACACTGTGTCATCTGTATATCTTCTCTTGCTAAGATTGTAGTCGCCAATAAGGAATCCTGGTAGATTCCCTCACTGTATTGCCTGGTGAGAAGGCACATCCCTGTGTTACACAGACTGGTGAGAAGGCACATCCCTGGACAGTATTTGAGTCCAAATGAAAGTCAGTAGTCTGAGTAGGCTTCCACTTTTCTCATGCAGAAGACTGACGTAACAATCTGCCATTTTTCAGGAGTTGAACACTGCGCTGTACTACGATAAGCTTAGTAAATATTTCGAAATATTTACTATATAATCCCAACACAAAATCAGTGTACAAAAATGGTTAGCGAAGCTAGTTTTGCTGACTATAATTACTGAGTAGTGAGTTCAATCCACACTGGGTGCCCCATTCAAAATAAGAACATAAAAAAATCCAACAAGGGCTGACATGTAAAAATCAACCAGCCTAACTAACCTCGTCCTATAATAAAGAAAATATACGTTTGGCAATGTCTCGAATTTCTGCGCAGTCATTGGTTTAATTACCGTTTATCAGGCCCACGAACCTGGAGAAAGACCGTGAGTTGAATAAAACAGTTGACCGAATGGAGCTGATAAAGACCCGTGCAATGCTGTTAATGATGGCGAAAAGGGATGAATTCAACGAAAACATATGAATAACAACCAATAATTTAAATAAGATAACCTCACCTATTATTTTGCTAGATCCACCTTCAATAGGCAATTATATTCAACCTAATCACAATTAACGATAGATAATGTAGTAACACTAGTTCAATTATGGAGATTCGATTGTGCAATGAGGCCTGAGAGGAACTTGTCAAAATATTGTGATGAGATTACATCACTATTTTAGTCAATTAAGCTTATTTCATTTAGTCAACTGTTTTATTCAAGTCAGTCTTCCTCCAAGACCGGGAATCCATTAAACGGTAGTCAAGCCCAGTCATTTGCCGTGATTCATTAAAAAATTCCCAATTTAATAAATTAAATAACTAAATTTGAATATCGATTGTTTGTTCAACTTCAGCACTGTTTCCATGACAACCAAAGAGCGGCTGATCTGAACAAGATAATCATTGCATTATAAGTGTATATTTTCTTTTTGTTTGTGTATAGTTATCGAAGTTAGTATCTACTCCCTTATTCAGTAACTCTTCCACCGTCTAACTTATGCACAGAAAACATATCGACGTCTGCGGGGTGCTGTTGAAAGAGGTGGTGTTAAATACGATGGAGAAACTATAGTTTTCTTTCTGAAATTGAAAAGCTAAGTTTTCACAGGATGTTCATATTTTAAAATTGTGTGACAAATACATAACCATCCCCTCCCTGGTTAGGATTAAATATTAGAATTCCATATCTTATGTGCCGTGTCCCGTTAAGTTGTGAGTGATCATGGCTCTTCACAACTTCTTATCCTTTGCTATAATGTGTGCCTCTTACTATTCCCAGCCACCACCACGAATTCATTCTGCCATGCTCATCAGGTAGGTTACTCATTGTTCTCCATTTATCCCTCTTACCTCCAATGTGCCTTGTGAGTGTCAAATTCTGCAAACCCTCTTTCCTTATTATACATTCTAGAAAGTTGTGTTTCTGAATATAAGTGTCCTCTTTGTTTCAATGTTTCTTTAAGCTTGTTGCTTCCATATTCCTTCAATGGTCATCCCAGGAATCTTTCTGTAGAACCACATCTGTTGACTCATATCTCCTTTTTATCTTTGTGAAAATTGTCCAGCATTCACTGCCATATAGAAGAATCAATATTATATAGACGTTCAGCACCCTTTTTTTGTTTTCTAAGGAAAATGTAAAAGAAATTCTGCTTTAATTTATGCAATGCATAAAACTGGGATTTTGCTGAAGATACCGATGAAAGAGTAGTTTTATCTTTTCTTTTGTTTTACTTTTCAGATAGGTAGGTCGACAGAACGAAATGAGAGATTCCCGAAATATATTCTAAAATGACTACATTTACAAACCTTTGCTTGTCCAGACCACATGTCCAAACAAATCACCCCCCTCTTCCACCAAGAAAACACAAACAAAAATACGGCTATTATACCAAATTATACGATTTTGCTGCGCCGATAGAGGTTTAATGATATTGAGTAGCTGTGGCAAAACACTACACCCATTTGTGGACGGTCCAGATCTGAAAGAGCGAACAGTAGTATTAACAGCCTTGTGCATCTCTAACAACAGTGTCGATCCTTAACAACCACATCCCTCGGGGCTAAACTACCAAAGCTTGTTGGCGAGTTAATGGCAAGACAAAGTCCGCGATGTTTATCTATTTATCAGTGAGGAGCTATATCTGCTGAGAACGAATCGATATGAAGCGGCGATAGTGATGTTAGTCAGATAGGGGGGTTGTTGGCTGAGTGGATCGCCGTCTGAGTGCTAAGTGTTGTATTGTTCTAATGAGAGAGAGAGTGAATGAATGAATGGAAAGGAAGGAATTAGTGAGAGAGAGGAAGGAAAAGAAACAGAGACAAGGGAGAAAGAAGCAAAGAAGAGAGAGGGAAAAGATCCACGTGAAGAGCGCCTGTTGATTAAAGTGGTCATAATGATAAAAACGAAGAAAAATAGAGATGCAGCACAAAGCGAGAGAGAGAGAAAAAGTAAGGACACGAGAGAGAGAGAGAAAGTCCGAGGGAGAGAGAGAGAGAGAGAGAAAGTCCGAGGGAGAGAGAGAGAGAGAGAGAAAGTCCGAGGGAGAGAGAGAGAGAGGGAGGGAGAGAGAGAGAGAGGGAGGGAGAGAGAGAGAGGGAGGGAGAGAGAGAGGGAGAGAGAGAGAGAGGGAGAGAGAGAGAGGGAGAGAGAGAGAGAGAGGGAGAGAGAGAGAGGGAGAGAGAGAGAGGGAGAGAGAGAGAGAAATTACGAGGGAGAGAGAGAGAGGGAGAGAGAGAGAGAGGGAGAGAGAGAGAGAGGGAGAGAGAGAGAGAGGGAGAGAGAGAGAGAGGGAGAGAGAGAGAGAGGGAGAGGGAGAGAGAAATTACGAGGGAGAGAGAGAGAGAGAAATTACGAGGGAGAGAGAGAGAGAGAAATTACGAGGGAGAGAGAGAGAGAGAAATTACGAGGGAGAGAGAGAAATTACGAGGGAGAGAGAGAAATTACGAGGGAGAGAGAGAAATTACGAGGGAGAGAGAGAAATTACGAGGGAGAGAGAGAAATTACGAGGGAGAGAGAGAAATTACGAGGGAGAGAGAGAAATTACGAGGGAGAGAGAGAAATTACGAGGGAGAGAGAGAAATTACGAGGGAGAGAGAGAGAGAGAAATTACGAGGGAGAGAGAGAGAGAGAGAAATTACGAGGGAGAGAGAGAGAGAAATTACGAGGGAGAGAGAGAGAGAAATTACGAGGGAGAGAGAGAGAGAAATTACGAGGGAGGGAGAGAGAGAGAGAAATTACGAGGGAGGGAGAGAGAGAGAGAAATTACGAGGGAGAGAGAGAGAGAGAAATTACGAGGGAGAGAGAGAGAGAGAAATTACGAGGGAGAGAGAGAGAGAGAAATTACGAGGGAGAGAGAGAGAGAGAAATTACGAGGGAGAGAGAGAGAGAGAAATTACGAGGGAGAGAGAGAGAGAGAAATTACGAGGGAGAGAGAGAGAGAGAGAAATTACGAGGGAGAGAGAGAGAGAGAGAGAGAAATTACGAGGGAGAGAGAGAGAGAGAGAGTCCGAGGGAGAGAGAGTAAGAGATCGTAAAGGAGAGAGAATAAGAGGGAGTGTAATCATTTGGACGGATCTAGATAGCTAGATAGAAACACGATAGAGTTGATGCAGAAAAAGATCGTTGAGGTGATCCAGTTGGAGAGAAAGAGAAAAGCCATTCTTGTCTTTGTCCAATCATTGTTAAAGTCTGATAAACGAGGAAGACAAAAGCCAGACATATAAGTGGTGGGGGGGGGGGCGGGGTGAGAGAGAAATAAAGATGGAGACGATGTTTAGATATTGCAAAGCTTATGGTATTTGCCGGAGCGAGTCGATTGTTAAAAACGACGGGTGGCATTAACCATTCTCATCACCCCCAATCATTCCTTGAACTTTATTCTGATCTTTGCTTTTTATTTGCTTGTTTTCGATCTGTTATTGTCATTCTTCTCTATCACACAATCACCAGTGATCACTATTTAGTGAATCAATCGTCGTTTGTCCACATTTTTTTTATTTATTTAAATCACTCACTTATGAAATGTATGAAATCGTGCGTGCGTTTTCGTACGCGTTTATTTATGAACAAATAAAGACATAATCTCGTTCATACGAGATTATATATTTGTAGACAACCATATTCATGCAATTTTGAAAATGTTATTGTGACTACATTTATTCTTTTGTAATCTGTACAATCCCAATTCTTCTATCTCATGTATATAAGTAAAAGGTTTGTCACTTAGCTGATTGATGTTAATCTCAGCATCCCGACTCTAGAGTTTCGTAGATGGATGTTCCGAGAAACATTCTGTCCACTCGTCAGCGGGTATCAGTAATTGACTGCTTATACTTTTTTGATTTTTCTTTTTTATATGCACTTTTCATTGGTGCAATTTTTTCCACAGTGTATGTGTGCGTGCGCCCATGCGCCTACCTGCGCGTATGTGTAGAATGTTGTGGTTATATATATATATTAGCTATGACAAAGTTAACAAAAAGCTGTTATCCACTGAACAGTGGACGAACAGGTTTGTCTACGAAACTCTGGAGTCGGGATGCTGAAAGTAACATAAATCTGCTAAGTGACAAATATTACTCACATTAATCCTATTTATTTGTTCTTTTGCTTATATATATCTCGCACAAACTAAAGTATTGGCAAAACTTGCGGTTCTACCGAGCCCTACCAAAATATAAAAAAAAAATTAACAGCAAAAAAGAAAAATTATTGTCGAAAATACATCTATACTTTTTCATGAAAATAATAATCATAAACTAATAATTCTTGAAGTTATCTATATTAAAAATTGTAACTAAACCATAATAAAATTAATTATGAATACTCCACAAATGTTTTCAAAATGTTTACAGTAGATAGTTTAAACTATCAAGGATTCTACTAATAGTTTTTAATGCTCATAAAAAAAACTCTTGGCAGCCTCATAACTTAGTTACTTCCTCTGAAGCGTTACTTAATTGTACAACAATAAACTCAGCGTTCTTCATTTCACAAGTGAAAAAAATTCAATTTTCAGATGAACACAGCAATTTTGTCTTTGAAAATAATGAACACTACAATATTTTTGTCTAGAAAAAAAAAAAAATGAAAACCCTGATGATGACATGTCGAAAGTACTCGGAATAAATAATATGTATCAACACGTTAATTTATCCCTTCCTTTAATAATGACGCAAAAAGCTTGCCCGTGAAAGGATCCAACTGAAAATAAGTAGACAAAACTTGTCTTAAATATTCAATGAAACATGCCTTAATGAAAACATGCTGCCAAAATATACGCAATATATATATATATATATATATATATATATATATATATATATATATATATATATTGCTCATTAGAAAAATACTGACACAGCACATCTTACTGTAAAAAAAAAAGTCTGAAGATATTAGAATCACTGCTCATAAACATGGACAGAATGTTTTGACTGTTCAGAAGTGAAGCAAAACTCCTCTGCGCAGGAAATGACTACTACCAATAATTGTTCTTCCACTACACACTACAGATTACAAAATTTTATTAATCCTCGTTTGCTGTTCAAGTATATACTAAAGACAGAGTGACAGATTATATATATATATAATCTCGAGAGAGTTATTCAAGGGAGATAAGTATAAGTGGCTGCATGTATTTAAAAGTAAATACGTTTTTCATCTCGCTATTTGGAATTAAAACTTATACAAAAAAACAAACAAATTTTATATGGATATTATTTTGCCAAATTATGTGGAGGTTTAAGACATTGAAAGCAAAAATATCAGGAGGAGAAGAAGATTATTATTATTATTAATAGTAATAGAGAGGAAGAAAGTAGGAAAAAAAGAGAACCAAAGCAAGATATTACTGATTGCTTTAACTAAAAATGTTAGCAGAGAATTAAATATTTCAATCTGTCGTTTCTTCTCTAACAATCATTTTTTCTATAATTACCTGCTTGCAACAAACAGAATTTTTTTCGTGGCTACTTGCTAACAAGCCTTATTTGCAAAAGTTGTACTTTTTTGTTTCTGAAATCATTAAAAAGGCTTGGATATGCTTTTTCCTTCCAAGAAACAATGAAATACATTCATTATTCGGGAGCCATGATATTTGCCATGGTCGCAACAGAAATATTTTTTTATATTTCATTGAACATATTTTATTAACTAACTAGACAGAAAAAATAATTATTCCATTTTTCAGTTAACTATGTTTACTTTCATTTTATTATAAGAGTCATTGAATAATGACGATACAATATCTGTAATCGAAGACTACCATTGCAGCGTGCCATTTTGGATAATTGATCATAATTATTAATAGGTTAAAAATAATTACTGGTGAAATTTGTCTCTGAGGATATAAACTGTTTTAATATGAAATCATTGAAAAGTGTTCACTGCGAACCAAACTAACCGTAACAAAACCATGGAATATATAAATGTTATTGTAATGATAATACACTTGGGTGATATCACCAATTTTTAAATCAGTTGACTTGCTCAACGTGAATGCGAAACGGACGCCGATTGCGTAACGGAAATCGTTGGAAAAGCGCGATCTTTTATCCATGGACAATACAACTATGGCCCAGTGAGCAGCAAACTGGTCTCGAGAATCAGGAGTAGTGAGCTCGATCCTCACCGGTGGTTCCATAAATGTAGGTCCTGCTAAAATTAAGAGAAGCTTAATAATTGTTTTTTTTTTTTTTTTTTTTAAGCGTATCACCCCAAGCAAGGCTGGAGGCCACTATCACGCAAGGGGTTATAGAAGGGTTGGAGGAAGAGCAGATAGGAGTGGTAAAGGAGAGGATGTGGAGAAAGAGAAAGACAGTGGGTATATAACACTATTTGCATTGTTATCATCTTATATTCACAACGTTTCTGCCGTTGTACGCTCCGGCCTTCTTGAACCGAACCATTTATTTAGCCCATAGTGTGGGGGAAGATTGTTCTAATTCCACTTGCAATGCCTTTAGATATCTCCGTTTTAGTCAATTCCCCCTTGATAACTCAAATCTCGAAGTTTTTGTTCTCTCTGCTGTGGGCATGGATTGAACTCACAACTCTTTGTGTCAAGTCACTTTTGGCTCACTCACCAAATACATAACTCAGTGGATAAAAGCGCTGGTTGAGTGACCCAAAAGTGATCCATCGTTCGAAACTGTGCGTCTGAAAAATGGCGATTTTATCGCAGTCGACATAGCAAAAAGGTCAAGAAACTAAGTGGAGTATGTGTTCTTATTAGAAAAATGAATCGATTCTCTCTCCACTTCTTTCTTTTTCTCACTGAAACCAAGTAGTGTCTTTTCTCCTCTTTTCACGCCATCAAATCGGAATAGTACATCATTTATGAGATATTGGCAGAGCGTAACGGTGATAGGGACAAGCATAATTATTATATGATGCATTTTATTTCTGTAATTCTCGTTGATGTTTTATTATATTATGCTTTTAAACTGAAAGCTGTTTAAAACGATCAATCATGTAAGCTAAGATGAAACTTTTCCCAATGAAACATTTCCATCGTCATCAAGTGCAAATTCAACACTCATTTATGTACGCTTCTAGAATCTACAGGGTGATTGAAAAGTAACTCCCTATTTTATGTGTAATGGACCCTCCTGTCTTGTAAAAATTACAGTTAGACTGGAGAGTCCATGATGCATAAAATAGGAAGTTACTTTTCAATCACCCTGTAAATGCGCTGTCTGTGAACGTTTTCAGAACAACGAAAAATAGCAACTTCAATGCCTAAATTATTTGACGCGTCCATTTTTGGTTGAACCGAAACATACTGCAATCACATTTTGAAATCGATATCAATTTTTAGGACGGTATAATTAAAGATAATCAATGTAATATTTTAGATGATTCAAATTTTATGCTGGCGAAATCAATATAAACAATTTACTTTGTCCATCAAAATATTATTATTATAGCAGAATCGACGCCAATGTTACATCCAGCAAATACTTTCATAGTAAAATCGATATTTGACATTGGCCAAACTAATGTATTTTTTTTATAGCAAAAGCAATATAGATATTATGCTCTGTACAGTATTAAAGTAATTCGGATATTTTACTTTTTCTAATAATAAAAAATCTTATTCAAGTAAAATCAATATAAATATTTGACATTGAGCATAGGCAGACGGCTTTCTTAAAATCAATGCGTTTTATGACTACTACGTCTCACTTCCTCGGTAAAAATACAAAACCAATTTTTAAAAAAATCTGGACAATTATTAACATTTTTGTTATAATGAGGTTGATAATGATGAGCTGAGAAAGAAACGAATTCTAAATTACTTAACAGGGGTGCAACGACTGTGATTCACGTCTTTAAACAAGTATAAACGAAAGCCGGGGTGTTAGTCTCCGCTTGAACGAATCAATACTCAATGTATCAGCGTGGTTGAGGAACCTGCTGTCCCGTTCATTTTCACACCTAAGTAAGACTGAAAGCTTCTGGCATTCTGTCGATATTATATTGCATTGAAGCGCCTCAGTTTTTCATTGGACTTCGACTTGTTCTTATTCTTCCTGGTCGATATTATTTATCACATGAGGTATTGCCAATATTCATGGTTGATGTACGAAGCTTCGAATCTATGTATATAGTTAACCAAATCCATCTTCCACCACTCTCGTGTGTGTGTGTGTGTGTGTGTGTGTGTGTGTGTGTGTGTGTGTGCATAAAATGGTAATATATCACATCAGAAGGTGTTGATATTCGGAGTAGAATGTACGAATATTTGTTTTTGCTTTTTGTTTGTTATGTAGCTACCTTCCTTTATATATATATATATATATATATATATATATATATATATATATATATGCTCAGCTTAGTTATATCTGGTAGAGGGCCACAACAGTGTTGTATCCAGTAACGACTGGACTCACTATACAAGCAATGAAAGGTGAGACGACTTTGCTCATAAAAAATATTCGACGGTAGAAGCTTTTGCGTATATTGTACACTCCCAAACACACACACATCCACCGGACTCTCCCGTCACTATCGGAGTATGAGGGTCCAGCAGCTCAGTTCTTACAAACGAACAGGCGGTCTACCCGCACATATCATTTGATTATAGTGGTGAAGGCTTATGCAGAACCAACCAAACTTTTTGGAAGAACCGAATACAGAACTGGTGCACAGAGTACCACAAGGTCACCAAACGCTACTTCTCAGGTGTTGAGTTCAGAATTGTCTTTCTCTTAAACTTGTTGCCAACCAAGGCTATAGGGTTCTGTCTTGCTATTTACTCATAGTTATAGATCCATACGTATCCGAAGACTATTTGCTTGTAAGTGAATGTAACGACCTTTCTGATTTATCAATCAAAATCGCTATTTATTACACTACTGTGCAACACACACAGATCCTGAATAGTTTTCCTCTCGTTCCCTTACCTAAATCTAACCAAACTGATTTTTGTTAAATTCCTTCTTGGTAAGATCGAGAGCATTTTAGGATCACGTAGATCCAATATTTGAAAATTATGGAGAGAAATCAGTCATAACCTGTCCAAAATTCCCCCTATGCAATTGTATAAAACTATATGAATTGGGATCAAATATGGATTAGAATCCGTTTATAAATGTAACATGTTTCGCTTTTATTAAAGGTTCATCACGTGCATATCTCTTGTCATATCTAGGGAATGTCTACCTGCAACTACGACTGGTGTAACTTAAATTCTTTTACCCTCATACAAGTGGGCTCCAAATCGATAGGAGGACAGTAGACATGGATAAAATGCCTACTAGACTAATATACACAAACAAATATACATGACCATCCTTATTCTGTACAGAGAAACTAGAATTAGGATACGCATACAAACATGAATTACATATGCGAACGCTGCTTGACAGGACAGGTGCACGAGATATCTATAGGACAAATTAATGGCATAAAGGTCTAAGAGACAGATAAAGAGCATAAAGAAGGTCTAGGAGAAAAAGAGCATAATGGTCTATGGGACAAAGACCATAAAAGTCTACGAGACTAATAAATGACATAAAGGTCAATGAAAAAAATTAAGAGCAAAAGGTGAGAAACGAGAGAAATGAATAGCAAAAATGCCTATAAGACAAATTAATACAAAAAGGTAGCATATATAATGAGAAAGAAAGAGAAAATATAGGAGGCGATAACGCTCCCGCGCATTTCATTTTTGCTGCAGTGAAATTAAAAAACCTTGTCAATTTCAAATCATTTAATTTGTACCTTTACACTTTAAAATAACGATCTGCATTCATATTTATGATTGTTATTGCAATATTTTCTTAAAGTTGTTAAGCTCAAATATTTAACGATACAGTGTAAGGGGATTTTCACATGCATTTTATGGAAGCTGCAACGAGCTTATTCAATCATTGACTTAAAAATTATAATTTATCAAAAAACTCCAATAGGAAAACCGTGAAAGTCAATATGTCTTAATATACATTTTCACTGGTATGACGAGAATGCATTTTTGACTTTTCTCGTAATTTTTCCACAAAAGGTTATTTCTTTTTGGATCCTCTTGTTTGGTATTTAGAAAAACCATGGAAGGAAGGAATTATTAGTCAACGAATATAAAAAGCAAATAAAGTCCTTCTGGACTCTCATGACTCAAGTCAAAGCCAGTGGATGTGACAAGTAGAAGGCGTGTTCATTGACATTGGAATTTCACAGACATCCACACGCCGATGCGCACCGTCAAATCTATAAACACAAGTAAAAAGAAAGACATTTTACTGAATTGCCTCGCGAGTAACGGTAATTTCGAAGTAATTATAGCAGTTCTAATAGGTTTGTTGGCCAGGAGCGAAATGAAAACAGAGGAAGTATCAATAAGCGTGCTTCGTAGACAAAAGCGGAAAGCGGAAAGGGCAGAGAGAAGAGCAACATATTAATGACGACGATGGTGAGGCGGGAAGAGGACGAAGAAGAGGTTTCCGTTTCGTGAGGTCTGGGCATTTCCACAGTGAGTGGCGTGTATGCGACCGCGCGCGCGCTCAACGTTGAGGCACGACGACACAACCGTTCGTTTGATGCCAGGTCTCTGGAGACCTATTCACAAAGTCCGTTCTAGAAAATAGTGTTTGAAGTTTGTCAGGCGAACTTTGCTTCGGTGAACAAAAATGGAAACAATGTTCATCTTATATGATTAATCCGAAGGTGGAGAGGGATGGACAGTTGGAGGTGTGTGGGGGGGTCATGAGCAAATCAGCATTTTACTATGGATAGTCAATGTACAACGATGCGCATGCCCATGAGTGTGTTTCAGCGAGCGCGCATGTGCAAGCCAGGGTACCCATATGTATACGCACGCGTGAAAAATCGAGTATTTGTGGCGACATCGATAAGCGTGTGTTTATGTAAATGAGATGCGAATACATGAAATACATGATCGCTTCAATATCAAAAGTGTGTGTGTGTGTGTGTGCTGGAATGAGGATGCGAAAGAGAATGTGTATAAATAAATGTGGATCACATAAGCTGAAATGAGAGAGAGAGAGAGAGAGAGGCATGGGAGGAATAACACCCGCGCATAAACATGGCGTCAGATAAATAAAAATCCGAGCTAACCTTCACTCTCCAGCAATGCGAAGATAGCTTACCTGCTATCGGCGCTTCAACTGGAATCGGCGTGTCGAGATCAAAATACAGCCTAGTCTCTTGCGTTCATTTTTGCACAAATGCTCTTAGCAAAGGCATGAATCCATTTCACTCCCTCCCCCAGCCACAGAATAATTAACAGAGTAGATCAAACTCTCTATAGCCTAGGGTGGCGGCCAGTTTTGGAGGACTAATCTGAATTCGAAACCGTGAAGACAAGCGGAAAACTAATTACTAGCTTTTCCCAGACTCCATAGTAATTCATAGATATCAAGAAAAAAGGAAGCTGTGGAGAGCCATAATCACTTAAATTCTGAGGTCACATGGCATTAAAAAATCATTCGGGCGTGGGGGAAACACTTAAGAAAAGTCGACAATTCAAAGAAACTACAAGAGGGTAATGAAAATATGATTTGAAGTGATCAAAAATCAAATTTTATTTTTCTAAGTATTTCTGAATCAGGCCGAAAATTTTTCAGCACCTCTCTGAAATAATTTTTTTTTTTTTTTTTTAATTTATATCCTCATATTTCGTTTCTAAGATTTCTTGATTGGTTCTCGGAGTTAGAAATCGAGAAAGGAGAAGAAAAATGAATATCAGAAGAAAGAATAGATAAACCTTGGTGTTGAAATAAAAATGGTTGATCGAATTGGGAATTGATTGTAAAAAATAAAATTAAAATAAAAAAATTTGGCCTTAAAAAAATAAAAAATAGGAAATATACATTTGCGTGTGCAAAAAAAAATATTGGATATCAATCATTTAAAAACCAATACGGAATAAAAGAAAAAGACAAAAAGAGGAAAGGTTTTAAAATCCAAATCGAAAAGGAGAGATGAAAGAGAAAATAGATAGAAATGCCGAATGGAAAATATATGCGTAAAAAGAATATTTGGAAACATGTTTTAAAGAACTGCATTTACAGTAAATATTGGATTTGGATATTAAATTGTACAAGCTACAGAAAGGGAGAATTTAACATCGTAACCTGAGACGTGTGCGTGTGAAAGCATAGGTGGGTAGGTCCAGCAAAAGCAGAAAGATAACAAACAAACAAACAAAAAAAAACCCTGGTCTCATGGACCTCATCCAGAAACTACTCATTCGTTGGAAAAGCGTCTGCCCATTTCGATTAATTTGGTGAACGAGACTGGCCTTGGCAAAATTGAAATCGGATGATTGGCTTCGGTAAAGAGTGCAATGCGGTCAAGGATTTCGAACATGAAAAGAAAGAGCATTGCAGTGAAGATAACAAGGAATTTTCGTTGGTCTATTTTTTAATCGAAAGCTAAAAGTGAAATAAAAAAAAATAATAAAACAAAACAAAGTAAAGGGTTTTAAACAAAGATATGCGTTACAAATAAATAATTCACTTCGTTCCAAAGTATTTTTCGAAAATTATTATCACTTTTCATATCACTTTCTTAATATATAAACGTATGCACCTGTGCACGAAGAGGTTCTGAAAATTTCTTATTCGACACGAACAAAAAGATCTCAACCACCCAAATCTGATATCTAGTTAGGTTTTTTTCGAAAACTTTTCAGCTCCCCATATATATATATATATATATATATATATATATATATATATATATAT
>OZ038481.1:101728588-101761088 GCA_964036315.1 Acanthosepion esculentum
AAAAGTCTTCGGAAACCATTGATGCCTGTACTAGCACGAAGTCGGAAGTCATTGTGACAGATCTTGAACGTAGTTGACTTGTTCAACTACTGATTACGTCAGATTATACGTTCTCTCGCGGAAACTGTAATTAATGTCCGTTCATCACAGTTGCTGTATAAACCACAAGTTGGCTCTGTGTATACTGAGGAAACACAAATATGCCTGAGCGGGTGTCTGCAACGGGGATTAGCAAGTCGTCCTAGTGAAAAAAAAAATAAAATGTCTTGTTATTCTCCAAAATGAAGTTGACGTAGGATTCTTAGCGGGTAGCATCTTTCCTCTGACATCCGTCCAGTTTTTAAAGTCCCAAACATTTTGGCGCGAAAGTGATTCCGCCTCATTCAGAAAAGATGCAGCAAGCGTCCATTGATATTTATTTCATTTGAGCAACTTCACCACCACTCCCACTTCATTTCAATATGTCCCCATCAACTGATCATAAACCTTTATCTCACGCATATGTAACGCACCTTCATCCATACTAATGCGTTCGAGCACATGCCGGTGGTAGGACAATGATTGCAACCAGAAGTAAAAGAAAGACTGGGAGGAGAGGAGCGGAGCTTACTGAACGGCGACACTCACTGCCTACTACCATCTCCATCGCAGATATGTAAGTGTAGATAAATTAGCTGTACGAATTTAGCATTCGCGACGAAATGGGAGAGAATAAATGCTTGATAAAAAGAGAGAGTGAGAGGGGCTTGAAGGAGAGAAAGTCTGCTGGCAGTGAGTGGGTCTTGGATGAGGGAGGGAAACAAAGAATGACCAGTTGGTGCGCAGAGAGGTGGACACTGATCGAGAAGCTCATTCGTATGCACAGATCGTGTTCAAACCATAGTTTCAATCTCCTGAGAATTGCCCACTAAGATTGATGTCGAACAATTGGACTCAGTGTTTCCTTTAATCCAATGCCCGGACATTCATCTTATTGAATGTTAGCCACGATGAGTGACCTTGAACTACATGGTGTCTTGCCAGACCGATTCAATGCCAGCGACACAACACCTCTTCCCACGACTACTTTCGTGTACACCTGAAGCTCGGCGACCTTTCCTTGTTTCCATTCATTGTAAATACTTCGTTGACATATTGCCAATCACAGTTAGGTGACAATTTGGAGAACAAGAAACAACAGGACTATACATTGCGATCCTCAGTGATCATTACACGCGTATGCGATCATGTATCTTTCGATACATGACTGATGAGGCAGATTTTTTCCCGCAGTAGGTTGCCATTTCTTCCTGTGGTAGACCAGTTGCTATCCAAGGCTATAGAACCCGATCTGTCCTGCAATTTACCCATAGCTGGGGGAAAGAAGAAGAGGATTCATACCTTTCACGTAAGTGAATGTAAGTTATTTGGATACTTATTTGACGGTCATGTTTTGTTTAATAGAAGTCAGTCAGTTATTTGCCATGTGTGATACACGCGTAGGCGATCATGTATCTTTCGATACATGACTGAAGAGGCAGATTTTTTCCCGCAGTAGGTTGCCATTTCTTCCTGTGGTAGACCATTCGCCATCCAAGGACACAGAACCCGGTCTGTCCTGCAATTTACCCATAGCTGGAGAGAGAAAAGGATTCATACCTTTCCCAAGGGTATTAGCACGTAAGTGAATGTAATGGATTCAACTGGAATTCGAACTCGGCACTCGGATTCCTCAATCCGAGCCACTATCCATTACTCCTGTGATCATCTTACGTATCATATTAAAAAAAAAGAAGGTATTACATATAATTAGTTTAATTTGGCACAAGATCAAAACAATGAAATATGATGCTAAGAAAATTATCTTACGTTAATCATCGAAATTGGAAAAGGTTTGCTTAACTCAAAAAGCAGAAATTCTAAATTAATTTCTAACTACCCCAGCCACCAAGTTAGGTTAGTCAAGATGATTTTACAAATCAACATTGTTAGGCTATTTAATATCGAAATGATTCTTTTTAAATTTTAATTTGTTTTTTGGGTTTGATTACCGTCTAGAATAAAACAGTTCACTAAAGGATAATTAAGGTGGCAAAGAATCAATTCAAAGAAAGCCAAATAATAACAGCTAATAACTTAAATAAGATAACTTCACCTATTATCGTGCGAGATTCGTCTTCAACAGGTAATTATATTCAGCCTAATTACAATTAGATAAATTAGTAACACTAGTTCAATTATAGGGATCCGATTGTTCAATGAAGCCTGAGGTGTACTTGTCAAAATATTGTGATGAGATTGCATCACTATTTTACTCAATTAGAATTATTCCATTTAGTCAATTATTTTATTCAGTTGTTCCTACAGTACTATAGGAGAGGTAAATGATAAACGATTGTTTTTATCCAGAACTAAATATGTACGACGTACAGGACAAAGATAATACATTAATACCTTTAATGTTAATCTTTTCATATTAATTCTCATGAAGAACATTTCCATAACTTAAAAAATGTGTCATATCTTTTATTGAATGCGACGGACAAGAAAAATATGCTTCTTTTATTCAGTTTTTTTTCTAGAGTTCTTATAGTATGAGAACTAAAAAAACTGAATCCCCAAAAAAGCTGATAAAAATTTACTTGTCTGTTACATTCAATGAGACACGTTTTTGAGATTTATTTCCATATACACAATATATATCTTTATGAATACAAATGTTAATCTCTAAACAGTTTACACACAATTTGCATCAGCATCCTTGAAAACGTCTAAGATTAAGAAAGCGCTCGGAATTAAAAATCATTGGCAATTTCTACACACACTAAGTTAAAAAAAGAGGTCTATTTTTATCACACAACAACAAAAATCTAAAAAAACCTAAAAAGGTTATGCAAGCACCTTGTCAGTCATTTTTGATGAAACAGGAAGTAGAGAGATAAAACTGCCCAATTTATGTGTGTGTGTGTGTGTGTGTGTGTGTGTGTGTGTGTGTGTGTGTGTGTGTGTGTGTGTGTGTGAATTACAATAAATGAAAGCCAAACAAATTACCACATACAGATATACATTTCATCCATGGGAAAAAAAACATTTCCCTGGACTTGTCAATGCAAATACATTTCTTAAGATTTTTAACAAATGTATTAGCATTGACAAGTCCAGGGAAATGGTTTTTTCCCATGGATGAAATGGCCATCTGTAGGGGCTAAGTTTTTGGGGTTTCATTCATTGTAATTCACTTATATGCTCTATAATAAAAATTATATTGAGATCTCTTTTGCAAATCAGTTGTAGTATTTTATATTGATAGGATCTACTTGGATTACTTCCCCACGGATATATATATATATAATATTTACAACTTTAAGAAAACAAATGTATGCTCATATCCTCATATTCTGGAGTTCAGGTTCACTTTCTTTATGAAGGAATGTTCGCCAATCAAAGTGGAATTTTTTAAATAGGTGCCTCATGCTATAAAATAGCTGTAAAGAGATAGATATTGTCAGATTCGATCAGGAAGTGTTGCACCGTATACATTGCCTCTCCGTAATCAAAGAGGTAATTACGAAAGCAATTGCCTTCATAGACTCGTCACAAGGATGTAATTGTTAGCAAAATCGTCTCTACACTGTCATTTAGTTGTGAATCTGACCCTCAAAAAGTGCCGACAGCTGAGGTTGGTATTCGAACCAAGACAAAGGAAGGATTCAAAATGGCGGTTTCCATGCAAGCAGATCCAAACTAGGCGTAACACACCCTGCCCGACCATGTGTCTGCTCTCTTCCAGCTGCCCTTAGTAATACTTAGTAAATAAGAATAATTGCTTTAATTAGCGTAAATCAACATTATGTTAATTTATGTCTTAAATTAATTAAATTTTAAAAAGCTATAAAATTCATCTAATATGTAAAAATCTGAATCATTCAACTGGACTGATTTCATCAAGGGACGAGTTTAAACATTATGAATTCGGAATTAATGCGTGTTCAGACTGTTCCGTTCCGATTACAAAGTCCTCTAAATTCAAGACACACTGAACCGTATGGCAATTTCTGAATGAGAAATTCTTCATGAAATGCTGTCTGCCTGTCGTAAGGAGGGACAAGTGTATGTGCTGAATCCGAAAGCACTCTCTGTTTCGATTCAATATATCTTGGAACAATTCTTCTCGTTGCTTCACATTTCAAATGTTGGTGCGTTAAACTAGACACAGTCTCGTTAATGTCTCGCGAGACAATTTGGCGCTCGCGAGAGTTGTAAATAAACGTTGTCAAGTAATCAAATTTATTTGCTTTTATTATATTGTCGGAGGAAGGGCCGTATCTGTGAATTACTTTACCCACTCTGTCGCCGGCATGGACGGTCTAAACACTAGTCAAGCCATAAGCCTTGGTTATGATTTCAATTCTGGTTGGAAAGGATAAGGGTTACGAAAAGGGAAAGAAAACTAGAAGGCAACATTTGGAAAGTTCTAGACAATATATAAAGTGAAGAAAGGGCAAAAAGAAAAAAGAAAGGGAAAGAGAATAAACTAGAGTAAAGGAAAGAAAGAGTGAGAGAAGAAACTAGAGTAAAGGAAAGAAAGAGTAAGAGAAGAAACTAGAGTAAAGGAAAGAAAGAGTAAGAGAAGAAACTAGAGTAAAGGAAAGAAAGAGTGAGAGAAGAAACTAGGGTAAAGGAAAGAGAGAGAGAGAAAGAGAGAAACTAGATGAAGGGAAAGGGAAAGAGATAGAAATAAGACACTAGGTAAAAGAGAGAGATAGAAAGGAAGAGAAAGAAGGAACTAGGGAGAGAGAGAGAGAGAGAAAGAAGGAACTAGGGAGAGAGAGAGAGAAAGAAGGAACTAGCGAGAGAGAGAGAGAGAAAGAAGGAACTAGCGAGAGAGAGAGAGAAAGAAGGAACTAGCGAGAGAGAGAGAGAAAGAAGGAACTAGCGAGAGAGAGAGAGAAAGAAGGAACTAGGGAGAGAGAGAGAGAAAGAAGGAACTAGGGAGAGAGAGAGAGAAAGAAGGAACTAGGGAGAGAGAGAGAGAAAGAAGGAACTAGGGAGAGAGAGAGAGAAAGAAGGAACTAGAGGAAGAGAGAGAGAGAAAGAAGGAACTAGAGGAAGAGAGAGAGAGAGAGAAAGAAGGAACTAGAGGAAGAGAGAGAGAGAGAAAGAAGGAACTAGAGGAAGAGAGAGAGAGAGAGAGAAAGAAGGAACTAGAGGAAGAGAGAGAGAGAGAGAAAGAAGGAACTAGAGGAAGAGAGAGAGAGAGAGAAAGAAGGAAGGAACTAGAGGAAGAGAGAGAGAGAGAGAGAAAGAAGGAAGGAACTAGAGGAAGAGAGAGAGAGAGAAAGAAGGAAGGAACTAGAGGAAGAGAGAGAGAGAGAGAGAAAGAAGGATCTAGAGGAAGAGAGAGAAAGAAAGAAGGATCTAGAGGAAGAGAGAGAGAGAAAGAAGGATCTAGAGGAAGGAAGAGAGAGAGAGAAAGAAGGATCTAGAGGAAGGAAGAGAGAGAGAGAAAGAAGGAACTAGAGGAAGAGAGAGAGAGAAAGAAGGAACTAGAGGAAGAGAGAGAGAGAAAGAAGGAACTAGAGGAAGAGAGAGAGAGAAAGAAGGAACTAGAGGAAGAGAGAGAGAGAAAGAAGGAACTAGAGGAAGAGAGAAAGAGAAAGAAGGAACTAGAGGAAGAGAGAAAGAGAAAGAAGGAACTAGAGGAAGAGAGAAAGAGAGAGAGAGACAAAGAAGGAACCAAAGGAAGAGACAGAGAGAGAAGTAGCCAAAAAGAAAGAGGTGTGGTTGCCTAAAGAGAGAAGACTGAGGATAAGCTTGAGTGGTAAGATGTCTGGTGTAGATGCGGAAGTAATTTGTGTTGCTAATAAGCCTGTATATATTTGGCCGGCGGCATGCATCAGGCCTGGCGTAACATCTGTGTTCGCTTGTGTCCCGATGGGAGTCGGACTGTCAGTGGGCAGCGCGCGTCCCGCACAATGTTAGTAATTGTTGCTCCGTTGCCTTACAAGCCACCTGTGGGACTAGATTAATTGGTCTCATAGCTCAACTCCCTGTTCCTTCTTCGCCGACAACGCAGCCAGCACCCGCTGCAACTCACGTTCGCGTTAGACACACTGACAATACCGCCGTTCCGACCCCTCACTCACTATCCGAGGTACGCATGCGTCAATTGGTTGGTTGGACACATGCTATTTCACTGTTTACTTGGTGTAAGAACGTGGCTGCGCGAGCGCCTCGTCGTGTGCGCGCGAGCGGAGATTTGGGAATGGTTATTTGTCGCTAAATGGAAAGGTGAAAAAAGGGGGAGACGGTCACCATGTTTATGTTACAATCTATCTTGGTCCGTATACATAAATCAACCGGGTTAGAAGCAAGTACCCGACAAAACAGAAATACTGCTTAAGTAGGGGCCGACACAAAATAAAAGTGGAGGGGTCGGGGTTAAATCAAAAGTTACAAATATGCCTGTGTGTATGTGGGGGTGGGGTTAAAATAGATTTCAAGATACCTTATTCTATATATTTTTTTTATTTGGTTTTCTTTCTCTCTCTCTCTCTCTCTATATATATATATATATGTGTGTGTCATTCACAGACAGTACTGTTTCGCTGTATCACAGCTCCTCAGTGCGACTAGACTTCCGAATGCCTCAAGCCCGGATTGAAACAACTAATTTGGTGTCAGCCAGAGCTATCTTCACTCGGTAGAGTTACACAACTAAATCTAGCGTATTGTTTTTACAAATGTAAACAAATGCCAATCAGCCAAAGTATATATATATCCGATTGTAAATCTTTATGTAGGTACCTCCAAAACCTTTCTAAAAAAGCGCATAGCATGATAAAAGAAGGCTCCCAAACTTGATAAAAACAAAGTTTTATCGTCGAAATGTTTATTCTTATTAAGAGGAAAAACCAAAGTATTTTTTGATTATTTTATTAAATTGTTTAATCTCTCCTAGACTGTTCGACATTTTAATTAAAAATATTGTTTTTTTTTTTGTGTCAGTGGAAATTTAACGCTTTTTTGCGTTAAAAACACATTTCTTGTAAAAATCAAATAATTGTCGGATTTTAATGAAATTTTCAGGACTTATTCACAAATGAATGAAATTATTTTTGAATGTTTTATTTATTTATTTATTATTTATATTTAGAAAATTCTGGTAAAAATATTTTTGTGTTTTGATTTTGAATATACAATTTATTTTGCATTTCGGTTGTACTTATTTTCTGGAATGAGACCTATAGAATTTTTCCGAATATAATTGATTTGTTTTTTCTACGTCTTATCAACCTTTTGTGGTTTATTTAAGGCAGAAACATATTTTGGATTGTTGGAGATCGCTTACAGTATCCAGTCTTTTCTGCATATAAGACTTATAGAAGCTAATGTTCCCCCCCCATCTCAACAGTATTGTCATAGATTGAGTTAATTTAGTCTTTTGCTTAGTACTTAATTTAAAAAAAACAACAACAACAACAGGTTGGGTGAGGAGTGAGCCCACCCACCATGTCTTAAACAGTCTCAATTTCTTATATGAAATATTAATTTTGTTTGTCAATCTCTTTATTTTTTTTTTTTTTTGACAAGTTTTACTTGAATTTTATCGTAACGTTTAGGCCGTGTTTACACTCTACGGCCGTTAAGCAAACAACATAGATTAGAAAATAAAGATCTTTCAGACAAGACTTGAACACACCGTACACCCACTTCTTTGGGAGCTTATTTGGCATGGAGATGACTTATCGATTCGGTCACAGAGACTCGCTTAACGACCGTAGAGAAAGTAGAAGAAATAAAGGAGAACGCCTTCCTATATTAATAATAGCTATACATGCTTTCCTCACCGGTAGCACAAATATGAATTTCATGCACGATGCAATCGTCAGGTGCTACTTGAAAACTAACCGCTGCATAATTTAAATATTGATATTTATACTGCATTATAATGATTTTATTAACACCAGTACTCAATGTGCAAGAAATACAATAAATTGCTGATACCCACTGATGTGTGTACGAACAGGTCCGTCTACGAAACTCCAGAGTCCTGAACATAGAATCAAACATCTAAGTGACAAATTTTACTTTATATATATATATACGCACGCACAGGATGCGATGGGTAAATTTTCCCTCATATATTATATATATATATATATATATATATATTTATTAATTTTGCGCATGCGCGTTGTTTTTGATTTTGTCGACTGCACGGTATAGTAGAGTCAGTTGGGCACCGTCTATGAGAAAAGAGCACCATGATGCAATTCACTCCGTCAGAAATTTGGAAACGGCATACTGTACTGCTTGGCATTTGAACCGGATGAGCTATCTAACCCAGACAAGCACCCCGAATAATAATCTTTGATACGTATGATACTTGGCTTAATCTGGAATAAGACTGAATGGGAGTAAGATTATGTTACGCCAATCTCGCAGGTGGGGAGAGCTTGCCTAATTTGAAAACGTAATCGATATCCAAAATTTTAGCTGGGCTCGGACATCGATCGCTGATATCAGTTGAAGTATACCACTATTTCATCCACCAGGCAAGTTTTCAAGTATCTAAGATATCGACCTAATATTTTTATTTACCAGCACCCATAACGCCAGGCTAAAACGAATAGAATGCTAAGATATCAACTGGAAAAGAAAAATACGTGTTCAGTTTCATGTACTGATTCGAGCAAATAGAGTGAAGTGCACTTGACATTTCTACGTTTGCGTTATTTATTCTCAACATCTTCACAGCACCAGCAGCCAAGTGAAGCGGAAAAATGACTTCTTGACCGTACGAGATCAAGTTAACAGCACGCCGTTACCTGTGGCGGTAGCAAAGTAGCAGTCAATAAGGAAATCCATAATTCTAGTTTATATGAGCCAACGAAAAATGCCCCCAAATATTAAATAAACAAATAAAAAAGAAGTCATCTGAATAATAAATCAGTGATAGAAATTTATATACATTTCTAAGATATTTTTCATTAAATACGGCAGACAATGAAGATTTAATTAATTTTTTTTTTATTTTGTTTTTCAGTATCCTTTCTCGGAAAAAAAACGTAAGGATGCTGGAAAAACTAAATGAAGGAAAAAAAATTAAATATCCCTTGTCTACCGTATTTAATGAAATATGTCTAAAAGAAAGGTTGCTACCCAAATATACATTAATATATATATAGAAGTACATAGGTTCGCATATCGTCCTGTTTACAATCCATTCCGGTCTATTTAACAGGAGTATAGGTTTATCCCTTGTTTCCTGTTTAGGATGGGGTTTCCGGTTCCTTCTAAAGTCTTCTCATTCTCTTTCACTTACAGTAACCACTTCCGTCTTAGTGGCATTATCGCCTTGCTCGGGGTGATATGTTTAAAAATATATATATTCAATAAATCAAAAATCCATTTGATTTATCTGATTGACTGACTCAATCAGAGCAATTGTTCGATAAATCTATTGAAATTATCACATTTTAAATTCTTATATATAAGTAATAAATAAAATGTTCATTTACCTTTGTCACTATTTTGAGATTTGCTGAAATTAGATCCATTTTTTTATCCCGAAGAAATTTAATTTATTACTATTAATCGTCTTTCTCTTGATAACGAGCATTATAATTAAAAGTTTACTTCTCGTAAAAACGTTGTCTTCCAGAAATATCCTAATTTTTCTTTGTTTCGTTTTCTGGTTATTATATTGTTCATTTTAGTCTAGTAAAATCCAACTAGTAGCAACAAAATACGTTTATTTTTTTTATTATTTAAAACACAGTCGGTTTAATACTAAACAATAAAAAAGTAGTTGAGCCAAATATTGGAAATACGTTCCGCAAAAAATACCGTAATTCCCTATGTATAATACGCATTAAAAAAACAAAAACAAAAAACAAAAACAAAACCAAGGGTGCGTATTATGCTCAGCTACAAAAAAATCTAAAAATTGACGTAAAATAAAATAAGAATTATAAGACTAAATAAGAATAATACTATTCTATGTTCAAAACCATTTTTTTAAAAGAAGAATAGGAAATGCTGGTCATAATGAAATTGGAGAGGTACAATTTATAGGGTTTGATTACCAAACAAGAGGTGCGTATAATGTGCGAGTAGAAGCATTTTCCCACATTTTTCAGCACAATTTTAGGTGTGTGTATTATGGATGAAGGCGTATTATACATGGGGTATTCCGGTAGTCACATTTTCTTCGAATTATTTGAATCAAGACATGGGGAATCTTTCATGGAATAAAAGCATTACATAGTAAGTAAATGCCAATTCCAAGAAATACAACGCACATGTGAACGATTCTTTTTTTTTTTTTTAATTTTAAAACCTCCCTATTTTGAAATGTTTCTTGATAATTTTATTCATGCACTGGCATAACGGTATTTGTGCAAATAAAATCTATGAAAATTTTTTTCAGAATGACTTGGTCCCCCCCGAGCCATGGGTTAAATAGAGTAGACTGGATTCTCTAGCCGTGGTTGGTAATCAGTCTAGCAAAAGGACTACACTGAATTCAGAACTGCAAGTCTCTCTGGCGGGGCACATAGATGAACTGTAACTAAGGTCTGCTCAGCATATTTTCAGTATAAACGACTGGTTGGCTCTGTGAGTGTAGAAGAAGCACAAATCGGCTTGAATAGATGGGGCATGTTCGAGAAACCGTATTGAAGCAGAGGAAATCGCATTGATTTACCGCGTGCTTTCAGGTCCAAAACAGATTTGATGATGTTGAAGCTTTTCTAATATATATTTCATATCGAATTCGAAATATCATCGATAGTGATATGAAGTTAAAAATCAATCAGTTGGTAGGGTTCATTACTTTCAACATTTTTCTTTTGTCACGGCGAATTTAAAGCTTTAACAACATTAACGATTGCGATAATAACAACTTTTAGGAAAGAGGTTTTTTTTTCTACCCAACCAAGAGAATAGTTCTACTAATAAAAAATATTGAAATAAAAGATTTTGTTTTTCTATGACGTAGCGATTGATAAACATGCAAATCACAAGAATTTAACTTCAAGATTAGATCGAATCTTTTCACAGAAAATAGGAAGAAGCGGAAAAATAAAAAAAATGCTATTGAAAATAAAGCTGATGCTGCTTTGATGTTTATAATAATAAAAACCCAGTATACTACGATTACTACTAATCCAAATGATACTAATTCATAACATTAACTAAAATATTACTCTTACACCTTATGACAATAATTACAAAAATGGCTAGAAGATTGATACTACTACATAATAATAATACTACTAATAAAATGAACGGGGAAAGAGGGTTTCTTATTGCTTTATTTCCTTATCTTCTATCTGATTGGGCAAAATAAATAGCACGAAGCCAGACATTTTTACAGGGCAATTCAACGGATCAATCTTTAGGTGAACGGAAACTTTGGTTGCATTTGGTGATAGGTGACGTGCTAAGGTTTCCTGGTTAAAGGTCGTATATTTTTTTCAATAATCATGTGCCGTGGTTCTATGAATGGGGTCCTACACCGAAGCGCCATTCGTGACCTTCATCATTCCCATTGCTTCCTCGCCTTTCTTATTCTTCCTCCTTTCGTAGATCCATTCATTTCTCATCATTTAGGCCCTGTCAAAGAGTGGTGGTGTGGGCCATACACTCAGAGGTTAGCAAACGGATTAAACGTATCTATCCCTTTCCCGCCAACTCTTTCGGATGGGAGATATTGATGGCGGCCAGAGTTTGGGTTTAATGATATGAAGGACCAGCGATATCATCTCTCATTTCCGTTCGGCTCCGATTTTTAAGACACGGAGTCGTGAACGCACTCTTACGTCAGTCTGAACAGGCACCCTCCCCACTGATCGAGTGCTGTCCCACCGCACTTATTTCAGATTCACTCCCGACTCATGTCATTCCCTTGGTTTCACTGTTGACAACACGCAACCACTTCGACAACCAGCGCTACAGATAACAAAACTGGAGAACGTTACTGTTTTTACAAAGTTACCTCTTCAGTCTTATGTTCAATCAGGATGACAAAAACAGTCACAATAGTTGTCCAGTGAATCTCGAGATGTGTTTGTAATGACCATGGGAGGTGGTGAACGCAAAAAGGCTGACGGATTTAATAGGTCCCCCTTCACGCATTTTATGAAGAAGTGCAGGATAAAATAATAATAATGAAAAAAACAGAACAAAATACACACACAAAAAGAAAGACACCGTTTACCTGCTACCTCAACTTCTCATTTTTAATTATGAGAGCGAGTATCGTTGATTGAAAGTTAACAGAATACAAACTTTATACCACCGATCATATCTGAAGAGTGTTTGAGGGAGACGTGTGTAGAGAAGATGAACAATTTTCTCATAGCTATCCCTAGTATATCATCGACTGATTGATTTATTTTCTTTTTTACAGCTTATCAACCTTTTGCTTTTTTTTTTTAAGCCAGAAAATATTTTTTAGATTATAAGAATTTTTGGGAGATAATGATTTACTCATACAAGTCCCATGTAACCCATAGCTGCAGGTAGAAGAGGTGGATTCAAAACTTTTTCCAATGATATTTGTGCGTAACTGAATATAACGAACCCGGCTCTCTGATTTCCAAAAGGTTACCTATGTAGGTACTGACGTTGTTGTAGTGTGTCCAACATAAACATTATTTTTACCGTTAGAGATACAATCTCCCAGAGGACATTTAAAATTTTAAACAATGTTGGTTTTCTGCAATAATTTTGTCTTCCACAATAATGAACACTACAATATTTGTCTTGCAATAAACAATACCCTGATGATGACATTATGCTATGTCGAAAGTGCTCGGAATAAAAGAAATATGTATTTACACGGCGATTTTCTCTTGTTCTTCAATAACGACACCAAAAAGCTTATCCGTGAATATGAATGGATCCAATTATATATATATATATATATATATATATATAATGCGAACTAATCTGTAATTAATATATATATATATATATATATATATATATATATATATATATAATGCGAACTAATCTGTAATTAATATATATATATATATATATATATATATATATATATATATATATAATGCGAACTAATCTGTAATTAGCATATATATATATATATATATATATATATATATATATATATACATACATACATATTACAGGGTAGTTTGCATTGTTTATTAATTAATATTTTTTGAAAAATAATGACGTGGAATCTTTAATAAGTGTCTTGATATTTAGCTTGAAGGCAGTATTCAAGATAGTATTAATAAAATATTAATATTTACATGAATAATGCTATAATTTTATGAAAATTCTAATCTTAGGGAATTCTGATTTTTTTTTATAGAGACAAATATATGCCGACATTTTAATTACGAAATTCTTATAGTTACCTGTAAAAGGTATAGCTCAGTGTATTTTCTTATAAATCTCCAATAAAAAAAAGAAATAAAACATTTATATAGATATTTAAACTCACTCGTTCATGTAGTTATAATATTCACCTAATCCTTGTGTGTTCTTGCGCATAGTCAAGTCATTCGCGCCTTTTAGGTAGGGAAACAGAAAGGGAGACAACTGCAAGTCGAATCTTTATTAAGGTTTTGTGCTAATAAATTTTGTGCTTCACTTATAGAGTGGAATACAAGTAAAAAAAAAAACCCCCCAAAAAACCCCAAAACAAAAAATGTATGCAAAAAAACAAAAATGGTATTTTTCTTCAACCGTTTTACTGCAAATTATATTACAGTAGTGGCGAGATGCGATCGGGTGGAGGTGTGTTTTGAATGGGGGAAAAAAAAAAGAAAAAAGAAAGATTACTTTTTTTCCATTCAAAACACTCCTCCACCTGAAAGATCCGAGTGAGCTGAGTAGTAAAATATACAGAGAGAGAGAGAGAGAGAGAGAAGTTGTATGACGGCCTTTGTACAGAGAGAGATGCCATAAACATTAACGTGAGGTGAAAATGACAAAAAAAATGGTTGTAGGAGGAGTAGTGGGCAATGAAAAAAATGTGGGCGGAAAGAAAATCGTATATAGGCAGAAGACATTGGAAAATGAAGCAAACATACAAACACGCATGCGCACACTCACAAACACTTATTCCTTATACGTTAGTATGCTTAGCGTGGCACTTTAGACATAAAAGCTGTTGTTTTATTTTATTTTAAATCATATCCACACTTGCCCTATTTTGACTGACGACATTGTTGTATACAAAAAGGACACACGTTAACGATTGGGACAGATGTATAACCCTGAATTTGTAGGAAGCAAGAACTTCATGGCACGTCGAGAATCGAGAGCATTGCGTACGGTTCGACACACGATTTTTGAAATCCCAAGGGAAATTCCCTGATTTATTTCTAGCGGATAAAATCAGCAAACCTTCTTTTGTCAGATCCGACACAATTGCCTGGCAGAGAGAGAGGAGATTGATGCGGGATTTGACGATATAAAGTAAATAAACGCGATAGAAGACGCACAGCAAGATGATACGTTCTCTGACAGAAAAATCAAGAAAGAATGCTCAAAGAAGATTGGCATTCCGCTAAAATATTCCTTTAATGGAATTTCCTATCGATGATTGTCGAACATATATTCAAGAATGGTAATGCGTAAGCGAAAAGGAAAAAAAATGTTGCTTCTAAGCCAGCGCCATCAAACTTTTCAATTGCTGAATTTCTTGTATAAGGAATTCTTATAAGTGGAGAGGTATCTCACTTTTTGTTACGATGGTGATGATGATGATTATTATGATTATTATTATTATGATGATGATGATTATGATTATTATTATTATTATTATTATTATTATTATTCACTATGAGGTATATTTTGCGAGAAATCCTATCAATAAATTTCTTAAGTTTTCATGCTTAAATTTGAAAACAGAAAATTAAAAAAAGAAAAGAAAAGTGTGTCCTTGGATATTTAATCACCGCAGTTTGTCGATTCCATATTTATAGAGAAAACCTTTTTTTAAATAAAACAATTTTTTTTCCAGACATCAAGGTCTTCCTAATTCTCATTCAAACCTTTATGACACTATACTTTTACAGACTTATCATATAAAGGGTGTTTCAATAACTTGGGCCGATTTTAAATGTGAATTAATTTTAAGCGTCTAATGATTCTTTTTTCTTTTTCTTTTAGATTTGGCGGACATTTGGGCGATAATATTTTTCACACATAATTGCCATGAATTAAATAACATGACCCAATAGAGAAACAAATACATTTTGCACCAATAACACTGATTTATTTACTGCCGACTTTGATCCGTCTTAATGAAACACCCTTTATATCGACGAGATACAGTAACGTTTACGGTTGTGTTAAATCCCTGTTTCACAAAGAGAATATACCACTTTTAGAGATATCTTATGTGAAGATGACCGGAAAAGATTATATCTATCGAAACACGGCAGAATTTCTTAAGATCTGGTTGAACATTAGATATGGAACACATAACTCTACATTGACTGATATGGCTTGAAATGGTGGAATATTGAACGAGCCTTTCACCTGTTTTGATTTGCGTTCGTTTCTCTAACCTGGCATTGAAAGACTTCTCTCCTTTATATTTGTTCATAAAATTACATCCACAAACGTTGCGCTAAATCCATTGAGGTTCTCTTCAGACACGTGTAGCGGTTGTGGATAGTAAGTGATACATGTCCAGGAAATTCTGAATAGATACCTATATATTGGAACATTAGCTTTAATGCATTTGCGCTTTTGTCTTTCTTTCTATGTTCGCAAACATATTTGCTCACTGAAGAATATTGCACGGGGTAAATTATTAAGCTTTCGCTTTTTATGTACGAAGCCTGTTTAGAGATTGACATCGGTTAGAAGAGGATAACTCTGACGGACGTCCAGAGAACCAGTGGCAAGGGAAAATATAACAAGCATAGAGAAAATGACGACAAAATGAAAGGAGAAAAGAAGGGGGGGGCGATATAAGCTGACTTGTTCAATTATTTAATATTACAGTCCAGTGCTCATCCATATGTGTTGATAGAATTCGGACAGTGCTGGCCAGACAAAACGGATAAGTGAAGGAAGGTATTTCTTATTTACGCTTGTCTCTTTTATTTTGTCTTTACGCCTGTGGAATTACTTCTCACCAATGGAATTTTTTTTTCTTTTTACATGCATGGAAAATTACAGTCATACTTTAAAAAAGAAAATAACGCCAGGGATTTGGCTGGTGTAGGTAGACCTCTCCATTCTATCTGGCGATAGCTTTTGACTTCTAAACAACCAACCGCAACAAAAAAACAAATTGTTTGATGAAGCTCTGAGAAAACATTTTACATTGTTTCAAATATTTTTTCAGATTTATTTAATCGACAACCGATTGTTTTTTTTTTGTACTTTCTCAAATATATATTGTATACGGCGGGCTTTATGCTTTTTTATTTCAGTATAAACGAGAACACGGAGGAAGCACAGGGCCATGTATTGACATTTCGTGTAAGCCATGCTTACATGAGAACAGGCAAGATTAGAAGCGCTCCGTCTAATGGAAGAATCAAGCTCTCGTTAAGCAATGTTATAGTGAATGAATAGGGGCATAGTTAAGATTTATCAAGTGACCTTACATTAATCCCTGACAAGGTATAATAAATAAAAGTTTCAAATAAAATTCAGTTTATTATTTCATTTTTCGTAAGCCAGTGATCTTTGTTTATTGCTAAGAGGTAGAAAGATTACTAATTAAACATCACATTACTTTTTTAACGCTTTCAAGTACATATTCGCGTAATTGATGTATACAACAAAAATATTATTTTTCGTTTCAGTAGACATATCTAAGTGACTTAGAAAAATAATATTATTGAATGTATTATTATAAATATAGCAATGGGACACTATGTTCGCTTTATCTCATATCAATGCGTTTTGCGGGACAATTATTGTCGGGATTATCTCACAGACGAGTAAGGGAGGGGGGAAGGAAAGACGATTTCAAGGCTTGCAACGAAAAGTCTGACGTTGCTTACAAGCGAAGTCTTCCTTGTAACGGAAACAAAAGTCAAATGACTAGTAACACTCGGTGTTCTCCTCTGCGCAAAGCGAGCTCTACAAAGGATCTGTAGAGAAAAACAAACTGAATTTGCGACTGAAAGTAGCACCTTTTAAAATCTCAAGGTCTCGTTCAACGTGATTCTAGGTCTCGTTCAATGTCATACGACGAGGCCAGAGCGTCTATAAAATTCGTCAATCCTTGGGCTCTGGTTCGCCCACATATATTACTATCTTAGACGACGACGCCACCAGAGCACATTCTTCCTCCCTCCGACCTACCCTCGGTGAGTACAATACCATGTTCTTTTAGTCACCACATTATATCACGCAGGACGCGTTGAAAACATCTGTGGGACACACATGCCCCAGGGGACTCGAAAGGGTTAAGTGTGAGTTAGTGTTTAGAAAGAAACATGGCCATCTCTACGGAAAAGATACCAAGAACGTTTCTACCTCCTATTCTCTACTGCTATTGCTTCCCTCGGATGTTTGCTGACCGACCCACTCCTCTGCAGGTAGTTGTTGCATTTTTATTCGTTTCATGGTTAAAGTCACGTATATATAAATCATGTGACCTGATAACGTGATTTGCTTTCATTCGATTACATTTAAAAAATAGTGTTCATTTGAATACAATACACTTTCCATAACGATTAAACGGTGTCGATGAATATGTTATTAAAAAAAATGATTTAATTGTTAAAAATTACTTATATTTTGAAGTCAACATATGCATTCCATTGAAAGCGATTTAGCGATCAGCACGGATATAAATTGGTGTTTCGCTGGTCACTTTTGCGCAAACCTAATATATAGAGCCTGTAACATATCTGCATTTGGCGTGTGCATACACACACGCATATATTTAATAAACCAAATGATCGGCAGAGCGTTAAAGAATAACCCTGCCAATACCAAGCCTGACAAAGGAGAAAGCAGGAAAAGACAGAAAAGTAGAAAAGACAGACACCTATCAAAACAAAAACCTAAAGTGCACAATGCCTCTAAAAATTACTGTTTTTGAAATCTAGCTTCATCACTTTGTGAGCTGAAATAATAGTAATCGGCAAACAGCGCCCAAGGATTACAATCCAAATCGTAACTGTTTCATGCTAGGGCGATCGTCAGACGGAAAAAAATCCAACGAAGAGTTCTTTGGATTTTGTTGCCTGACTATCGCCATAGCGTGAAACCAAGAGATACGATTAGTTCGTAGATAGATAGATAGATAGACGACTCCTGTCGTTTTCGACGTATGGGGATCCAGCAGCTCAGGTCTGAGAACCGAACATCAAGACTACCTACACACATAATTTGATTATAGAAGTGAAGGTCTGTGCAGAACCTGCCAGAATTTTCGAAAGAACCGAATAAGGAGAACTGGTGCGCATAGTGTGACATGTTCTCCAAACGACTCAGATTTCGAATTCAGAATTGTTGTTCTTCAACTAAGGCTAAAGTTCTCAGTCTGCCATAATCTTTAACCTATAGTTATGGGAAGGCGGAGAGATCCAGACCTTTCTTAAGGGTATTGGCGCATAAGTGAATTTTGACGAACACGACCGGAAATCAAACTCGGCCCTCCGATTTTTCCTTCTGAGCCGCCCAGTTCTTAGAACCGAACAGCACACGTGATTTGATTATAGAAGTAAAAATATAGTTTTAATCTATATTTATGGGTAAAAATGCTCAATAACAGTGAGAGCATATGTGAATATAAAAGTAGGCATTGAAGTTAAGCAGAGTGGCGACGGTGTTTCATGCGTGAATTTAATCTTCAGGCTATGTGCGTTGTGACTACTTATATGTTTTAGCAAATGGCGCATTGTGGGCACCGAAATCTATTATACTATCCTAACGGTGCGTGTGTGAGTATGTATGTATGTATGTTTGCGTACGTCAATGACTGAACGTGCGTGTATGCATGTTTGCGTAAGTATGAGTGAGTTTCCGACGACAATTGTTCCTCCCACTACCATAAAAACATCGATATACGCAACAATATATAAATCCAAAATTTAAAAATTAATCAGTTTGCCTGACGATCGCAAATAGCGTGAAACCCAGGATCACTAACTCACAACAATCCAGCTAAATGTATATACATATGTGTATATACATATACATACATACATACATACATATTCACATACATATTCACATACATACATACATATTCACATACATATTCACATACATACATACTCATACATACATACATACATACTCATACATACATACATACATACATACATACATACATATTCTCATACATACATACATATTCACATACATACATACATATTCTCATACATACATATTCACATACATATTCTCATACATACATACATACATACATACATATTCTCATACATACATACATATTCTCATACATACATACATACATATTCTCATACATACATACATACATATTCTCATACATACATACATACATATTCTCATACATACATACATATTCACATACATACATACATATTCACATACATACATACATATTCTCATACATACATACATACATATTCTCATACATACATATTCACATACATACATACATACATACATATTCTCATACATACATATTCACATACATACATACATACATATTCACATACATACATACATACATACATATTCACATACATACATACATACATATTCTCATACATACATACATACATATTCTCATACATACATACATATTCTCATACATACATACATACATATTCTCATACATACATACATATTCTCATACATACATACATACATATTCTCATACATACATACATACATATTCTCATACATACATACATACATACATATTCTCATACATACATACATACATACATACATATTCTCATACATACATACATACATACATATTCTCATACATACATACATACATACATATTCTCATACATACATACATACATACATATTCTCATACATACATACATACATATTCTCATACATACATACATACATATTCTCATACATACATACATACATACATATTCTCATACATACATATTCTCATACATACATACATACATATTCGCATACATACATACATACATATTCGCATACATACATACATACATATTCGCATACATACATACATACATATTCTCATACATACATACATACATACATATTCTCATACATACATACATACATACATATTCTCATACATACATACATACATACATATTCTCATACATACATACATACATATTCTCATACATACATACATACATATTCTCATACATACATACATACATACATACATATTCTCATACATACATACATACATATTCTCATACATACATACATACATATTCTCATACATACATACATACATATTCTCATACATACATACATACATATTCTCATACATACATACATACATATTCTCATACATGTACATACATATATATCGCACACGTAAACTCTAGCTTTCCAAATCCCGATCGTTATTAGTCTTCTAATGGCTCTTATTTTTAACGGATATTCTATTGTGTTTGTGCGTGTCAGAATGACTTCGGCGTGACCACTTTCAGTGTAGATTAATATTTAAGTTTTGTGAATAATCATAATAATAATAATAATGACGACGATAATAATATCGCAAACAATGAGAGATGATACTATTGGAGGGTTTACTTTCTCTCGCTCGATTGCGCATCTCAAGTTGTGTTAGGTGCAAGGGCAGCACACCGAGAAAGGTAAAGAAATGTGCAGCCCAGAAATAAAATAATCATAAACAGTCCACGCGCAATGAAATAACGTTTTCAATAAACCATATGTTATCTCAGTTTTAAGGAAACAAAAGCAGCCTTCGCACCCCCCCATTACCACCGTGCATTTTTTTCTCTCTTTCTCTTTCCCGATACCCAAAAGAAAGATGATATTTCTGAAAGAGAGTGAGAGAGAGAGAGAGTGAGTGAGAGAGAGGAAGGAGTCAAGAATCAAGATAAGAGGGGTTGAAAATAATGCGCAAGGATAAAGAAAGAAAGAAACGAAAAGAAAAGAAAACAACAAACAACAACAACAACAAACAAAATAAAACAAAAAAGCAAACTATGTGGAAAGGAAGACGGGGATGTCGGGGAGGAAGATCTGTTTACTGGAGTTAGGGTTCAATATGCAGTTATTAATGCTTCATTATATTTCTTTGTCTGCCTACCAGAGACGGACAAAACGAAAATTTATCTGGTTGAGATCAGTTTACTTGTGCTGCCCAGTATGAGTACGACGCTCACCCCATCCCCTTTCCGGCCCCCGTATGTGTTTGTGTTGCGAGGAGATGCGTTTATGGTGACCAGGCGAATATTTACATCCTCCTACGCTGTAAGTACTCGCGATAGGTAAGGAGCATCGCGAGCATCAGTAGTGTTTGGTTGAAGTTGTTGTACGGCAAAGAAAGAAAAAAAAGAAAAGAATTGTTCAAGAAAATCAGTAAGGGGAATGAGATATGAATAAAAATGAATGTAAAGAGAAAATAGGGAGATATAGATAGATGGAGAGAGATAAACAGAGGGTGTGAGAAAAGACGCCGACAGCGTGCAAACGAGACAGCCATGAGAGTGAGGGTGAAAAGGAGATGAGGGAGGCAGGGAAGAAAACGAGAGAGCCTGTCATGAAGGGGAGAGCAAGAGAGCTATGAGGGCAGAGAGGGAACGAAACGAGAAAGCGCTGAAAGACACAGCCAGCGAGTATATATATATATATATATATATATATATTAGTGATCAGTATGGATATATATCCAAAAGGATATAAATCCAGGGAGAGCTCTATGTCAAAGACAGAGCAATAATTATTATTATAAAAGGCACGAACACTAAAATTTATGAGGTTATATTTATTTCATTAGGCTCGTAAAAACAACTCCAATTCATCAAACCTACAAATCCAAAAAGGAAACCATAATGAAATAAATATAACCTCATGAAATTTTAGTGTTCGTGCCTTTTATAATAATAATAATATATATATATATATATATATATATAGTATTACAGAGTGGAACACACGGAAAATGATCGCGAAATAGTGAAAGAAATCGGAGAGGGGAGCGAGAGGGGTGATATAAAGAAAGAAAAATGAGACTAGTAAGGCAAACGAAAACGGAAATTAAGGTCTACAGCGGGTAAATGAAACAGTCTACAAATCAATGTAAAGTCTAAATAAGACGACGTCAAATGAAAGGCAATGAAAGAGAAATAGGACGTGTAAAAAGGCGAATAGAGAAAACGGCATGCAGAACGTCGAGAAGAGTTCTAATTGGCGAAGAGAAAAGAAAAAAAAACAGATGATAAAGAGACATTGGACACTGTCTAATGACAAACGCCAAAGTCGTTGTCTTAACCATCAGACGCGTTCGTTAGTTCACTGATGGACAAGACAGCTGCAAACAAACAGCACCTTCCTTTTCGTCTCATTTGACTTCACTCATTAGAAGCTAAAATCTATTTTATTAAAATCAATTCTCTGGAGTGTATTCATGGTTAGGTAAACTTCATTTTCCTGTTTTGTAATCGAACAAGAAACATTATCATGCGTTCGAAATATAACAAGGTAAATTTGGTTTCATACTTGAGGAGTCTAACTCTATTTATCCGCGCTAAATCTTATGCCACTTTGACTGAAGCTCTCTAGCGAAGACTTCATTATTAAGGCAATGCGCCGTCGCAGGCCGAGCATTGATCGTGCAACTTCGACCTGATAATGTTATTTTAACACCGCCCCAGGGAGCGTGTCCCCATATTAGGCCCCTTTCACCTAGGCAAAGACAGATTTACCCCCGGCGGATTTTCGGATTAAGTGCTCCCAATAAGTCGCTTGCATCTTCCCAAATTGGCCTGAGCATCGACACTTAAGCTCTCTTTGAGAACCCAATTGATAACGCAGTCATCCTAGCAGACCGAGGAGAGAAGTGGGAAGAGGGAGGCGAGCAATTGTAAAATGAAAGTAAACAAAGTTGGGACGGAGAAGACGAGAGGGCGCGAGTAGAAGCAGGAGGAATGTGTATACGTGACTCTTATTTTGTGTTAGAGAGAAAGAGAGAGAGAAAGAAATCCCATTCTGAAGCTATTACCATTCATGATGATGATGATGATGATGATGATGATCATCATCATCATGCCTCCATCTCGTTTCATGTTTATTCTATTTCTCTTCCTACTTGATTATCAGTTTTCCTTATTTTTGCTATTTGGCTTGTTACGTAAAGACAAGGAAAACAAACTTTTGTCTGTCATTAAAGAAAGAGCCGGCCTGTGTATGTGGATGATTGTGCGATGAGGGTGCAAAGAAAGAAAGCAAGAAATTGCAAGTGGATCCGAAAACCCAGATAAGTAATAACAGAAAAACTATCATCTTTTATACTTTGGAGACAACACAGACATTTACCTGATACTAATAATGGACCGAGAACGATTAATATCGGAAAATTACCGAAGTAATTTCTTACGGAACGAATTGGCTTTATTTTTGGAGCAGTTCGACTTAGACAGCGTTGGGATTTGAACCTTGGTGTATTATCGATTCTGTGATAAAAGAAATGAATTTACGGAACTGCACATTAATCAATATTTCAACAAAATATATAGATTTTGATAGGCGTTTTGGCGTGGAGTTTAAACTGAATTCACTTCCTAGATGGTGCCGCACACTTGTGGCTTTGGGAAGTTAATTCTTGATTCTAATGGAATATAAATTCGTTCCAAGAAAATAGTTATTAGGCTGAATTATGGGTAGTTTCCATTTTGGGGAACCAACTGTAATTTTTTGCAGAATAAACAAAAACAGAAATTATTTTTGACTAGACCTAAGAAAACTTGTAAATAATAGGTGGACATAGGGATCATCGATGCATAGCGACTGCCAGTTTCTCTTCTTAATGCGATCTTCATACTCAGTGTATGAGAGAGAGAGAGAGAGAGAGAGAGAGTGAGAGAGAAAGAGAGAAGGGGGGAGAAAGTATATAATCTTATCGTTTCTAGATAACATAGAAAGTAAAAATCTTTCTATTTATTTCCGCCTCAAGTTTTCCCATAAAATAAGTTAGTCAGTTAAATGTGAAAGACGTAGAACTCCCTTGACAAGAAAACCATAAAAGGAAATAAACAAAACCATTAAAATTTGCCAAATTAATAATGATATGCAATATTTAAAAATACTATAACTATGGATAATCCTCCTTTTCTAAGGTTTATATCACCTATCTTAGAATGAGCCGATTTCAGCACCTCCTTTATATATATATATATATATATATATATATATATATATATATATATAAAGGAGGCGCTGAAAAGTTATTAAACCGAAAATCAGAAGCCATTTTTGGTTGGACTGAGAACATTCCAGCACCTTCTCCGGGGGTATTTTTATGCAGTGTTTCTTCAGGTCGTAGGCGATCACGGCTCTCCATAGGTTCCTTATCTGTAAATTGGGAAGTGGTTTCCACAATGTCCTCTCCACGGTTTTTGAATTCAAAGTTGTCCTTTTCCTCGACTGACTGTCACCCAAGGCTAGGGAGCCATGTCTACGCTGTTATTTAACCCATAGCTAGGCGGTGGAGAACAGATGGATTCATACCTTTTCCAATGGCAATAGGGCGAAGTCTATGCAGCAAGCAAAGCAAGAACTTCAACTTGGCTCGCCGACTCCACGTTCTGCACCGATTGCAATAAATCGTTCTCATTTTTATTTGCCAATATAAAATTAATTCTCAAATAAGAAGTAGTTTCAAATAGAGCTTAAGAGACGCCCCCCGTGACCTTTCAGTGAAACAAGTTAGAAAAAAAAATGAAAACCAATCACGAACCAATATTTAAAACCACAATATTTTTCAAAGTAATAAAATATTTTGCCGTAAATATAATCGGCTATATAAGGCTAGAGAAGATATATTTTTTTAATACATTACACCCAATATTAAAATAAATATAACGTCTTAAAGAATGCCGGAGTAAAGTGTAAGAGAATTTAGCGGGGAAAAGTGCAGCGGGCAATTGTCAACAACAAAGAGCAGCGGCTACAAATAAATAAAATAAAACTAAAAAGGGCAACGAGAAGAAACGCTCCAACATCTTTCTTTCTCTCTCAGCAGCAGCAGCTACAACTGTTGGAAGGAGACAATGGCCGATTAAGTGTGTTGAGGTTATCACGCGCCAGTCACAAGGCTGCCGAAGCACACGGCTTGTGTCGCAGCAATCTCTAATGAAGTCCAGTGGTTCTGATCCTATCTTCCCCAGCAAAACTGATTGCTTCCTTCACCTTGGCTTTGATAGGCTTCACTTTACTTCTCCCACACCCAACGAATGCCAACCCGACACTACATTTTTTTCGGTCTTATTTTATTTTACCTTTTTCTTTTAACCATTTCCACCCCCGGTTCACATTTTTTTTTTTTTTTTTTTTTAAAAGTCGGCTCATTCTTTTTTTTTCTCTCACACCAAAATGCAACATCGTTTGCTTTCATTTTCTTTTTTTTTCACCTCATTTTTTTTTCTTCTGCCGTTCCAGAATACAAAAAAAAAAAAGTCAAATGAATGTGGAAAAAAAGTGGAACTCTTGAAAACAAAACCAAAAAAAGGAAATACAAAAAAACAAAAAAAACAAAACAACACAAAATGAAGTCAAAAACCGGAAGCCTAGGGGATGGAAGAGTTTGGGCGGAGACGGCCTTACCGAGCATCAACGTTGATGATGATCAACAAAATTACTATCATCATCATCTTAAACAACAGTAAGCATTACATCATCATCATTACCATTCAAAGCATTAATAACACGAGAGTGAGCAAAGCATTGACTTCTGTTAGCAAGAGAGTGAAAGAGTTGTGAGAGAGAGAAACAGAGAGGAGGTGAAAAACAAACAAAAAAGACAGAGGAGAGAAAAGATTGTGTCTTTTGGAAGGAAGGTGTCACATTTCTCGCCCAAATATCTATGAGGAACCTTCCAAAAGAATTAAAAAAAACTTATTGGATTTTTTTTAAAGGTTTACTCTATTTTTCAGTTTGGCTTTACATATAAATATTTGAAGTCGTACTTAACTTTATCAAGAAAAATAAAGGAAAAAAAAATCTAAACGCGCTCACACACGTACCCCCCCCACACACACACACCACACGCTGTGTATATACAGTGAGTGCGGAAGGATACATACGGAATAACCTTGTCGAATTCTCTCTTTTAAGAATCTTCCTTTCTCCATAATTTCTATTGTAAAAATAAAACGTTCATGAGCTATAAAGACCCCTTAAAGATCGATCTACTAAAAATGAATTCTAAGATAAATAAAATAACTGTAGTCCTGAATATTTCACCTCTTGACACATCATCTGATCTTATTAAATTGCATTCTGACTTTATTTACGCTTGTTTGCATATTTATTTATTTTTGTGGTTTTGAACTGCTATCTGCGACTGAAAAAAGTGGCGATAGATTTTTTGAAATGTTCGAAATAGCAAATTATATTTTTTAACACGACCAATATAAAAGGTCTATAAAAGCTTCAGTGGCATTTTATTTGGGGTTGTTGATGGCAAGAATAAATCTTTTCGATAAGCCGCTATTAAAAGATGCCGCAGTAAGCAGCGATGATCAGGGCGAATAAAATCTTTATCTTAACGGTTAAGTGAATGCTAAAATGTCACATTTGTAGCAAGGCTGTGATCAGAGTCGCTGAAAGGAAAATTAATGGTTCAACTGCTTTATGTGCAATTGAATTAACATTCATTTCATTACTGGAAGACAGCGGCGCACGAGTCTTTGCCTGCAGCAGACAGGAACTAGTTTACATAAATTATGTGGCTGCCACAACGTCACAGAGTGACGGACTAACTTACATCGCGGAGCGAATTCGGTGCTGCGGGCAAACAAGCCAAAAGACGTTCACACAAGGCAAGACGTATTTGCGTGTAGATACGTAAGATCACCTTCTATATGAAATGCCTCTTCAGGGTGTTGGTGATCATGGCTCTCCATAATTTCCTGTCCTTTGTAATTCTTAGTAAATATTGTCATTTCGCTATCTCTTATAAACCCTGTTCTGTCAACCATCTACACAAGCTTGTTAGGCAGGGGTTATGCGCCGTTTTCCGCTGTCCCTCTTGCCTTCAACATGCCCTATGTGTGTCAAGTTTTCCAAGCCCTCTTTTCTCAGAAAAATAATAATGAATTAGTTAAATGTTTCAATGAAAAATAAAACAAGCAAACAAGATCGTTATGGCGGTTCGGTCGGTTATTCGTTAGTAGCTTTTATCGATTTGCATTTTACAAATATCATATTAATATTAAAAAGTCTATACAAAAGGATTTTTGTATTCAAAATACGCACTTTTTTTTTTTAAATAAAAAAGATTCTATTCTGGTTGAAAAGTATTTTTTATTGATATCACAAATGTAGATGGTATTCCAGATAAGATTTTAAACAAATGTATCAAATTTTAATTCATTCGAGTCATATATATATATATATATATTATATATATATATATATATATATATAAAATAAAATAATTCCGACAATTATTTTTCATATATTTATATATCTGTTTATACGTTATTTTTATAGATGTAATTAATTTAAGTAAACGGTCTGTTAAACAGTATTAATTACATTTACCGGCCTGAATGTTAGAGAAATTTCGTAGAAAATATGTGCTTCTTCGACTGGAATCGAACCGCTAACCCTTAATGATGGTAATCATCATTTGAGCTGATGTTCTGTTAACGTATAAACGGAATATATATATATACACACACACACACACACACACACACACACACACACACACACACACACACACGCACGCATATATATATGTGTGTGTGGTCGTAGAGCAAAAGTCGGTTAGTCGAGAGGGGAAAAATTTAAAATAATTATGGTTGCTGTCTATATTTCTGAGATGAGGTATTATGTACACTATTTACATTCTTCGTACTATAATTCTCATCTTTGTTGCCATATTATCGCAACGTTTCGGCCTCAAGGACACATGGTATAATGGATAAAGGCGTTAGTTAGATCCAGTGACAGGACCCAAAGAGTGTGAGTTCAATAGCTGGTTAAGGCGGTGGAGAACTTGGAGAGGGGAATTAACAGGAGATAACTGATAACTGACATCCATTAGACATGGCACGTAGAACTAGAACAGTCTATCCCAGCGAGCGAAATAAAGGGTTCAGTTCGACATTCCACCCATCTGAAGAAGTCCGGGGCGTACAACGACCGAAACGTTGCGATAAATATGGCAACATAGTTGAGGATGATAGTCCGAACAATGTAAATAGTCAAGTAAGGTTGCATTTCAATCTCAATGGAACCCGGTGTTTATGTTTAAGTTTTCATCTTTTCTACCTGCAGATTTGGCATTCTTTCAACATCACCCGAGTTATTTCCAAGAGAAAAGAAAGTTTTTTTTCAGTGATCAGGAATTCAAAGGCAAACATTACTGAGGGAATAAGTTTAATACGAATAAAATTATTTTTGTGGCAGTGTTTTCCTCCAGGTACGTGCTCTATATGATTTTCCAATAATAATGCTCTACAAATACGGAAATCGGCATTAATACGAACGTTATTTACAGAATAGTGATAAATATAATCTATGTAGCCGTGTTTTACTACATAAAGGCACTACACAGGATCCAATGATATAAAACGTAACGTGAATCTATAAATGTATGAATAATACTTTTCCTAGAACGCATATATATTACACATTGACCGTAAGCAGAATGTGCAGATCCTAGACAGATGTCCTGATCTATATGTAAATAATCCAGTCATTTTAAGGATCCTATGATAGTTTTACTATAAACTTTCAGAGCTAATGAGTAAAAAAAAAGAAAGATTTCAGTGTTTTCCTTTTTGACCTTCGTTAAAAGACTTCTGAGATATTTAATTTTGTATACTTGCTTGATTTGGTATCTCCAATTTGTAATTAGCATGTTGAGCTATCCATTTTGCTAACAACCATACATTCTGTCTTATAATTAATGTTTATTCTTTTTTCATTTTCCTTTACTGTAGGAGTTCTTATCGATTTTAGTATAGTTGACTCTCCTTGGCAAAGTAGGTATTGAAAAACTTCTTCCATAATCTGTAGATTGGAATCGCCTGGATACATAGGTCTTGATGAGTATTTCGCATGCGAATCTAGTGTTTCTGTCATGGAATGATCTGAATGGAGTTATGAGACTTTTTTCTGCTATCGATTCACAAAGAGATTTTCGTCTTGTGAATTATGCATCTGACAAAGTCTGAGGGATGAGTCTGTCGAAACGTTAGTATAATAAAAGAACAAATAAAGATGAGTTGTCCAAAGAAAATTTGAATTTGGGGGGAAAGCTGAATAGGGGGGAGCTGAATAGGGGGACCAATATATGGAGGAAACTGAATGTAAGGGGAGTACGAACAACTGAATGCAAGAAGGTGCAAAAGAACAATGCATGGGGGGGGGACCATGAGATTTTTAACATCGAATCAAATAATTAATTAGCAGTTTATGCGAGAAAATAATAAAAAACAGAATACATTCCAAAAGAATACCTTGAGAAATGTAACTTGCAAATTAATATATCTTCGAAATAGTTTCCCTTACGTAAAATGACCCCCAGAGTTATGAAATCTAACTGCACATCTGACACTAAGTTTATGCCACAGCTGAGGAACAAAAATCACCATTAACGAATGAATTCGTTTACAAGACAAGCTTGCTAACTCACACGCTACGGTATGTGCCCGTAAATACTGCTATTCAATTAACTTTAGCTAACCTTGATAGATAGTCCCCTCAAAATACTAACAAATTGGTCTGCAAGAGGAATTTGGAATCGGTGACTATAGTAAGCGCCCAACACCTCTCTGTTAAATACATATGTGTGTGTGCGTTAATCCGTTATTTCTTATTCCAAAATACAGTTTCAACAAAACAACATGAAACATACATATCACCGCCTCTTAGTAATTATGTCTACACAGCACACGGATATGAACAAAAGCTGAGTATCATCTACCATTTATTCAAATGTGAAAGCAGAATAAAATTTTTATTACTTTAAAGCCCCTAAGAAAATTAAATTTCTACATTAAATGACCCATAAATTGATATGTCGTTAAACAAAACAATCTTATTACTAAAGACGTTAATTTTAGTGGATACACGTGTTTGTTTTGCTATCTTGGCTAGTTATTAAGAAAACAAATCAAGTCAAACACGTATAACTTCTAAAAATAACGTCTATAGGAATAAAACCATTATATATATATATATATATATATATATATATATATATATATATATATATATATATTGAAATAAATGTTATATTTAGTGTGTACACCCATTTCAGTAGATATATGTTTTTGTTTTAACTGAAATTAACGACTACCGACATGTTTTAATATGGTAAAAAAGGGAATACATGTTCGTTTCTTTCGAGAGATATATTTTATTTAGTAAGACATTCGATCATAAGGTAGGTAGAGAATTTCACTGTTTAGAAAAATGTCAAAGTAAAAAGAAAAAGAAAAACAAGGACGTCAACTCAAAGATTTGTAACCCTTAAGTGTAAAGTTTATAGTAATGAAAAAAAAAAAAAATTAAATGATACAAAAGCTAATATAAATCTATGTTTTAGACGTGAAGGTACGACGTACAGCCTCAAAATGAGGCTGCAAGGAACGCGGGAGAAAAGAAAGAAGCCGAATTTTAAAAGAATGTTTTCTTAAAATCGTAGATGACAGAGCGGTCCGTAGCGACAATGTAAAAGTTGATGGCAGTGGCTAAGTTAAAAACGCTAGCAAAAGTAACGTCTGCTTGTAGGCTTAGGAAGGTTTATGAATGTCGGAACGCCGCTAATCTAACTTATTTATTGAGCAGACTGATAAAGATTGATTGGTGGATCGAATCAGATTGAGACATATTAATGTGGCCACACCTCCACCCTCTCCCTGAGATTATATATATATATATATATATATATATATATATATATATATATATATATAGTGTATATCTCAGGGTGTTGCATATAAGAAAAAATCGGAGAATGAAGCGAAGGAAATCCTTTTATTAGGAAATACGCGTGTGTCCGTACATATGCCAGCGTATCGGTGTGTACAATTGCAAGCATTTAAGAACGGAAGATGTTTGGGGTCCATCTTGAATGAGAAGAAAAAAGAGAGACTGAAGAGAATAAAGGAGTGTGCAGAGTGGTGAGCGGTGTGGTGGTGGAGTCTGGTTGAGGTTGGGAGGTAGTGAAAGGCAATAGAATACTACTCCGTTTGTACGCCTTGGTGTTCGATGGCGTGTCCATCTCAGCCCGGTCTGCGCCAGTAATTACAAGCGGACCACTAAGCCAAGATTGCGGAGATTAGTGGCCCACTATCTAAGATATGCTTGTGGCAACAACTCTACTGCCAGTTATACAGTGGGAGGGGAGCGACTAATCGAAACTGTAGTTTATATTTCAGACTTGGCGGCACGGACTCAATATTTTCTGCTCTTTCCGACGCCACTGTTATCCCCGTGTTCAGTCTGCGCTGACATCCGCCCGACACCCACCGCCATTTCTCAGCCTCGATCCGACACGAAGATTCTTCCGCTTCGTCGTCGTCGCCGACACGACTTCATTGTCTTTGTTCGCCAAGTCTTCGAATGTTCAAGATTCAAGAAAAGTGTTTCTAACATTCTTATGACCAACGTTTATCCTGTGGCGAAATAAGTTTTTACTCAACCTTTGACTATCATTTACTTTTCATTGTGTAATCTATGCCTTCACCTGAGGTTATTGGCTTCACGTAGTTTCATTTTGGGTGGCTGAAGTCGAGACGAGGAAGGCGGGTCGGAGGGGAACTATGGCAATGATGATGGTGCCCTGCCAGATTTTCTGCACAATTTCAATGGCTTGAGCCGAAAAATTAGTGTTTCGACTATTGTTGCCAAGAAGTCATTTTGAATTAAAATTCAAATGCCGAGATCTTACGATGGAAGTTAAGAGCTTTTAAGAATGGGTCTATAGCCACAAACCTGATTTACTAATACCGGAATATGTTGTTATTTTAGAAAATCAGACTAAGTGGAAAATTACATAGACTATAAATATAAAACAGAATTGATTAGCTGATCTTATAATCTAATAGATCATCGATGAGCCATTGATTTTTGGGAGGGGACATATCTTATAGAAAGTCTTTATTCGGCGGTGCCCATTTCTTCTCCAAGTAATATGGAAGCGGGGCAGAGTCGTTAGAGAGTTTGCTTTCTGACCAAGAGATCCAGGTTCAAATCTCAACATCTTCAATTTGTCAGGGAGGAAACGTCCTGATGTTATGGGCCTGCGTATGGCAATGTTAGAAAACCATATCACGGTTGATCCAAGCCCTGTGAGTGAATTTGGGTAGACAGAATTGTTCGAAAGCCGTCGATGGATGTGCCAGCACGA
>OZ038481.1:101766088-101791088 GCA_964036315.1 Acanthosepion esculentum
CTAGAGTGAGATCTATAGAAGCACCTGGATTGCGAAGTGAGAAAAGTCTTATTAGGTGAAAAGCCAAAAATACTATTAAACAATCAACGGCACAATGCAAGTTTATCGGTTAAACAACTGGATTTCACGTCTTAGCAAAGATATATCCAGTTATGACGAGGCACTACACAACGCCAATAGATTTGATCATAATTTGTTATCATAACAGAATATACTATTACTAAGTATTGAGACCAGTTTGCTAATGCATTGATTTTTCTTTTGCTTCGTGTTAACTCTGGATATATTTAATTTTATAATATAAAACCAGAATTCTTTCTTTAGGATTTTTTCAGATCCCACCAGAAAGATAGAGCCAAGAAAGAGGAGGAGTTCAGATTTGAATTGCTTGGCATTAAATGAAACTATAATATGTAAAACATGCGACAAGTATGAATAATTATATAATTTACATACAAGTATCTAACCGTATATATTCATACACAGTCCCAATATAATACTGGGTATAACAGCAAAATTGTCCAATTGTTAGATTAAACTTTAAACTGTTGTATCTTAGAAATGATTAAAGATATCTTACTGGAATTCTCCGCGGTTTTTATAGCACTATTGGGCTCTACTTTGAACAATAACAATATATTTAGCTCTAAGTTGAAATGATGATCCCTCTTGCTATTGTGACATCCTGATCTAGTTTTCCTCTTTACTGCACCCCCCCGCCTTTTTTTAAAAACTTATTCCCCGTTCTCTTGGTGTTTCTTGAATGGACTTTGAAGATGGAAGCCAGAGTATGAATACTGGTACAATTACTAATGGCCTGAATGATATTTTTCATTTCACCATTGCTCAGTTGGGAAGATCTAGTGGAGCTGACACAAAAAGATTTTAAACTGTTCTCTTTCTAGATGAATAACTCAATGGGTTTTTCAGTGATTCTTACGACAAACGGTGTAAGATGGCTAAATGACTTATCTGAAAACCGGGAAAAAAGAAACTCAATTAGTTTAGTGCTTTTTTTTATTTTTAGATATTAAACATTTTGTAGGATGTATAATGATCTCATAGTGTTACACGATTTGGATAATGTCGCTGTTACACCCGATATGTAAGAAAAGTACAAAATAATTAAAAGAAAACTAGAGCTACTAGAGTTTCACCCACGAATTGAAGAATCGTCAGGCCAGGTTCAATTTTAGTCTTACTTAGTTCGTGGTCAGTCTTAAGTTACATACGTGTACACGGTTGGGCAATTATGTTTCTTTCGATTCATGACTAGCAGAAGTTTTCCTGTTTGTTCCCGAGGTAGACTGCTTGCCAACCAAGGCTTTGAGACCCACTCTGTTCTGCTATTCAACCCATAGCTGAGAGGGGGAGAAAGAGATGGATTTATAGCTTTCTCAAGAGTATTGAATCTAACGTACCCGACTGGAATTCGAACTCGGCCCTCCGATTTCTTATACCGTTATCAATTACACTACACCGCAACCGGTGTTACTGGTCTTAAATAGGGGGAACTGAAGTTATCCCTCTTTAAGACGAGTACCACAAGCTAAATAAAACTAAAATTGAACCTGCCCTGACAATCCTTCAATTTGTGGGTGAAACTCGTATTGCACTGATTTTATTTTTTATTTTCTTATATTCTGTAAACTCTACTTAGTATTGAACCCTTTTTTTATTACCAGCTTCACTATAATTGGATATAACCAACCAATCATTCTATTTCATTTATATATATAAATATATATATATAAAGCAGCTCTCAAACTTCAAGACCTACAAAACCGGTTTTGTAAGGTCTTGAACATTGAGAGCTGCTTTTTTAGAGCTCTCATGAAATAAAAATTATTACCAATGAGATTTTAAGTGTTTGGTATTTAATTAATAATATTTTTGCTCTGTCTTTTGACTCAGCTCTCTACGGATCTATATCCTCCTGTAAATTCCATACGTATTACCATATTGTATCATTACTATATATATATATATATATATATATATGATAAAAGGTAGACTGCAGCCGCTTACGTGCAGTAAGAAAAGAATAAGCAGCTTTGAAATGTAAGTCGCCATCCATTTACTCGGGCTCATCAAGTATGTTACGCGCTATTTTTCTCTATTACTCTCTCCTGTGAGTATCAAATTTTCCAAGCCCTCCTTCCTCATTACATACCCACCAAATTTAAACTGCCCTTTTCCTGATGTTTAAGTACAAGTTACCTTTTTGTTTCCATTTTCTCCCAAACCGCCTCGTTGCTCACATATTCGGTCCAAAATTTCACTGACTGCTTTTCACGACAGTGGTCAAATATATGTAGTTTATCTTGAAGCTGAGAATTCACATACTCGGTCAGGCAGTGAAGTCCATCTATTCTGTTTTAACGAAACGAGCGGAAACCGCGTGACAAGGATTAAATAACTGACACAGGTTATCTCCCCCTAATTTTGAGAATGACATCGAACACTAGGAACAGCAGAAGGTGCCGAATGATGTAATAACTAAAGCGTTAAAATGGAATAAGTGAGTTTAACAATTAAGACAAGGACACTAGTTTTAATAAATTTCGGGGTTGCACTTCCTGCCCTCTGTTAAAACTCTTTCTAAATATTTAAAGTGTATTGTTAGCAAAGAAGAAAATAGTTATTCAATTGCGCTTCTTTTATTTGTATGGGTTGCTTTTGTTCCCTGTATTCCCTCTCTCTTTTTGCCCTGCGTAGTTTGTAGTTGCTGAGCAATGAAAGCCCGTCTGGAATTAAGCCATTGGCAAGTGTATCTACCATACATCTATATTCTTGACTATATGTTATCACTGCAAGTATCATTTTTGACTCATAAAAGAAAAAAAAAAAAACACTCTTAATTATGCCCCTGCATATCATTTGGCATCAATTATTAATTATAAAAATCAATAGAAATATTAGCAAGGGTTTGATAGAAAACAATACGCCAAGCAAAGTGAGTGGCAGGTGAGTTGCACGGTTTTACTTTCCAGCCGATAAAATCCAATGATGATTAAAAAAAAAAAAATGTTTAGTAAATAAATTAAGAAACGCTTATCGAATGTCGGTCGAGTAGAGTTAAGTTCATGGCTGCGTTTCGGCAAACGAATTCGACCAGATGTTTTGTCTCGATGCATTCCAACATTTAGCCCCGAGAGGCTGGTGGAAATGGTTGACATCCCTCTGATCACTTGGTACATTACCCGGGAGAGAGACATCATTTGGACGCAAGGTGAAGCAAACGCGACGAAGAAGATAATGAAGAAACCGGATGTGAAATGTGTCCACGATCATAGATAGAGAGAGGGAGAGAGAGAGAGAAAGAGAAATAAAGAGAGAGAAAGAGAAGATTTTGTGTATCTGGCATCATCAGAATTAGTTCCAGCTGGTTTTGTCTTGCTCCTAGACGAGTTAACCTTTTGATTTTCCGATGTTGGTGTAAACACATGCGTCTCATAGTCATGTGACAATTTAGCATTTCATATGAAATGCATGAAACAAATTGAGTTCACCGAGGGATCCCCCCTCCAAACCCCCGCTTCATTATTACCGAGTCTACGTGGTTTACGAAGTCAACTGTTTGTTCAGCGGCCGGATTCGACCCCAGGTTGAAGTGCCTGCATGTAAAAATATTTCAAATAAAGATTTATATTTAATATTTTTTTTTGATATTTTCAAAATCGGATATGATATACCCATGGTTAGTAGTGGTGTAACTTTAAATGGTGTAACTATTAGTAGTGGTGTAACTTTTAAGTGGTGTAACTTTAAAGTGGTGTAACTTTTAGGGTTAATATACCTATTATTCAGTCCAAGCGACGAGCCTGCTACTAAGGAATAATTTAAAAGGGGGAAAAAATACTTGTTTTTATTTTAATAAGATTTTAATGCACAAAACAAAGAATTTACGAAAGCAAAATAAATTCATACCGAAGAGTGTAAATTAAAATAACTTAATATTTAACAGCAATGATCATGAACTGTACGTTTATATTTTAATCAGAGGTTGCATTTAAATTCTTGTCAAGAATTTCTAAAAAAAGAAAAATATGAATTCAATAGGATTCTAATTTTGGTGAATAATAATGTAATGCATTTTATAAAATCCCAATAACAAAATAAATATTCGACTGAGTAGGGCCAACGATTTTCCTATGACGGACACTCAGTCCGGTGATTTGATCGGATGACTGCTTTCTAGAAATATTTGGATTCAATCACTTGACATACATTTTTTTTTTTGTATTTTACCATCAACCTTGATTTTGTTTCGTTTCATGTGCCCAATGCAGCTGTGATACTAAAATATTTATAGAGAATAGAAACTAATGAAAAAGTCGAAAATATCTCTTGGTTTGTCGGTGCAGTAAGACTGTGTGGCAACAAAAGCGGAGAAATAAAACCATGTCGGCCATCGATCGGCAGCGTAATGGCTGGAAGCGTTCAGAGCCGCTCTGAAGCACAGAATCCCAAGGATGGGGGTACGTCCCAGCGGAATGCCACTGCGGACACATCATGGACGACGAAGACGACGACTACAGCTGCGACGACAGCGACGTAATGGATTGGCTGAACGAAGGGTCGAAATATCACGCCCTCTGGCGCCACACATGGTCACTGTCCGACCGACCTGACAGTTTTAATGCGAGTTTCCACATCGGAATTTGGAACGTCCACGAGCCCTTGGTCAAAGTTTCGGACCGCTTTGATTAGGGGAAGAGAATGAAAAGGCTGCTGGTTTTATGGCATCTCATTGTCTTAGTTGTCTTCTTTTTCGATTTTTCCTTTCCATTAGTGGCAAGGCAGTTACGCGAATCCATCAGGGCTGAAAGTTCATATCATTCTCATCCTCCATTTTAGGTTGTGTTCTATGCACAAAACTTTAAGGAGACAACCGACTTTCCAAAGGTTGATATCAATGAGTTGGAAGAAAAAAAAAACTCTTTATTTTGACCGCGTTCAATCTGCCCGTGTGTATTATGCATAAAAGGTTCAATTAAACTTTAAGCCGAAAGAATCAAATGCAACAACGCTTGGATCAAGTCAGGCCGCAGGCAATCGTTACATGATTGGAAGATATTGGACAGAGTCAATCGAATTCTTTAACGAAATGATCTATTTTTATTATATATATACACACAAGAAAAGAGAGTGAGGGAGAGAAAGAGAAAAGAAAAAGAAAAGAGAGTGGGGAAGAGAAAAGAAAAAGAAAAGAGAGTGGGGAAGAGAAAAGAAAAAGAAAAGAGAGTGGGGAAGAGAAAAGAAAAAGAAAAGAGAGTGGGGAAGAGAAGAGAAAAGAAAAAGAAAAAGGAGTGAGAGAGAAAGGAACATCAACAAAAAGAATGAGCAAGAGCGGATAGAAAGGAACTAGAAAAAAGTGAGCTAGAGCAAAGAGGGAAAGGGTAAAGAAAAGAGAGGGAAAAATGGAAGAGAAAAGAGAGGGAAAGGGAAGAGAAAAGAGAGAAAAATGGGAGAGAAAAGAGAGGGAAAAATGGGAGAGAAAAGAGAGGGAAAAATGGGAGAGAAAAGAGAGGGAAAAATGGAAGAGAAAAGAGAGGGAAAAATGGAAGAGAAAAGAGAGGGAAAAATGGAAGAGAAAAGAGAGAGAATAAGAACAGAGGGGGATAAATGTGAGGAAGTGTAGAGGGAAAGAGAGCTAAGGAGAAATAAGGGTTGGGAAGGAGAGAGAATAAAAAATAGTGAGAGATACGTAGAAATTTAGAAAGTGAAGTAAATTTAGATTTATGTTCTTTTTTTTACAGTGTCTCATCTTACTGATCAACTCACGACTAAATGTGAATGAATAATAGAATAACAGAATATGCAATAATAAGAACAAGAATGGAAAAAATATATATGGGAAAGAGAGAGAGAGAGAGAAATGTAATCATTCGAATAAGAGTAAAAAGTTATATATCGAAGTAAGAATATCACTAATACGACGTTAAGAAAGAGAAAATAGAAGTCAGAAAAAAGTTGAAAATAGTGGGCAATAATAAAGAAAATACGTTCAATACTAAAACCACAAGTTACAAAGTGACACGATTACCTCCCTTCATTTTTTAAAGATATTTTTTTATCAGATTGGTATATTATTGTTCGTCTGGCTTAGCAAGGAACTGTTTAAATGTACAAATGCAAATTATTCATGTTCCCGGCATTTGTTTTATTTATGCCTCTTAAAAATCGATGCCCGCTTAATAAAGGGAGCGAGTATTTGTAGGTCAGACAGACATGTTACATATGTGACCGAGTCTCGATGGACCCAAGGCGTGCTGCTACTGCTACCACCAATAATGCTACTATCAATTAATGTTAAAATATCTTTAATATTTTGAATTCTTCCGATTATTTTCTAGTTAATTTTACTTTTTTTTTTAACCTATTTTCGCTGTCGCGTTAATGGTATAAACTTGAGACAGCAGGACTTAAAGCTACGTGGTATGAAGTTCAAAACGTGATATTTGAGAAGCGATTAATGCAAATGAAAATTGAAGCCAATTTTTGTTTCTGACAAACGAGACAAAAAACTCAGGGAAGTTTGAAGGATTGAGTGCAACAATTGTTAACTGATATTATATATATAATTTATTCGAAAATTATAATATAAATATGTTATAAAAATGTTATAAAAATCACTATAAAAATAGCCAGTTTGTTTCAACACTTTTGGTGTCTTATCAAGTGATGGTGTTGAATGTAGAATAAAGGGTTTTAAAAGGTTCAAATTCACCCAACACCCCTCGGTAGGGAAACGCTGTTACATAAGCTGCAATGACCAATCAAAATACAAGTATATGAGAATTCAAAAACTTGACAACGAACCTTGGTTATAATAATTAAAGCCTTAATGTTAGGGTTAGACTAAAATAGAAATCATTCAAACTACAAAATGGCTATTTTTGTAGTGATTTCATAAGATATTTGTTTATAATTTTTGAATGAATTATATTTGCTCTACTTTGTATTGAGCACTCTTTTAAGAATAGTGTTTTTTGGTTATTGGAATTTATTATGCATGCATGCATGCATGCATGCATGCATACATACATACATACATACATACAACTACACTGGTTTTCAACGAAGGCAATACAGCCCAGTTTTTCCAGCTAGTTACCCATAGCTGGAAGGTGAAGACATGAAAATTGTTAGAATGCCTTGTAGCACATCATATACACCATTTCTCAAGGACTCGGTTTTTTCCGAAAAGTTTGATTGGTTCTGCATAAGCATTCATCACTATAATTGAATCATATGTTAGAGTAGTTTGGTTGTTAGGTTCTAAAAACTGAGTCGCTGGGCCCTCATTCGTCGAAAATGATGGGAGAGTCTAGTGTGTGTGTATATATCTCATACAATTGTATGAAATATATTGCTCTGTTTATTATAAAAACATTGAGCTCTATGTGTGAATCAGTTTTAATATTTCATATTGTGTTAATAGGATTCACCTGGATTATATACCAACGGATTACTACATTATATATGTATATAACTTATTACTATAAATGCTACTGTTAGTGGTTGCATGTGTTTAAGTTGTTATCCCTGTTTTTATTTCCTTAAACAGTTAAATTAATAACAACCGGCCGAAATGACAACCGACTTTCTAAAAATTGTGCCTCTGACAGGAATCGAACCCGCGTCCATTTTTTTCCAGTCAGAAAAAACGCTTTTTGAGTTATCTAAAAATAGTGTGTTTCTTCAAAAAGAAGAAAAAAAACAAACAAAAAACGTGGGTAATTAAACCACAACGGTTTGTGAAAACTTTCCGAGAGTGAGTGGGATAAAGGATACCGTGCAAGACGGTGATATTCCCTACAAGGGGAACGCAGGGTTGGACCCTCCCAAAAGGGGTATTTTCATTAAGATTTTCGAATGCACAATCCGGTTGAGGTAAATTTAGACTGTTAAAAAAAAATTAAGGATGTCTGATCAAACACGTCTCTTCAATATAACGTTTAAGTTTATATATATATATATATATATATATATATATATATATATATATATGAGAGAGAGAGAGCTTCAACCATTAAAAGATCTTAACTGCAATTCTCAAACAGAAATTAGGTTTTAAAATTACCGATTTTAAAATTGTATGACGCGAAAAAAATTGTATCGGAATCAGTAACCAGTATTTGGATCAGCGTGAGTTATGTTATCACACGAATACGTTATCTTGATAGCATTATTTAATTTTAATCAATGAAGTGACAGCTATGACCAGAGAATCAGCCACACTGGACTGTTTTTGGCCTATGGTACCACATACATGCGGTACACCTACTTCAGTCTCGGACAGACTCTATTCAAGTGAGCTCAAGGATAAATCCATGCGGCAACAGCTTCATAAGGTGGTCTCACAGATATATACCATGTGTGCCCGAGTTCGTATATATGACCCGTAGATATATTTTATTAGCAGAAACCATTTTTATACTCTAGAGATTAAAATCCAGAATATCCCAAATTTAAAATTTATTAGATTTTTTTTCTTCTAACATTCTCCTAAACAGCAAAAGAATCAGTTTTAAAATTCCTTAGCTCTTTAAACTAGTTACATTCCATCATGGCCGATCGGACCCTGAACTATTACAATGAATGGATGTTCTCTCAGAGAGACCCCGCCGTTACTTGAGCAACTACTGGGCCTTAAACTCAACTAACACCTCTAGTAGAGCTCGTACATACGATCTGGAAAAAGCTAAAATTGCTAGGAAAATGGCTGGTTCTTTGCATCGCTCCAGAAAATACCTGACTCTGGTAAACGTGAAGGATAGCACGAGAAAAGTCAGATGAGGATAAAAATGGAATACAGCTGCCATAAATGCCCAATCTTCAGTTTCCAGTCGATAGTGTTCAAAAGCGTCTCATAACGATTAAGCATTTCATATTGACGTTTCATTTTGTTTTTACGCTATAGATGAGACCAATATTTACGGAATAATCAAAACCATTCAGCTGACAGGGTTACTAATAAGATAGAATTTTGGATTATTGAGGAGACTTACTGTCACTTGATCTCCCAGTAAAAAAATCAGTTAATGGTTATGGTCGTGTATGAGAGGGAGAAAGTAGAAAAAAAAAGGAGAGGAAGAGAAAAAGAACAAGAAAAGAAAAAGAGAAAAAGAAAAGGAGAAGAAGTCGACGAAGAAGAAAAAGAAAGGAGAAGTCGACGAAGAAGAAAAAGAAAGGAGACGTCGACGAAGAAGAAAAAGAAAGGAGACGTCGACGAAGAAGAAAAAGAAAGGAGACGTCGACGAAGAAGAAAAAGAAAGGAGAAGTCAACGAAGAAGAAAAAGAAAGGAGAAGTCGACGAAGAAGAAAAAGAAAGGAGAAGTCGACGAAGAAGAAAAGAAAGAAGTGAAGCAGAAGACGAAAGAAGCAGCAAAAGAAGGAGAGAAGAAAGAAAAAAGAGAAAAAGTGGCATATAAACAGTGTAAGCGCAACTCAGGAAAGATTTTGAAGAACAGCAATAATAGGATTCTTTGTGACTTGGAAATTCCGATCGCACACCTTATCAAGGCTAGGAGACCATAACGAGTCATTATAAACAACCGTTCGAATAATGGATGCCACGCGTTTCAGGAAAAAAATTGAAGCTAATTAAAAGACGATAACTTGGATGAAAAATAAGAAATAAAATGTTAAAAAATAATCGTTGAAACATTTCGACAACTAAAAAGACATTGAGAAAAATTGGGAATTTGTGGGAGACAATTCGAAACTAGAGCATTATTGAAATCGACACGAATATCAATGAAAGTGTGAGTTTGAAGGAGCCATGCTGCCACTTGATTTCTAGCAAGATAAATCAAATATGAATTATACAATAAAAAAAATCGTTCATTATAAACTGTTGAATATATCGATATAGATTATTACATTAAAAGACGTTTATTCCAATCGACACTAACTTGAGCAAATACCTCTTTCGATTGATATTTCCGGTATGAGATCATATCGATAAATAGTAATGGATTTTCCTTTCACAAATCGACCATTACCAGTGGTGCTAGTTTTTCCAATAATCGTCATGTTTGGCAACGTGTTATTGAAACCAATTCTCTTCCTAGCTGGTCTGAAGGATATCAGTGTCGGTTTAAAACTGCTTTCTCTTACAAAGGAGGGTGTATGTTGGAACCCTACCGGAGAGCACATTTCCTATATTAAGTTTTCTCGGGTGCACAGACCGGTAGTCGTAATACAGTCAGTCAGACATTCATGTGCCATGCGTGATACACGCTTAGGCGATCATGTATCTTTCGATAAATGACTGACGAGGCAGATTTTTTCCAGCAGTAGGTTGCCATCCAAGGCTATCGAACCCAGTCTGTCCTACTATTTACACACAGTGTGTGAGAGATGAAAAGGCTTCACAACTTTCCCAAGCGTATTAGCACGTAATGTAATAGCATGTAATGGATTCGACTGGAATTCGAAATCGGCTCCCCGAGTCCTCAATCACCGTCCCTCCTTCGTAATACACACTTTTTAAAGTACCCCGCAAAAAAACAAAACCAGGGGCTTCAGTTATCCACTAAAATAAGTTTTGAATATATATATATATATATATATATATATATATATATATATATAAGCATTCTTATATATGTAAAATGAATAATAATTATTATATATGTGGTTTGAGGACAACTGTGGTTTCGCTACGTGACTTGGAATATACCTTTTAAAGCAAATAAGTGCGAGCTATTATACATCATAGAGAATACAAATTCAATGTTATTAGTTCAGTCATAGTCGACACATTTTCCAACAACATAAGTATTTTCTCTATTAATTTTTTTCATATAGATAAAAAGAATCTTCGAAGGATTTTCGACGAACTTCAAAAAGACACAAAGCGAAAAGATTGTGTCAGATAAAACCATTTTCTTTGATTTCTATCAACTGCATAAAAACAGCAATATTTGTACCTATAAGGGAAACATCAAAACTGGGCGCGACGCCTTTACTAAAGTGCATCTGTTATCACCTCGTCGCATCGTTTCTTTATTTCTCTTCCGATTCATCCATCCAATCGGCGCGAGCTCCAGACACGGCCATTTCGATTCAATGTTTTTGGTGACTGCGGAAGGAAGTTGAATACGTTCATCGTACACATTTCTATAGTAAATTCCGGACGAAAACACAAAGGGTTCTTTTCGTCTCTATTCTACGAAAAATTAATAATTTTTGTTCAGCTATTGAAGAATGACGTTTAAAAAATACTTCACCATAATGGAAAAAAAAAACCCCCCAAAAACGTCTTGCTAGTCAGGACCTAAGCTGAAACACGCATATTATTTTTTTTAAAACGGCTATTCACTTCCTTTCATACATATGAATTTCTGTTACTGTTCACTGGAATTATAGTGGAGCGGTTTCCCGCTGCTTTATTCACGGCTTCCCTTCTCTAAGATTGTTTGCGCCTATCAAGGCTATAGAGCCTTGTTTGTCCGATTATTGACCCATAGTTGGCATAAGGGATAGGTGATTGATGCCTTTCGTAAGTAAACACAAAACCAGACGATTTTATTTTCCACGTCGATGATCGGTAAGCCACCCACATATTCACCTCGTCTGCTGGAAATATATAATTAGTAGACACCCATATTTGAGTAGAAAGGTACAGTTTATAAACTGGCTTGCGAATTCGAGAAAATTTAATAATGAAAATGTACCTTCCGGCAAGATTGGAGCTTATTATTATATATATATATATGAAGAAATATAGTCTTAAAGTGTGCTATATTTATGGGATAAAGGGCTCAATATCAGACATAGAGCGTGTGTAAATATAAAAGTGAACATTCACTTATATATATATATATATATATATATATATATATATGTGTGTGTGTATATATCCAAGTATAGGATTGGTGTATACGAAATAAATTCCAATAACCAATAAATACAATTCTTAAAAGAGTGCTCAATACAGAATAGAGCAAATATAATTATTTATTCGAAAATTATAACATAAATATGTTATAAAATCACTACAAAAATAGCCATTTTGTTTCAACACTTCTGGTGTCTTATCAAGTGATGGTGTTGAATGTATGTTATAATTTTCGAATAAAATATTTTATATATATATATATATATATATATATATATATATATAGATAGAGAGAGAGAGAGAGAATTTGCTACTTAATCTTCGGCAGGAGAGACTTTTGTATAGGATATCCATTAAGGATCGAACGTTTTAGAGTCTGCTAACCAAAGATAGTCCAACTATCGTAGAAAATACAATCTCCTTCCAACGCTTTAGTGAAAGAAACTTTTTACGTTAAATTTTTTCAGATTGCATTCCCAATTTTATTTTATTCTCTTTTGATTAGTAGACTCCACGAGTTCGAATGGTGATAGGAGACGACAGGCGGTCTCTGTTTTTGTAGACCTATTATTATGCTGAAAGTCTGGTGGCTAATAAATAATAAATGGACTGTTTTGCCTTTCCACTACTGAAATACTAATAATATTGTGGCAGTAGTGATAACGACTACTGCTACATTCAACGATACTAAAAATTACTTTTTCGGGTTCATCTTCAGAGTCATAGATAGGAGCTCCATTTACTATCTGATATAATTTTCTATAATTATGAGGAAACCTACCAAAAAAATTGTAGATTTGTTTTAAGGAAGAAAATGTTTCATCAACAACAAATACAATTTCCAGATGACAGATAACCAGAAAAGGATTCTATTCTTTATAGATGTTACCGATTCCACATCAGACTGCATCTTGTTGTAGATGTATCCATATATCTGTAAATTTCCATGTTTGACATGTAAGAATTATTGCTAGGAGAAATGCGTATAGCCGTGCCGTTAAAATAAGGATTTAGATACAAGAGGTACTACCATTAAAGTTCGATGAATCTGGCCATAACGTAAATTCTATTTTAATATTTATTGGATTTGATGTAATTTCTGTAGTGACTAATAAAAAATCTAGAACTTCCATATTCCTTGATAAGCTCGATTCAAAACAAGTGTCTTTTCGTCCATTTTATCAATCCTCAAATAGCACTAGATACTGGAGAATGAGGAAAGAGGCCTTGGAAAATTTGATACTCACAGGACTAATTGAATGTAAGTGAGACAGAAAAACAACAACAACGCATAACTTGCCTAGCGAGCTTTAGTAAATAGATGGCGAAGCAAAAAGATCAAATTTATTAAGTGCTATAAAGGACAGGAATTTGTCGAAAGCCATGATCGCTAACGTTTTGAAGAGGCACAGCACAAAGAAGAATAAAGAGAAACGTCCCAAATTCATGACAAGGTTCGAACCTTTTAGATGAAATTGTTACGCTTGCTCATATGCGGTTTTTGTTCCATTTCACAGTACACCTCCAAAATCTTGATAAGTGCTTTTTTTTTTTTCTTTCTTTTTTTTTATTTTTTTAGCTCCGATGATCTGCTTTCGCTGGTTCCCAGGCCTCATGTATTTAAGCGTCCTACGAGGCTGGCATCCCGTTCCCACCCCTTCACCGTTGAAAATGTTAGATATAGACGCCTCTTCTACTCCAATAGCTTCATGTCTCGCACCTCTCGCCTGTGGAACTCCCTTCCTTATTCCTGTTTCCCTGACAAATACAAGCTCCAACTATTTAAGTGTAACGTCAATAGACATCTCCAGCTGCCTTGATCTATCCACCTCCTTCTTCACATCCTTTCCCCTTTCATTCCTATTTACTCTTGCTCCAAACCTTCTGCAACCTCCTTGCCTTGATCGATCCACTATCTTTCTTCACATCCTCTCCTTTACCACTCCTATCTGCTCTTCCTCCAAACCTTCTGTAACCCCTTGCGTGCTAGTGGCTTCCAGCCTTGCTTGGGGTGAAAAGCTTTAAAAAAACAAAAAACAAAACAAAAAAAAAAAACACCTTGTAACGTATTCATCCTCACAGATGAAGAGGAGACAAGGCAATAGTGATGTGACTCTACAAAATAATGCCGAGAATACAATGGGCGGAACATGTAAGCAACGAGGAAGTTTTAAGAAAATTGAAACGAAGGACATTTAGAATCAGAAACGGAAAGAGCAGAATTTTCTGGGGCACAAAGCAAAACAACGGTTTGAAGAATTTGAGAATTACAGAGCAGAGAGAAACATTAACTCACCTACCTAAGAACCTTGTGTAAATTGATGGCTGAACAATGACAGAAAGGATAGTAAGTAAGATAAATATTACTTTGAGCTACAAATGATAGGATGTTGTGGAGAGTAAAAATAGAGGACCTCGGCGTGGAGCAATGGCTAGCGAGTACGTCAGGTTGATTCTTAATATTGAATAGCGTATTCGAGCTTCACTTAAAAAAAATGTACTGTATTTGTAAAGTGAGACACTGGTAACACTATTTTTCACACGTTAGTCGATTTAGTTTCATCACCAAACGATCTTTTTAGTGTCAAATTCCACTTCATTATAAGGAGAAAACATCCCATTTCGATTTTCGTTTTACTACTAAAAAAACAACAAAACGAAAAAGCAAAATCTACAAGAGTGAATGGAAATCAGTAATATATGTAACGTCTCACACCCAGCCCGCCAGCCGACATGGTAAGTCGACAGTATTACACTTGCACACAGTACAAGCGACTCTAATCAATTGACAGGTGATTTCGAAGTTCCGGTTGACCAGACAATCGTTTTCAACCTTTGTGTAAATATTTGCTCTTCTTCACTGTCTGTTTGTAAAGAGACCAATAGATTGAATACGTTATGAGAAGGTGTTAAAAAAAAACACTTATCAAGATTTTGGAGATATACTGTGGAATGAAACAAAAACGCATAGGAACAAGCGTAAGAATTTCATCTAAGAGGTTCGAACTGTTCCATGAATTTGGGAGTACGTCATCTCTGTGCTCTATTCCTCCAGGACGTTGGCGATCATGGTTCTCCAGAATTTACTGTCCTTTGTTTTTGTCATCTATCCTCAGCCTTCCTTCGCCATCTATTTACTCAAGCTCGCTAACTAGGTCATGCGGTGTTTTTTCTTTGCCCCTCTTCAGTTTTTCCTGTGAGTATCAAATTTATGAAGCTCTCTTGCCTCATTATGTCCCCCAGAAACTTAAAATGTCTTTTTCTGGTGTCAAGTGTCCATTTTCTCTAACACTTCATCGTTGCTCACATGTTTGGTCAATCGTATTCTCATCATCCTTCTGTAGAACCACATTTTTATTGCTTCAAATCTGTTCTTCATCTGTGAACACATTGTCCAGTATTCACTGCCATATAGGAGGACCGATATTGCATAATAGTTCAATATAATTTTCTTCGTTTCTAACGAGATCTTTGTTTCTTAATACCTAACTTCTGGCACTTTTCGCTATTTCAATCAACCTTCGGATTTCAGTGTCGCCCTTTCCGTCTTTTGTTAAAACATTTTCCAGATATTTAAATTGTACTTATTTGATGTTGGCATCCCCAATTTGTAATTTGCATGTTGGGCTGGCCCTTTTACTAACAACTGCCTTCTTGCAATTGATCTTTAGTCGTTTCTTCACTCTTTCCTTCGCTATCTTATTTGTTTTTGTTTCATTTTTATTTATTGCAGCGCTCAAAACGACTTCAATTTCTTAGATCGCCAAGAGGCGTGAATCCTGTTGGAGTCTAGTTTTTTTAATTTTTTAATCTGTGTCGCTTTACTGAAACGGTTGTAGAAAGCAAAGTCGATCAGAAAATTTTCATAAAAAAACAAAAACGAATAACTAACGAAAGTGAAAGTAATAAAAATTAATTTAGTCTAAGAAATCGAAAATTACATGTGAATAATAATAATAATAATAATAATAGTGAAGAAAAATTGAATATTTTTTGGTAGCAAAAGACGAGATGTATTAAGCTTTTATCAGTTTAAGTAGAATAGCGGGTGCGAAAGTGGATTCAGTCATCAGAGTTCAAATTCCGGCCTCGTTTATTGCGTTCACTTTCGCACAAATACCGTTACAAACAAACAAACACGAATCAAGCCGATACATAATAAAATAAGTATTTGCTTTATCTTCTGTAAAACAAAGGCAGACATTTGTAATTGTAACAAAAATCATTAAATTAAATTTACAAAAATTAAAATTATTGCTTTTCTGAGATTCCTCTCGTTTTTTTTTATTTTGGTATTTCCAGAATTTCATGGTGCATGATTTTGTGAAATATTGAACATGCTTTTTGATTGTATTATACAACTATATTTTCTATGTTTTTAATTAATTATTATAAAACAAACTGACTCATTTCTACAATATCATATAAAAATCTTTCCTAATTTGCAGTAAATAAAATGATTTTTTGTGTATTTAGTTAGTAGATGAGGTTAGTTTTAGTCCTTTTTTGTATATTTGTTTTTACGGAAAGAAATCAATATTTATTATATTACTGGATATTGCTAACAAGTTCATTGATAAAAAATAAAAATGTTCTCTGTAATTGTTATTTAGTAGTAATTTGGATCTGGATGACCGCTCCCAGTCATGGATCGCAGTTGCATGGCTTCCAGGCCTGTTGAAGGTATCGCCTTGGCATAAGTCCATTTCTTTTACAGTCATCTATAGGTTAAATAGCAGAGTAGACTGGGTTCTCAAGCCTTTGGTGACAGTCTAGGACAGTAGTTCTTAACCGATTTGGGGCTATGCCCCACTTTGATATTTCTAAAATTCTAGTGGCCCCCACGTAATATTTAATTCTTACATGTATGCCAATTACACATGTACGTACATACACACAAAATATTTTTATGTATGCATACTGTATATGCACCGTGTGTATTAACAGGCATGAACATTAACACTCTCACTTAGACTAGAAAACAATTCACTGTTAATAACTCATTCTAGAATTGCTCCCTTATTCTGCTGGTATAGTAAGCGGAAGGGTGCACATTCTACGCATACCCCACCAAAATATTGGCATGCGCCCCACATTGGGAATCGTTAGTCTAGGAGAACAAACACTCCAAACCTTGAAGAGAACGGAAACCACTAAATTTCTCAAGAGATTATGATAAATCACGTAGAATAGAGGAAAGGAAGTTGTGAAGGTCCATGATCACCAACGTCCCGTTTTAAAATGACAAGTAGAAAAATTAGGCACTCGTATTAAGGCTCGCCTTATCTTTTTTTTTTTTTTTTTAAATTAACGCCTCAGCTTGTGTCATCCAACTAATTTATTAAAGAGAAGTTTTTTTTTAGTGTGCTGAGAAGTTTTCGACTCAACCAAGAAGATATTTTTAAAAATTCTGATGTTTACTCATTTGGTCAGATGTTAAGTGAGTCGGATCGAAGACTTTTCAGTCCCCACCCGTAAAAGGGGTCATTTCGTGTAACTGCTGTCAGTCAAAAGTTAAATGCTTGCACTTCATATTTGTTTATTTTCAATGGACTACCCCTATGTGAAAATGTCAAATTCTTTCAGAAGCATCTATTCCATCTACAAATGGTTCCGGTTGAAAAACTGTCACCAAACGTCAGAAACAGGGAGAGGACGAAAGAATTTTGCTGTTCATTTGCGCCACGATCTTTTCTTATAGAATTCTAAAATGATGCTAATTAGATGTTTGGAATTAAATTCTAGGGTCGAATTTGATTGTTGGGAAGATAACATCCCATGGGAGGTGTCATCTAATCTATGACATGGGGGAACTGCAGAACAGAACAAGCCACCAAATTGAGGGTATGGCCTGCTTGACCCTTATTTTATCGTCAAGACGTATTTACTTATACCGCACAAGGCGCTATGACATCCCCAGGGATCACATTTGGATGAAAATTAACCAGTTCGCATTATTATTAGGACCAAGCCCAGATTGGGGGAGTTAAATATTTTGAATTTTCTTTCTTGCTTTCATATATTTCTATAAAGATATTTCCTTTTTTTTTTTTGTAATTTTTAAAATATTACATGTTCCTTCTGGAGCTAAACAAACATGGCTCTTCACAGCTTCCTTTTTTAATATACAGGATTCGCTATGACTTAAAGATAGAATGGAATTCCATAGTTTGGAATTCAGAGTATTAATTCTCTTAGATTGAGATCTCTCGTCTTGGGTGACAGCCAGTCAGTTTACCATTTTATTTAACCAGTAATTGGGTGTTTAAAGACTTACTTTGTTATAAATAAATAAATAAAAAAAATTTTCCCCAAATATAAAAGTTATCGTTTTATATAATTTTGTTCTATTAAGTTTACGTAAAACTATTTTGCCTTGGAGCTAGAGATTGGTGTTCGGGTAAAACGCAAAGTATTGAAACACTTATTTTCAAAGCGTGTAGATACTTGAGACTTGAAATGTTGTCGTAATACAATCTTCTTCGCAATTTTCATTTGCCATTATTTGAACTAGTACTAAAGCAAGAGTAATGGCTATCGAGCCGCTGTTCAAATGTCGATGACTAAGTTCTTATCTTGGAGACAAAAAACCTTTTTTCACTAATAATTTTTTAGAAAGATCTTTTCCTTAAATGCATAGTATGTACTTCTCCAGGACGACGTACAGTTTTGAATTCAGAGTTGTCCTTCTCCTAGAACGGTTGCTAGCCAAGGCTGTAAAACCTAGTCTGTCTTACTATTTACCCATAGCTGGGTGGAGAAAGGTTGGATTTATATCTTTCCCCAAAGGTAATTAGCACGTAAGTAAATATAATGAGCTAGATTGAAATTCAAACTCAGCTCTCCGATTCTTCAAGCCGTAATCCACTACGCTACTGTATTTATGATACGTAACACCGGACACAATATAAGTAAAATAAATATTAAAAAAAAAAAAATCAATGAAATAAGGTAATTAAATAAGGAAAAAGTATTATAAACTTGATTACAACCTTTTCATCTGAATATATATTTTACTTATACGTAATTAATTTTTTTTAATCCGACATTATTTCTTATAACGTTATTTTTAGTGGTAAGATATTTAAGTAGGTACCTCCACGATACTTTGATCTTTCCTCTTAATAATAACAAATATTTAGACGATAAAATTTTGTTTTCGTCAAGTTTTGGCGTCTTTTTCATCATGCTATGCTCTTTTTTTTAGCGATCTCGTGGAGGTACCTATATTTAAGTAGATATCCCCAAGTTTTTAACAGTAAAATTAACATCAACTGGCGTCGATCACCGAAAGTATTATTAAAGAAAATGTACCTCTCAGCAGGAAGCGAACGAAGAATTTCGATGATCGAGACAGTTTTCGTCAGTTTTAAAAATGAAAAACAAAACCGATTTCTACCAAACACGTTTAGTCAGCAAAATAACGTTTATAATATTTAGCTGAAAATTCTATTTCAGTATATTTCAAAATATATATTTGGTCTCTAAATTTAATGAACCAACAATTTGAGAACGTCCTGTTCTGAACTGTGTTACTGAAGTAGTGACAGGAAATTTAGAACAATACTTATAAATAAAAAAAAATTAAAAAAATTAGTTCAGCATCCCGAAATGGCTGCAAAATTTGTCACACTACTTTCGTTATGAGTTTATCTAAGATGTTTAATAACATTTTCTAAATAGATAAACTATTATCAAACCAATTAACTCTGTTGTTGCGTAGAAGAAAATTATCATTGAAAACATTAAAAATAAAAATATCCAAAGAATGCACGAAAAAGAACAAAAAAGAAAAATAGCAGTGATCGTCCCTATTTAATAACGAGATATTGTTTTATGATTGTTAGTATTGAATAACACCTCGTGTTACTCTAATCACAGAATAACCCAGTAAGTAGTGAGACAAGTTTTATAAGTTAAATTGGGTTTTATAATACAGAATAGATAAGTACATTTGTTTTTCGTTATTCACAAGCGAATCTATCACAGAAAAAAGACTAAAGCTATTTTGACACTTATTTTTGACAGTCAATTGAAGAATTTTACATTTAATCTTCAAGATTTACAGAAATAAATTCTAATAACATCAAATATGGACGCTTGAAATGTCTACCAATATATACATATATTTGATCGACCCCATTGTACGAATGATCACAAAAAACAAAACAAAAAAAACCCCAAAAAATACAATTTATGAGGGTGGCAATGAGGTTATAAGTCTTCCATACTTTTCATTCAATGCTAACACTAACACAATTCAGCCATTGCTCTTAGATTTGTGTGTATCTCTTCCCTGAACTATTATCTTATCAAGGAAGAGGAAGACCGAGAATAGTTGGGTTTGGACGTGGCTGGGCGAATAGAAGATGACCTTGATGAGGGGCAGCCGGGGGCGGACACTAAGTGGCACCGAAAATTGAGTTCCAGCTGTCAAAGTCCGGTTTAAATTCCTATTCGTTTGAGGGAGAGCGCGAGTTGCCAGCAGCAATTCTCAAAGACAGAAAAGCCGGGAAACTGTTTTTCATTGTTTGATAAGGATGGTTATTATGATAATAGCAAAGATTATGATGATGATGACGACGACGACGAAGGGGGAATACCAAAGTGGAGTATAGAAAAGGCTATTACGATCAAGGGGGAGTATGGAAAAGGCCGTGACAGCAAAGGGGGGAGTATGGAAAAGGCCGTGACGGCAAAGGGGGGGGAGTATGGAAAAGCCCGTGACGACAAAGGGGGGGAATATGGAAAAGCCCGTGACGACAAAGGGGGGGAGTATGGAAAAGGCCGTGACGACAAAGGGGGGGAGTATGGAAAAGGCAGTGACGACAAAGTGGGGGGGAGTATGGAAAAGGCCGTGACGACAAAGTGGGGGGGAGTATGGAAAAGGCCGTGACGACAAAGTGGGGGGGAGTATGGAAAAGGCCGTTACGACAAAGGAGTGTATAGCAAACACTATGACGACGAATATAATATTAAAGGCTAGATTTGATGTTTTTCATGGTTCTTGTGGCTTAATCGGTAACAATAGCTGTTGTTTACTAAGGCTTCCATGAAGCAAAAGGGATTTTTGCGAGTTCGAATCTTACTTGAAGTTTAGTCTTTATTTCCCTTCCCAACGTAGACTGACATCAGTTGTCATTAAATGCCGAGAAAAATTTTAAGATATCAAGTAATTAAGTAAATACTTTTCAAAATTAATAACAACAACAACTGATAATATTTCATCTAATTACAATATGTAAAAGTATTACCATGTGATGCTGAAAGGTTCTTGGTCCAGCCAAGAAGCCCATAAAAGATTTGGTCAGATTCTGGGAAGTGGATTATGTCGAGAAATCATCAGAACCCTCTCATATAATTTACCTTAATCTGACACATTGCCAAACCGATTTGTAAAGCAAGAGTGTATTGTGCTAATCCTATAGGTAGAGAAGGTTGATCTGGCTGCTTCGACAGTCAGAATTCTGGATTTCAGCTTGGCTCGAATACTGACCCCCCCACCAAGGCATCGCTAGAAAATGCTTAAGTACCTTTGTCAGCAAAAAAGACCGCAGTAAATATCGAAATTGAACTTATTAAATAAATAATAGTAATTTTATTTACCATAACAGAAATCACGAAAAAAAATCTTATAAAGCAATAAATGTATTATTAGGAAAATAAGACTATATCGGCCCTTTTAGTTAAAAAAAAAAAAAAAAAAAAAAAAAATATACTGTTTCATTGTATTTATTTGCGCATGCGTGCGTATATGCGCTCAGCCTGGCATATTTACTTGCTACATATATGAACATGTGCTATTTTATTGAGTTTCAGTTTGCTGGGAGGCGCTAATGTAGCTGACATGCTTAATGCAATGATTGTCAACGGACGAAGTGTCGTATGATATTTTACCGCGCAATTTTCTGACCGTTTAGCAGAGCTAAAGTGATCGCAAGAACGACAGACACCAGTATTTGGTGTAGGGCTAATGTTACAGAAGCCTCAACCGGGCGATCACGTTCTAAACTGGAAAAAGAACACTTATGACCGACCTATCACCTACGGTTCAGCATTCCGAAATGGCTGCCATGCAAATATGAACACGTTTCTAAGAGCTTTCTTCTCTTAGAGAAATATATCTTGAACGCTGATCCGAAGGGCGATTTTGCTCCATTTATTGAATTGTGTTTTGCGCATAGTTTAAAAGGTTCAGCTAACATCTGTGTACATGCCTTGAATTGAAAGAAATTGTGTCGCTATCTGGGAATAGTTTACGATTTTTGATGACAGAACTAAGTGGACTTCGGGCGGTGACGTTATCGACAAAAGAGAAAGATGCGTGAAAGTTTAATGTAGTTAGGATCGTTAAGCGCACAAAATTAGTACTAGTCGGGAATCACACAGAATTCTTCGCTTTTGGATTTTCAGAAAGTACCACTCACTAGTGGATGACGACACTGTACCCGTAAACCATTAGTGTCGTGCAGGTACCACATGTACTGCAGCCATAGCAATTGGGGTGTATCCAGAGTAAAATACCGTAGCCAATCTGTCTATGTCGGTTTTGAATTCAGCATTTTCCTTTTCGACGAGTTGCCGATATATCAGCAAAATAAAAATAAAGATGGGATTTCAAACACTTATTTACAATTGCTAAATTGACGCAACATGATCTTCAAGCTCATCCTCTAGGTTCGTGTAGTTGCGATAAAAAAATATATGGTGAACTAAGTAAATAGCTAGACAGATTGATTGGCGACCAGTGTAAGAGCAGGCCAACACTGAATAGATAACCTTATGTATCGGTGGCATATCACATATTATACAGCCATCAACAATAATGTAGCTCACAATGACAATAATCTCGACAGCGTCGATATATTATTAAATACTAGTAAAAATTAATAACAATAGTCGATAATGCATCATCTAATAATAATAAAAAATAATTATGTTATTGGTGTCGGTAAATATATTTTAACCGCACCTGACAAAGATAAAAAATAATCTGATGTTTTAGCCAGATTTTGGAAAATGCGTCTAGCCGAGAACATTTTAGCACGCAAAATATATATATATATATATATATATATATATATATAGAGAGAGAGAGATAGAGAGAGAATTAAGATTAAGCCACTTTCCCACCGCCGTAACGTACCTTTCCTGTGCCTTTTCAATAAATATTTGATGGTAATTTTTCTGACGAGCTTTCCTGTTTGGTACCTAGACTTTACGAATTTAAGCGCAGTACTAGGTTGGCGGCAAGGTCATCCTTTTAGAGTTGAAATGGCTAGATATAACCGTAAGTTCTATGCTAACAGTTTCTTCTATCGCACTTCTAGCTTGAGGAACCGTCTTCAGGCTTCTTCCTTCCCAGTCAACTTTGATCATCACGCGAGAAAACATTTCGAATTGTTTAGATCTTCCAAAGAAGAATCTGCAATGTTATTGGTTCCGATTTGGTATCTCGGCTTCAGTCCCTTTCTTGCCGTCGTATCTTCCATGTGTCTTTTCTAGAAATACTTTCATGATAATTATTCTGATTAACTTTCCTCTGTGGTACCTTGACTTTATGAATTTAATCACAGTACTAGATTCGTGGTAAGGTCTCGTCAATTCCCAGTCGAAATGCAAACGTAAGTTACCGTAAATCAATGAACCGATAGGTCTGATGGAGTGACTAAATAGAAAAGTGTTTCGTCTTGATCAAAACCCTAAACAAAGAATGTCAGGTAAGGACAAAAGAGCAAAGTTCATTGATTTGTTTCTTGAACAGCAGCGTCAAACAACGGCCACCTACAGACGCCTTAATAACATCTATTCGACCAGTTTCAGCGCAACGTCCAGTAGTATTTTGAAACGAGGGTCTGATGTAGTGGAGATGGGATCAGTTTTAACTGATTACCCCGAAGGATAAATTAGCGCCATTTCCTGTCCCTATGTAATCTACAATAGAACACGCATAAAAGTGTTAACCTTGCTGTTGGCAGAGTCAGTAATTCATAATTGCCGGCACGAACAAGCTACGAGTTATCCGGGCAAACGAAATTGTCTTGTTAGAAAGAACAGACGAGGCATTCAGCGCTTATCTTACGATTAAAACTAGAAGAAAATTACCCGCTTTTGAGAACGAAAAGAAAAAATACACGCGAACTTGAGTCTTATTAGTTTAGAGAGTGATTAGTTCAGCATTGCTAATCTGATCGATAATACCAATAACTAGCAATACCGAGTTCCTATTTGAATATTCCCGATTAATCATTTGTTATGATTGAAGTTAATGACCGAATCAGCTCCTTGTGAGTTACACGACTACAAAATACTTGTGGAAATTCCGTTGATGCCTCGGTAGATATTTGAATCAAAGAAACTTTAAATACTGCAAGGGCAGACATAAGTATGAATGCAGGTTAGTATTTTAAAAAATAATAGGGTACAAATGAAAAGATTACAAAATTAACAAGGTTTTCCATTTTGCTGACCGTCCTGGGTAGGACGATAAACTATATCCGGCAGCAAGACTTCTGATTGGGAAGTTTTGAGGAGCGTGGAACCATCTCTTAATTATTGTTGTTACCAAGTTCACCCTATCCCGAAATGGTAGTACCTGTTAGGATCCCAGCTATGGGCAAATAGTGAAGCCCCAAAATAGGTTTAAAAACATTGAAAATATAAAAATACATTTTTATAGTAAAAATATTAGCAGTAAACATTTTCAAAGAAAAAAAAAATAGCAGCAATACATTTTTGAAAAAGAAATTGCCAAAGCTCGCAAGAAAATCAAATTTTGATATTAAGAAGTTAATATGCCGCTAAACAATCCAAAGCAAACAATTTCGCTGAAGTAGGCTTTAAACGTATGAGAGAGTGCTTTCTTCATTGTCTTTTTTCCCCTTAAAACCAAACAGCTTAATTGCTATATCTTTCTTCTTTCGTCGTAATTAAAACGGACTGGTCTATTATTTATCTGAGGTAACGCACGCGCTAACCAACTAACTAACGGAGGAACATACAGAGTTATATGATAATGCCTGTATCTGATCAGCGCAAGAAGAAGTCTCTAAAATGAATAGTAATTTAACAGTGACATATAGTCCTATTGGTACGTTTTGTCTATATCAAATTGTGACAATGTTATAGTTACTATTTGTTTATTTA
>OZ038481.1:101796088-101873588 GCA_964036315.1 Acanthosepion esculentum
TCCTCTTTCCGCTTCTGTCTGTGTCTCTCATTCTGCAAGCTCTTCCTGTTCGAAATTTGACCAGCAAACCAGACCTCGACCCAAGCTGTACCGAACCTACCTGACCCACTCTGTGTTTTCCCGTGCCTGCTTCCTGATTGATGGAGAGACTGACGACCAGAGATGATTTTATTTCCTTCAGATAACTGAAATGAGGAGGACTGCTTGCTCCGAAACAGCGTGTGAGTACGTTCCGAAAACACTAATTATTGCGATGAAGTAACTAAGTATATCTAAAGCTAACTGCAATATTCCATGTGCCGTGTCCCTTCTGGATGATAGCGAGCATGGATCTTCACCATTTCCTGTCTCCTTTAGCTTTAAACAACATCCGACTTATCATCCCTGTTCGTCCTCACTCTGCCATGCTTGACTTACTTTCTCTCTCTGCCCCTCCTACTCCCAATATGGCATACAAGTATTAAATTCTCCAAGCCCCTCTTTTCTCGTGAAGTATTCCCGGAATTTCAACAGCCTCTTTCCGATTTTAAGGGTAACCAAACTGCACGAATTTTAAGCGTGCTACTAGGTTAGCATCTCGGTTCCACCTTTTCACTGTCGAAACGACTAAATGCAACCATCTCTTCTACTCCAACAGCTTATTATCTCGCACCTTCCATCAGTGGAACTCCCTATCACTTGCTTCCCTGATAGCTATAATCTTCAAATATTAAAATGTAATGTCACTCGACATTTTCTGATGTCTTGACCTTGATCCCTGTCCTTCTCTTTATTCTTTTCCCAAACACTCCTTTTTACTCTTACTCTCTGTAACATCTTGCGTGCTAGTGGCACTCTGACCTTGCTTGGGGCGATTTGCTTAAAAACAAACAAACAAAAGAAAACACTTTCGTTTTAGTTCACATTTTCTCTAAAACTTCATCGTTGCTCATATGTTCCAGCCATGGTATTTTCGGTACTTGTCTTTAAAAACAGATTTGTCGCTTCAAGTCTCTTCTTTGAGTGAGGATAATGTCCAGCATTGATACATAGATAGGAATAAAGAAAAATGTGCTAACTAACTAGGAGTATAATCCGTCCTTGACCGGGTGTTTCATTACTGGGAATTTTTGCCATTCACTTGAAGCAGTTTAAGTTTAAAGTCAGCCCACCTGAAAATCAATATTAGTAACAATAATTGGGTCCAACTGAGGCACATCCCCAAATGATGCGGGGTTAACTTGAATGGGAGTGGCCCTGAAAAGTTCCGTTTTTGCGTTCTCAATCTTGCAAGGCGGGAACCTCTTCCATGGACCGTCATAATAATAATACACGATAATTTTTATTTATAATGTAATTTGTTTTTTATAATTCTAAAAATCTTTTGCATTAGATTTCAACTTTCAAATTGATATTTGTATTCCATTGGTGAGATGTAAGTTCCATTCGAGCAGCTTCTTTTCACGAACAACTACTTCGTGGACCCAACTCCCAAGGTGATGCTTCCTCGATTACTACAATGTTAACGTGTTCATGCCTAGGGTTAACCGTTATCTTTCTCATATGTTCGCCTGAACTGTACCTCTTACTTTATATACCGCTGAAAGTTTAGATCTTTTTGAACGAACTTGGCGCTATACATGTCATCAATAGGAAATTTATGCATGAACAGGAAAGCTCTCAAGAGGTTCCAAATGAACATGAACGACCCATACGGTTCCAAATAAACGACAGTGCTCCATACGGTTCCAAATAAACGACAGTGCTCCATACGGTTCCAAATAAACGACAGTGCTCCATACGGTTCCCAATAAACGAGAATGCTCTTGTGTCAGGATAAAGGATGTAATTGGCCGTCTCTGGTGCAAACATTCTTTAATATTTTCTCCCCCGTTCATGTTTATTCCTGATCATTTCTTAAGTGATCGACGGTGTGGAAAAGACCAAAAGCCGGACATATCAGTTAATCTTTGATAAGCGTTTTCCTGAATTGGGAAGAAAAATCTTCCGAATCTGACGAGATCTCGGCAAGAAAACAAAATTTCACGACAAAAGAAAATAAATGAGAGGAAGACACACCCAATTCGTCAAAATAATATCACGTGCCATCAAGATGCACCAACTGACCTCTAACAATATTTTAACGCATTTTTTTCGAAGCAAGTTCACTTCTGCACACATTCTTTCAACTGAATATTCAAGTCAAATCTTCAAACATTTCTCACCGATTCTGTAACTTGGCGAAAGATACTTCAAACAAGTGAAAGCTTTTGAGAAGACAATATCTGTTTAGAGTCATATAACGAATTTTATACACTGCGAATATCGTTTGTTTATTAGGTAATCGAAAAGACATCAGATACCAAACGAGAAAATAAATACAATTTGACAATGGTCAAAATACTGTTATTGAATTTCTTTTCATCTTTAACTTCAAGCTTGTCACAAGACAGAAAGAGTTCTCACTATTTTTTTTAAAAATCACATTATTTGTAATTTTTTTATCACGCAAAAAATAGTTCTCATTTCAACTGGAATTAAAATATCTGATATTTTTTAGAGACAGTTGAAATTTCTGGAACACATGATTAGGAAGGATAACTTAAAACAGTTCAACACTCGCAGACCCAAACGACAGGGAGGGACAACAAGTAGCCTACCTAACAAGGCTGGTGTAAATAGATAGCAGAACATAGACTGGTAGGGACCGTAAGGGAACAAATATTGCTTAGAAGGACAGGAATCTGTTGAGAGCCATGGTCACCTATACTCTTAAGGGACACGACACATAAAAGAAGCTATATTAAAGGTAAAAAGCAAATTTACACTTATTAATATTGTATAGAGTCTGTCTATATTTCTGAGATGAGGTATTATGTACAGTATTTACATTAGTCGGGCTATTGTCCTCATCTTTGTCGCCTAACAAGATGAGGACAATTTGTCGCGACAAAGATGAGGACAATAGTCCGACTAATGTAAATACTGTAATATTGTATAATTCAAACGGGAGCGAAATATTGGAATTAGAAAAACAATGAAACTTAGCCTTACTAAACAGATGTCTAAGGATTTACGAGAGCTTTTTTTTTTCGTAAGAAACAAATTTCGACCAGTACTCGGGTTGCTTAAGGATAAGTACTTCTGTTATTTAAATCGTTAATGAAAGGTTTTGTGCTAAAGTTTAATAAATAGGAATGAAAAGTCTTTCAATGTAACTAAACTACTAAAACGAGTAGAATTATTGAATTTAGTATAAAATAACGTATTTTGTAACACCTTTTGTTCAATTTACTTGAGTTACTTAAGCCACTGTATATATATATATATATATATATATATATATATACTTTTAAAATTAAGAGGTCAGTTGAATCTTCTACCTTGGTTTCAATTTTACCAGATTTTTTTTTAATAAAGCGTTGGGAGGTTAATTGATAAAAATCACCTGAGATTACCGTAAGATTGAAACCAAGGTAGCGGATTCAACTGTTCTAATTTTTAAAGTTAAAAGCTCTACATGTTATTTTTTTATTTTATTTTTCCGACGTGTATTGAGCACTTTAATACTGCTGTTTCCTAGCCCGATTCAACTCTGACATTATATATATATATATATATATATATATATATATATATATATATATATATATTCTGATTGAATAAATTACAAACATCATGTCTGCTTTTTTTATCATAATCCTTTCATATCACGAATATTTTTCCGTATATTACAATAATGTTTGTTATTCAATCAGACATGCCTAAAAGAGAATTTGCTGCCTAAATACGCAAAGATATATAAGTAAATCTTATATTTATTAATTATATATATATATATATATATATATATATATATATATATATATATAATTTGTCGCTTTACTTAGATTAATAAATATAAAATGTGTCAGCTGATTGATGTTATTTTTTAGCATCTCGATTCGATTTTTGTAGACGGATGCTCCAGAAATTGCTCTGTCCGCTCGTCAGGAGATATCAGCAATTGAATATTTTCTCGTTCACGCGGATATTCCCATTTTTATAGATTTAAGGCATTATTTTACAACAAAGTATTTTTCTAAAAGTTTTCTATCGTGTAGAAAATCTTTAATATAGAGTGTAACCAAACAGGAATTAAGATCGTAATTTACATATATCCTTGTGTAATATCAGAGAAATATACGTTTAAGCGAATCAGTAAATCTACGTGCAATTATTTAAAAAGAAGGAAAAAAAGAAGACATTTGCAAGCAATCGAGATATGTGGAGGGAATTTGTCAGATGCTCAGCTGCGCAGCGACCATACGATCACACCAGTTCACTAGACTGATGATAAATAGTAAAAATATAGAATTTGCTGCAATGAAGATGAAAGGATAACTTACTTGGAGAGATATTTAATTGTTTGACAGGACAACTCGGTCAACTGTACATAAGAGAAGAGTAAACTCTCAATGTCTGACTTGAGAAGTTGGCTTGTTAACCACAAGCAAACTTATCAAACAAAGGCGTAACTTTCTATTGCCACTATTCGCTGAAACGCAAGAAAATTATTAGCCGTTCTGCAAGGGGTTAGCTATAAAGTATAATTTTCTTCTCCATCGTCATTTGCTAAGATCCAAAGGGTCCAATGGCGTCAATTGATTTCCGGTCCCAATTTTGTTCGTCAGGCAAACGAACAAGTAAACGAAGCAGCAGCAGCAGCAGCGGAGGTTAAAGACGCAGATGTTCCGTCACCAAGGACTCTTATCTTGCTACGTTTCATTCCATCCAATTTTGTGTTGTGCCTAACGCACATGCCACCCAAGATCGTGGTTTGCCTTTCAGCGTCGGTTGGATAGATGGACGATGGAATTCATCGGCGCGTTCTCATTTGGCTTTCTCCAGGTCAAGTTGATGGTGAGAAACTGCGAATGAAATAGAGGTTAGTTATCAGAAACACCGTGATCATAATGTTCTTATCTCTGGTCACAGCACGCCCGAAGCGCCAGAAAAATCTTTTTCGCTTTCTCTCCATTGCTGTATCATAACTAGTTCACAAAACTCTTCGTTCGGGCTTGATACACCATCAGTGAATATTCGTTTTTGGAAATGTTTAATCAATATTTCAGCTGAAATTAATAAAGCCGGTTTATTTTAACTTATAGGTGTAGGAGGCGAGTGGTTTTGAAAGATCGACCGCCCTCACACCGCAGAGAGGCAAATTATACATTTTCTGGGAAAATTCCTTCTGTCAAGGCTTCGGTAAAATTTATTTCCGTACACCCATGAAAGTGACAGAGATGTAGTTCTATCGACGAATTCTGAGAATATCCTGGACAAAACGCGGTAGTTTCCCCCAGTTTAAACATTCATAGCTAAGACCCATCATATTACGTGTGAAATCACCCATTCTCTTCGTAGTTCCACTCAAATAGCTTTTTTTCCAGAAAATGTCAATTTGTGGAACAGACTCCCAAGAGAATGCTTCCCTGACTACTACAATCTTAACTTTTTCAAGTCTAGGATCCACTGATACATAACTTCCATATCCTTATAGACAACAATCTCATTCCCTAACTGTTTACCTTGAGTTGCTTTTTTACTTGCATTGGTGAAAAATAGTAAAAAAGGAAAGGTGTCTAATGAAAAAAAATTGATTTAATTGTTTTCAACGGCTTTAGATAACCTTTGCAGATTATCTAAAGCCAGAAAATATTTCTAGATTTTAAGAATTTTTTTGAGTTAATGATTTAGTGATACAAATCTTGCTAAATTAAAAAGATTCTGGTCAATTCATAACCAGAAGGAAGAGGTGGATTCATATATTCTTAAGGGTATTTGCGCGTAAGTGAATATAACGAAGCCAACTGTAATTGGAACTCGGCTCTCCGAGTTCCAATTTCGAGCATTCCATTACACAGTTCGTACATTCAAGCTTACAGCAGCTGATATTCCCAAGCGGTCATCCATCTTGGTACTGACCAGGTTCGACGTTGCTTAACTTCGGTGATCGTACGGGAAGCGGTGTTTCAACGTGATATGGCCGTAAGCCAGGAAAATTTAAGGAAAATAGAGACTACAAGGAAACTGATAGTTGCAGCCATAAATGCACAACTGAACCCGAAGACTCACCGGAATACGGAAAGGCAATGGATATGAATTCTGTTTTGGGTCCAAGCTCTGGATCGGATATAGCTTGGTTTAATGGAACAGGCAAGATATCTAAAAATAGGGTTATTCAACTGGAGAAGGCCGACGATCGAAATTTATGGCAATAATTTATGACTACAAGATGAGAACATTAGCCCGAATAAGTCAGTGTATAAAAATGATAAACTCTGACAGTATAAAAAGTTAAAGTTATTTATAAAACAGTTTGTACGCCATGATAGACAATATGAAAGAATGAAAAATCATTTTAATTATTCCTCTCGAGTCGTTCAATCGCTTAGGTGATTTCATTTTAATGGGGAACGAAATAGTAACGAACTGCTTAAGGTGTGGTTTTGACTGTATATTCACTGAAATTGTCATCTCTATGAATGTATATGCAAGCATGTGCAGATTATACGTATAAATGTTTAAATCCTAATATACCCAGAAGTGGAGATGCATTGAAATGCACAAGCCAAAGTTAAAATATATAAACAATAAATATCATTCCTTGTGTAATCTCGTCTAAAAGTTTTTTTTTCAAATATAAGTCCTATGGCCTGTTCAATGGCTGACAGAGTTGTGTATTTTCAACCGGTGCCACAGGTCAACGTTCGAGCTCTGGTAAAATTAAGATTTTTGAATACTGGTTTTAGTTTTTAGAAGTAGGCCGTCCATAATAAGTAGATTGACGCAGAACAATCTTCCTAGAACCATTAGGCTTTATAACGTACTTAGCTAAGCTTGGTAAATATATATATAGGACCATTTTATATTTGTGATGTTGTTGCTTCAGATAAAAGTTGCTCTCGTGTATATTTGTAAGTGGCCACCCACCAAAAGCCTCTTGTCTGTTCATTTTTACCTTGTAGACAGACTGTATACACATACACAATAACGAGTTGTATTTTGGGTGTTTTGCGCATGCGCATAAATATAGCCATTTAGCACTTCTCCATCTAACACAGTACCGTTTCCCATAATGTCCTCAAGTATCTTCTTTTGTGCGCAAGTAACAAACCACATTGCATATCCAACCGCAATAGTCAATAACAGGAGGCATTTAGACGCGAATGTCTTTTTCAATAAAGGCGCAAATCGCTGGGAAAAACCGCGTTATTATATGTACGGATCTGTCGACTGCTTCTTTCTCTCGTAACTCATCAATAGACGAAAAGAAATCATCGTCCTTACTTCTTATCATTTTAGTCTTCCCGTCATGCTTCGCGCCTTCAATGCTTGCCTCTTCTCTTCTTTACTCATACTCTGTCTCTCTCTCTCTCTATTTTTGTGATTAGAGAAAAAGATGGAGAGGATTTGAGAGAGAAAAAACAAAACAAAAATACTTCTCACTTCTCTTTTGTCATCTGTTTTTCTCTCTTTTTAAAATTTTACTTCCACCAGTCCACCCATCTTTCCGTCACAGAGATCTGCCTCTTCACAGAATCACCGTTCGCTTTGCTAGAGCCGCTTTCTGCTTCTGTGACCAATCCATCACTGACATATGGAACAGGCGATGGCTCAGACCCCGGCCCACACTACTCGCTTCAATATAGACATATGAATGAATAGCAATGGTCGACACGCGATGCTTCATTACACTGGCTCACTGAGGCGAGCCCGACCAAACTTCTGACAATATTTTCATTAATGAGATTACTCGCTCCCAAACAACCCCCTCCCGCCGACAAAGGCACTGTCCACTGGGAATCAGAAACACATAGCCAACCCGGTCTAATACATTAATTTATTTCACTTTAATATACACTGGTCGTGTTTTTCAGAATTCAACAAGGAGTGGGCTCTGCAGAATTTGGCTGTAAAAATTAATCCATCAGCATGGACAAGCGGCAGGCAGTCTTTCTTGCCGTGTCTGCTTTGGTAGAAGTGATTGGCTCGCTGCTCCGACCCGTTATGTCCAACCCACACACTTGTTCCATCTTTGAGGAAGGAGAAGATTGCAGAGAAGAGGGAAAGGCAGAGAGTATGCCGATGGTGGCAATGGCGCAAATGGTAATGAAGCTGAAACGTTAATAAGCTGCGACGATTGCACGACTTCTTTCAAACTCACTGAACAAATTCAATCGAAGAATTCCCATTCACTAACAATACTTCATCGATATTAATAATCTCTGTGCTGCCTTCGATGTTCCACCCCCCCCCCTTCTCTATGCTTCTGTCTCCATAGTTCCTATCTTTCACCCACTCCTTTTCTATAAAGAATTTTTATGTGTCTTTCGTGGTTGTGATTTTAATTCTGGTAAATAAAATACATAAAAATAAGTAAACGATAATAAAAAAAAAAAAATTAAAAAAAAAAAAAATGAAATAAAAGACCTTTTCCCAATTTAGTGGGTGATGAAAAATTAGAGTTTTTTTAAATGTTAGAGCGGTGCGATCGAATGTTGTCAGGGTAGGGTTTTGTGTAATTTCCTGGACAACGGGCTGAGCGAATTTCTCTGCGATAAAATCTCGAATGTTGTCATTCCTGGTGTAGAGAATGAGCAATAAAGAAAACAGGGAAGCATAAGGGAAGAAAGAAGAAACAAAAGACTAAAGCAGCAGTGTGGAAAAGCCCAACAAAATGTCTCTAAAATGGACAAGATATCCTGGATAAAAGGTCGATTTCTTGATTTTTGTCAGGGAGACCGGCACTCGACGACTTGGAAGGAGTCGAAGGAAAGAGAAGTCTCCTTGCACGATTTCAAGCCGGCAGATGACTGCAGATAAAAAGTTTAAGGCTGAAAGAGCAATGAAAATGAAGAATAATCCGATAGCAATTGTGGAACAGGTTGAGGGTGTAGGTTTATCGCTGACTTAACGTGGTGGTGGTGAAGGGACAGACTAAGCGAGAGAGAGAGAGAGAAAGAAAGAAAGTGTCGGGGTGCGAGGTAACGCGACTTCACAAAATGCTCGTTTAAGAAGATCAGATTTTGATGACAATAGAAACAACTGCGATGAAAATGATGGACGACAGAGATTCTGTTCTGCCTCCACAATGATTTAAGAGCAAAAACGAGAAAGATATTCCCGAGCCTGGGTCAACAGCATCTGCCTCTGTTGTGTTCCGTTTGTATCATCAACTTTTCATGAACACTACTTCAAGCAAGGGGAGAGGGCTCGCTATCTTTATTATAATAGGCAGGCTCAATTTCCTGTCGCCCGCGCTCTTAAAGCACGTAGAGATGATCTGAGATCATCAGGCAGTTCATCAGAAGGATCAATGCGATTGACTCCTGACTGACCCATGAAGACCTTGATCCGAGAATTAAAACGCGTTAATCTATTATTTTTCACTACCTTATTTTCAGGGTCATCGCTGATCTAAGAAAAGAACAAAAATATCACTATGCAAATATATACATTAACAATAATATAATGAATGAATAAACTTCAACTGGTCAACAAAGAAATTAATCAAAGTGCGATGCATTAACCTCGTTTTAAATGTATTAAATTCATTATGTAAAATGGAGAACATTCAAAAGAGGCATTCCTCAGAATGTCGGAAGAGGTAAAAGGTGTTTTATGTGCCATGTCTCCTCAGGGGTAATATTGGCTCTCCGCAATTTCCTATCCCTTGTAACTCTTAGCATTATTTGTCTTTTTACTATCACTTCCACGCCATCTCTCTACACAAGCTTGTTAGGCATATTAATCGCTGCTTACCTTTCCCACTTGCCTTCAATATAGCCTGTGAGTGACAAATTCTCCAAAATGTCTTTTCTCATTACATCTGCCAGAAACGGACAAGTTTCCGTGTCTCTGGCTTTTATCACATTTTCTGGGCTTCTTTGACAGTCTTATATTTCTTTCATTCGATAATATCCTGGAAACGGATTCGAATGATTCAATGTATCGGAAATTAAGACCAAAAATATTTTGAAATGTTATAGCTGAATAAACATTCCGTTCAAAATAGTTTGACGAACAACGGACGGAACAAATTATATCCACACAATAGTGTATATATATATATATATATATGTGAATCCAAAACCTGCGGAGGGTCGTTTAGAGACCTTGTGGCACATAGTGCACCAGGTCTCTGTATTCGGCCCATCAACAAGTGTGGACGGTCCTGCACAACGCCTTCACCACTATAATCAAATCACATGTGCTGATGTCTGGCTGTCGGTTCCTTGAAACTGAGCTGCTTGACACTCATATGTCGAATACAACGGGAGAGTCGAATATATATATATATATATATATATATATATATATATATATATATATATATGTATATATATACACACGCACTAAAATAATATCAAAATCCTCTACTCAGAGATTCATGCTCTAACAATCTCCAGGCGGATATAATATGAAACCAATATCTGTAATCTGATTATATAATCCAGGGGTGGCAGATATCTACTTCCCCGGATGTATGTTTTTAATTAAGTACTTATTCTTATGAGGACGTGCAGCAATCAGGTCGTTTATCTTATTGTGGGTGACCATCTGTTGAATTTCATTTTATTGGTTTTGATTTCATTTTATCCACTTAATACTTGTGTTACTGCATGAAACTGACCAGCGAATATTGATATTATTGTATTATTATTATGTACTATATTATTCTTATTAATATATTATTAACAATATACTCTTACAATATACTATATTCAGACCTCTTTATTTTAAGCTTTAGCTTTTATTCTTGCCACACACACACACACATTATATATATATGTGTGTGTGTGTGTGTGTGTGTGTGTATGTGTGTGTAGAATTATACCGTTGTTCTTTAGCGCCCGATAACTCTGAAAGTATCATGTGGTTGCAATTATAAAGAAAATGTTTATAATATACAGGATGCGATGGATAAATTGTCCTATAAATTACGCAAAAATGGAAATAACATTGACATTTTAACAGATATATTAGGTTGGTGCAAAAATAATGTCGTTTTTTGACGTTCAATTTCATGTGAGAAAACGACATTATTTTTGCACCAACCTAATATTTAGCAAAATTACACAAAATTATCATGAAATACACTAGAGTAACTTTATTCAATAAAAATTGCTATTAGCTTTAATACTGAATTTGATACTAACTTGAATACTGCCATAATCCTTAGATTCAGTCTCCTTTAGTGTCAAAACAGTTTTGTTGGTCTCTCGATCAACTGCGCCCTGCACATAATAATCAAGGGGGGTTGCAGTCTCGGGAGTTAGGTGGCCAGATGTAAAGGGTGATATGGTCGCAGAAATTGTCTGACAGCCATGACTGGTTTCTTCTACTTGTGTGGCATGGTGTAGAGTTATGTTGTCAGACAGTGTCATCTAGCAGCCACCCTCTTGACTCAGGTCGGCACTACCTAGTCAAGGCACATCGTGTTGAGTCTGAGGCCTTCACCAACAAATTCGGAAGTTCTTTTCTTATCAGAAACGAGTGAGTTTTCAGAGTTGTCGTACCATTCCAATCACCATTAGACTCATCCAACTGTTTCCAAATCTGTGCACTGTCTTCGGATTGATGCTCAGGCGCACTGAAATGTTCGTATTGGAGCTTCTGGCGTGAATGCAAAGCAGTGCAGCATGCCGTTTCCAAATTTCTGGCAGAACGAATTGCGTCATGGTGCTTTTATTCTCACAGACGGTGTCCAACTGACCCTACTATACTATGCAGTCGACAAAATCAAAAACAACGCGCATGCGCGTAATTAACAATAAATAAAATGGCGACAATTTTCACATCGCACCCTGTATATCTTAATTCTATTATATTTAAATTGAGCACTTTTTCTTACTCCCAAAACTCACTGTGCGATTACATGTGTGTGAGAGAGAAGATATAAACTGCACGTATCTAAAGTTTTTGAAATTTTGCATATCTTGAGAACCAGTTACGCAGCTTTGATGTAACTAATTCGATGGAACCATAACGCGTATAATGAATACGAACACCTCCCCTGAAGTTGGTCAATCAGCTGGGTGGCGTTATTGAGTGAGCTTGTGATTTTCCAAGCATATATATAAAAAGAAAGAACAGTAAGATATATAATCCAGTGTTCTTATAGATATTTTTATTTTTTCCCAATAGTGCTCAATGTAAATTTACGGAGCATTAATATTATAAATTAACTGATTTAAAATATTATTTATTCGCTACACAGTAACAACCATGTTTCAAAAATGGGAGCTAAAAGCTTCAAATTTAATTTTGTTATTAAATTAAAGACATTAATTCCATTTTCTCGTCAAGCGAATTTTGGAGTAACTTATTTTTAAATTTACAGTTTTAAAGGTACGGCAAAGATTCATAATTGAGTCTTTCCAAGAATACAGAGAAATGTTTAAAGAAAATTTTGGACAATGACGGCATTAAATAGCTATTTCATTTCTCTGATTCAGTAAATTTTTATTTTTTATAAACTTAGTAATATATAGTTTCTCATGTATGCATAAAGGACATGGGTCATTTAATGACCTACATATTCTAGCTTTTCTTATTAACTTTCATTTTACTGTAGGTGTTTTATTGGATTCTTTTAGGTGCCAGAAGTACTTTGAGAGAGATGTTTGATTTTTATATTTATTTTTCCTAAACGAACTTTGATGTTGGTTGAACCTTTCTTTGAACTCATGCCTAGTGCAACCTATATATATTTTTATGTTTTCAGGATTTTCAATAGAAGATATATTGCATTGGTATACTAATGATTCCGTGCAACATTTATTTGGTAGAGGACAGTTTTGAGGATTTCTACAATTACATACTTTTTGTTTATCCTCATCAGTTTTTGTTTTTATTTTTCCATTGTCTAAAACTTTTTGGTTCTGGTATAAGTGTTTAAGATATTAGCATTATGTTTCTTAATAATTTTTTCTAACTTATCAGTACAGCTATAACTTAATTTTAGTGTATTTTTATTGAAAATAGTACTTAGTTTACTTTCACTGGGAAAATGCTTGACTATTAATGCGAGGAATTTTTGTCCTAATTTGTTCTTTACCATTTGGTTGTATGGGGGCGTATACCAAATTATTTTTCTACTTCTGTTTTTTCTATGCTTACTATTTTCATTTTTAATATAAGGTTTTTGCAGTCACTATCTTTTAGAGCTTTAATATAGAAATTAATATGTTCATCGAAAATCTTGTCATTTGCTGAATTTGTACTTATTCTTTTTCGGATAGACAAAGGTATATGTTTAATTATAGATGAGGGGTGATTTGATTTAGGGTGTATATATAAAGGATTGGTATTGAGTTTTTTTATAAGGTGTGTATGTATTTTATGACAAGATTTTCGATTAACATTAATTTCTGTAAATACAATACAATGCAATATATCTTCTATTGAAAATTTTTTTCTTTAAACAATATTTAAAAATTAAATTTAAAACAATGAGACTTGGTAATATACATACTTATATTTGATGTGAATAAATAATTTTAAATACTGTAAGTAATTCTATTACATTTATTGTTTTATAAAAAATATAGTCGATTAAATTTAAAAGTAAAAATATTTTAAAATTGGTTTTAAAATTGTAATTAAATAAAACTGATTCTAACCTAAACATCTTTTAAAATTGTAGTTAAATAAAACGTATTCTAACCTTAACACCTCTCTCAAAGTACTTCAAACACTTAAAAGAATCCAATAAAACAGTGAAATAATTTAGCTATCGTTGCCGTCATTGTCATAAATTTTACATTAAAAAAAATGTAATCTGGTAATATACATACTTATATTCGATATGAAAAAATAATTTTACATACTGTAAGTAATTTTAATACATTCACTTGGTTTTAAAAATTAAAATTTTTAAAAATTGTAGTTAAATAAAATATATTCTAGCCTAAACAGCCCCCCAAAATCTTTAAGTATACAAATAGAAAAAATGCCGTAAGAATTTTTTGCCGTTAACAATAAATTTTTTATAAAAAAACCCAGACGACATGCATTTAGCGAATGTCAGAATTTGTTGAAAAATACATCCCTACCCATCCATAAACATAACCCCGCTTTCGAATGTAACTATTAACTGATACAACAAAATTTGAAATTGAACAAGCTACCACCCCTTGTCTAGATGAGTGGATTTCTCTGTATCCTTGGAAACTATTATGAATTATGAATCTTTGCCGTGCCTTTAAAACTGTAAATTTAAAAATAAGTTACCCCAAAATTCGCTTGACGAGGAAATGGAACTAATGTTTTTAATTTAATAACAAAATTAAATTCGATGCTTTTAGCTTCCATTTTTGAAACATGGTTATTACTGTGTAGCGAAAAAACATCTTAAATCAGTCAATTTATAATATATATATATATATATATATATATATATGTGTGTGTGATTTTCCAAGCATTGCTTAGATGTGGCACAAGGCCGAAAGTAGGGAATCCAGTGAGGATCGAACTCACTATTCATTTGCGACAAGCTTTGCTAAGCATTACATCGCGTCGAGGTGCTATATATATATATATATATATATATATATATATATATATATATATATATGGGGGGGATAGATAAGTCTAAACTTTAACTTAGTAAATGACACGAAAATGCCGAAGAAGAATTTTCTTTAGAGAAACCGTCTTTTCTTTTAATCGACCAAAATTATCCTTGTTATTTACTTTGCCATGGTTGCTTTACTGCCACCTGCTCCAGTGTTGGTCTTCGTGAAGCCAAATGACAAGGAGGACAGGCGGACGCGAAGACGAGTCGGCACCCAGAAAAAACAACTTTGTTTCTGAAAGGCAAGGCTAAAAACTAGCGAGTCGAGAAGCGTGTAATGAGAATTGCAGAAGGAGCTTCCAATAGAAAGTCATCACGGCGATGACCCTGACCTTTGCCCAACTTTAGAACCATTGCACTCAGTTGCCTGACGTATTTATTAGAATCTTCACTGTGGGTAGGTGTTACCTTTAATGTTAACTTCCGTTAAAAGGAAGGGCTATTGTGCCTCATTTCCATTACAGGGTGTGGCTTTTAATGGCGTCGAAGATGAATGTATTGATATTTACCGCTACCATCAGTTCTGATTTCTTTAACTCTGTGGAAAAATCTTTCAGTAACCTATCCATAATGCGTTTAAGAATTAAAGCGCCCATCACCCTTCCCGAACTTTTCGGTATCATGGAAATATTGAAACAACCTCCTGTAATTCTGATGGACACCTACCGAAAAATGATATTTAATTAAGTATATAATGTGAAAGTTAAAGTAGTTAAAGGGAAAACAACACGTGACATACCTGGCGGGCTTAAGCAAGTGGATGACAGAACGTGGTCTGGGGGAGGAAGCAGAGGGAAGGAACTTGTTGAGAGCTGCAAAAGTTAAAGTTATGTTGTGGCCTTGTGCTAGATTAGGACACTGAGAAATTGTTCTGCGGACTCCATTTGCAAGAGAAAAAAAAACTTTTATAAACAAGTAAATTTTTTCTAGCATTAATGAATTAGGTGAGTGCAAGGGTTTCAGGCGATTGTTTTCTTTTCCTTTTTTTAAACTAATGTGACACCGAAATCCGAAGGCGCATTTGAATAGAGAAAGATACTTTCCAAAAGCTAAGCGAAGTATTAAGCAGAATAATTTTGTCAGAAACAAAGAAAAGAGTGCTTAACTGCTATGTGATATCAGTCTTCCTATAATGCATACTGGACAATTTTTTCACAGATGAAGAAGCGTCCTGGGTATGACGATAAACTACATCCAGCAGCAAGGCCTCTGATCAGGAGGTTTTGAGGAACATGGAACCACCTCTTAATTGCTGGTGTGTATAGGTCCAAAAGACCTACCACCTGTTAGGGTCCCAGCTATGGGTAAACAAACTGGTGTCAAAACATTATGAAAGTGTAAAAATAAGTTTTAATAACAGCAATATATTTTTTTTAAATTACCAGTAATACAAATCTTGTCGGCATTAAATAACACATTATGGTTGATATGCTGTAAAACAAACCATAGGTGAAGAAACTTGAAACAACAGAAATGTAGTTCTACAGAAGGATGCTGAGAATATTATGAACACATTATGCGAACAACGAGGATGTTTAAAGAAAACGGAAGCAAAAAATGACATACTTAAAATCAGTAAGAGTTGCAATTTCTAGGATATATAATAAGGAAAGAAGTCTTGGAAAGTTTGACACGCATGGGGCATATGGGGAGACAGAGGGAAGCAACGAATAAAATACCTAACACATTTTTATACATACGAGAACAGATATTGCGAAAAAAACAACTCAGTGGAAGATACAAATTATAGGATATTGTGTAGGGCCATGATCGCAAACGTCCTGAAGGGACACGGCACATGAAAGGAGAACTGATTACACAACTGACAACTAGTTTTTCGCTGAAAAAGCACACTTGATCTCGAATAGAAAAGCAATTATTAAATGTTATAAAAGTAAATAGCAGGGTTCAGTTTTTCTATGTAAATTATTTGTAAAGTGATCCCCCGCCCCTACGGAAGCTAAAAAAAAAAAAATACTCATACGATGTGATTTCTTAAAATGTAAAGTAAGAATATTTTAAAATTCATAATCTAGAGTGATATATGGAAAATAATTCCAGATTACACATTTGATTTTTTTTCTTTGGTTTATACATTTGCAATTGAACCCCCTATTAAAATTTAATATGTTTTTAATATTTAATCTGAGATGCTTAATCTATAGTAATAATTAAATAAAGAAACTTGAAAAAAAATTAATTGTGTAACTCCACCCTTACAAAGGTGGCATTAAAATAAATCTACATGAAACAAGAAAAAAAAACTTTATAATATAGAAGTTTGGCGAGGAACTAGTTTGAAAAGATCAAGTTTTAAATTTATATATAACCACAGTTAAAAGGGGGCATACATCAGTAGGTCGGTCAGTATTTTGGAGAAGGTGACACTAACCAAGTTTATCGTCAGTGACTACGTCACGCCTTTAGAAAAATAATGGACATAAACTCCCTTGAGACTGTCACTTTGTGCAAGGCATAATAAGTTTGGTTGATTCCTTCTCTAATCCTGTGACACTGCCCCATCAAGTTATCAAGGGTCGTACAGACAGTACGAGAGATTCAGTGAGACGTTTTCTCACAGTAGACATTTTGGTAGAGGGATGGGAAGGGAATGGATAAAGCGGGAATGGAACACATTTTGGTCTTAAGGTCTCCAAATGCTAGATTTGTATTAAAGCCTCACTCTATAAATTATTATGAATCGAAAGAGTCTAGCCAATATTGAACGCTAAAAGAAATTAAAGTGCTGGACAGAATAAAACAGAAATAAAATAGCACACAGAAAACCGTTAAAGAAACTTAAAGCGAAGCTGATAAAACATGCATCAGAATTTTAAATAGATTAATAATTCTGGAATTGGGGCAACTCTACGGTGAATAATGGCGATCGAGCTAGTCAAATTGATCATTCGTAATGATTAGTGAATGCGATCGCCAGTGAGTGCCCCATGCTTTTGGTCTTGCGTCAAAGCTAAGCATAGTAAGTGAAGGACACTATAGGTCAGAATCAGAAAGAGAATGGTGACATTTCTTGGACACTTAATGAGGAAGGTGGGCTTGGAAAAGTCAAGACTTCGCAGGACATATCGAAGACAAAAGAGACTGAGGAAGGCAACTGGTAACCCATCAAAGAAATATTGTGATTCCTCGATAACGCAAATAAAGTTCGGCACAGAAAATATATAAATAACCTATATTGGGGAGAAACGGTTTGTATGCAAACAAGTTGTCGAGAGAGGGAGGCGGAGAGAGGGGAAAGGGCAGAGAGAGGGGAAAGGGCAGAGAGAGAGGGGGAAGGGAGAGAGAGAATGTGAAAAAGTGGGTGATTGAGAGAGAAGGAGAGTGATAGAGAGAGAGATTGAAAGGGAGATTGAGAGAGAGAGGGATTGAGAGAGAGGGAGAGTGATTGAGAGTTTTACAGAGACGCTTGAGTGGGCAGCCATAAAAGAAACTAACATACAAACAAACAAAAAAGATTGTGTGAAGAAAGGAGTGTGTTCGCACCGAAGTACTGTGGGTCAGTATCCATGTCTTCATGCTGGGCATGTTCGGATGATCTAGGGTTTCATTGACACGAATTTAATGGGGCTTCAAAGCAAGTAGGTTGCTTTTTCTGATGACTGACACAAATCGAATGAACATGTGTTGGTCATCTAGGCTGGGATTTCAAGCAGAGGCGGGCAATTAAGAAGATAATGAAAGAAAAAGAAAAAAAAACGAACGACGATGACCAGGTTAACCTCAACTGACATCAACCGCTTCGCTTGTGAATTTCAACACCTGTTTTAAGAGAGACATTAACAAGCCTACATGGAGGTTAATGAAGAAAACATCTCTCTCCCCCCCACTTCTCTCTTACATGCTGGTCAGAGTATTTCCCGACCCCTTACACGCGACAAACATCCGAGGACAATACAATGAAAGATTAAGTTTTTTGTGCTTAAAGGAGCAAGAAGCGTTCACTATCGAGATTGAGTTGTTATGGATATTTACTTAACTAAAACAAAAAGTTAAAAAAAAAAAAAGGAAAATTGTATTGGATTAATCTTCTAAGCTTGCTTACTTGAAAAGAAGCATTTTAATTTTTTGCTTTACCGGGACTTGAACGTTACGGATCGGTTGTTATAATTCCAATACAGACGCAAAGAAAATTACGATAATATGAGAAAGTGCATTGCGAATAATTCAATAATACCCAGAAAAACAAATTAAAAAAAAAACGATTACAAATTTTAGAAGCTATTCGTATTAAATCAAAACATTTAACAATAAGCGAAATAACTTATCATTCTAGAATAAACTCTCAGAATCAACTTTCATATTCACACTAACAATATTAAAATTTAAACATGATTTCCACACGATATCACAAATATTAAAACAAAAAAAAATTCAAATTAATCACCAAAATGCAAGCCATCACGAAACGGGCTTTAAATTTCTTTTAATTTGTTTAATTCATAAGAATAACGGAAGCCAGTGGGAAGCCCAGAAAGTTAGTTACCATGAAATATGGACAGTTTCGATACATTTAATATCAAGACGCCAAAAATTAATCTCTTAAGAAAAATTGACCAAGTATAATAAATAAATATGACTTATAGGAAATGGATTAAATCCGTCAAATATTTAATATATTGTCTATATATAATATGTAAAGATAACTAAAGATGTAAAGATAATTCTGCCGGAGAATGCATGTTTTCTACGAAATGTCTCGAACATTCAGGCCAGTAAATGTAATTAATACTGTTTAACTAAAGAACAGAGCATTTACGTAAATAAGTGTATCCATAAACAAACAACGTATAAACAGAAAATTCATTAAATATTTGTTGGATTTAATCTATTTCCTATGTTGTTATTATTTACATTAGGATACGAATACAGAGCAAATAGATCGAGAAAGATCGGCGGAAGTGTATTTAAATGCATTAATTTGAGCTTTGCTTAACAGGAAGCTCTCCGTGGCTGAACGGTTATAGCACGCCAGGCTTAATGGTGGATCCTCATAGGATGCAGGTTCGATTCCTGCTGGAGAACGCATATTTTCTACGAAATTTCTCGAACTTTCAGGGTTTTTAAGTAAACAGAGTATTTACTTAAATAAGTGTATCCACGAAAAATAACGTATAAACAGAAAATATATTAAATATTTGTCGGATTTAATCACTTTTCTATGTTTTTATATATATATATATATATATATATATATTTGTCATCCACAGACAGACTGTTTCGCAGCTCATCAGTGTGGCTAGACGTCCGGTTGACTCTAGCTAGGATCGAAACCCGACTGAATTTGCGTCAGTCGGAACTTCTATCACTAAGCCGTCGGCGCACGGCAGGGATGAAGGTGAATTTTAGCGTGTTTATTTTTAGATTTAGATAAACACACAGTGACTCAATTCTGCCGAAGAGTACGCGGTACTTACTGGAAAGTGCTCAATATCAGTCATAAGCTAACATATTCAGTCGTATGGATACGAGTTTGTAACCCTGGGTTTTACGCTTTTCCGATCAGCAGAAAATTAGATAGATAATATATCTGATAATGACGATGGCAGTCAATATGTGTTCGTTCAGCCGGTCTCCGAGATTTTGTGACTTTTGTTTTTTTAAATATTTCCAACAAAGGTAAAGCTCCAATTCGGTTCTCTTCATTCAACCGAATCCTACAAATGTGTGGCGTCAAAAAATCTATGAACCATGTAAGCGAGATAAAATGTGTGGCCCAACGGTAAAGGTTAAAATAACCGAAATCTGCGACGATTTAGGTTAAAAATAAGTTAATCGTTTTGTCACGTGTTAATGCATTGGACGTTAGATCAGCCGCGATCAGTTGCAACAAGATGCCCACACGAATCTCAGCCATTCGGTGGGAGTCTATGAATTTTGAATTAAATACGGATATCACTGGGTTTGGTGCGGATCCACATCTAGGATTTAAATTCAAATGAAAATCCGACGGAATGCTAAATAAGACGTCTTAGAAAACTTATTTTGACAGGTTTCGCTGATCAGTGTTAACAGAAAAATTGATTTTATTTCAATTAAATCAGTTTTTAGGTTAGATTTTTTTACTAATTTCAACTCGGTTTTTATTTATATATTATTTTTTAAAAGATTTTTATGCATTAAAAGTTTGATGATCTACGAATTCTCTGTTGTTAATATACGATCAAGCTTTTTCAACCGATCACCGGTCCTTACTAAACTGGCGTTCAAACAATGTGGGCGGGGGGAACGAAAAATTAAAAAATTTGAAAGTGAAATATTTGAAATTAAACGTTTTCACATTTCCTGTGTTTCTGCTTGTTGCATATTTATGGCCAACGCTTGAATTTAATCACCCACACACGCGCGCGCGCGCACGCGCACACACACACACACACACACACACTTCGATTAATAAGAACATTACTTTAGTCTGATGAAGTCCTTTTAAAGGACGAAACGTGTTACACAGAATTTTTCCACTTTATCATTTATTTACCTAATATTGTTACTGTTACCTAATATTGTTACTGTTGTAACCTAGGGAATGTTACTGAATAGAATAATCACAGTTGGTTGTGAACGATAATACTTAAGAGAAGAACAACACTTATAAGATTTGCCAGCAGCGCGTAAAAGTACTAGTCAACTCCTTGAAATGAGTCAAGTGAATTCCACAAATGAATCTCCAACTGCAGGATATCTACCAACCGCCCCACGCGGTCAGATGTGGCACAAAGCCGAATTTAATGTGGCGTATCCGAGCCCGTAGGCTCGGCCAAAAATTCCCCGTAGACCCCGCATAAAACGGGGTCATGTAGCTGTTTCCCGAGACGAGAGACTGCTCTTCGACATAGCCTCGTCTGGGGATCCTCTCTGCCCAGAGGCACAGAGTTGGAAACGAATCTCCAACTGCAGACCAACATACTACTGTATTTATGTGAATGGTGACATACCCATTATCGTCCGTAGGTATGCTACAACTGTTATGATATATAAACAATTATATATCATATTCCCTTACAAATGAATAGATAAATAAAAACTGAATTGATATTAGTAAAATTTATTATTTACACTATTGTCCTCATCTTTGCTGTTATCGCAGTGAACATGTAAATAGTGTAAATAATGATAACTCTTCATCATAGAAATTCAGGAAAAAATTACTAAAATCTAATCTAAAAACAAAAACAAAAAAACGACACACAAATAATAAAAAATATCTTGTTATCATATCGTTAACAAAATGCCAAGGTTAGAGAGAATATTTTGCAGCGCTGTTTGGCGCAAAGCTAGTTGGGAGATTCACGTTTTTTTTCAAAGGGTTTTAGTCTGAAATGAAGGCAAAGCAACTAGAATCACCGAATTTGTTTTCTATATTCGTAGCCATTATGTCACTCAGAACTGTCTCAGTTAAATAAATATTTACGTATTTAAATACCAACAGAATAGTATTTCATGGTTCCTTTTCGTTCTATAGAATGAAAAAAAAAACGTCTATATGAAATCAATCTCAGGAAATATCGAACAAATAAGAGAATATGCACCACACGACACGAAACAAATTAGACTCATCATTCAATCGTTTCAACTAATTTGTAGATTTCCGCGTATCTTCGTCAGTAAAAAAAACCCTAACAAAATGATAATTTTTACGAGGTTATGCCCATAGCGTTTGTTTCTCGTTAATGTGTTGTTGAGAGTTTCCAAGAGGAGAGACTCCGCCCCCCGGGTACAGAGTCAGCAACTCTATGGCTTTAACAAGCTGTGAAAGATTTTTCCACAGATGCGCCAGTCACTATCAGAAGTCGTTGTCTTGTCGAGTATCTATCGAGGTGCAGGCACAGACATCTTGAGATGTACTTAACCAGCAGACCTACCGGTGTGTTATGTAAATAAGACCTTGTGCTTAACAGCGAAGTGCTTGGTTAATAGCATCAACAATCGAGCCGATGTGAAGACGATATGGCCTAATGACATTAGTTCACCAGCTGTGTCCGTCTCTCTGGCAGGGGTAACAGGTTGTTAAAGGGACTCGATCAGCAAATCTGTCTCTCTTATCTCTTAGGTAAGCCAAAAGATTCTAATCAGGTTTTGTTATTTATGTTTACATGAATAGAGTAAGTAACCTAATCATCACCGTTTGTCGACAATAACTTCAAAAGTTCTCAATGAATTTGAATGGAACTGTTTTGGATGAAGGGAAAACTGATTAAATTCTGGACTAATCCATATTTTTTATCGATTCGTTTTCTACAGTTTATCAATACTTTGCAGCCAGAAATTTTTTTTTTTTAGATTGTAATCTTTTTTGAAGAAAAAGACAGTTTAATGATACAAGTCTTACTAATTAGCTCATAGCTGAGGGAGAAGAAGTAGATTCATATTTTCCCAAGGGTATTTGCGCGTAAGTGAATATAACGAACCCAATTGGAATTTGAACTCGGATCTCCGATTAACGATTCCGAGACATTGTCCATTACATCACCAGCACAGTTTTTAGTGACAATTACGTCGGTAGAGACAGGAGCTACCAGCGTTCTTCCTAGTTCGAAATCCTTGAACGAAGCATTGTCGTTCGTAATTACAGACATCTAAAGGCCTCGTAATAGTATTCGAATTTCGAAGATGAATACTTGTCAATTGTTATTAATCTTTGAATAGAATTTATTACATTCTATTTCTGTTGCGTTTTATCCCAAATCGCAGAACATCATTCTAAAGCGAGAATGTAAAGAATGGAATAAGCCTTCGGTGAGATTTGAACCTTTAACGACCTGGAAGTTTCTATTAAGAAAAGAAAAAAAAGACTCACAGATGAAGAGACTTGAAGCAAGAGAATTGTGGTTCTACAGAAAGATGCTGAGAATACCATGGACCAAACATCCGTGCAACAACGAAGTTTTAGAGAAAAGGGAAACAAAAAAGGACACTTATAATTAACCTCAGAAAGAGAGAGTTAAAATTTCTAGGGCACATAATGAAGAAAGAGGGCTTGGAAAATTTGATACTCACAGGACAGATTGAAGGCAAGAGAGATAAATGAAAACAACGCCTAACCTACCTAGCGAGCTTCAATAAAATGGTTGACGGAACAAATTTAGGAGAGATAGCAAAAAGATATAATTTATTAAAAGACAGGAAATTCTAGAGAGCCACGATCGCCAACATCCTGAATGGACACAGCACAAATAAAGTTCGAGAGATTAATGAGATTTTATATTTCGTCTTATTTCTTATGTTCATGTAATTCTTGCCCAGTCAAAGCAAATTATCGCATTTATACAAAAGATACGTTAGTGATTATTATAATATTTATTCATTCAAATCTTTAATTTTTGTACATTTTTGCAAATCCTATATAAATTATTACATTTGACATATTCTTCTATATAATAAGTGCAAATGTCAATGTGTCACACATTTTCAATTAAAAGGGACACAACTCTGTAACTTTCAATAGCTCACGTTACAGAAATTTTGGATTCCAAAGTTTTTATTACTGCGATTGTTTTCGATTTTTTACGTGAGTATTTGTGACGGATTTTTTTGTACGATAACAGTTTTTATAACTTGCAAATAAAATCGGGAATAATCGAAATTAATTGCGAAATCCAGCGAAAGGCACTCACGAAATAGTTGTTTGTACGGAATGTAAGGACCTACGTACATCAAATTGTTTTTAAATTAGGTGGCGACAATAATTATCGCGGAACTTTTAAAAGTTAAGCTTAAATATTACTGCAATATTAAATGCAGCGATCAATTTTGAGTTCTTCTGGAGTTTATTGTTGCCTATTGCATACGGAAACAGTATGCCTTGCAAAAATCTCGGCCAACAGAGGACCAGATTGTAATCAAAAGAGCCAAGGCTGCAGCGAGGAAAACAAATTCCAGTGCAAATGAAAACCCAGAACAAAATGTCAGCTAGGAGAGCTTCCAATGCTGAGAATATGTAAAGACTTAGGGCCTCTGAAACTCCTGAACAAGCCGAAGGACCAATCAAGAGCCTTCCGCAGAAGCTAATTTAAATGCCGGCCGGTAGGGCGGCTTTTAAGGTAGTTTAGAATGTAAGCGATCAGGTCTTCTATAAAGATTACTGTTTTGTTTTTTTGTTTTTTTTTTAACTATGACCTGTCATGACTACTTGGGAAATATAGTTGTTTCCCATTGCCTTCTCCAAGGTTTAGAATTAAGAATATCCTTCTTGTTAATTGGCGGCCACACAAAGTTATAGATTCCAGTCTCCCTTGTTATTTAACCCATAGATGGAAGGGTGAAGAGAGAGCCATACTTTTAGCAAGGGCATTTGGGGAAAAATGAACGCAACACGAACCACCGATTTCTTATTCCATTCCTGTAACCATTGTGATAGCGGCATATTTCAGGTAAAAATACGTAAGGCTTACCATAATTTAATCATAGAAATAATTTAAAAAACAAGTGAAAAAATAAAAAATAAAATGATAATCACTGTAAGACAGAATTAAAAAAACCGGTATAAATTTCGGTAAGAATCTAGAAAAGGCGCCAAACATGTGAGCGCAAACTGAAAATTCAAGAATTTTTATTATTCGTCAATAAATAGAATTTTTTTTTGAAAGCAAACATGATTATAGCATTTCCCGTGTAATGTTAAGTTTGAAGCAAAATCATGGAACTGGTTTCAAAGAAATGATCTGAAAAACAAAAATATATATACTATCACCGGATGATCCATTTATCGAAAAAGAGTTTGATGATTTTTAAGAAAGAAACGAACTTTCAGAAAGCCATCATCAGTAGGAATACATTGGTGAGTTTATATTCAGAAAAAAAAAATCACAAACGTATTTGATAATTTAATTACAAATTTAAGGAAAATGTACATATTTCAAATTTTTAATTTAGCGCATGCGCGTCTTGCCCCTATTCTAGCCTCTTAATATTCATAAAACAATAATCAGTAATTTAATCCTCACTGACCCAAAGCTCGTTAGGTAAGTGATCATAGCTCTCCACAACTTCCTGTCCTTTGTAGCTTTTAGCTGTATTTTTTTTACTATCCTTACCACTCTCTGATTAGCTATCTATTTACACAAGCTTGTTAGGTAGATGATCATGACTCTCCACAACTTCCTATCCTTTGTAATCCTAAGTAATTTGTGCTTTTATCATCTATTCCAATCCTCGATCTGCCATCAATTTTCACAAGCTTGTTAGATATGTTATTCGTTGTCTCTTTTGCCTTCCTTATATCCCGTGAGTGTCAAATTCTCTCAGCCCCCTTTCCTTCATGATTTCCAAAAATATCAGCTGTCTACTTCTAAGTAGAAGCGTTTCTTTTGTTTCTATTTTCCTTAAATTCCCCTCCATAATATGCTGCATGGCATTCTCAGCATCCTCCTGTAGAACCGCATTTGTTGCCTCAAGTCTTCTCTTCATCTGTGAGGAAATTGTCCAGCATTCAATAAGTAGCAATTGAGCACTCTTATGTTTCTAACAATTTTTTCTGTTTCTTAATACTTTGCTTAGCTTTTGGAAGGCATCTTTCGCTATTCCAATGGGCTTTCGGTATTTGGTGTCACATATTCACTCGTCTGTTATAGAATTTCAAATAGCAACTTTAAATGAATATAATTTATCTCTGACAGCCTGGATTCTTTTCAGAGTTGACATCACAATTATTTAAGATGTATATTGGAAAGCAGAGGCCTCGTACTTTACCTTGAATATCCTTAACAAAAAAAAATGATTGAAGTGTTTTAACAGTGTTTATTTGTTGCGGTGTGTAAGTTTGCATAGAAATTAAAAAAATATATATATATATAGACAGAGTTGTTTATTATCCCGATGTCAAGGATTTGGAGCATAACTGTCACTAAGAAATGACAGACATGAACACGACGCGTTAAGGTCACTATACAATTGAATAATGTCATTAGTGCGACCGACGAAAACTCGGGTGGGTCACATTTTCTTGCTCTTAGATACCCACGCCTCATCACACTACATAAATGTGTGTCTGTCTTAGAGATAGAAAAATAGACTATATATATTAGGTAATATGAAACTTTTTTTTCAAAGCGATAATTCTCAGCTACGTAAAACGCATCAGGAAACTCGGGTTGAGGACGAAGACATATTCGAGTCGGGTTCGAAAACCTACCGCATGCACTAAAGAAGAAAGGAAAACAGGAACGTACCCAATGACCTTGTAGGTATTGGTGACGTACGTTTTGGTCAACAACAGCGATGCTTATTCAATGCGAAACTCCGTGTGTGGTTCTCTTCGAAACGATATGGCGACAGACGACAACTAAACGACCACCCAAAAGAAAAGCTAGAAGCAAAACACTCTCACTCTGTCTTTCTCTCTCCCTCTTTGTGTCGCCCTTCCCCCTATCAAGCTTTTCTAGAATTTGGTTATAGTTTCATCTACTATTCGTCTATATATGCCACCGCCATTTTTTTTCATTTCTCTTAATTTTATTCTCTATCTCTTCACTATTTTCTCACGCTTCGCATTTCTTAAAAAAAAAAAAAAAAAAAAAAAAAATCAAACGGTAAAGTTAATTCCTCCTCCTCTTTTAATCAAGATTAGTTTTCTGAATTTTTCGTTTAGAAAAGCGAAGTACAAAGTTTGACTAAAGAGAGAATATAGAGCGATATCCACTGCCGCCCTATCTCATCCCCCCACTCTCTTTTTCTCGTGCTCATGTCAGTCTACATGCAATTACACTTTCTCATTCTCTCACGCCCGCACGTATCCACACGAGGCAACGGCAGCTCATAGCTTTATTAAGCAAACTGATCCGTTTCTGGAGAAGCCATTATGTCTTCATAGCAACTGATGTATGATCGTCAGTACTGTGACAAAACAACTACTTTACTATTCTGGAGTGGAACCTGGAGGGGGAGACGTCACAATGTATGCATTTTTTTTTGTAGTTGCGCGCACACTGAAGTACATACGTATATATTTACGTACGTAAACGTAAGCGTCCTTGCATATACACACACACACACACACACAAAAACGTAGTATGGAAATTTTTAGGCTTCTAGTCACTGTATATAAACATTCATCGTATTTCACATACACCTAAAAGCATCGACGACAAATATACTTGGAGAGTAAAATTAGCAGCCAAAGTCAAAAGACGGATAGAAGGTCACGTCAAAAATCTTCGGTATAACAGAATCTCAGCAGTATAAACGGAATCATCTCACACACATATATTATATGGCCGAGTGGTTAGAACATTCGCTTTCTGACCATGAGACCCATGGTTGATTTGTCAGAAAGGAGATTTCCTGATGTTATCGGTCTGGAGTGGGGACGATCCCAGCGTGCGGCATCTTTGGAAAGTGCCTGAAAACGATACCACGGGTAGACCCAAGCCTTTTGAGTGAAACTGGGTAGACGGAACCCTTGGGGCTAGCACGAAGTCACAAGTCATCGTGACCGAGGGTTTGAGTGTGCTGGTGTCGTTCAGATTGTTGAACCTAGACTTGAAGAGGTTAAAATCGTAGTGATCGGGGAAGAATCTTTCTTGTGAAGATGCTGTCTGAGTAGAACTTTCCCCTTACCAATGGAATACAAAGTGAATGAAAAGGTGTCGATTGTATACGTGACAAACCCAAAGAAGTTACTGAAGCAACATTTGGTTGAAAAGCACGAGGAACAGAGACGAATTGCCGATCTGAATACACGCCATCATCGGAGCATGCGAGTGAAGAAACCGCTGTTAAGACACCTGGCTATGAGAGGTATACACCTATCTCAAGATTATTAGTACAAAGCGAATAAACACTGTCTCAAATGGGATTTGGGCCCTGTTTACCGTTGTGTTTCTGTGCTGGCAACACTTGCGCCAACTCGCCTGTCCAAAAATCTACTTATACACAGTATAAGAATATTCAATTAGCATATTATTCAGCTAGGAGGCCTTCCTTAGAAAACGGACACAAAACAACATCATAGCATTATCCTCTGACCCAGGGCCAATCACAGTTAAACTTTGTTGATACGATCAAACCGTTGAGTGATGATTAACAAACTAACTTCTTAAGCTTTTTGCTGGTGTACTGAAAATTCGAACATCAAACCGAGTCATTATTATGGCCTCGTGCAAGAATAGGATAAGCACAGTGAATCGATTAAGCTATATGATCATGAAATGTTAGCAATAAGCATTCGCCAAGCAAAACAGGTAAGAGTGAAAATAAAACGTAACAAAGTCATGTGACTCTTGGTCAGATTTCATTGGTTTACTTATGTACAATTCAAAAGAAAGAAACCCAGCGTCTGAAGAGAGTCTTGCACAAATCATTCATGAACTTAAAATCCACTCCAATTCAGCATTGTGAATCTGCAAACTTGTATATTTTAAGTAGACAGAAAATAAAACAAAAATGCGTCATTACTAAAGTGCGTCCATATTATTTCAAGTGAATTTTAATAAAATACAGAAGAAACTGAACATCATAATAAAAAAGAAATCTACATCTCCCTCTCTCTCTCTCTCATATATATATATATATATATATATTGTATATTTTTTATGCTGTTCCTCGATCTAATCTTTCTGCTCACATGAACCTCATCAGAGTGGTTATATGGACATTTCAACAAAATAAAAACAATAACAAATAAAATATCCAAATGTTTGACAGATTTTGTCTTTATTTTCTCCCGAAATTAAAGCAACTATACAAAGTTTAGAACGGCTCATGATCAAACATAAGACATTCGTTGTCTGTTATATTTAACAATATATATATATATATATATATATATAATGAACGTTATATTTAGTGGGATGTTTTATTAAACATCGCTGCTTTATTTTTTTTTAATCAGTGAAATTAACATCTGCCGGCCTAGGGATCGAAAGTTTTAGTATAACGTACTTTCCGACAAGCTTCCCTGATTTAAAAGGGAATACAAGTTCTATTCCTGTCAGGATGTATATTTTCTTTAAGACTTTCGATCTCTAGGGTGGTAGGCATTAATTGCACTGATAAAAATAAACACATAAAAAATAATAATATCTATTCAAACATGCTTACACACTTAAGATAACGTTTAAGGTGTAAAAATTTTATTGGATTATAAGAATCCAATAATTGTTCCTCTATAAATTTAGGCGCCTCGGCATAGTTTATGATTAACAGGTTCTGACTGACCATTAATATTATATAGTGAGTTTGATCCACACTGGGTTTCCTATACAAAATGCGACATTAAATTACATTTTAAGGGTTGATGTGCGTTAAATCGACCAAGCAAATCAAACCGACTTGTCTAACAGATTCAGTTTAATCCTCATTTCTTTCAGTCAAATTATATTAATTCTGAATTCGTCAATCTGTGACTTTCACAATTGTTGGCCTTCAATTAAATGCCGAGATTTCCGAGCGAAAATTTCATTTTTAAAACCAACTGCTATTGAATCAATAACAATCGATTTCAGAGGGACAAGTTCAAAAAAATATTTAAAAAAATTTTTTAAAATTAAAAAAAAAAAATCCGGCAATCTTAAGCGCGTATTAATCATGTCGTAAAACAAAACCTGGTATTCATTTTAATTTTCATAGATAACGTTTAATTGCCGGCAAATGCATTTTGAATGAATAAATTTTATGCTCATGAACTGATGGTCGAGTGATGACTGTAGACGTAAGGGTTGGGTTACAAGTCGTCGTTTATGTACCATATACTTTCAGGATCTTGGCTTTCCATGGTATCCCGTCTTTTGACCCGTTACAATCCATTGTCCTGTCATCTATTCCCACAAATCCTCAAGGGGGGTTACTCGCTGCTTCCCCCTATTATTACTTTCAGTATGCCTTGTGTGTATTAAATTTTTCAGTCCCTTTTTTCTCAATGTGTAGCCCAGATAAATCAATTGACTCCTGATTGTAGGCATAAATTTCATTGCAGAGTTACAAGTACCAAGTAATTTTAGTTGGTTAAGAGAATTAAAACTAAACGAACTGAAAGAGCGGAAATTGCTAACAACTTAGGCCGTCCGTTATATTACGTTTCTACACTCCTCTCACTTTTATGTCTGTATCTTCTCGTTATTTTCCTTATCCATTTCAATCTTCATTTGTCGTTCATGCTTTTCTTTTTATCTAAATGTTATACAAACACACACGAAAAATAAATAAATAAATAAAAGGAATGCGCAAATATTTTGTACTTTATCCTTTCTTATTTTGTTTTACTGTTTCTCTCCCTCCATAAAGTATTTTAATGTATCGCAATTTCGTACGACATCGTTTCAATTTGACTCAAATTTCGTGTCCGTCAAAACGAAAAAAAAAAATAAGAAACCCAAAAACAACCACCACCAAAAAAAAAAAAAAAAAAAACAGTTCTAGAATTCCATTTTTTCCCTTAACATCGCTATTATTTTAAATACCTTCTCATTCTCTGCAATGTCTGTTATCTTAAAAAAAAAGTGATTATTAGAATTACAATAAAACTAAACCTGGATGTGAATTTATACATTTTCGCTGTTCTTGAGATTTGACAATAAAAGTGATAAACCCAATTTATAAAATTGTGATTCTTTTAGACATTGTTTATTGGAATGGGTGGCAAAACATCGGCTAATTGCCAGTTGATTCGAACTTTATAAAATGGTAAATAATAAGGACTTCCTTATAGTCGGTTCACATATTTTAATAGTTTAGTAAATGTTTATAAATTTGTAAATAAAATATTTTCATATTTATTTCTTTATGAATTGTTAAATAATAAATATTGCATCTCATTAATTTTGATACAATTATATTTGTTTTTAGAATGTTGGAAATATAAAATTATTCTTGTGAATAAACATTCTAATAAATAAATAGTATTCATTATTTTTGTCTTAAATTCTCAAGAACAAAAAATAAATGTATGAATTCACTTTCATCGTATGTTTAGGTTTTATTACAATTCTAATAATAGCGTTTTAAAACAATGGACCTTGCCGAAGAGAGAAGGTAATTAAAATAACATCGGTGTCAATGGAAAAGACATTCTTTTGACACTGAAAGGCCCAAGTTTGTCCAGAAATTCTTTCATTCGTGACCCGTAAAATATAAAAACGAACCAGAAGAATGTCCAGTGTGAAACCAAACATTATTTGTATGCTACGTTTGCATTGTTTCTAGGTTATTACTTGTTACCATTTTGGCGTAATGTTTATTTTTTGGATAGACAATGCCAAAAATTCCCTCGTTCACCACTTGATCAGGAAGAGAAGAAATATCAAGAGATGACTTAATGTTATACTGATCTATACCTTTCTAATTTCGCCTGTGTGTCTATTTAACTACAGTTTATCACAGTTTCTTTCATAATAGGAAAAAAAAATAACAGCCCTGAATTATCTACCCCTTAAAACCGGGTTCTATATTCTAAGGGATTAATCTAACGAATTTTGAAGCCATCCTAATTAAAAATCAAAACCCCAACCTAAATAGAATAGTATTCACTACTTAAATATACTTAACTAATCCTCCAAATAATAAACACCAACCACCCCCTCCTGATTAATAATAAACTAATCCAACCACATTGTCTTAATACCAAAAATATTATTTACAAAACTAAAATAATAAGCAACATATTTCAAACCAAAACATACAGCTATGATGATGGTTAACGATAACTGAAAGCGCTCGGCAAAACACCATGGACTAGGGTCTTATTTCAACAACTTGGGCCCATATATAAAAGAAAAAAAGATTATTAAACGTAAAAGTTCCGTAATCTTAAACAACATATGCCTTAATATATATGAAATAGTGCTGAAAAGTTTTGACCCACCCGACTTCTCAAAATGTAACCATATAACCGAACAATTTTTAGATTGACTTTTCTATCGGGCCGACAATTTTTCAGCACCCCCTTGTGTGTGTGTGTGTGTGTGTGTGTGTGTGTGTGTGTGTGTGTGTGTGACGATGGTGCAGTGAAATCGTCAAGGTTAGTTGGGAAGTGCTGACAAGTACAAAGACCTAACACTTGGCAGCGTAACTCTCAGTGACCCTTCATAGTCAAAAAAGATGTTTCTGATGACGTTTGCCGGCTGCTCTCTGACAGTGAATTGGGAGCTTCCAGCCCCCCCTTTCATAGATCAAGGATTTTGCAGGATGAAATATGCATCATGACATCCTATTCATTAGCCGACTCCGTCACTCGGCTGTTATACTGTTTGAACTGCTCTAACCTTTATTCTAAATGGAGCCATCTTTCGTTTTGTCAGTCTCTTTCTATCATCACTTTCATCTGGTTCTTTTCTTTTTATTTTTCATTTCTTTCATTACAATCATTCCTAGCTATCTTAGCGTCAATAGTTCAAGAATTCAATTTTCTACTAGTCCCGGCTTTGCAGAAAACGTAGCAAAGAAAGGAATAACAAAAAAAAAAAAAGGTAAAAAATAAACAAACAAACAAAAAAAACAATCTTTCGACGAGGTCGAAACAAAAAGCTGAAGACGTCTGCTGTCAAGCGGATGTAGGAGTCGTATCTGATTTATGACAGATCATCGAGTATTTGGGGATGAGGGGAGGGGGAAGAGAATGATGGGAAGGAAAACTGGGGGGGATAAGTGAAAAGGTAAAAAATATAAATAAAAGTAAAAAAGAGGTAAAATTGGAAGGAAAGAGAAAGAGGGGAGGAAATGCTGAACGTTGAGTGGTTGGTTACGTTCAATGAAGATATGTATTCGGAAAAGATCGAGCAAGAGGAATCTAGAGAGAAGAGAGAAAAGATTACGGATTTGTAAAACAGATCGAAGTGAAAGAGTGGGTTACACCTAAAAATGAGAGTGAGAAAAGAAAGAAAGAGTGAAGATCAAAGAGAGAGGCAGGGAAATATGAATAGCGAGTTAGATAAGCGACGAATAAGGGAATCTGTTCTGTGTATGTGAAGGGAGAGGGATGAACGAAAGTTATGAATGTTTAACAGCGAGCAGAAAAGAAAGAGACTTAAGAAAATAAAACTGAAGGGATAAAATTTGAGAGTTGAAACACAAAGTAGAAGTGAGAGAGAGAGAGAGAGAGATACTTGAGAGAGAGAGAGAGGGGGAGAGATACTTGGAGAGAGAGAGAGAGGGGGAGAGATACTTGGAGAGAGAGAGGGGGAGAGATACTGAGAGAGAGAGAGAGGAGAGAGATACTTGGAGAGAGAGAGGGGAGAGAGATACTTGGAGAGAGAGAGAGAGAGGGGAGAGATACTTGGAGAGAGAGAGAGAGGGGAGAGATACTTGGAGAGAGAGAGAGAGAGAGAGATTTGGAGAGAGATATAAAAAGAAAGAAAAATATGAGAGTGAAATAAGAGTGACAACGAAGCCGGGAAATGTGAGAGACGACGACGACAATAATCAAAGCCTAGTAAATGTGAGAGACGACGACGACGATAATCGAAGCCTGGCAAATGTGAGTGACGACGACGACGATAATCGAAACCTGGCAAATGTGAGTGACGACGACGACGATAATCGAAACCTGGCAAATGTGAGTGACGACGACGACGATAATCGAAACCTGGCAAATGTGAGTGACGACGACGACGATAATCGAAACCTGGCAAATGTGAGTGACGACGACGACGATAATCGAAACCTGGCAAATGTGAGTGACGACGACGACGATAATCGAAGCCTGGCAAATATGAGAGACGACGACAACAATGATACCAGGAAACGTGAAAGAGAGAAAAGAGAGATTGTAAGAAGAAAGTGAAGAGTTTACCAAGAGATTTTTACCAGACGATGTTGTTGACACAACGTCTGCTTGCGTCGGCTAAAATTATATCTTGGATAACAATGTTTTTGTGCGACGTGAAAAACAATCCGGATTCAACTGTCTTCTTTCTTTAGATCGTGATTTCGTGGGTTTTCGAACGGAGAACGTCGCTTAATCTTGAAGTGGGCCTCCGATGAGTGATTTTCGAATTCAATCTTGTCATCTTATGAGGCCCTAATCTCAAATACATTTTTCGCCTGACGAACGGGTCGTCTAAGTTGAAAACTCTAGACATGTACAAATCTCTGATCCTCCGTTCAAAATTAGGTTTTCCGATAGAAGAGGATAAGAAGAAACAAAAACAATAACGATAAAAAGGGGGAAAATAATGAAAAATAAAGTATATAAAAGAAAACTTTTTGTGATGATAATTCAGAAATGATAAAATAGAAAATAACGGACTTAAATCTAAACCCGGTGTACGCGTACATACACACACTATAAAAAACAATAACCAAGATTTTAAATCAATCGGACATTATTATATACGTAAGTATAAATACATACAAATGTTTGTTTTCTGCGTTGACACTGAGATATGTTTATCTGTATGCAAAGCTTTTTCATTAAGCTATCGACGTCTATGTGACTGTTGACGTTTTATTTAAATCTTTCTAGCTTTCTATTGATTGGTCTTTTCTAACTCTTCTCTTTTCCCGTCTCTTTTTCTCCTATCTTTCTTCTATTTCTTTTCTTCTTTGAGTTTTTCTGTCTTTTCTCTATTTCTTCTCTCCCTCCTCTTCTATTCCCATCTCTCTTCTATCTTTTTCTGCTTCCATCACTTCTGCCATCTATTTTACGTGTTATTTTATCTCAATCTCTTCTATATCGTCTACTTTCTTCTCGCTCCCTTCTCCCAGCTCATTTTATAGCCTCTCCTCTCCCAGCTCATTTTATAGCCTCTCCTCTCCCAGCTCATTTTATAGCCTCTTCCCTCTCTCTCTCAGCTCATTTTATAGCCTCTCCTCTCCCAGCTCATTTTATAGCCTCTCCCCTCTCTCTCTCAGCTCATTTTATAGCCTCTCCTCTCCCAGCTCATTTTATAGCCTCTCCTCTCCCAGCTCATTTTATAGCCTCTCCTCTCCCAGCTCATTTTATAGCCTCTTCCCTCTCTCTCTCAGCTCATTTTATAGCCTCTCCTCTCCCAGCTCATTTTATAGCCTCTCCCCTCTCTCTCTCAGCTCATTTTATAGCCTCTCCTCTCCCAGCTCATTTTATAGCCTCTCCTCTCCCAGCTCATTTTATAGCCTCTTCCCTCTCTCTCTCAGCTCATTTTATAGCCTCTCCTCTCCCAGCTCATTTTATAGCCTCTTCCCTCTCTCTCTCAGCTCATTTTATAGCCTCTCCTCTCCCAGCTCATTTTATAGCCTCTCCTCTCCCAGCTCATTTTATAGCCTCTCCCCTCTCTCTCTCAGCTCATTTTATAGCCTCTCCTCTCCCAGCTCATTTTATAGCCTCTCCTCTCCCAGCTCATTTTATAGCCTCTCCTCTCCCAGCTCATTTTATAGCCTCTCCTCTCCCAGCTCATTTTATAGCCTCTCCTCTCCCAGCTCATTTTATAGCCTCTTCCCTCTCTCTCTCAGCTCATTTTATAGCCTCTCCTCTCCCAGCTCATTTTATAGCCTCTCCTCTCCCAGCTCATTTTATAGCCTCTCCTCTCCCAGCTCATTTTATAGCCTCTTCCCTCTCTCTCTCAGCTCATTTTATAGCCTCTCCCCTCTCTCTCTCAGCTCATTCTTTAGCCTTTCCAAGCTCATTCTCTAGCCTCTCTCTTCTCTCAGCTTATTCTCTAGTCCCTTCTTTCTTCTTCTCTCTCTCTTTCTTATCTCTTCTATCTCTTTCTTCTCTTGCATATCTCTCTTAATATCTTTTTCTTCTCTTATCTCTACATCACTTCTATCTTTTTCTCTCGGGACTGAAGAAAGTCTGACAGATCAATAGATTGTGATTCAATTCTTCATTATATCACAAACAAATAAATAAGATTTAAGAAGAACTTTCTCATCTCGGTCGATAATTACCGCCGACAAACAGACCACTCACATCTTTTTGCATTTGATTATACAATTGACATTTACCTGAAAGAGAAATGTTTTAATATTTACGAAGCGTAGTAAGTATGACACAAGGTGGCTTGCATTTCTTCCTCCTGTGAAAACCAGCATATTCAATCTTGTCATTTTATCAGTGTTCGAACACCAGTTATTATCGCCAGCAGCAAGTACGTAACTTCATCAGCACTGAAGCTAGACATTAGTGGCAGCTATTTCCCGAACGGACGTAATTGTAAAGGAAACGAAAAATATAAAATGATCTGCAGAACAAGTCAATTTACAGTTACAGCCGAGAAATACAACAAGCAATACAGCTTCAATTAAGCTATTCCATGTCTAGTCTTTCTCGATATGGAAAGCCTACATAACTAGATTTAGAAGAGAGACTACATTTATATCTGTTTGGAAGGAAAAGTCCTCAAGGTTTCTCAATAAATTTAATGCTCTACAAACCGCGAGAATGTTCCTTCCAGCCAGGTAACTAATTATTGTAAGACATATTGTCAAAGGTGGCACTTTGACGTGGTGTAATGATTAGAAAGCTTGTCTCGTTAGATCAATTGCAACTGAGTAGCGTGTTCGATCTTCACTGGGTGCTCCATACTTTCGGCCTTGTGCCACATCTAAGCTATGCTTAGAAACATCACCATATCATTGTCAAAGGAAATTCTAAATGCCAAATTTCCTGATGAAATTTTCTTAATAGTTAACCGAATTTCTTGAGATGAAGCCTGATCCTGGTTTTGCTTTCGTAGTCTTATTTTTGTCATTATTACACAGAATAGCAGTGAACGCAACAGTATCAAGTTGTCTGAATTTCTTAAGCATTGTCATTAATTTTTGACTGGACTTTCTTTCATATTTTTGCTGCTTTTTATCGCAACTGTCTATTCGTTTGTAAAATCTTCGACCGTTCAAATTGGCTGCAGAGGTCAAAATTAAAGAATAAACTATCAAGAAGGCTTGAAGTCCCGTTCAATATCGTTCGGAGCCTGTTTGATCTATTAAGCTACGAAAGTTCCCAATTCGGCGTCATTCAAATTGCAGTGTATCCAATTTTTGCACCACGCCATATTGCTTGCTACCACTTAGTAGTAGTAGTAAACAATAGTCTTAAATTGTCCCATTTTTTTCGCTAAATTATTTCATTATTATTAATTCTTATTACTTTTTCTTACATCTTATTTTTTCTTTTTTTCGGAAAACAGTTTGTTATTTTATAAGTTAGATTGAATAAGAAGTAATTTATATAAATTTAAATGACACCTTCTGGTTAGTTTTAGTTACGGAAAAAGTAACATGTCAGCCTGGCCACATGTTCTCAAGGATAGAAGACACGAGTTCAAATCTTGTCGAAAACTTTCCTCCATATGGATGGCTAAAAGCCATAAAAACAGACTGAGAGTTCCGACATAAAAAAGACAAAAGAAAAAAAAAATTAATAATGAGGCATTTTTTTTTTATCAACGATTATTTCAAATTAGCATCTTTTTACATTAATTATTTACTATGTTCCGTTTGGCTGAAGTAAGGGAGATAATCGATATGTAGCTTTTTTTCTTTCTATGCGTAGTGACCTGAAGCAAGGCAACATGAAATTAGGAGGGTATAGTGATATGGTTGCTTTGATCGATTACCATTGTTGTGGTTTTCAATTCAACGTTCCGACAAGTGTACTCTTCACTCTCTTTCAGGTGTATTCAGCATTCGATGGTCTTTCCCTCACCAGAAAACCAGAACGTCTTTTACCACGTTCAGTGTTCTAGGAATTGAACTAACGGTTCCACCTTTTTTGTTGTTGATCCAATGGGATTCTTTGTTACAACTATGTTTGAAAATCGAAGCAAGCACCATATCAAAGATTTAAAAAAAATTCCAACGATCCTGGTTTTCTACAGGTTCTTTTCTTTAATATCGGTAAATTGATATAACTTCATAAGAAAGACCCTGGATTGGTTTCCAGAGTTGTCATTCCCCGAGACTTGTTGACACTTAAGTCTAAAGGGCCTAGACTACTCTACTATTCAATCCATATCTGAGAGCCGGAAATGGATTCATCCCATTTCCAAGGATAATAGTGAGAAAGTGAATGCAACATACCCGGGCAGAATTCGAACTCGACCCGCCGATCTCACTTTCTATGCTGATAACCGCCACACTACACACCTATATATATATATATATATATATATATATATATATATATATATATATATATATATATATATATATACACACACACACACACAAACAAAATTCTTACTAATGTTGCTAATTTTGTGGTGCGTTGTCAATTGGTTCATTGTTTGATTGATTCGTATACTACGGATTATCAACCATTTGCAGTTTATTTAAAGCCAGAGAACATTTTTGGATTGTAAGAATTTTTTAATAGGAGATAATGATTTGGTGAAAGGATTTTTACTAATTAACCCATAGCTGGGGGAGAAGATGTGGATTCATAACTTTCCCGAAGGGTATTTGCGCGTAAGCAAATATAACGAGCCTGATTGAAATTGGACTTTGGCTCATTCCTACACCACCCTCACATTCAAAGTTAAAGCACCTGGTATTTCCAAACGGTCACCCTTCTAGGTATTGATCTTGCTTAACTTCGGTGATGTTACGGGAACCAATGTTCCAACGTTATATGGCCGTAAGGCAATACCAATTGCTGCTAGTTTGACTAATATTTCTTTCATCTTAATTTCAGTTGCATTTATCGCAACACTCAGATCGTTATTCTACGGTCGTTAATAAGCAACGCCGTTGATAATCTTTCTAATCGCAAAAGCGAGCAGAATGAATCAGTAAGGCAAACGCTAAATAGACGTGGCAGTATTGTGTTTGCGATGCACAGATGAAATGTTCTATTAATTATTTACCAGCATTTCCCTTCATATCCGGATCGTAAGAGGGAGAGAAAGAGAGAGTTGATGGCCAACAGTTTTATAGGCAGGGGCTGAACCTGGACATTATGAGGTAGACACTGGACAAGGCTGTACGGGGGGAAAGTGAAAAAAAAATGGCGTCGCTTGCTTAGAGTTTCTGATCAATTATTAGTGATGACAAAAACACGCCAGATGATGGGAAATTTGTTTACACAGAGAATATTGAACTAGGAATATGTTCCCACGTCCGAGCAGAGCTCAAAGAGGTGGGGGGATAATATCAAAAAGCTTCTGCATAATAAGTCGGCTGCTATGAAAGATAAACTAGGAACGAGGTTGGCTTGTAGCTGTGTGATGAGAGAATAAGGAGATATTTATTGGCAAGTTTTATTCAAAAGAAGAAATTTGTATGAAAACTTGCGTGGATAGGTTTCGTAATTTTTTTTTTTTTTCATATTTAGAAATAAAACAGAGACTCTGTGCAAACATCAATGGGGATTTTAACTAAAAAGGAGATACAATTATGGAGAGCCATGATCGCCAACGTCCTGAAGAGGCATGTCACATATATGAAGATACTCCCCCATCATCCAAGAATTACTTGTGAATTTGAAACACCGGTTCCCGTATGATCTCCGAAGTTAAGCAACGCCGATCCTGACAGAACAGGGTTCAGTAGAGATAACAAAAAAAAAAAATTATTAAGAGCTACAAAGGACAGTAAATTGTGGCGGGATACCACACAGAGAGGAATGCGCAGCGGAAATTAGGGAAACGAGCCAGAATATAGAAAATATAAAAGTTAAGCCATAACAAAGAACCTTCGTTGGTCATTAACCAAACTTATTTAATGCAAAAACGTCTACCCAAATATACTCTGCCAAGTATCTAGTGCATTTCCCACGAGTGCAGGTGGATTAAAATGATGAATTTTTAAAAACAGCTCTCCCCATTTGAAAGATTAGGGCAACACAATCTTCGAACCACTTACGAGCTTATTATATATATAAAGAAATATACTCTTAAGGTGTGCTATATCTATGGGATAAAGTGCTGAATATCAGAGGTAGAGCGTGTGTAAATATAAAAGTGAACGTTGAAGTCAACACTTAGAGGCGACAGGCTGTTTCATGCTAGACGATTGCGTCTAGCATGAAACGGCCTGTCGCCTCTAAGTGTTGACTTCAATGTTCACTATATATTTTCATATATATATACATATATGAAAAGATTAACTTTTAAATATCAATTTTATCCCGATATCGATGTTTCTTGGTAAAATTTCCAGTATTCAGGGGTTGTGGTTTTAAACGGTATTTTCAATTGTTTCCTATATATATATATATATATATATATATATATATATATATATATATAGATAGAGAGAGAGAGAGAGAGAGACACATTGGGCGCCAACCTTCGTACGATAATTAGCAAGTCATTTTTGAAAAGCAATTTTCTAATGCAGGGGTTGAACCCAATGGGCGCCCCACTAATGTGACCGTGCGCTAAATAAAGCTAAGCTTCACGAATAACTACATAACGTAAAGTAATAGTCAACAAGCTGCTCTTGCAATTTCTTAATACAGACTAAAGAGTTCGATTTTCACTGGGCGCCAGACTAAAGTCGTTTTCCTAAATAACTACACATACACTGAAAACTGATTTGAGTCAAGTGAACTTTTAATCAATTTTCTAAGACCCTAAACATTAATGCTTTTGCTTGATATTACTTGAATTGTTTTAAAAAAAGGAAGCCCTGTCCTTAATTCAGTAGCATAATGACCCCACTGCAGTATTCTCGTGGTAACTTATGCGTCGATCGTTGTGTACTTAACGATTGTCAGTGAACAGAGAACCTTCTGACGGGCCGAACCTCATTGATGATTTTATCAGCTGGACGCCCTAATTTTTTTTTCGCGTTTTGGTTTGTCCCCACTTTCTTGAGAAGCCTCCGTTCACTTGACTCTCTGTGTTGCGGAAGCCATCCGTGCTACACAGTTGCTTAGCGGGAAGAATAAAAAATAAACTTTACAGTTGACTTAGAAATTCACACTGGACATAAAACCCAAGTATTAAACTACCTACCTACCTACAGTTGTGTATTTTTGGCAGCAATCACTCTTTAATGCATGTTTCGTTGAACAAAACCGATAAGGTATGTCTGCTTATTTTTTTTATTAGGTTTTCTTGTATACGTATAAATGTCTTTTCTGAACTTAATGTCTATCGGTTGCGAGTAAAACTCAATTATATATTTCTTTTATATATCCACTCGATTTAGACGGGTAGTCATTTTCTAAGACGCATTGAAGACCTCAATAAAACTGATAGCGGTTTCATGGAATGAATTGATGGATAGATTTATTTTCTACGGCTTATCAACCCTTTGCGGTTTACTTAAAATCAGGAAATATTTTTAGACTAAGAATTTTTTTTGAGATAATGATTTAATGATACATGACTTTATTTATTATTAATTATGGCTGGAGAAGAGGTAGATACCTACCTTTCCCAAGAGCATTTGCTTGGAAGTGAATATTACGAACCCAGCTGGAATTGGAACTCGCCCCCCCCCCCCACATTAACAATTCCGAGCCATTATCTATTGCACCACACGTACGTCCAAGCTTACAACACCTGGTATTCTCAAATCAAAGTACTGACCAGGATCGACGTTGCTTAACTTTGCTGATCGTACGTGGGCGTGATGTGGGCCGAAGTTTTCGTTTTATGTATTTTATATATATATATATATATAATACATAAAACGAAAACTATATATATATATATATATATATATATAGCGCTCTTCTCTTAAATTTCTGCATTTCTTTAGAATTTGTTCTCAATTAACTGACACACGCGCACGCCAAACTTATGATGCACAACGTAATTTTAAAGTTAATATTCATCAAAGCGAATACTTCGAACGTTTTAATAAAAAATACAGAAATATGTAACATTTAAATCATAAGAAAAATAGCATAGGTATGAAAATCCAGTTCAGATAAAATTTTACACTTTATCGGAATCTTCGATTACTAAAAACCCATCATTTATATCTTCATTCAGAAAATTTGGTTGCTATGCCAACATGTGTTTTACGCGCGTGCGCGCACACACACACACACACACATATTATTGAGAAAAGTAAGAGAGAGGGAGAGAAGGATTAATTTACAATTTACTCTACAAAAACAATATGAAAAAATGTTTGACATTTCAGAAAAATAAAGCCAAAATCGGAATCGAATCAGTCAATTAAAAGGAGGTGTATTTTGCTTTCATCTTCACGTGCAGCCAAAAGAAATCTTTTATACGATCGATCAATTTATCATTCTGCTTGAACCATGTATGAAACAGTAGCAAGTTTACATTCAACGCCAGTCGTCCATATTTAATCGACGTAAAGGCCAGAATTAATACTTCTTACGAGTAAGAATCGTGTAACTTAAGCATTGTACTCGCGAGAAGATCATAAATTTTTTTGTAAAACAGTTAGTATATGCTAGATATAAACAGCTATGTCGATTCTTTTGCATTTTAACTTGTAATTTTGAAAAAAGGTTTTAAAAATCTATTATAAATTAAGATTTTGTAAATCCAACAAATTGAGCAAATTCAAACTGTAGCAGACAGATTATGAAAACTGATGTAATGGAATAACCTGTCACCCTCATGAGTGGTTACACTATAGGTAGTAACTACCTATAAGTATCTGTAAGTCAACGGACAACAGAGGCTGGCTGCGACCTGTTCCAGCAAGACGGTCGAACTCTCCGGCTCTGAGCAGAGAGGGACCCGGACGAGGCTCCGCCGAAGGGCAGAGTCTCGTTCGGGGAGGTTGACCAACCCGATTCTGTTTTTACAGTTTCTACGGGCATTTTTTGGCCGAGCCTACGGGCTCGGAATACCCACGTAAAACTCGGCCTTGTGCCACATCTTTCCCTCGTGGGGGGAGGCAAGTAAATATCGCTAGCTGCGACCTGTTCCAGCTAAACAGTCGAACCCGGACGAGGCTCCGTCGAAGGGCAGAGTCTCATCCGGGGAGGTAGACTGACCCTGAACCCGTTTTTACGGGTTCAAATAGGGAATATTTTTGGCCGAGCCTACGGGCTCGGAAACCCACGTTAAACCCTGCCTTGTGCCACATGCAACCCTCGTGGGGCGGGGGTAGCTAAATATACTAGCTGCGACCTGTTCCAGCTATTCAGTCGAACTCTCTGCCTTCAGGAAGAGAGGAACCCGGACGAGGCTCCGCCGAAGGGCAAAGTCTCGTTCGGGGAGGTAGACTGATCGTGAACCAGTTTATACGCGTCCGAAAGGGATTATTTTTGGCCGAGCCTACAGGCTCGGAGAACCCACGCTAAACCCCGCCTTGTGCCAAATGCAACCCTCATTGGGGGTAGCTAAATATACTAGCTGGGATCTGTTGAGTACGACTCAGAATTACGGGCGAACTACGGATCTTCCAATAGTAGCACTCATTACTGGATTGACTTGCGACAACCTTGTGCATAACTGTTACCTTTATTCTTATTGTACTGGTTTTATACAATAAACCTTTATTTTATCCACCTTGCTTTTCAAGTATATATTCCTATTAGGACGGAATATAACAAAAGAGATCCTATATAGTAATCAGTTTTAGACAAAATAAAAACCTCTTTTTATGGGGAAATTATTAATAAGATACGATATCCCTGCTGAGTGGATGCGAACTAAAAAATTAGTTAACCTCTAAGTTAGGGAAATGGAAAAATTACAACTTTTAAAAGCTATTGCAAATTATTCATCTGTAAAGATTCAGCATGTATAATTATTAACTTATTAGAAATTATATACACATCAATTAACTCTTTAGAATTGAGCCGAACGTTTTTCTTTTAAATTTTCGCACGTATTCTGTTTCTCCTATGGCGTCCGAGCTTGAGGTATAAATAAAATAACATATCAAGTACTCAGAGTCGAAATAGTCTCCATAATAATACGAGTAGCAACCGGATGAAAAAGTGCAAGGTAAATTCATTGAGAAATCTTTGTCATAATAAAGTAACGGTATCTATAAGGAGCTATGATCTACGTCCTGAAATAATATATTATTAAATAAATGTCATACACATATAGATCTTGAAGAATATTTTTTTTGGAAAAAGACCTCTAAGTAAAATTTGTGATGAACATTATGCCATGAAAGGTAGCCCAAGATTTGATAATGTTACAGGACATAATCTTACCGGCATAGTTGCGTCCGGTTTGTGTATGTGACAATGTGATTAAGTGCGTCGTCTTTATTTTAGAAAAGAAGAAAACATTGTCAACCTTGAAGTAATGTTAATCCTTTGAGCACAATAATGCTTTTTGTTTATTTGTTCCAAGAAACGTAAAAAAAGAAAACAAATGAAAAAACAAAAAAAAACAAGGTTATCCGCCAGATGGATTATACTCCACCCCCCTTCAGCTTAAGAAGAAAAAATATATGATAAAGACTTTTATAAGTCATGTTAGAGTAGTGCACCCTTATCCTCTTCGGTTTATCCTTCATCCGTCGCCAAAGATTGTCGCCTCTTTGTGGCAGTCAGGGTTAATCATCAGCACGACAAAAAGAGGCTCTGCGTTGCAAGGTCAAAGTCAAGTAAAAGGCTAACCGACTGAAATTACTCCGACGAGAAGGTAACTGGAATTTGGCAGGAGCGAAGACGAAGAAGCAAAGAATGAGCGGGAAATTAGCGAAGAAGGAGAGGAGAGCGGTGCGAAGGAGGAGTGAAAAAAGACCGAGGCAGGAGTGGAGAATGAGCGAAGAAGGACCGAGGCAGGAGCGGAGAATGAGCGAAGAAGGACCGAGGCAGGAGCGGAGAATGAGCGAAGAAGGACCGAGGCAGGAGCGGAGAATGAGCGAAGAAGGACCGAGGCAGGAGCGGAGAATGAGCGAAGAAGGACCGAGGCAGGAGCGGAGAATGAGCGAAGAAGGACCGAAGCAGGAGCGGAGAATGAGCGAAGGAGGACCGAGGCAGGAGCGGAGAATGAGCGAAGGAGGACCGAGGCAGGAGCGGAGAATGAGCGAAGAAGGACCGAGGCAGGAGCGGAGAATGAGCGAAGAAGGACCGAGGCAGGAGCGGAGAATGAGCGAAGGAGGACCGAGGCAGGAGCGGAGAATGAGCGAAGAAGTCGCAGAGAGCAGAGGAAGAGTGAAGAATGAGCACGAGAAGGCGCGAAGGGGTGGAGAGCGAAGAAAAAAGCAAAAATTCTCGGATGAAAGTTACAGAAGACCGAACTGAAGCAAGATCATCGTTAAGTTTTCCAAGAGGAAGGAAGTACAAATATTTCGTCTTTGGTTTCAACGGACTTTAAATTGTCGGTTGAGTTTTTTTTTATTCCTAGCCTCTACGTTTATCTCTAAAGTAATCGATTGGCATAGATTTGTGCAGATGAGCTGACACCTTAATTGGCGCGAAAGTTTTTGAATTTACTCAAATCAACAGCGATTGGCTGAAAATTCTCCTTTCATGCTCGTTTTCTACTACATCCGCAAATTTTAAATCTTAGATTACATTTTCGGCGACTTTTCCCTTTGAGCCTTTAGCCATATTGATCCCCTCTTTATGTGGCTTTTGATATACTTCTAAAATCTTTACACAACGTATTTCAATTATTAAATTTTGATTTTCACTAAAGCAAAATCCCCCACCTTTTGGTAAATAATTTTCTATGCAGTTACTCCCTCAAAAAAAAAAAAAAAAAACGTACGGCTGGCTGCTCGTATCCGAGAATGCCTACCTGATAGTGATTATCTAATCCCTGTTGCAAACTTTGGCTCAGGCACATTTATGTTTGTCTATCACTGACAAAGCTAACCTGAGTTTTATACTGCAGCGATGCTGAGCGGACTTTAGTTACGGTTTTCTGGAAGAGAGCACATAATCTCACGTCATCAGTAGACAAACAACGGAAGTAGGCTGAAACCTTCGGTCACAATGGCTATTCTCCCTCTCCAGATTCACTCACAGGACTTGGGTCAAATTTAGGTTTTCAGGCACTTTCCAGTGAAGTCATTTGGTCACATTCCTGACAAGTCAACCATGGCGTGATTCAAACACGGGTCTTATGATCGGAATCCACGAAAAATAGGATATTTTAAACCAGCAAAATTGATATACCAGGTGTAAAATTGTTCATCCCACGAAATGTTTAATATCTAAAAAAGCCACTAAACTAATTGAGTTTCTTTTTTCCAGCTTTTCAGATAAGTCATTTAGCCATCTTGACACAGTTTGTCGTAAGAATCGCTGAAAAATCCTTTGAGTTATTCAGGTAGAAAGAGGTTAAAATAGTTTAGTGTCGGCCCCACTATGTCTTCCCAACTGGGCAATGGTGAGCGGGAACAGATCATTCAGACCTTCAGTAATGGTGCCTACATTCATACTCTGGCTTCCATCTTCAAAGTCCATTCAAGAATCATCAAGAGAACGGAGAATAAGTTTTAAAAAAAGGGAACAGTAGAGTGGAAAACTGGATCAGGAGGTCATAACAGGAAGAGGGATCATCATTTCAACTTAGCGCTAAATATATTCTTAGTGTTCAAATTAGAGTCCAATCGTGTTATAAAAACCTCAGAAAGTTCCAGTAAGATATCTTTAATAATTTCTAAGATACAACAGTTCAGAGCTTAACCTAACAATTAGACAATTTTGCTGTTACACGAGGTATGTAAGATTTATAATAAACTCGTAGACTGTCTCATTTCGCTAATTATTTTCCTGGAAATGTCTTTCTGCATTTGGTTTTAATAGATAAAAACCAAAAAATTTAACTATTTTTCTTCACAATGTTCAGTATTAGAAATGTGTGTTTTTAAAGTAGAGATTATCATTCATTCGAATACTTTTTAATATTTAACAAACATAACCTAGTTTGGCCCAAGACCAAAAAGAGTGGGTTACTAAGTGAGAGTGATCTGAATGCAGCACACTTTTAGCCTTGTGCAAGTTAGCGAAAAATTCATGGCCCAACTACGTTTATTTTTCGACGTGGAAGGAAACTACGTTTATTTTATATTATTTTTTTTTAAGAAAAGGAGGCGTGGGTGGTTAGGGGTGACAGACGGTTTAAACTACTCAATTGTTGTCTGGATGAAAAGAGCGCTGAAAAAAACTTTTAGCGAGTCAATAAAAGTTAACTCCCTTTACTTTTTGTTATTTTTTTTTCACATTTCCCCCCTACCAGCACCCAACGTCGCCACAATTTTATCTTGTCTTTCTTTAACGATCTTTCTATTGTTTATTGCTGCGTTGCCTGCTGTCCGTTTTATGTGGGTACTTAAATACAGAGATAATTTCCAACCAAGGCTCAAGTAATTCTGATCTGATTAACCTTAAGGAAATATTCTGTTTTTTTTTTCTTAAATCCTGATTAGACACCCCCCTAAGAAAAAAAGCTCTTTAGTTCTAAGTTCTATTTTAAATGTCTATACGATTTCTCCATGTGTATTTCAAAGGTTAATTTCTTTAATGGGATATAATAATGCACCGTAAAACTTTTCTGTTTCGTAAATATATAGATAACTTATATTAATATACACAGAACTATCTTGTAAATCACTTTATATATGACAGGAGAAAAAACACTATTTTCAGCAGGAGAGGGAGGACTAAATGGCAAAAGAAAAAAAAAAAAGAAAAAAAAGAGAAAAAAAGGATTTATATTGTACTAATATTCAAAATTTATTCCTTCGAGTAAAGATTTCGGAAGCATTCCCAAAAGCAACATGAAAAGAAAATTAACATACACACACACACATATATATATATATATATATATATATATATATATATATATATATATATATATATGACACAGGGTGATTGAAAATTAACTTCCTATTTTAAAATACTTATAATTTATTTATTAGCTATAATTTTTACAAGTGGATGCGAGTGGAAAGCGTTTAACACGAGGTTTTATTTAAAATTCGATATAGGCACCAGATTTCGGTATCAGCTTCTGGCGCTGCCCAGGAATCGAGTCAATTTATTTCACCATGAACACTTGTGGTATGGAAGACCTAACTTCTTGTATGCACCCTTCAAGTTTTTCCAAAGTCTTGGTTTGGCATAATAGACTTACTCCTTTAACCAACCCCAAAGAAAAAACTTACAAGTCAGGACTCCTGGCTGGTGACTTCTACATAAAATAGGAGTTACTTTTCAATCACCATATATATATATATATATATATATATATTATATATATATATGTGTGTGTGTGTGTGTGTGTGTGTGTGTGTCTCAATAACAGGTTCCAGCAAAAGGCTGCCAAAAATTAAAAAATAAAAGTACAATATAAATAAGATTTAAAAGTTGCTGACGTAGTAGAAAGCAAATCACAAGTTATCGGTTTGAGTAAATTCAAAAATACATTCGAGCTTGTATCCCCCGAAAACAAATACGAGACTTTGCAACAGATCATCGTCAGTCAATCAATAAACAAATCTACACCAAGCGACCCGCTTTGAACGAAGAAAGAAACGAAGCGGATAGAGCTCAAAAGACTCCCTGGCAACTGAAAGTACATGTCAGCTTCTCAAAGTCAATACGTTTTAAGCGGCTTGTAATTGATTTTCTCCTGTAAATTGTGAGTAATGTATGAATGTGTAATAATTTTATCTATATCAGACATTTTCATTTCTAAGATCGTTTCAAATATTAAGCCTGTTTACAGTGAAAAGATACAACAAACAAACAATTCCTATACACACTGACATACAAAAACTCTTGTAAAAATATAAATAAATTGCAGTTTTAAATTTTGACAATCATTGGAAATTTATTTACTATATTAATTGTGACTATAACCAATCATTAGCGTCAATACAAGTTGAAAAAACATTTGTTTATTTATGATTATTTGAGAAAGAATTTTGTCAATTAAAAATTGATTGATTCGTTTTCTACGGTTTACCAACCCTTTGCAGGTTATTTAAAGCCAAAAAATATTTTTAGATTGTAAGAAATTTCTTTTGAGATAATTTAGTGATGCGAGTTTTACTAATTAACCCATGGCTGGGGGGAGAAGAGTTGGGGTCATACTTTACCCACTTAATTTGCAGTTAAGTAAATATAACGAGCCCAAGTGAAATTGGAGCTCAGCTCTCACATTAAAAATTTCGAGCTATTGTCTATTACACCACCCGCGCATCCAAGTTTACAGCACCTGGTATTCCCAAGCGGTCACCAATCAAAGTACTGACCAGGATCAACCTTGTTTAAGTAAAGGAACCTCTGTGAGAGTGTGTGTGTGAGAGAGAGAGAGAGAGAGAAATAAATATTGCGTGATTATTAGGTAGATATAAAATCCTGTTGGCTTCAAGTGATAATATTGTGAGCGTGAACATTGGCATTGCCCCTAGAGTCTTTAATATCCTGAAACAAAGGCGACCAAAGAAAAAAATGTAAAGAAAAGACAAGTCAAAATGCAATCAACTTACCTGTCGATGATAACGGGATCTGACGGTGTTTCGTTTCTGTTTCCACAACTTTTTTTGTCACAGCATCGACTAAAAGGAAAAAAAAAAAAAAAAAACGAACGACACATTAAAGAATCTAATGTAAATATATAAGAATTGAAACGAAAATATCAATACAATCGCTTCATATTATCGAACAGTTTTCAATTACATTTATTTTCCTTAGTATTTTCTTAATTTATTACATTTGTATCATAACTGTATGCAAATTAAAATAATAGTAAATACGAGTCAAAATTAGTATTAATAGATTACAAACATTTATATAATAAAAAGTGAATATAAAAGTAAATAAAAGTCAAAATTTCTAAAAGTATTGACAATGTTTCATACCCTAAAAAAATGAATATGAAATCGAATACTAGTCAAAATTATTAATAATGGTTGACAGTACTGGACTAAAATTAAACAATCTCCTCGAACCCAATAAACTGGGTAAAGTTTAAAATGGCTGGTTATAGTAAAAATAACAATTTGAATACATTTTTTCAATTAACTGAATTTTGGGGAAAATTGATTGTCATACGAAACATAATATGAGGTAATCTGCTAAGGTATTTGCGTGTGTTCACAGATTGCGACTAAAAGCTCAGACTGGTGGTGTCTCTTGACTTGAAAAATACGTACAATGCAATCTTTATTGTCCATCTACACGTATATCGCACTAGGCCAAGTTTAGTAAATATAAAGGAAATGCGGCGTTTTGTTGAACAAGGATAAAATTAGAATAAAAAAATCAATAATTAAAAGAGGAGGAAGGAGAAGTAAAAAAAGAGAAAAAAGAAAAGAGAAAAAAGAGAAAAAAGAAAAGAGAAAAAAGAGAAAAAAGAGAAAAAAGAAAAGAGAAAAAAGAGAAAAAAGAGAAAAAAGAAAAGAGAAAAAAGAGAAAAAAGAAAAGAGAAAAAAGAAAAAAGAAAAGAGAAAAAAGAAAAAAGAGAAAAAAGAAAAAAGAAAAGAAAAAAGAAAAGAAAAAAGAAAAAAGAAAAGAAAAAAGAGAGAGAAAAGAAAAAAAGAGAGAAAAAAGAAAAAAAGAGAGAAAAAAGAAAAAGAAAGGGAAAAAATGGGGTTAATTGGATTTGTTAAAAACAGCTGGAACTAGACTAAATATTTCTCTAACACGACAATGAGCAATTGCCTCGATTGAATGACGTACTGAAAAAAGAAACCATTTTTCATGGAAAATAAGTTGCCTTGTGATTCTGTGTGATGCAAATACGACAGAACCAGTGATCATAAATCTAATGTGGAAAGTTCTGTACGAGAAGTATTGAGAATAATCACCTTCGCCATTTGACACTCCTGTCTCATCAATGTTTCCAACAAGTTGAAATATCAAACAATTTTACGTTTTGATATCAGTTTCGATGAAAGGCAGTATAAAAAGTTTAGAGAAAGGCAAGAAAATGTTTTGATGACTGTATAATGAAGCTATGAATTTAGATGAATAACCAGAGAACGACTGAGGACACATTAATTATACTATGAATTAACATTAAAAAGAGGTTTACATGAAAATGCTGAAAACCTTTCCATTGACCTAATATGAATGCTTTTACAACTCATTAATAATGCTAAAAGATTTTATGAATTTTGACAAAACATTGCCGGAAACATTTGCATCTACCTAACATGACGGAATGAAATCGTATAGGATTTCCATAATATTTTGAATTTAAGAGTTCTTAATTAGAATAAAAGAAAAATATCCTACGAATTCAATCAGCACTAAATACTATGAGGAATTTACTTAACTTTTATAACAAAGATCATAAAAAAATGAAATGAAGGCGTGAAAACTAGTAAAATGTCGAATGGGAAAAACTAAACTTCCCAGATTTTTGAATACGAGTTGCTTTTTATCAATACATTGATTGGTTCTACTCAGATCTTTGAAAGTAATCTATTGTCACCGTATTACAGAGTGATTAGTATAAATATACACATCAAATTGTTTACGCGTTTTATCTGCAAGATATAAAGATCGGAAGTTACTGGTGCGCATGCTTAAAAGATTATGAGATTCCACCAGATAACACTACGATAATTCAATAAGTCCGTAGTTTGACAATTATTATTCGAATTTTAGTTGGTAGCCTGACAATTACTAGCCAAATTTTCGTTATGAAAATGTCGGGTTAGTCCTCATTGACAACGAAATAGTTTTTTTTTTTTAAAGCATTTCGCCCCAAGCAAGGCAAGAGTGCCACTAGCAAGCAGGGGGTTACGGAAAGTGAAAGTGAGAGAAAAGAGTGGGTGCAGGGGCGATTGAGGAAAAGAAAAAAAGGACAGGGATCAAAGCAACAGAAGATTTACGTTGCATTTAAATTTTTGAGGATTGTAATTATCAGGGAAGCAAATTAGAGAAAGGGAATTCCAATGTCCGGAAGTACGAAGAATGAAACTGTTGGAGTAGAAGTGGCGGTTCCATTTAACTATTTCAACAGTAAAAGGGTGGGACCTAGATGCCAGTCTAGTAGCACGCTTAAATTCATGTAGTCGGGGCACCAAGGGAAAAAGATCGTCCGAGCAGTAGCCATAATAATATTTATAGAAAAGACAGAAGGAAGCCACATCACGTCTGTGAGAAAGTGAAGTCGAGATACCAATTCAAGACCGATTACATTACAGATCCTTTGGGCAGAAAAAATATTTCTTGTTTAAAATAAAGTTTTTTTTTGTTTTTTTTTAAGTCTTAGCTTCACTCAGTTTGGAGGTTATGTCTACCTAACATGACAGAGGCGGAAAGAAGGATCGAGAAAATAATGTAAAAAATGTCGAAAACCTACCTGCACATAATTTCATGTGTTAATAGTACCCGACACATTTCAGGGTTTTTGTCCTGGCCTTCATAAACAATGGCCTAAAATGAAGAAACATTTTTAAAAGGTTAAAAATACAATTAACAAAATACAAAAAGTAAAATTTTTGATTTGAAATTACTATAGAGGGCTCACGAGTTGCAAATAATATATTGTTAAGAGAAAAAAATAAAAATAAACAAAAGCAAAAAAACGCTCACTGTAAATATCAGGAAATAATTTATCTTTTACTTATTAGGAATAGAATGTATTGAGAAATCGTATTTCGGTACATTCCTCTACTAGGTACTTAATCAAGAAATTTAAATAGGAATTAAAAAAAAAAGGTTTATTAATCAAGCGATAAACGCATGAAAGTGTGCAAGGCTAGTGGGGAAGGAATAACTCCGAGAGAGAGAGAGAGAGAGAGAGAAAAGAATCCTATATATATATATTATATATACACACACACACATTTTATATATATATATATATATACACACACACACACACACATTTTATTTATATATATATATATATATATTGTGTGTATTTAGGCAGCATTTTTTCATTCATACATGTTTCATTAAATAATATAGACAAGTGTTGTCTATTTATTTTATGTAAGTTCTTTTCATATCGTCTGATAAGCTTAATAACATTATCATTAAACAATGAAAGAAAATCACAATATTGATACATATTTTTAATCCAATCTAAGCTTTCAGCTTACATAAGCCATTATCAAAGATGACAATTACACAATATATTAAGCAATACACGAACAAGAAATTGATGATAGTCTGTTTTTGTTTACATGGATGATTTCCAAGCAACGATAAACACGTGCATTTAAAACGCTGAAAGCGAAAATCGCACAACAGCTCATGACGTCACACATGACCACGAGAGAGTGAATCCGATGAGTATTGAGTATGGAAAGCCGTTGGTATGAACCAATGGCTTCTGTTACAAATTATAGGCATTTAAGGATATTTTTGGAGATTTCATAGTTTATTTTGTTCAGGTTAGGTTTCAACTGTTTTATGTATATAGCTTCAAGAATTTTTAGTTTTTGTTTATTGTTTTCATGTTTAAGTATAGTTGTGTTTTCGACGAGGATTTTCCGGAATTGTGTATGTGGCCAGGCATGTTGTTTTAAATGCCTAAAAATGTTAAAGTTATCATTCAAATGTAGTGTCAAGCGTCGTGAAAGCGAGTTTGTGGTGTGACCAACATAGATATTATTTAGTTCGTAGGAGATACAATCTCCCAAAGGGCACCTGAATTTGTAAACTATGTTGTTTTTTTTTCAAATCGCTAACCGGGGGAGAAGAATCATTGCGAATAATTGAGTTGGATATACTAGATTTAGTGTAGTATATAATTTATATAATTTATATATATATATATATATATACACACATTCAGTTGGAGCAGTTTAAGTTTAAAGTCAGCCCACCCGAAAATCAATATTAGTAACAACAATTGGGTGGAACTGAGGCACATCCCCGAATGGTGCGGGGTTAACTTGAATGGGAGTGGCCCTGAAAAGTTCCGTTTTTGCGTTCTCAATCTTGCAAGGCGGGAACCTCTTCCATGGACCGTCATAATAATAATACACGATAATTTTCATTTATAATATAATTTTTTTTTATAATTCTAATAATCTTTTGCGTTAGATTTCAACTGTCTAAATTAATTGTACGTCGTTTTTGTTTTTTATTTTTTACAGACATTAAATTTTGCTTTTGATTTTTGCGCAAAGAGTAAAAAAACAAAAAAAAATCAGTTTTTTCGATTTTTCACCTTCAAGGTTGTAATTTTTTCCATCGAATTTGGACTCAAAACCGGCTCTGAAGAATTATCTATCAAACAAAAAAATTAATCGAAATCGGATGAAAACTGTGGAAACGTATAAACAACATCCGATCACACACATACATATATACATACACACATTTTGAGAATTATAGAATATATATCTTTGAGAGAGACAATAAATGATTCAAATGTTGAAGTAAAGAGACTGAACAGAAAAATGAAATTTATTGGCACTACAGAGGGAAGAATACAAGACATGAACAATTGGCAGGAAAAACCAGAACAAAGACAAATGACCAAAGAAGGGCAACTGGGAATATTATTATTATTATTATTATTATTATTATTAAGAGATCAGCAACAAAATAACAATGACAGCAACGGATGCAGACGACGACAAAGGGCATTTTGGATGTCAATATCGTGTTTTGATGTTCCTGCAATGAAGTCGGGCTGTTAATGTGAATGTCACTGACCCTGTGTGGGGCTAAGCCAAACCCTTCCTTCTGTCTGAAAGTGCCATTGACGGACAGATCCTAAAGAAAACGGTCGACAGATGGCGACCGGCGCCTGGTGACTGGCGGCTACCTGCTCCATGCTCCCATTACGAAGAGGACAGGGTAGATGGAAGGCAGGAGGAATAGGAGGTGCCATTGCACTGGAAAACCTCCAGATTTATAATAGATGGCCACCATTTCCATCTCTGGATCGCTCATGCAACTTTAATAATTTTGCTTAATCGCAGCAAGTTTGGCTATATATTCTGTGAACGTTTAGTTCTTAACGATAAATTGGGATCTACATTAGAATAATAATGGCCTGAATTCACCTATTAAGAAGTTTGTTCCCGCGTTAAGTAAGGCGGTGTCGTTCTTGTGATTCAAAGTAAAAAAGATAATCGACATAATAGAATAAGCTAACCAAAAATGAAAGATGATTAAGAAAGTATAAATGAGAGAGAGGGGAAAAAGAGAGAGAGGGGAAAAAGAGAGAGAGGGGAAAAAGAGAGAGAGGGGAAAAAGAGAGAGAGGGGAAAAAGAGAGAGAGGGGAAAAAGAGAGAGAGGGGAAAAAGAGAGAGAGGGGAAAAAGAGAGAGAGGGGAAAAAGAGAGAGAGGGAAAAGAGAGAGAGGGGAAAGAGAGAGAGAGGGGAAAGAGAGAGAGAGGGGAAAAGAGAGAGAGGGAAAGAGAGAGAGAGGGAAAGAGAGAGAGAGGGAAAGAGAGAGAGAGGGAAAGAGAGAGAGAGGGAAAGAGAGAGAGAGAGGGAAGAGAGAGAGAGAGAGAGGGAAAAGAGAGACGAGAGAGAGACAAGGGAGAGAGAGACAAGGGAGAGAGAGACAAGGGAGAGAGAGAGGGAGAAAGAAGGGAGGGAGAGACAAGGGAAAGAGAGAGAGAGAGACCCTAACTTACTTGTAAAATACATTTTTGTATTAATGTTGTCAACTTTCATTTTCGCACATGTTTCAAACATAATCTAACAATCATCTTACGCGGAAAATATTATAAATTCGAATTTCAATGCTCACGTGATCTGAATCATTTGACTAAGTTATATCCCATTTTTTATTATAGCTAAGGGGAGGCAAAGACTGTATTATTGCCAGTTTCTCGAACTAATATTTTTTTCTCGCTGTCATCTTTTTTTTCGGTTACTTTCTTTTATTTTGTTGTTGTCAAACAGCGCTCCACTTCATATAGTACACTTATATACATGTCTTCCCGTACCAACTCGCTATTATTCCACTCTACAGCCCCCCCCCGCAAAAAACGCTATTTTTCTCGTCTTTCTTCTCTAACACCCCACGTCAGCCCCAACTCTTGTGCAGTTGTTTCTTTTTGTCTTGACATTTTTCCGCTGACAAGCACAGACCGGATGTATTAATGAAATATTCAGAGTTGCAACTATACAAAAGCGAAGCAAGTTTCACGCATAAATTTCTAATTATGCAGAGACCGCCGTCGCCGTCATCGGCTGCCGATCGGTTTCCAGTTGTTTGAAGTGGGTGTGCCAACCCGACTGTCAGCTCGTCAGCCAGCCGTCGGTCAGGGATGGCACTCGTGTGTGCGCGACGTGGAGAGAAAAAAAAAATGAAAAAAATAAAAATCGATAGCTTCGCGCTCGACTGCCGTTTCAATGGAGCCGAATGTAAAGACAAGAAATTGTCGATTACTGATCTGAGAGAGGAGAGATAGAGAGAGGAGAGATAGAGAGAGGGGAAAGGAGAGAGAGGAGAGATAGAGAGAGGGAAAGGAGAGAGAGGAGAGATAGAGAGAGGGAAAGGAGAGAGAGGAGAGATAGAGAGAGGGAAAGGAGAGAGAGAGAGAGGCGAGAGAGAGAGGGAAAGGAGAGAGAGACAGGCGAGAGAGAGAGGGAAAGGAGAGAGAGAGGGGAAAAGGAGAGAGAGGCGAGAGAGAGAGAGGGGAAAAGGAGAGAGAGGCGAGAGAGAGAGAGGGGAAAAGGAGAGAGAGGCGAGAGAGAGAGAGGGGAAAAGGAGAGAGAGGCGAGAGAGAGAGAGGGGAAAAGGAGAGAGAGGCGAGAGAGAGAGAGGGGAAAAGGAGAGAGAGGCGAGAGAGAGAGAGGGGAAAAGGAGAGAGAGGCGAGAGAGAGAGAGGGGAAAAGGAGAGAGAGGCGAGAGAGAGAGAGGGGAAAAGGAGAGAGAGGCGAGAGAGAGAGGGGAAAAGGAGAGAGAGGCGAGAGAGAGAGGGGAAAAGGAGAGAGAGGCGAGAGAGAGAGGGGAAAAGGAGAGAGAGGCGAGAGAGAGAGGGGAAAAGGAGAGAGAGGCGAGAGAGAGAGGGGAAAAGGAGAGAGAGGCGAGAGAGAGAGGGGAAAAGGAGAGAGAGGCGAGAGAGAGAGGGGAAAAGGAGAGAGAGGCGAGAGAGAGAGGGGAAAAGGAGAGAGAGGCGAGAGAGAGAGGGGAAAAGGAGAGAGAGGCGAGAGAGAGAGGGGAAAAGGAGAGAGAGGCGAGAGAGAGAGGGGAAAAGGAGAGAGAGGCGAGAGAGAGAGGGGAAAAGGAGAGAGAGGCGAGAGAGAGAGGGGAAAAGGAGAGAGAGGCGAGAGAGAGAGGGGAAAAGGAGAGAGAGGCGAGAGAGAGGGGGAAAAGGAGAGAGAGGCGAGAGAGAGGGGAAAAGGAGAGAGAGGCGAGAGAGAGGGGAAAAGGAGAGAGAGGCGAGAGAGATGGGAAAAGGAGAGAGAGGCGAGAGAGAGGGAAAAGGAGAGAGGCGAGAGAGAGAGGAAAAAGGAGAGAGAGGGGAAAAGGAGAGAGAGGGGAAAAAGGAGAGAGAGGGGAAAAAGGAGAGAGAGGGGAAAAAGGAGAGAGAGGGAAAAAGGAGAGAGAGGGAAAAAGGAGAGAGAGGGAAAAAGGAGAGAGAGGGAAAAAGGAGAGAGAGGGAAAAAGGAGAGAGAGGGAAAAAGGAGAGAGAGGGAAAAAGGAGAGAGAGGGAAAAAGGAGAGAGAGGGAAAAAGGAGAGAGAGGGAAAAAGGAGAGAGAGGGGAAAAGGAGAGAGAGGGGAAAAGGAGAGAGAGGGGGAAAAGGAGAGAGAGGGGGAAAAGGAGAGAGAGAGAGAGAGGGGTAAAAGGAGAGAGAGGCGATAGAGAGAGGGAAAAGGAGAGAGCGGAGAGAAAAGAAGAGAGAGACGAGAGTGAGGGAAAAGCAGAGAGAGGAAAGAGAGAGAGAGAGAGAGGAAAGAGAGAGAGAGGAAAGAGAGAGAGAGGAAAGAGAGAGAGAGGAAAGAGAGAGAGAGGAAAGAGAGAGAGAGGAAAGAGAGGAGAGAGAGGAAAGAGAGGAGAGAGAGGAAAGAGAGGAGAGAGAGGAAAGAGAGAGAGAGGAAAGAGAGAGAGAGGAAAGAGAGGAGAGAGAGGAAAGAGAGGAGAGAGAGGAAAGAGAGGAGAGAGAGAGGAGAGAGAGAGTGGAAAGAGAGAGAGAGAGGGGGAATCGACGGAAGAAAATGGAATAAAAGGAAGTTTCGGTTCCTTTACGGATTGAAATCTACATTATAACTATAAGAAGATCCTGAAAATTTTTGACACGCCCAGAAGTGTTTCTAAATTCGGTCAGATTTGGTGAGGGAAAGTGAATCGATCTGAAAATTTTTTAGCGCCCTCTCGGATGTACAAATCTCCGGGAAACATTAAAACGTCAACATGCACGAGAAACAAGTGAACAGAATATTTTTTATAAGACATGTAATGAAAATTATATTATTTTCCCAACGACTGTTCAAAGTAAGCCGGGATATTTATTAATCAATGTTGCTGAACAGTCGTTCGATTTTCTTCAATGAAACATTTTAATTATCATTAAATTTTGATTCGCTTTCAGCTTATGTTTTTACTTTTTATCGCAGCCCTCAACTCGTTTATAAATGCTACGAGCATTAAGTTAGAAGCATACATCAGAAATAAAAATCATTTGATCTGCAAGAAAATATTTGAATAAAGTTTTACGAATGTAAGCAGCTAAAAGTTGAACATATTAATATTGGCTAAGGACATGAAAGCAAATACCAAATTTAACTAAACACCACAGATAAAAAGTAAGTCTGTCGACGAAGTATATAAAAAACTATTTTCTGAATAATAATTTTTAATAATGAATGTTGAGCTACATTGGATGTATATGATAGCTAGACTCTAAGATGTGTTTCCTTCGTGGAAATAGTCAACCAATACGATGTTAGAAAACACCTGAAGGTAAGTTATGGCTTAGCTTCGAAATTATAGCTTCCTTCAAAAGTGATGAGAAAAGTGCTAAGAGAAATGCAAGAAATTAATATCATTTCTTGGACAAAACGTCTTTTGAGTGGTAGAGATCACATTCACATATAGGTTGATAAGGGCGTATATTAATATGTAAAATAATACCAACTGATTCAAGTATATTGGATACTGTGTTAAATAATGCTTCTGCAGCCGATATATTTAGGATTTATTTATAGAGACAAATTTAGGTGCAATTTATTAGTCTGAGTCATAAATTATTTTCGCCTTTATCAATTTTATTCTTAAAAAGAAAAAGTACAATCAGACTTTATTCAATTATGTATTCAGTTATTTGGAAAAACTTGTTGCCACTTATCAGACATATTCGATAGCTTTTGAGTAACATTTCGAAGCTTTTGATAGGAAAAGGTTTTCCGCGAACTCTTGCATCTAGTTTTCATTAGAGAAAAGCATTTTGCAAAAATCGATAAGAAAGTAATAATCGGCTAGTGCAAGACCGGGTGATTATGATGGCTAGGATCGAACCGACAACTCCCGTTCCAATATTTTTTTCCTGTGTTATTCTTGCAGTGGATAGTCTTGTGGGGTCATGGAGAACAGCATTTTTCCTATAGACTGATACGCTTTTCGACCAGAACTTTATGGACACGTTGCACCTGCTGGTCGTATAAATGTACATTTAGTGTTTCACTGCGTTTTAAGAGGCCTAAAGGAATATTAACCCGACTATGCTATTGCACACACTACATTACTTTTCTCTCACGGAGCGCCGCTTTTTGGGGTCGCTTGTGGATATTTATTTTTGTCATTTCATTATGCTTTAAACATTGTCATATTTTAATGTATTCAAAAGTTATTCTTAAATATCACGTATAATAGTTAGGATGGTACATTTATCATTACAAGTGGTCCACAAAAATGAGACTTACGACTTTATGACTAAACTTAAATTGTAGGTAATAAAATCATAGGTCACTGCAAATCTAATAAGTTTATTTTTGATGTTTAACCCCCACCCGGCCTAAACGTGTATATATGGTTTTAATGAAAGTGTCTTTTCAGACACGGACGAATAACAATAATATAACGTTAAAAAAAATCAGCTACAGACGTGTTTATACGTCCATCTTGATTCTTTTTATGCCCTTCTGAGCTAGAAACGAGTCCAATTGTCAACTGATACGTCTGGTAGAGGTGGTAGCCACCGCTCGAGTACTTCAAAGTACCTCAGATTCTTAGTTACTATATTAAAAACAAATAAAAAATTCGTCTGAAAATGAAAATTTTTCCCAAAATAATTGTCGTGGAAGGGGTTAAATATTATATCCTTAATAAAAGTTATTAAAATATTGTATGAAGATAGATATGATGAGAAACTAAAAAGATGTACGGCTCATATAATTCTATCGCCAAAATCGTAATATCGGTTGCTTAATATCAATCCTATTTTGAAACCATTGAGTTGCATAATAAAATATGACAGCCTATCTGGTCGATGGCAGGAATGTTAATTTTTGATCTTTTAACGTCGAATAATCACCCAAGTCTTTAGCCGGTTTTAAAACTAAATATCGCACTGCTGCTCAAAAAATAAACTTTAACAGCGTCCTCACTGCAGAAGGCCTTTTATTTTATAGAATGAAAGATGTGGTGGTCACTTTGTAGAAACAACATTGTTTTACAAAAGCACAGGAGGTTTAAAGAGATGGAGAGAGAGAGAGAGAGAGAGAAAAGTGTCTGTGTGTATAGAGACTGACACTTAAATGAAGGAGTGGCTGGTGAGAACGTGGGCGGTAAATCTACACCGACTTGGGGTCGGCCTTAGATTTTGCTATTCAGATTTAGCAGTAGGTGGTAAAAGACACAAAAATCTTCAAACAGAGCCGATCGCACGGTTGGGGCAGGCGTCTCTGTTACCCTCTGTCAAAAGACACTACTTGGCACAGGTTTCTTAAAGACTTTTGCATCATGTGTTTATCTCACTTGTGTGATTAAATGAACGCTATATTTTTGTGTTTGTGTGTGTGTGGGGGGGCGTATTGTGGTTTCTGTTTACTGCTTTTCTCTACCTTGCCAACCAAACACTACTAATGAACCACCCCTCATTGTTCACTTTACGGAGGGAGACGCCACAAAGGGCCACGTGATGCAATCTTCTTCTATACGTCGTGTCACTTCTTGCCTATCCTGAACGCTCAAACACCGCATATTAGCCTTCTACTTTGAGTAGCTCTTGGGCCTTGTATTGGTCATTAGTATGAAACAAAAAAAAAAATTCGAAAGGAGCTGTCTGTCTGATGTCGTACGACTTGGAGAAAACTCCCAGTTTAATGTTTCCAGTTTGAAACAAAAACCGCCCGAAAGACGATAACAATAATATATATATATAAAAACATGTAGTATTGAATGTTAAAGACAACATAGTCTTGCATATTTTCTTTTGAATTTTCTCATATTCTCTAATGAGACTTTTTACTTGAAAATGATATCGAAATAAGTATTGTCCATACGATGACCTAGCGCTTTCGAACATCATTGTTCAACTTCAGGGTCAATATTTTTTGTCAAAAATTTTTTTTTTTAACAAACATTTGCCAATTATCTTGTAGCGTAATCATATTGCTACTAATATGAGAAAATTCAAAAGAAAATATGCAAGACCATGTTGTCTTTAACATTCAATACTACATGTTTAAAAGAAAAGTTGCTGCCAAATTACACACACACACATTTATTTATATATATATATATATATATATATATATATATATATTACAGGCTCAGTTAAGAGATTAGTAAATGAAATGTTCTTACCTGTTTCGTGACTGAATCAATGAGTCTAACATAGAGATCCTGCTCTTGCCGCACACCTGGATTAAAAGAAAAATCAATCAATGGTTCAGTCATTGGTTTGAGTAAAAAAGAGAAACTTTCATTTTTGTTTACGATGAATTTAAAGCTTTCTTCAAGCTAAATATCTATTGAAGGGTACATCTTACAAACACACACACAAATATTTTTAGGAAAAGTTTAAAACTAGTGGATGGCTGAATGAGAGGACAAAATGTTTATCTTAAATTTTTTTAAAAAACATTTCAGTTTAATTTCGTAGAGTAGCAGCCATAAGCTCGAAAAAATGGGATCGGGAAGCAGAGTTCAAATCCCGGACATACCTAGAGCAGGCACTTCCGAACAAATACCCTTGGGAAAGGGTATGAATCAATTTCTTCTCTATCTCCAAACTAAAGTTATTGATTAGAGTAGACTGGGCTTTCTAGCATTAAATGACAACTAATTTACGAGAAGGAAAACTGAATTTCAAAAACCGTGGAAAGGCAACGGTATAGGACTCCGCAATCATTCCCAAAAATGCATAGCAATTCAAATGTAATAAAGAAAAGGAATATGTGGAGTGTCATGAACGCCTACATCCCAAAGGGACATGCTATATATATATATATATATATATATATATATATATATATATATATATATATTTCCTATGATTTTAAGTACTGTAAAACAACTTAAAGTTGACATGAAAAAGTTACATGATACATTATATAATGTAGTTGGAAAGAGGATAAAAAGCACAGATAACGGTAATTTTAAAGTTTCGCATCTGTGTTAATAAATTATAATAATCAATTATTTTATTATAATGAGAAGAACGTTACAGCAAACTATTTCTTCAACAATTGTAGATTTGATAAAACCTCGCATTTTAATGTCATTAAGTGTTCACCACTGAAATTAATTAAGACACGTGTGTCATCTTTTCCCACAATTTTGTGGCTTGTATAGCCTCATTATCACACGATGCACATAATCCTTTCCCAAAGGGCTATTCCTAAGGGGATGAAGGCACTAAGGAACAACATCCAGTGAATGTCACCCTCCACCTCCCCCCGGGCTCGCCTTAGAGTACAGCTTCGTGACTTGAAGATGACAGATATTTCTCATATGAAAAAATTGAAAAATACGAACTATTTCAATTCTCTACAAACTGGCACATATTTTACGATAAGTCTCGACGCAAATGTGTTAATGAGAAAACTCACTAGTGATGAGAACTTAATATAAAAGCTTGAAAAAAGAATAAAATTAAAAATCATTAGAATTAAAAAGAATGAAAATGTTGCTCGACAACAAGTGATACTTATTTTGATCATTTTCAGAGTGAATAATAAGTCAGAATTAGTTTTAAAATAGTTCATTATATATATATATATATATATATATATATATATATATATATATATATATATTAAATATGATGTAAACAAAGCAGGACTTTTAAAGTTTTTTTTTATAAGTGCATAAGGGAGTGATACAAAAGTTCTTCGTTCGAATCAGTCCCTCATATAAGATTGTCAACATCAAAATTTGAGGGGAATCACTTCTTGGTCAATTGAGTATTTTACAATAGTTAATGTTCTGGTCGCCTGAAGATCGCAGGAGCGTAAAACTTAAGTAGCTTTGTTCCTTTCTATGTGTGACGCAGTGAAGCATTTTTACTCTGTCCTAATAACCTTGCCATTGAGTACAGTTGGTTACTGTTGGTTGGTAGGTGTCTTTTTTCTCTTGTTTTCTTTGTTTATTTTCTCGTTTTTTTTGTATAGGTTTTCTATAGTTGCCTTTTTGAAATTTCTTTTGGTCACCTGGCAGGCTTTCCGTTGATGGTGCTAATACTTTGTGTGTGTGTATGTCACTATCACTCACACACAGCTCAATAACGAGCTGGGTGGGGGGGGAATTCAGCCTCACGTTTTAATGAAACAGAAAACTAAATTTGACTTCTCGTGTTCAATCTATGCCAATTCCATTGGGCTGAACTTTATCATTTGTCTATAATTATTACTTCTATTAATTTTCAAAATAATTTAGAAAATATTGTTTTAAACGTTAACTTCTAAAACTTTTATATGAGCCTTATATTCGGAAATGTCTATAGTTCTTATTCCAGGAAGTAAGTACAAGAGAACCGAATAGAATGTTCATTTAAAATCAAAACAAAAAAAATATTAGTCGATCATATAAAAATATAGAATCAATAATCGGATATAAAATCTAATTTGCACCCCACCCCACTTTTAGCATCCAATTTACCCTCATATTTGTATTTTGTGGTGCTGTGCTTGAGATATATATATATATATATATATATATATCATATCCTCTTGGAATTATTTTTATACATATATGTATGCGTATATATAATTGCATATGTATGTGTATATTTACCACTAATATTGTCTGTCTATATATATATATATATATATATATATATATATATATATATATATATAATTGAAGTCGAACAAATACAATAATTGCCAAAATACTTAAATACACTTAAACAAGATAAAATCTGGAACAAAGAGAGCAATAAGAAAGACCTAAGGTCAAGCACCTACCTACTCAGTAAAGTACTCAAAGCCTAGATTGACTAGACAAAGTAGAAAACGTTTGACAACGTTAATTCCTATGAAAGGATGGTTTTAGTAGAGAGTCATCATTATATATATATATATATATATATATATATATATATATATATATATATATATATATATAAGGGAGAACGAAAGAAATGGGTATTATTACCTAAATGTTAAATTTTGAAAATAAACGTTTAGTGGATTGCTATGTGTTTACTCGTCCTCTAATAAGTTTAAATTAGAATTGAACGAGGAATGTCAACCCATATCCTCCTGGTGACAGTTTAAAACAACACCACTTTTTTTGCTTTGTATTTTGACCATTTTGCTTACTGTTCGTATTTTCTTGATTTCGGATGAATACGCAAAAATCTTCCAACATATTTCTGCGAGAATTTCCCCTTTCAATAGTATAGTTTAGATATATGTAGGAGGGGTGGGTGGGAAAGAAGGCTTAGAGGACATGGGTTAATTAATCAATCCATTGCCTGTGTAAGTGTGTCGTGCCTACCTCTCATCCGCTCCGAATCTATTATATGGCCTCCCACTCTATTACATCTCAATTTTCATAAAGTAGTATTCATATGAAAAAAGGTTATATTGTAACCTAATTATGTATAAAATGGATTATATTCAATATAGGTGAACAATTCAACTAGAAAAATTGAAAATAAATACAATGTGTCTAAATACAAATTAGAGTCATGTCATAATAGATTATTCCATCTTAAATAAATCGACAATGTTTTGCGGCAATTTTTATTTTTAACATCAACTTGAGACATTTTCTTGTTAAAAAGTTGAATTTTAACACATTCAAAATTATGAATAAAAAAATAATGAATTTTATGTAGTGTTTTTTCAAGACTTAGAATGAGCGAAACAAATTAATGGATTTAGACGAAAAAATAATTCTAAATTTCTGAAACATTTCTATTGTTATTAGGTTATTTCTAATTTTAGCACATATTAAACTATTTTTTTTTATCATACCTTCAGAAAGTAGGCATTCATGGTCCTCCAGAGACTCCTGTTTTTTTTCTTTTTTTAGCCGTGAAACTTCACTTCCTTTCTACATGGTTTGAAATATAGATTAATTCTCTGACTGTCACCCAAAGCTAGAGAGGCCAGTTTACCCTACTATGCAATCCGTGGGTGGCAGGAGAAGAAACGTGTTCATACAACAAACTAGATCAGAATCTGAACTTCGCCCAAAGGGTCCAATTTCCGCGCCGATAACTGTTACGCTACCCACTAAAATAGATCCCAGAAAATATGACAGAAAGGTTTACGTAAATATCGGGACTTCTGCCATGAATCAGTGTAGTATCTGTGCGCGCAGATTATAAACAGAATGTAATATGTCTCCTCTCTGTAAAATGTAGAAATAATGAGACAAATTGGAAAAGCTTGTTCAGACAATACGTTTCGCCTCTTTATGTTCAGCGTATTTCAGGTCGGAAGAAGAGACAAACCCGTGTGTAAGTAGTGCGTTGGCATTTTGAGGAAGAGGTAATAAATATACTTAAGATTTTTATTATCTGGAAGCCGTTAACGTTTACTTGGTGTGAAATTAACCCACTGCAAATAGATCTGTTTTTTTTTACCTCTATTAGTTCATATACCTCATTGTGCTACTGTTGGTTTTGTGCTGATTGGTGTTATTGTGTATAAGTCCGGTCTATGGTTGACCTTAGAGAATTGTGATATCGGTGTGTTACGTAGATGTATAAATATCATTAAATATTTGTCTCTTTATTTCCACACAATTTTATCTAAGTACAGAGCAACTGCAAAATTTAGAAGAATATCCGTCGTAATCATCTCTATAAAAACGAGTCAAATATTAAATAAATTTATATAATATAGAATTAGTTAGGACTAGCAGTATAACCAGTATTCGACCGGGTGTTTCATTTCTGGGAATTTTTGCCATTCAATTGGAGCAGTTTAATTTTAAAGTCAGTCCATCCGAAAATCAATATTTGTAACAACAATTGGGTTCAACTCTCTAAATTAATTGTACGCTGTTTTTTTACAGACATTAAATTTTGCCTTTCATTTTTGCGCAAAGTATAAAAAAAAAATCAGTTTTTCGATTTTTCACCTTCAAGGTTGTAATTTTTTCCAGCCAATCTGTACTCAAAACCGGCACTGAAAAATTATTTATCAAGCAAAAAAAAAAAAAAAAAAATCGTATGAAAACTGTGGAAACGCATAAGCAACCTCCGATCTCTCTCACACACTCACACACACATTTTGAGAATTATAGATATAGATACTGCATTGTGATGCTATTGCTTTTGCGATATTATATATGAGACTGATCTCACAATTCTTGACGATAAAACTTAGACCAGGCTCATATAAAATATCATTGATCATGACAAATGATATAGAAACTATATAACATGTAATAAATAATCTATATAACTAGGAGTTATACATTTAGGAATCTATCTTGTGGCGGCGGGAAACCTAGATAGACTCCTAATACGATATATGATATGATATGATCTTTTAATTGCTTTGATAATCGTTATACTTTTCAGTGTTTCTCAGTTGAACCAATACTAGTTTCACTTGTTTTCAAGTAGTCATGGTTGTTATATTCTGCTTCAAATGAGATCTCTTTCTGATTCACACTACATGTTGACCGCATGTGAACGTTAGGAAAGCAGAGGCTCCGGACATCACATCCAACTCACAAAACAAATCTCTTCCTCCTCAATATATATATATATAAGGATACAATTAAGAATGTTGTCGCCAAAGCAAAAACACGAAAGAAATCATGGGTCATGATCCACCACATTTGCTTTTAAGAACGCCGCTAACGACACTGGGTAGTCGCGGCGAATGAGAAAGCTGTCAACGTCACGGACCCGAAACATGTGTAAACTCTTCCGACGCTCCCATTCCTCAAAGTTGCTTCCCTTGCCAGCAAAGAGACATTTCGCTCATATCCTCTGTATCGGCTAAACAAAGAATTTTATCTTAACAGTTGTCGAGTTAAACATTTTACAGTGAACAGACAGCGAAAAACTTAGTTAACATTTTACAGGTCAGTTTAATATTATTCTGAATACTAAGTCGCCTCTAAGCACAGTGCATTTCCAGGAGGAAAAAAAAGAAAGAAATTATTAGTTGATAAACAAAAACGCAGTCTCATTTTGACCAAAAGTTGTTGAAAGTCAAACCCATGACAGTTATTTATTGATTGCCATAAAAGGCAGGTCACCAGTTAAAGTCAAAAGGTAGATTAAAAAAACATACCGTTGGCGTACAGAAGCTGTAATCGATAATGAATCCCGTTATTTGTCCTTTGACCGTCTGCCTCCTGCAAAAGAAAAGTTGCCAGTTTTAAAATGAAATTTACAATTGTGTGTGTGTGCGTTACAATAATGCGATCGTAAATGAAGAAAAACACCTAAGGACGGATACACTAATAAATTAATTTCAACTGAGTCGTTTAACGTAACAAAAGACAAATTTGGATTATTATCTCAATTGAACGTGGCTTACTGAATTACTGCTGAAAACAAATTGTGTACAACACCCTTGAGTAGATTTACCGTATCAACCTTTGGAGAACAGTTCGAAATTATGAATCAACACAAAATCTTTAGATTCACATTTAATAGGTTCAAGATCCAACTTAATAATTAATTAATATATTAAGTGTATATTATATACAGCAATATAATTTATTCATTTTACGGTGGGAGGTAAATAAAAAGCTAATTGATTTTCACTTGAGCGAACAATTTCAAACAAACGAATTTCAGAAGAATCCATTTGATGTTGCAGAAAGAAATTATAAAATAAATCCACATTATATTTAAGCAATGTTTTAATTTTTGTATATATATATATATATATATATATATATATATATATATATAAGAATGGTACGATCCATCATGATATCAACATAGATCTTTTTACAAGCTTAATAAAATGCTTAATTAATTAAATTAAATATCACGTAAAAGGCAGATTAAATAAGAGATAAATATTAAAACAAACAAACAATTCCTATTTCGCCTTAAGCCACTCTTCAAAAGGCAAATAAGCAGGAACGAGAGTTGCATGCGGGGTTGATTGTTTTTGTAACCTATTCTTTAATCTGCTTTCTATATCTACATCTCTCTCACACACACACATACATATATATATATATATATATATATATATATATATATATATATATAAAGAAATATACTCTTAAGGTGTGCTATATTTATGGGATAAAGTACTCAATATCAGAGAGAGAGAGCGTGTGTAAATATAAAAGTGAGCATTGAAGTCAACACTTAGAGGCGACAGGCTGTTTCATGCTAGACGCAATCGTGGCCTGTAACCTCTAAGTGCTGACTTCAATGTCCACATTTATATATAGTATTTAACCTGGGTTAATCTCTTCGGAACAGCAAAAAGAATAATTCTTTGATGAAAGAATTATTTGGAGACAGCAGAGTAATACAATTCCTGAAAATCTTGGAATGTGCTGCAGGAAGTGGGGGAGAGAGAGAGAGAAAGAAAAAAAAATAATGAAATCTAAAAGGAGATAATTGGATTGTTTGTGGGTGGGGTGTGAAAAAAAGAAAAAGAATATGAAAGCTCAATGTGGAAAGTGAAATTACATAACGCTGGAATTTAAGGTCGGGAAATAAGGCTGATTTTGGTGTTGGCCTCTGGTGATAGAAATAGCCATTACAGAATTAAAGGAAACAATTTGATTTTCTGGCGGGACAGTTTCCTTCTATCGTCAACGAAGGATTATTACAGTAGTACAGAACAAAGTTACTATTACGAGCTAAGATGCCAAGAACGAACGTTTAGTCGATCTAAATCCGGAGATGAAGTTGATTTTATCAGACATTAATCTTTTTAGTATACTCTAAAATTCTTTTGGGATACTGAACTTATACTTTTTCAGCCGATTCATTCCACGGCCTTCTTAAATTGTATAGAGCCGTAAAGAAAGAGCAGATCATATTTATTTATTTATCTTTCTTTTTTTTTTACAAGAAAATGGTGACAAACAAAGATTGTAAAGTGGATAGACTGAAACCCTGTGTTAGCAACAATACCAAACGACTCTTGGATTCATGAAAAGACTTCTAAAACATAAGGAAGGCCGTAGAATTTATTCAATAAAACGTAATCGTAAAAATCAGAAGCAGCAAAAACTGGGCGAAACATGTTGGAAATCTTGGAACGTTAACGACTCATCTCAAAATTAAAGTTTTTTTTTTCAACTAAAGTTTTCCGAAAACTTTAAAAAGGAGACCTACCTATTTGCAAGAAATCAGACAACAAGAGATTGTTGAAGAGTTCTCGGCACGAACCACAACATAATATCTAACCAAATGATTTGCCCGAGAACTTTTTAGCACTTACTCCGACATAATGAATATTATCTAGAATTTTCATTAGACAAAACACTGTAAACCATTATAATTCTTTTCGTAGTATTTATGTCTGTTAGTGAACTACACGAATTGGAAATAATAGGAAAAGCTATTGACGAGAGAATAGGCTTAGCAGTTTAAGTCTTGTAGAAAGACTACTTTTTCCTTTTTGAATTCTCGATCCACGCTGCTAACAGCCCTAAATCGACGGTCTGAATAGTTATAATAAAAAGCAACTAAAAATAATTATTAGTCAATAATTAATAAATCACTGAACGAAGATTTATTAAAATATATTTTCTCAGTTTGTGTATTTTTTTTTATTTAATCGTTTTGATTCCACCGGATAAAAATGTTGAAATAGAAGCAAAAAGCATTTGTTGCTATTATTATTATTGTTATTATTATTACCATGATTTTTTTTTACTATTATTATTATTACTGTGAATATTTTTATTATTATCAATATTATTATCGTTGCTATTATTGTTATTACTATTGTTTTTACTATTATTACTGTTGCTATTATTGTTTTTATTATTATTACCATTATTATTATTAGTAGTAGTAGTATTGCTATTATTATTATTATTATTATTGTTGCTATTATTATTATTAATGATAATATTATTATTGTTGTTGATCCCCATTGAAGGAGTCAATGAAATTTCTGTTGAGGTCAATAAAACCTCATGCTATTGAAAAACATTTCGGAGAATCCCCACAGAGTAAATGACGACAGTATTCTGGAAGTCTAAAATCTTGGTCTCAATTTACGTTTTACCCTAAAGCCTTTTACAAGATTCTTAGTTGTATTCCAAGTGTACCCATTACTACAGGAATTACTTCAACGGTTAGGTTCCATAACTTTATCAACTTTCTATAGCCAGTTTCTGGTATTTTTCAAGCTTTTCATTTTATTTCGTGTTCACTCATGTCGCATGGAACAACAAAATCAATAAGTTGACACTTACTAATTTCCTTATCTATCACAATAAGGTTAGGTTTTCGTGCTTCAATGGTATGATCTGGATAGATAGAGACACATCTCTTGCCTTATTACTGTCAGTTTCTACCATTGCCTCTCACTGACATACTACTTTATTAAGTCTTGTGTGAAACTTAATCTTGGGATCCGATAAATGTGTTAAAAATTTAACATGTTTAATGAAAACGAAATTGCTAAATGTAATCGTATATTCGAGTTTAATAATTTTTTCATTCACACTTCTCGCCTTTGGAACTCTTCCAGCTTCTTTCTTTGCTGTCTACAATCCACAAAAATTAAAATGCGACGTCAATAGTCACCTTCTGTCGCCATGAATCCTGTTCTTTTTACTGTCATTTCTCCTCAGTAACGTTTTATCAGTTTCCTTCTGTTTTTTAACTCTCAGTAAGTCTTTGAGTCTTAGTGGCTTAATCACCTTGCTAGGAGTGAAATGATTTAAAAAAATTAATAATTATCTATATAAAAAAAAAGATAAGATTTCCTCAAATGACTGCGCATCAGTTTTAGTTAAAAAATAAATAAAATAAAAAACAAAACCGTCTAAAAAACAAACTAAAAAATGCTGGGTAATTTTGCTGTGTAAATCTAATACAGAAGAATCTCTTAATTTTTCTCAATGAATCCTTGTCCCATTGAAAGAGCTTCATATATCTTTCAAAATGGCGTCGATATCTGGCTATAGCATTGAGTTTTCGCTTCCTTAGTCTCAATGTCGTCTGCTTGGGTGTGTCAGTTGAGCGTTAGTGTTGATAAAGCAGTGGCAACTTTCCTCTTTCTCGAATTTACTGGTGCAGGCCAACTGAGATTGTTGTATTAATTGTACTTGTATACCTTAGGGAGGTGTCCCTGAGCACATCACCGTTCATTCAACTCTGACAAATATCTCGACTGCTTTTCATGCTAAATTACACAGTTCGTGTGTTTGCTTATATATATATATATATAAGAGAGATGAGGGGATGACAGTATATGTACATTAATAAATTCATGACCTAATGAAAAAAGTATTTACTTAACACAAATATTTTTTCGACATATCTTGTCAATGCACTTAATTCCAAGTTTCTCGAAAGATTACAAATCAAACGTTATACAGTGGAAATTTCTTGAAATTCTTTCGGTAAAAACTAAATGTCAGGCTAAGGTGAGTGAGTGAGTGAGTGAGAGAAAGAGAAAAAAGAATTGGATCGGTTCAAGCTGTTCTGATTCATAAGGTAATGTAGATACTAAAAATTAAGATAGGCTCAACACATTTGTCACTCAGGGTTACGGCCATATCACGTTGAAAAATACCGATTGTACGAAGTTGAGCAACGGCGATTCTGGTCAGTATCTAAATGGGTGACCGCTTGGGAATACCATTTGCTGTGAAGCTTGAATGTGCGGATGATAAAGGACAACGATTCGGAATTGGTAACTGGACAGCTGAGTTCCAATTCCAGTAGCAAATACCCTTGGGAAAATATATGAATTTACCCCTTCTTTTTCCAGCTATGGTCTAATTAGTAGGACTTGTATCAGGAAAGCATTATTGCTAAAAAAATTCTTACAATCTAAAATGTTTTCTAGCTTTAAATAACCTGCAAAACGTTGATAAGCCGTAAACCCCCCGCCAAAAAAAAAAAAAAAACTACAACAAAAAACCCAACCCAAATCAATCACTGAAACATTCGTCTCTCGTCCACTTAGCAGAATAATATATTTGTTAAACACCCAGGTAGCGGGTCTCGCAGAATCTTACTGGGTACCTTAAAATTTCGTAAATGTAAGAACACAAAAAGCTTTCTTTATTTTTTTTTTGAACAAGGCCCGTTTATCAAAAGATCAATAGCGTTATATCAATCAAAAGTCAAACTGAATATGTAATACGAGCTCAAATTTTCAATTCGTTGGATTTCGACGGATGGCGCTATAATTTTGTTAGACGCATGATTTTTACTATTAAAATATAGTATCTATGTAACTGTTTACATCTATAGGTATACCTCAAAATGGGGAAAGTCGACTTTTGCATGAATATGTACGGCAGTTATCTGTAAAGACTTCTTTGCTTTAGTATCTGTCTATACTTCTGAGATGAGGTATTATGTACACTATTTACATTATTCGGACTATCATCCTCATCTTTGTTGCTATATTTATCACAACGTTTCGGCCGTTGTACGCTCCAGCCTTCAAGTGGTTGGAATGTCGAACTGAACCATTTATTTCGCTCGCTGGGGTAGACTGTTCTAGTTCCACGTGCCATGTCTAATGGATGTCAGTTATCTCCTGTTAATTCCCCTCCCCAAGTTCTCCACCGCCTTAGCCAGGTATTGAACTCACACTCTTTGAATCCTGTCACTGGATCCAACTAACGCCTTTATCCACTGTGCCATGTGTCCTTTTCTTAGTTTAGCTTATTACCCAGTGAGCATCGAAGTCACTACTCAATAGTAATTGTCAACCGGACAAACTCGATATCCAATATCTTTAACTTGAGATAACCTCGCAATTAAGGGATAACCAATGAGGATTGTACCCACTACACATGACCCATTTATGTAGCTCAATAACCATTAACCCACTTCGAAGCGCGCGGAAAAGACTTAATTTGTTCTTGGCATTGCCAACTTTCTAGTTTTTATTGTTACGTTTACGCTCTTTTTCTGTCATTTCTATAAATCTGGTCGATTTATTTCACTTCATTCAAGTCCGTACGTTTCGCTGAATACGTCACTTCCGTACAAAGGAAAAGGCTCCCATTCCCCCAATTTCACACGTCACTTCCGCACCGTGACAACCAATCAGAAACCTTGTTTATCTTTCTCTACTTTATATAACAATGGCGAAAAACCAATCACTGCCCTTGTTGATTGAGAGGAGATTAGAATCGATTACCCAGGAAGATTCATTTTGCAAACCAAACAAGTTTATTTGTGGATCGCTTAATATTTGGTCTATAGCGAACGCGTACGCTCGCTCCTTTTTACATAGTGAAGGAAATTAATTAAAGCCTATTTATTGTAGATTGTCCTGAATCGTTGGCAATTGATCATACAGGCAGTAACCTTAGTCCTGTGTTCTCTGACGAACTGTAACTGCGAAAAAGGTTTCAGGTGTATTAAGACTTTATCATTATTATTTGAAAATAAAGGGCGAATGAATATGTTATTTTGTCAAAATGTCATAATATTGAATTTTTATAAGGTTTGTTTTTCTTTGTTTGGAAAGGCCTGTTTATAAAGAAATTAACCAAGAACGACTTAAACATCTTACTAACTATGACTATTTCCATAGATTATATCTTGACGAGCTACATAGTACCACTAGTTCAGACATTTCCAGTTTAGTCCCGACGTGTCACGTACAGTGGGGGAAAAGAAAGTTCTATTCGGATAGCTTACCCCTACCCCACCCCGAGAACCTAGCTTATGGCCGCATCACGTCGAAACAACAGTTCCCGTACGATAACTCAAGTTAAGCAACGTCGGGACTGGTCAGTACCTAAATGGGTAATCGCTTGGGAATATTAATTGCTGTACGTTTGGATGTGCGAGTGGTGTAAATTGTTTAATCGGGGAGCCGAGTTCCAATTCCTGTTGGGTTCGTTATATTCCCTTACGTTCAAATACTCTAGAGAAAGATATGAATCTACCTCTTCTCCCCCAGCTATGGGTTAATTAGTAAGACTTGTATCACTAAAACATTATCTAAAAAAATACTCCACAGAAAAACAAGAAACACAAAACAAAAAACGAAAATACCAACAACCCCCACAAAAAACAGGAATACAAAAAAAAAAAAAAAAAAAAAAAAAAAAAAAATCAATCTCAAAATATTTTCTAGCTTTAAATAACTTGCAAAGTGTTGATAACCCGTAGAAAACGAATTAATTAATTAGTGCTTCCTCTTACGTTCATTCATACAACCTCATTCGGTAAATCTGTAACTTCCATAGCTCTTGAGCCTTGTACGGGGTTAACAATTAGTTAAAAAAGAAAAAGAAAAAATGAAGCTATACAATGCCAAGTAAGGTTGGCGAGAAACGCGAAAGGGAAGCCACACACAACCTTAAAAATTTTTATCAGATAAAATCTTGATCTTTGAGTTGATGTATACACAACAAATCATTCTGACGAACTTGAAACTTTCGATCGACACTAAACCTTAAAGCATCACTCATATGACTGATACATAAGAAATCAATAAAACCAATTCTCATTTTTCTGGGCAGTGATTGGCTAACAAGCTAAATCAATAAAGATGGACAAGGGGAACAGAAGGTGGACGCAACTATTGTCTTGGCTTCAACCATTGTAGACAGAGGTGTGTGTGTGTGTGTGTGTGTGTGTGAGAGAGTGAGTGAGAGAGAGAGAGAGACTTCTGATATGGTTTCGCAACTCAGACGAATATTGAGTTAACATAATTCATTTAGAGAAATGCGATTACGAATAAATATGTTCATTCGTACCGCGTCTAAAATGGCATGAACGCTGACTCGGTTTCAACCGCTACCTCAACCGACTTCGTTCACCTTGCAGACCTTACCCTGCCATAATCTACCCTGCCCTACTCACGCAGCTTGGACGATATCTTAATGTTTACATCTTACTTGGAACCGTAAGCAGATGCCCTTCTGAGCCCCAGTACCTTTCAGCTACCCAGTATCACCCTCCCACTCCTCACTACCCATCGAGAAGGTCAGCTTTGCCATTAATTAGACATTCATAATTTGGTTTTACGAAGAATCAGATTTATTGCCATGAACAAGATGTAGAAAATGAGGATAACATTGACAGAAATGCAAACGAGGGTCACCGAAACAAGTGAGTGAGTGTGTGTGCGGAACAGAGAGTGAGAGAGAGCGAGAGTGTGTGTGCGGAACAGAGAGTATGAGAGTATCAGTGAGAGAGTGTGTGTGTGTGAGTATCAGTGAGAGAGAGTGTGTGTGTGTGTGTGTGAGAGTATCAGAGAGAGAGAGAGAGAGTGTGTGTGTGTGTGAGAGTGTCAGAGAGAGAGAGAGTGTGTGTGTGTGTGTGTGAGTATAAGTGAGAGAGAGAGAGTGTGTGAGTATCAGTGAGAGTGTGTGTGTGAGTATCAGTGAGAGAGTGTGTGTGTGTGTGTGAGAGTATCAGAGAGAGTGTGTGTGTGTGTGAGAGTATCAGAGAGAGAGAGAGAGTGTGTGTGTGAGTATCAGAGAGAGAGAGTATGTGTGTGTGTGAGTATAAGTGAGAAAGAGAGAGTGTGTGTGTGTGTGTGAGTATCAGTGAGAGAGCGTGCTCGAGAGAGAGTCTGAGAGTGTGTGCGTGTGCGTAGAGAAATGTGCGTACATTCAAGATAGGTAGAGGGATAATCAAGAGATGTTGTATATTTGAACCAAGGTGAGTACGCATGCGTACACGTGTCTTGAGAGTGGGTTTGGATAGGGAGATGCAAATCTTGGAAAAATCAATTATTGCTGTGTGTGAGGAATGCCTGTTTTGGCCAACAAGTAGCAAATTGGGCCATATTTGAAAGGCCAGCTCTACTAAATTCCAACTTGACTTTCTGCTCATTAATAGCTGAAGTTAGTTCAATATATTTCTTTATTCAAATATAGCCCCTGGATTTGCAAGTAACGGAATTCAAAATTTCGTAATGCTGGGACTTTTAAAGCACCTCAAACTACCAACCCTGACTACAAGTATTTTCTTTCGAAATATAGGGAATTACTGTGATAAGAAGCTGGGGAATCTGTTTATGACTTGTTGCAAAACAAACATGATCTTCCACTTAATATACAAAAGGCAGTTGCACTCGGACAGGTTCTTCCAAGAGCCAGTGCTCCCAAGTGAAGAAGAGGCCTGAAGTAAGAGAAATGTGGTTCTACAGAAGGATGCTGAGAATAGCATGGACTGAACATGTAAGCAACGACGAAGTTTTAGAGAAAATGAAAACAAAAAGGACACGTTTACTTAGCATCAGGAAGAAACCGTTGAAATTTCTAGAGCGCATAACGAGGAAAGAAGGTTTGGAAAATTTAACTCTCGCAGGGCACACTGAAGAGGAACAGTGGAAATTAGCGAATAGAAGAGTTTGTGTAAATGTTTGGCAAAACAGAAGAAATTGCAAAAAAGAGTGAGAAAGGACAGGAAATTGTTGGTTGGTTGTTTTTGTTTCGCGGCATATCAACACCTCTATGGGTTATTTAATACTGAAATCTAAATATTTTGTACGCAATTTTATTTATTTAGCTGTTAGAGATAACAGTTTTAGTAATACAAATTTTACGAGTTAACCGATAGCTTGGGCGGGGGAAGAGGTGGATTCAAAAAGGCTCCTTAGTTCTTCATATGCAAGCGATTAGCGAAAAACTTTCCAGGAATACGTAAAGGTCTGACGATAATACAGTTCAAATATCTTTAACTTTGTCAGGAAAATGAATCATTTAAAAATTAATGCATTCAT
>OZ038481.1:101881088-101913588 GCA_964036315.1 Acanthosepion esculentum
CTTCAATGTCCACTTTTAGATTTATATACTTTATATCCCTGATATTGAGCTCGTTAACTCATAAATATAGCATATCTTAAAAGTATGTTTTATTATTATATATATATATATATATATGAAATCGCCTAACTTGCTAAAATACATTCGTTGAATCAACAGTAAATTGTAAAATAAATAAAAGCAGTCGTGATTTACACAATTTCTTTGTCTGGTGGGTTATACTTCCGAAGGTAAGCGAGGATGCGTGTGTGTTTCGCTTTGATTCCCACAGCAGACAACAAACATTGAAAAGTCACGTGACCCGATATCACGTGATACATGATCACTTATTCATTTGCAGAGGAGCCAACGTGTTAATGGCATTCGATAGGCGATCGACGCTTTCAATCTAAACACGAATTTAGCACCCCCCACCTCCTGCTGACTTCTTTCTGCCCCGATTTTTTAAATTTTATTTATTTTTTGAGGGTTTCGAAATTTTTCACCGATCCCTTCAAATTCCCCTTTTCGATTTCTTAACCGAAAAAATTAATATTTGTCAGCATTGTAGTCCTTTGCTCCATATATTTTTTTTCGAATTTTAATACGCACTTAATTTATTTCAAAATTATAAAAAAAAAAAAAAAATATTAAAACAAAAACAACCTCCGTCAAAAACACACATGCACATAATATATGAATACAAATTATAGCGGGGAAAAAAGATAAAGGAAAACAATCACTTGCACTTTCTTTTCTTGCTTTCTTTTTTGTTTCCACACCTAACTACCAAGGGATTTTGCACACGAACACGATAGAATGCATACAGGGGACCTTTTTTGCAAGGGTGTCTTTCTTCGTTCACTCAGACACAATAAAACACGTACACTCCATTTACACAGGCTTCCAAATAATGAGGCACTTTAACAAACACATATGTGAATATATCCGCGCCCGAAAAAATGCACACGAAATGTTTTAAATTATTCACAATTGCCACAATATTGAACCATTTTAAAAAAGATTTTTTTTCCTGACAATGAAAATTACAACATTATTAGATTGTGAATTTGTACTATTTATCACTTCTCAATATCAACACCATCGTTTTATGAGCCAACAAAGTTATTAAATGAGCCGTTCGAGACATCTCTCCGTCGAAGCGTCACGCAGGCGAGACCCTTGAAAAGGTGAGTGTCATTTGTATCGATTGCCCTAAACGTTGTAAAAATCGATCACACAGGAAGAGCTATCGTTTTTATCTCGTGATTAGAAACGAAATAGTTCAAGCTAAATAGTTGAGGCTAAAAACGATGTATGCATATGTGAGTATTTGAAACTGAAACGGTTGCATTCTCTTTGCACGTCTCAAAAGTCTAATTAAATGTACGAATATTTGAATAATCTATGAATCTGTAGGTTATTTTTCAGTCTGCGTGTGTGGCGAATATAATCTTTCATGTGTAATGATACGTAATATTTGATAGAAGACACCTTTCTGCATTTTAGAGTTAATAGTACAGCAGTATAGAATTTGACCCAATTTTTCGGTGAGCTTGCCTCTAGCCAACATAAAACTCCAAGAAGGAGAGAACTATTTCATGAAGGATGCCTACTGCAAATTGGAAAAGGTGGGATAGGATTTCGTGGTGGGGCAAGATATTTGAAACGTCTTCTATGACTGAATACAACCAAAGGTTCAGAACTGAGAGGATACAGAACCGTACAAAAGGTGTTACTAAAAAGTCCCGATTTGATCCTCAATTTCCCAAAGGTTGAGCTTTATATTGACACTACAAAGAGTGATATTTTATATTGTCAAGTGTCAACTTGCAGGCGCTTAGTTTGAAATTTGTTCCCGATCAATGATGGAATCGGATCAAGGCGAAAAATTGAATTTTCGAGAGTCGATTTTCGAACCATCATGATATTGAGAAAACCCAAAGAATATCCCAATAGTGTAAGATAAAAAACTGAGTGATAAGTATCTGTCATAGAACATCATTTCTTCCCAATTGAGTAAGTTCCAGCGTAGAGTTTTTGAAACGACACTGTTGAAGGCCTTCCTGAAGAAGTCCTGACATTGTTGATCAGGTTCAAGACAATTTTGGCTGATCGAAGAATCTCGACTGAAAGAATTACTAAGCAACTAGAGATATCAAAAAGCTCTCATCCTCTTGTTTGTCAAAATGTTTCACTGACAATCAGAAATGATATAGAGTCAATGCTTCGAAGTCGATTGGCATTGTTGAAGGATTGTTAAACTATTATGATCCGGTGACCAAACAAAGGTCTCAAAATACTGAATAAATTTGAGACCCAGGGGTCAGCAGTAATGGTCATTGCAAAGATTTGGGATTTGATGACTATCTTCATGAAGACCAATATTTCTCTAACTTGTGTCGAGGCGTTGAAAGAAAAACGACGTGTTAAATTGAGGATAGTGTTTTTTTTTGTAGGACAGTGCCCTTATTCACTAAGTTAAACGATAGATAGTTTGAATAGTCTGTCCAATTTTCCCCCACCAGATTTTGACTCCTCTACTTCCGGTCTCTAAAGCTTAAAAAGAGGTGTAAAATAATGTAATTCTCAAATATCTCGGAGGTGATAGCAACAACAGAACAATATTTCATTGACCCAATATCAGAAACGATTTTGGTAGAGTTAAAAAAAAAAAAACCCTTACCCCCCCCAAAAAAAAACAAATTTGAGAATGATGCCCTAAGTGTGCTGAAAATTGGGGTGAATAAATTTGAAATAGCATCCACATTTCATGCCTCTAGGACTGTATGTTGAAATCTGGTCAACTGATATTTTATTTTCTATCAATGGTGCTAGATATATGGTTGTTCATTGCAGAATGTGTAAGAAAAAAAAGACTTTCTATGGAAAACAACGGAAAGAGGTTATAAAATAAAATCTTAATAATTCAATTAAGAAATTCGAGCGTTTTATTTCGTAATTAAAAGTTAAAAACAAAACCCAAAGATTAATTCGCGGTGTTTTCATGAGAGACTTACACAGTATTATTGAATTTTATTCAATATCACACTATGTGGCAACAGTATAAAAAAAAAAGGAAAAAATAATAAAGCATATGTAATTTGACAATTTTTCTTTTTAAGTAGGTTATATGAATTACATGAACATTCTAGAAATTACCAGATAGTGTAATAGGATACACAGATGACGGTCAGTTTCTGTCTTCTGAAGCATCATTGAGGAGATCAGGTTTCGAAAGCCCAGGGACGCAAACTAGTGGATACTTAATAAATAAATTAATATATATCTCACCTGGTCTTTTTCAACAAAGTCGATGAAGGCTGTTCTCTCCACTTCGACTGGCTGGCCTTGTCGGTCGTACATAGCCAGTACGAAGTGGAAGAAGTTGCTTTTCCGTAAATTGCTCGGGGGCTGTTTTTCGAAGTGTGCCCTCCCCAGCCCCACGCTAAAAAGAAAGAAAAACAAAGAAAATATTAAAAATCATTATCAAGAAATTGACAACAGAGAAAAAAAAAAAATTTTGACACTCGAAACAATTTACGGTTTATATTTTTGAGAACAATTTATGGTTTATATTTTATGTTAAAATGATCACGACAAAAAGGGGGAGATAACTCACTTTTTAATAGTGTTATTCTTTTGCTAGACATGAGAACAGTTAGTGGCACAAAGGAAATTTGGTTATTTACTTTGTTAATCGGACAATTAATGAAAGCTTTGCGCAGCTTTGTTCCTGACGTGTAGCTCAATTAATATATATCTATATAAATGAATGAGAACGTCAGTGTTATACTTTTTCAACTTTATTCCGGTCGACTCCGTGAGCAAATTAAAAACATTCCAGGTCGGATCCAGAAATCCTTAAATTTTGGATTCCCAAGATTTCATTAATGCGATTGTTTTGGGCGATTTTTTAATTTTTTATGTGAGATAACAATTTTTATATCTTGGAAATAAAGTCACCCGCGAGATAAAAATAGTTTTTGTGCGTACATGAAATTGTCTTTTTCTACGTACATCAAATTGTCTTTAAATTCGGTGGCGACAAGAATTATCGTAGAACTTTTAAAAGGTAACCTTAAATATTAATGCAATACTTAAATGCAGCGAACCATTTTGAGTTCTTCTGGAGTTTATTGTTGCCTATCGTATACGGCAGCAGTATGCCTCGCAAAAAGAAATCTCCGCCAACAGAGGACCAGATTGCAATCAAAAGTGCAGCGAGGAAAAGAAAGTCCCGTGCAAATGAAAACTAAGATCAAATGGCAGTCAGGAGAGCCTCCAATGCTGACGATATGCAAGAACTTAGAGACTCTCAAACTTCTGAACAAGCCAAAGGCCCCACTGATAGGGCGATTTTAAAGCTAGTATTATAGTTTCTTTTCTACCTTTTAACGTGAAAAGAAGTTGTTTGTTGTTTAAATCTTAAATTGCCTACTAACCAGTTATTTACTAACGCCTGGTGAGATGTGTTAATACGCATCTAAACATGATGTACGAAAAGTAAGGACCTACTTTACATGTTTTTGATCTAATATCCTAAAATAAAGAATATTGCTCTACTTTTGTATGGAACCCTCTTTTAAATTGAATGTTAGAAACGTTTGAATTGGATTCTATTCATTCTCATTTCACATGGATATATATCTCACACACTATTATAAATCATTTTTTGCAGATACCCATGTTTCTTTACAAACAAGAAGCTTAATACCTATTAGTGAATTACCATGACTTCTTGGGGAATGTGGATGTACGTGTGGTGTAATGGATAGCTTGTCAGAAGGAGAAATTAGAGAGCGGAGTTCTAATTCCAGTCGAGTTACATTCACTTTCACGTAAATAACCTTGAGAAAGTATATGAATTCATGTCTTTTCTCCCTCCCTCAGCTATAGTAAGGTAGACTATAATCTTCAGCTTTAGTTGGCAACCAGGATTGGAGAAGGATTATGTAAATTCTGGCGGGACAAATACTGCTAGGCTAATGAAAGGACCGTGGAGATTATAACTGATCCCGAACAGCGTTGAATCAAATTTCATAGAAAATGTTAAATGGTTTCCTGTAATCAACACGTTGGTAAATTTAGTTCTATTAGACTGGCTGACAACCAAGGTTAGAGAGCGTAGCCCATTCTACCTATTATATAACCCATAGCTTGGGGAAAGAAGAAATAGATTCATACCTTACACAAGGAGGTTATGCGAAATAGATACAAAATACAAAGCTGGAACTAGAACTCTTGATTGACTCCATTTTCCGCGCCGTTAACCGTTACACTACCTGCATTTGAGAAATTGTTGGGCCAATAAACGCGTTATTCTTATCCCATGTCAAAGCATAAACTTTTCAAAGTAGCTTATATCACAAAGACACTCCAGTAGGTGAGCAGAATTATGGGTGGTGGGGGAGACGATATATTTCCCACACAGACATTCGAATGTCGTTCTGAATTAATGTCTACTTTTTTTTTTTTACAATAACCCACAAAGTCAGAAACTGATGTTGGTGCCGAGACAGCAGAAACGGAACCTACCCGCCAATAACCGGCCTTGTTACTAATAATAGCTGGCTGGTAAAATGACATCTGACACGAAAATGCGCACGAAGCAGAAGCGTGTCATTGGATTCTTCTATGAGATAAAATTGCATCCATAACATACCGTTATCGTCGCATAGCAATCTTCTATGTCAACACAACAGAATATCATCTTTGATGGTGAATACCTTTGTTTTAATGTCCATATAACCACTCTGAAGATGGCTCATGTGAGCCGAAAGCTTTGGTCAAGGAACAGCATAATAAAAAAATATCCAAATGTTGAACAATTTTTATCTTAGTTTCCTTCCTAAATTAAAGCAATTATACGAGGTTTAGAACGGCTCATGATCAAATATAATAGACATTCGTTGTCGGTTATATTTAAAAATATGTTTGTGTGTGTGTGTGTATATATATATATATATATATATATATATATATATATATATTGTTCGTCTTTAAATCTTGGATATTAACATTCCTATATGGGTTTCTTGTAGATATCTGTGGTGCTATGTTTGACTTTTCATGACATTTCTCAGAGCAATGGATATTACGTGGCCAGTCCTACTTCCTCTCTAAGCAAAATGCAGCAGGTTCTACTCGGTTGCGTTGTACTAGCAGTAGCGAGTAAACCTATTAGCAATGAGCATTAGTCCCAACTACTACTTAACACATACTAATCTCACTTGCATATTCTACTTTGTTTATATTTTCACATATGATTTGTATATGTGACTGTCTTTCTTCTCGGGTGCCTATCATGTCAAGGCGATTAACAAACTTCTTTTGTAGAACTATTAACTACTTGCTCCAAACTGTTCATTGCTGTCAAACTCTCCGCCTCGGCGGAGAGGAACCCGGACGAAGCTTTGCCGAAGGGTAAAGTTTCGCCAGGGGAGGTAGACAGGCCCTGAACCCGTTTATACGGGTTCGAAGGGAATATTTTTGGACGAGCCTATGGGCTCGGAGAACCCACAATGAACCGGCCTTGTGCTACATACGACCCACGTGGGGGCCGTTAAATATAACGATTAACTACTTTGATACTTGATTCTTGCTGCCTTGTGTATAGCCTATCATTACAATGAAATTTCCACTATTGTACGGAAAATAATTTTCCTCAGAGAATTGAAAGTTCCTGAATGTTCTGCCACTTTTGAAATGTTCTAGTGACGGAAACAAATGAAAAGATGTACGTGCCAAATCAGGTACAAAGGATGTGGAAGAACCTCCCAAACTAACAATCTTAATTTTTTTTTTCTTAAGCAAAGTGCGCCCTTGCGTTTTCATGTTGGAGAATAATGTTTAACAAGGAACACTTTCGACATAATGCTCAGTTTCCTCGATCAAGTTAATGGTAAACATCTGCACTGATGGTCCATCCATGTTTCATACCACCTAATGGACAGCACCATTTTACCAGGCACAAAGCAAGGGCTTCTGTATATGAAGTCCTGGTTTAGGTGTCGGCAAGTGTTTCTCATTTTGCAATAACCATTCTTTTTCTTGACATGCAAAACCCATTTTTCATCACCTGTAAGAATGCGATGCGAAAATCAAAACGGGCACCTAATGGTGATCAGAAGATACTTGGTCGAAAAGTTGTATTTATAATAACATCTATATCAACCAAGATGAAAACAATAGTTCGAAATAATACAAGAATACTGGAAAAAAAAAACTATTGCAGATTGTAGAACGTTGTGATTGGTTCTCAAACTCATGAGAAGCCACAATGACTTCTTTGAAAGATTTACCAATTAAACTGAAATGCGTTATGAGCGATACAATATCGCATAGAAGAGATGAAAAACTAATTCTTAATGTAGTGTCTTACTCATAATACCTAGCGGTGAAATACGTAATTACTATCCGAACAGCCTAATATATTAAATATAAATTATTCATACATGATAATCTCACAACAAAGCTATACATTCGGCATATAATCAAATAATATGTATAAATAAAATGAAAGGAAATAGAAATTAACAAAGACCAGATCCTTTGACATGGTTTGCTCCACTGACAACAAAGAAACATCAAAGTCGGAAAGCAAATGTTGGCGATATAACAACGTGGAACATGAGAAAAGCGAGTGTGATAAACGTACGAAACGCACTACAGGTTTGCTATATCTACATTCCATACTGGGGATCATACTACACACAAACCAGCGAGTCGCTCTGCGCATGAGAACTGACCAAGAAACCAGGCAACCGCCAAACTACACAATACCATACGTTATTTTTGTTTCTTAGTGACCCGCCATTAAAACCTCTTGTCCTGTTATTGTTGTGATGATAACCAAAAAGAGTGAACCGATGTCACAAGCGCCGACATTTTCGTTGGAGTTCGTTGCCATATGCCAAGTCTAGATTAATAAATTACAATTTTTTTCTCTGTTACTCCCTGGCTGGTCAAGTAGTATTTAGTGTCGATTCCAGGCCCTACCGCCACCCTTGTTTGGCAATCAATATGATGAGCTCGATCGATAGAAAAGGATCAGGGGCAATCATTATGGTTGGCGTCACCAACCAGCACTTTTTGATAAGGTTTGTACAACGCCTCGCCCCACACCCAGCAACCCAGATAATTTTGGACAGCGGTGTTGGGCGCCACGCATTTGTTTTATTACAATAAATCTATTAGAAAATAGAGCGACGGCTGCATTGGCTTTTGCATGAAAATCGTTTTTCTAACCGAACAGACGTGACAACATATATAATACAGAAAGAGGAGGTAGCGAGACTGTGTGTGTATGTGTATGCCAGCGACGCACGCACACATACGGGGGGGGTGCCGAAAAGTTTTCAGTCTGACAAAGATGATCTACCAATGTGAAAGAGAAAAATTCTAATCGTTTGGTCAGATTTTGTGAAGTTATCCCGGCCGAGAATAATGCTTATCAGCATCCCCACGTAAGTTAACTCTTCTCTGTGTGTGTGTGTGTGTGTGTGTGTGTGTGAGTGTGAGAGAGAGAGAGAGAGAGAAAGACAGTGCGGAGGGTAAGGAAGAAGAGAGGAAGCATAGAGTAGAGAGTGAGGAAGAAGAGAAGAAGCATAGAGTAGAGAGTGAGGAAGAAGAGAAGAAGCATAGAGTAGAGAGGGAGGAAGAAGAGAGGAAGCATAGGGTAGTGGGGCAGAAAAAGAGAGGAAGCATAGGGCGGAGGGGGAGAAAAAGAGAGGAAGCATAGGGCGGAGGGGGAGGAAAAGAGAGGAAGCATAGGGCGGAGGGGGAGGAAAAGAGAGGAAGCATAGGGCGGAGGGGGAGGAAAAGAGAGGAAGCATAGGGCGGAGGGGGAGGAAAAGAGAGGAAGCGTAGGGCGGAGGGGGAGGAAAAGAGAGGAAGCGTAGGGCGGAGGGGGAGGAAAAGAGAGGAAGCGTAGGGCGGAGGGGGAGGAAAAGAGAGGAAGCGTAGGGCGGAGGGGGAGGAAAAGAGAGGAGCGTAGGGCGGAGGGGGAGGAAAAGAGAGGAGCGTAGGGCGGAGGGGGAGGAAAAGAGAGGAAGCGTAGGGCGGAGGGGGAGGAAAAGAGAGGAAGCGTAGGGCGGATAGGTAGAAAGAATCTTTCTATGAACAGAAGAACGAAGAGATGACGTGAGGGGAGATGAAACGATAGAGGGGAGAAAAGCAATGAACGGAAATGCGTGGCGATAAATAACGAGAGAGAGAGAAAAGAGATACATGGAGAGTGGCAGAGAGGGAGCCGATGAGACTAAAGTGAGAGGACATATTTTTCGTACAAATCACATACTTATTTGTCAACCGAGATATGCAAACTGATGGGCATTTTTATTTCAATTCAGTTCAAATGAATGAAATCAAAAGGCACGTATATATTCATACTTGTTCGAAGGCCTACTTAAAGGATAATTTTTTGTAGATTACATTATTTTTCTAGCATCGGATTGAATATATTCTTCAAGCTGAAAAGAAAAATAATCCTTCGGAATATAGAATATAGCATGGCAGCAGACATTTTATGAAAAGAGAAAAATTCTATAGACCTTTTTCCTGTTAAATAATAGACATTTTATTTTCGAGCACAAAAAATTGTTATTTGAATCTTTGCTTTGTATGCGCGCGCACACACACACACACATATATATTACATATATATATATATATATATATATTAAAGTTTATATTAATGTGTGATATAGCTTGAATGTGTTTTTCGTTCAGTAAGCGTCAGTATAATGCTACACGTGTGTGTGTGTGTGTGTGTGTGTGTATATATGTGTGTGTGTGTGTGTATATATGTGTGTGTGTGTGTATATGTGTGTGTGTGTGTGTGTGTGTATAGAACATTTTTTCGAAGATGCAATAAGATCAATTTCGAAATGAAATATCCACCACCATCTACATTGAAACACCCAATCATCTTCTAAATATTTACTGATATCTGTCTGGTATGTTCGAAGTCATACGAGACAGCGCATTCAATTAAACAGGTCTTCGACTGTCGCCATTTTCTCAGCGTTCATTAGAATCGAATCATAAAAATGCAGTTCAATGATTGGTTTCGGTGTATATACATTAAGCATCTAAGTAAATTCAGATAAAAAATCTCAACTCGTAATATTTCGATTCCTCAGTTGAAAGGAAACTACTACAGCAGACGATTTTATCCACGGCTGTTTTTATTCGTTTAACTTCAGGTTTTATTCCATACAAATACGTATATTTGAAATCAAATCTAAATTATACAATGACTGATGAGATCATTGGAAATACTGCCGAGTCTTGCATGCCAGTTTAATCAGCAATGTCGTTACGTGGCAGTGCCCAACTCCTTTCCAGTTATTCTGAGTTATGCAGTGTACCAGGGCGGGGTTGAGATGAAGAGAGACTCTAGACTGTTCCACTTGTAAGGAACTTCCAAATCCCTCATTCTCACGAGAAGAGAAATATGGAAGAGTGTTAAATTAAACAGTTTGAGTAAAGCCGAGGATGATGTGTGTTTAAAATTACTGAAGGGTTGTTTAGGGTCTACAATGCGTTATGACAGCATGTGTAAGAAAACACTATGACAGTTTCAAAAATATTCACCTTTGCTGGACGCCCCCTAGATTTTGAAGCCATAGACTTAACAGGTTGAAGCCTAGAAGTAGATCCAGCACTGGGTGTACCAGCAAGAAAAAAGTAATCCCCTGAACTACCGAGAGAGGTGAATACAGGTATATCTTAAATTGAACCAAACGGATGCAGCCGGAATTTGTTTTAACTGTCTGACCAAATCCGTACCATGGGGATACGGAGTTAGTGACAACCAGATTGTGTGGTGCTGTCGAAAGAGAGGCTCATCTAAATGCCAATTTGTTATATTAATAAATGGATAAAGAAAATATGAAATCTAGGTTGAAACGATAATATAATACATTTTAATATTAGCACAGGTTTCATGTCGGTTTCCGAATAATGATATTTATTAAGCTTAACCTGCACAAGACCTCCAATGTGGAGCATTAAGAAAATCGAATGCACACCATTAACAATAGCCTAACCAGTCAAGCGTTGTTTAAAAAAAATGTTTAGCAATAAAACATCAAAGAATTAACCGGAATGAAAACATTCGATAGTAAACAAATCCAGACAATTTTTTTTTTCGGCAAATTCCTTCAAGGCTTTAAAGACATCAAACATTAATAAAAACCAATCAAAAGAAAATTTAAGATAAACATTGAATTTAGAATGTTATAAATAAATACTTGGTCATGGAAGAGTTAAATACAAAACGGGAAGGAAAAAAAAAAAAAATTAAAATGAAATCCATAATGACCGACATCATTTTCAAAAGGGAGACAACTTAATACTTGAGCAGCCTGCGGGAAAATGTAAACAGACGCGGCCGACATTTTGAAATTGATATCGTCTAATAATCGGACTTGCTGCTCCAAGTCAATGTTATGACGTACTCGGGTTTTTCAGTCGAACGAAGGAAGTAGGAAAAATAAACAGAAATTTGGATAAAAGAAAGCAGAAATCCCCACTTCAGACAAAAGAAAATAATACTTGTAATAATGTAGGTTGGTTTAGTTATTTCAGTAGATTACAGCGAAATATCGGAGGAGAGCTGTAAATTGTCTGCGTGTATTACGTTTTTCAGATCTTATAAAAATGTAACAGGCATATACGTAAGCAAAAGTTTCACAGTGATCATTAGTCGGTTAAAATGAAGTCAGTTCCATTAAAAAAAAAAGATTAAAATCAATTATAATCTGCACTTAATTGGAATTAAATAATTATATATATTATACATATATATATAAACAAACAAAAAAGAAAACTTATCAAATACCAACCTATTTTGGCCCTTGAGGTACTTTATTTTGATAAAGTACCTCAATGGACAAAACGAGTTGATAAAATAGTTTTCTTTTTGTTTTATTTATACAGGGTGTCCATAAAGTTCGCGTGCACTTTAAAAAAATTATAACTTTATTTGTATATGCGATAGAAATAATCTATAAAAAAATGTTATAAAGTTTAATGTACCTAGTTTTAAGTATAGCTAAAATAACTAAAGTGATTTCAGGTATTACTGTAAATCAGTTGGCAAATGTTTTCCGTGAACTACAAAATCGTATTACCCTTTGTATTGCTAATGATGGAGGACATGTGGAAACTTCAATAAAATTTCAATAAAACCTTAAAAAATATAGATTTACTTCTTTCTAATCCTTTTTACAAATTATTTCTGTCGCAAATACAAATAAAGTTATAAATTTTTAAAGTGCACACGAACTTTATGGACACCCTGTATTGTCAAATGCGGTGGAGTAATGGATATGGACGCAGATCGAGCCGAGTTCAATTCTGGTCGAATATATTACATTCACTTACGTGCTAATACCCTTGGGAAAGGTATAAATCATCTTCTCCTCCCCAGCTATGGATAAAAAGGGGAGAAAATGACTTGGATGGCAATTGTGTGTGCAGAACATGAACTTGTATCCATCATTGTTGGAGAAATTTAGGAATTATCCACAAAATTCTCGCATAAACACTAGAAGCAACAAATATCTGAGGAAGGTTCGAAACCATCCAAATGATGGTATTGCTGAAAAACGAACAGAATATTAATCTGCTGCATTACCACAATATCCCGTGTAAATCACCACAAGTTACTACTGAAGTAAACACTAAAAAGTTTTTGAAAGTAAAATATTGTCATTTTATCACTTATAATTAAAAATAGTCGCAGACACTTATTTTTATTTTACGTTACTAAAGTTCAGTCAATACAAGGCCCATGAAGCACTCAAGCTAGAGGGCCATTGATTGGCCTGAATATGAACATAAAGGTGGAGGAAGTGAAAAATGAATATTACGAGGATATGAGGGATTTACGTAACAGTTATCGAGGCGAAAAGTGGAATCAGTAGGGTTTACCACCTGTCCCAGTCTCTTGTGCTCACTTTCATACTCCTAGCTATGAGTTAAATAGCAGGGTAGACTGGACTTTGTCGCCTTGAATGGTAGCCAATATAAAAGAAAATGAACTCTGAATTCAAAACTGGAGAGAGGCCAACGCGAAACCACTCCGCTCTCTTCCGCCCCTAAGGAGTCTTGGCAATTCCCTCATAATGAAAAGGATCGTTATCGTAGAAAGAATCATGATTATATATATATATATATATAACACTTGTTATAGAAAATATCCCTCTAGAGTATTTTTTTTGTTACCACACAAATATTTTTTTTAATAATGCTGCTTATTTGAAAGTTCCGAATAAGCCTATCAAACCGTAATGGACTTTTTCTTCTTTTAACGAAGAAAAACAAATAAGAACGGTAAGTTTGGTCGGGACTTAAAAGAGGCTGGATTTCCAGAATGACCTCGAAGTTACAGCTTCACACATAAGCTCTTTGTAAATGTTTTCCCCACCCCAGTTAGAAATAGTTCTAACGCAACACGAGAGAGAGCGACAGAGGAAGAAGAGAACGAGAGCGAGAGAGAGGAAGAAGAGAACGAGAAAGAAGAGAACGAGAGAGAGAGGAAGAAGAGAACGAGAGAGAGAGGAAGAAGAGAACGAGAGAGGAAGAAGAGAACCAGAGAGAGAGGAAGAAGAGAACCAGAGAGAGAGGAAGAAGAGAACCAGAGAGAGAGGAAGAAGAGAACCAGAGAGAGAGGAAGAAGAGAACCAGAGAGAGAGGAAGAAGAGAACCAGAGAGAGAGGAAGAAGAGAACCAGAGAGAGAGGAAGAAGAGAACCAGAGAGAGAGGAAGAAGAGAACCAGAGAGAGAGGAAGAAGAGAACCAGAGAGAGAGGAAGAAGAGAACCAGAGAGAGAGGAAGAAGAGAACCAGAGAGGAAGAAGAGAACCAGAGAGGAAGAAGAGAACCAGAGAGGAAGAAGAGAACGAGAGAGGAAGAAGAGAACCAGAGAGGAAGAAGAGAACGAGAGAGAGAGAGAGAGAGAGAGGAAGAAGAGAACGAGAGAGAGAGAGAGAGAGAGGAAGAAGAGAACGAGAGAGAGAGAGAGAGGAAGAAGAGAACGAGAGAGAGAGAGAGGAAGAAGAGAACGAGAGAGAGAGAGAGAGAGGAAGAAGAGAACGAGAGAGAGAGAGAGGAAGAAGAGAACGAGAGAGAGAGAGAGGAAGAAGAGAACGAGAGAGAGAGAGAGGAAGAAGAGAACGAGAGAGAGAGAGAGAGGAAGAAGAGAACGAGAGAGAGAGAGAGAGGAAGAAGAGAACGAGAGAGAGAGAGAGAGGAAGAAGAGAACGAGAGAGAGAGAGAGGAAGAAGAGAACGAGAGAGAGAGAGAGGAAGAAGAGAACGAGAGAGAGAGAGGAAGAAGAGAACGAGAGAGAGAGAGGAAGAAGAGAACGAGAGAGAGAGAGGAAGAAGAGAACGAGAGAGAGAGAGGAAGAAGAGAACGAGAGAGAGAGAGGAAGAAGAGAACGAGAGAGAGAGAGGAAGAAGAGAACGAGAGAGAGAGAGGAAGAAGAGAACGAGAGAGACACACACACACTCACAAATAAGACAGTTGTAGGAAGGCCGTTCGGCGAACGCATGTATAGTAAAAGTGATTCGCGTGCCAGACTAGGAACAGCAGATAAATGTTTACTGAACAAATATTTTGTGGCGCGATGCGAGGAGCGGTGTTACCGGTGGCGACTACATGCCGTGCAATTAGTCCGTAGCTTTTTGTGTATACAGCCAACCTACTTCCAACCGTGAGGCCTGGTAGACTTATTCGCTGCGAGTGTGAAAAATCCTTGCCGGCAGCGCCGATGTGCCGAGTCACCCAAGTACAACATCCACATAATGACACTGCGGGAGAAATTTGGGCAGCTTTTAAGGTCTTAGAATTCCCTTAGTTTGTTTGACGTATCCCGTTTAACAAAGATATGTTTTCCTTGTCTATTATGAAGAACAACATTTGACCTGTATCGTGGTTGAGGCAGTTACTTACTTCTCATTAGTAAAAGCTAGATATTTTTAGTGTGTGTGTGTGTAGGGGGGGGGCTAATCTTCCTATCCTTATTTCCATTTGTCTAACCGGTTCCCCCACCAGGATTTTATGGCGAGGAGGGTAGCTAGATACCCAGCAGAATTTTAAAAAAATGTCAGAGGTGGGTGATTAATTTTCTTTGGTGTTGGGGTCAACGGCCATGAGGTAGACTGGGCTCCATAGCTGTGTTTGCAGCCAGTACGTTGAGGACTCAGCATCGTCACGCAGAGGAATTCCTAGACTTAAGTGAATGACTAAAGTGGAGAGATCCCTCGAGGTAATCGCAGCCACGTGTCTGTGATCAAAGCGAGCGTTCAATTTGGCGGACATCGGCTATAGTTTGACCTAGAGCAAGATGGGCTCCGACAGGTCTACTTGCTTAACACACGCCACGCACGAATATATACTTATCAGGATTACGAATTACGAGATGCGCAAATAACACAACGGATATCGGGCGAACCAAGATTAAATTCCGCCCATGTCTACTGTGTTTACTTTCGCACTAACACCCTTGGGAAATGCATGAATCAATCTCTTTTCCCTTCAGCTATCAGTTAAACAGCAGCCGAAACTGGGCTCCCTCTCTCCCACCAAAGAGTATGACACTGAGTTCAAACTGTAAGAAGGTAACGGGAAACAAAACTTCATATGTCCCTAGAATCCGAGAAACTCCGAGAAAACCCTGTGTAAGATAATTTTTGTTCTTGGGTAGCAACTGTTATTTCTTATTTGCTTACGCCTAGAAAGTATGAAAAATGGGTAATATTTCCTTTAAATTTTGCTTTTGTGACCAGGATAATGATATTTTTGAAATTTACCAATTCCAAATGGGAAAACTGGTGAATGTGAACATTCTCGTTAACGCAAAATAGGAACAAATCGACAGATAATTCAAAAGTAACATTTATCTATTCTAGAACTACACAAGAGAGACCACAAAAACATTTAGAAATGAGTAGTTTTTTGCGATTTACGCTTATAATAAAGACATGAGAAATATATTTAGGGGCTGATTCGTGAAAATAATTTACAGTATACGATTGTTGGTAGCCAGAAAATTCTAGAAAGTCCTAGAAAATTCTCCTTCAGCAACTAAGCGCTGAATCTGTCTGGAACGTAATGGAAGATCGGCTAGTTTCAAAACATCAATGTCCAGGTCACGAGAGTTTGAAGGGAATAATAATAATTTCCTTTGATTTTTAGAGAGAAGCGCTTAGGAAATAAAATTAACTGACCAAAGACAAAAAGAAGCCAAATTTATTACACAGTGTAATGAAATTGAAGCTCGAAAAGACAATCTATATTTAATTAAATAATATACATTATATGTTAACACCTTACAATACAAGGAAAATGCGAATCTGTGAAAAGGAAATGGGTCATTTGAAATTCAAGATCGATTTTTCTATTAAATAACAAACCGCATATTTTTGTAGCATAAACGCCAAGATTATCCGATAACACAAACATGGTTAAAATCTAAGATATAAACTTAAAAATTAGTGACCGACTCTTCCACCAAATCGAATCCATCCTAAATAACTAAGTATACACATACTTGGCTTATTTATGGTTGTAACTTTTAAGATTTCCTATAATTGTTAAACTTTACATTTCTTTTATACGAATACTAATGTTTGATCTTTATTGAAGATTTGTTAAGTTTAAATATCATTTTACTTCTTGCCTCCCTCTACCTCAATTTGATTACGTTAAAAGGAGAAGAAAAAAAATCCAAGAAAATACATTAGCTTCAATGCACATCACAATATACAAAATGAACACATGAAAACAATCTGAAGAGAGAGAGGAAAAAACGAAGTGATTTACGTTTCCTCAAAGACCCAACAAATAGATAAACAACAATAAAAAGGTCAAGGGAGATAACTCAGTTTTATCAAAACATACTCCGCCATTTTTAAAATCAATAACGAACTTAATGATACACAAGATGACTATATCAAACAATACTTTGCAGAAACATTACTGGTCACAACGTTATGGAGATAGTTTATTTTCCTCTGTATTCACGTGCTTGATTGAACTCCAGTCGTCTAGGTAAACAAGTTTTTAATTAAATTACAAAAGATCTGCCTGCCATTTTTATGTTTGTAATCTGCTTGTTTAGAAAAAGAAAAAAAAAGATTTATGCTTTTAAGAGATCTGCGGGGACTAAAATTCGCTGAATTTTCATGACGCTTTTACTGATTAGTTAAAGTGTGCATGACAGTAGCCGACCTCAGTGATTAGCAAGCTCAAGTTTGTCAAAAGAACTTTGCAGCCGAAGTCTCAATTACCGCTGTTATTGTGCCTTTCGTGTTTTATAATATTTTTTTTCTAGTAGTGACATCCGTGCGTGACAATACACGGAATGAGCGGATCAAGATTTGAAACGATTAGAACAAAAAGGAATGATCATCATATTTAATAATCTTTAAGATTCGTTGTGACGAGCTCAAGCAGAAATCTAAATGCGATATCAGGCAAGCCCCGTTGCTAAAATGACTAGAGCGCGTGCGAGATCAGAAGTCGTCGAACTGCGAACGGTCTCAGATTTTTTTTTCAAAATCACAAAAATTGAAAGGATTCACTTTTAACGAGTAAAAGAAAAAAATATGCTAGGATAGAAAAGCCATCAGTTAGGATTATTGTTCTTTAAAAAAATAAAAAATAAAGCTTTAAACCATCAGATGTAAAACGCCGAAAATCTCATTTTGGTGTACACTGACATGATAATTCGTTCCTTTTATTCTTAGTTCTTTTTTTCCTCGTTGTCAATCTCGCTTTGGTGTGGTTCAGAGGTAAAAGGAATTAGTTTGAAATTGAACCACAAGACTGATAGCAAATTCATGCGAATTTTATGGAGGAACCATTTAACCATATTCCAGCTGTTCAGCTATTGTTATGCACTAAGTTCGACATTGCCTGACATTCGTGGACCTACGTTGTTTCCAGTTTCTGTTCTTCATAAGTGGTCATCCATCTTGTCAGGAATCTCAAACTCGAGGACATAGAGTCAGCCATTATTTTGCTTAACAGTGTTTCTCAGAGAAATGTGAGTATATTTTTGCAGTGAAGAGAGAAGCTAGAGAGATGTCCGCGTGTGAAAGAGAGAAGAGAGAGGGGAACCCAGAGAGTGAGAGTGAGTGAGTGAGAGAGTAAGAAGAACCCAGAGAGAGAGAGAGAGAACCCAGAGAGAGAGAGAGAAGAACCCAGAGAGAGAGAAGAACCCAGAGAGAGAGAAGAACCCAGAGAGAGAGAAGAACCCAGAGAGAGAGAAGAACCCAGAGAGAGAGAAGAACCCAGAGAGAGAGAACCCAGAGAGAGAGAAGAACCCAGAGAGAGAGAGAGAAAGAGAAGAACCCAGAGAGAGAGAGAGAGAGAGAGAGAGAGTGAAGAAGAACCCAGAGAGAGAGAGAGAGAGAGAGAGAGTGAAGAAGAACCCAGAGAGAGAGAGAGAGAGAGAGAGAGTGAAGAAGAACCCAGAGAGAGAGAGAGAGAGAGAGAGAGAGTGAAGAAGAACCCAGAGAGAGAGAGAGAGAGAGAGAGAGAGTGAAGAAGAACCCAGAGAGAGAGAGAGAGAGAGAGAGAGAGTGAAGAAGAACCCAGAGAGAGAGAGAGAGAGAGTGAAGAAGAACCCAGAGAGAGAGAGAGAGAGAGAGAGAGTGAAGAAGAACCCAGAGAGAGAGAGAGAGTGAGAAGAACCCAGAGAGAGAGAGAGAGAGTGAGAAGAACCCAGAGAGAGAGAGAGAGAGTGAGAAGAACCCAGAGAGAGAGAGAGAGAGTGAAGAAGAACCCAGAGAGAGAGAGAGAGAGAGAGAGAGTGAAGAAGAACCCAGAGAGAGAGAGAGAGAGAGAGAGAGTGAAGAAGAACCCAGAGAGAGAGAGAGAGAGTGAGAAGAACCCAGAGAGAGAGAGAGAGAGTGAGAAGAACCCAGAGAGAGAGAGAGAGAGAGTGAGAAGAACCCAGAGAGAGAGAGAGAGTGAGAAGAACCCAGAGAGAGAGAGAGAGTGAGAAGAACCCAGAGAGAGAGAGAGAGTGAGAAGAACCCAGAGAGAGAGAGAGAGAGTGAGAAGAACCCAGAGAGAGAGAGAGAGAGTGAGAAGAACCCAGAGAGAGAGAGAGAGAGTGAGAAGAACCCAGAGAGAGAGAGAGAGAGAGTGAGAAGAACCCAGAGAGAGAGAGAGAGAGAGAAGAACCCAGAGAGAGAGAGAGAGAGAAGAACCCAGAGAGAGAGAGAGAGAGAAGAACCCAGAGAGAGAGAGAGAGAGAAGAACCCAGAGAGAGAGAGAGAGAGAGAAGAACCCAGAGAGAGAGAGAGAGAAGAACCCAGAGAGAGAGAGAGAGAAGAACCCAGAGAGAGAGAGAGAGAAGAACCCAGAGAGAGAGAGAGAGAAGAACCCAGAGAGAGAGAGAGAGAAGAACCCAGAGAGAGAGAGAGAGAAGAACCCAGAGAGAGAGAGAGAGAAGAACCCAGAGAGAGAGAGTGAGAAGAACCCAAAGAGAGAGAGAGAGAGAGAGAGAGAGTGAGAAGAACCCAGAGAGAGAGAGTGAGAGTGTGAGAGAGTGAGAGAGAGTGAGAGAGAAGATAGGGGAACCCTGAGAGAGAGTACTGACATATGTATGCAAAAAACTGACAAACGAATAGATAGAACCCTAAAGTGTTTGACTGATATATCTGTTTGTTTTATGTGAACGCTTATTGAAAAACGTGTTTGTAACATAATAAAATCTACTTCGACAATGTATAAAATTAGTTTGAACATATAATTCTTGAAGAAAGACTTTTTTTTTAATAAAAACTTTATAATCTTATCCGTTTCACAAATTTATTTTTTGCCATCTGAAGCTACGTTTACAGAATAGAAAAATACAGTGTAACATTCTCACAAAAGTCAATTTACTCAAACCAATTTTCTTCCTTAGGACCTTTGTATTCGTAACAATTTAATAACTTTTGATGAACAAATCCCTTAAAAAAGAATCATTTGAAACCTTTTTCGAGCAAAGCCCTTAATTTTCAAAACCCATTGAAGGTCTTTATTATAAAAAAGACACTTATATGGTAGTACAAGATAACAGAAAATTTTGATCTTGCTCAGTATTCCGTGTCGACTCTAGGCGTTGGAGATCATGGTTTTCCACGACTTCCTATCCGTTGTCGTTCTTAGCAATGTTTGTCTTTTTACTATCCCTCCACCCGCTGTTCTAACAAACAAAAAGTTGGTTACTCGCCGTTTCCATCTGTTCCTTTTGCTTTCATTATATCCTGTGAGTGTCAAATTCTCAAAGCCTTCTTTCCTCATTATGTGCCCTGGACATCTTAATTTTCTCTTTCTAGGTTTAAGTAAAAGTGTCTTTTTCGTTCCCATTTCCCTTGAAATTTTTTCGTTGCTAATATTTTGTTTATAGAATTCTCAGCATTCTTCTGTAAAAAACACATCTATTGCCTCAAGTTTCTTCTTCATCTGTGATGAAATTGTCCAACATTCACTGCTATAGAGAAGGACCGATATTACGCAACAGTCCAGCATTCTTTCGTTTGTCTCTGACAGATTCCTCGTTTCTTAAACCTTTGAGCCCTGCGTTCCTGAACAATTTTAACCATTTTTCCTGAGACCCTGGTTCAAAATTCGCAAATAATTGGTATGTAGTGTTTCATGGTAGACAAGAATAATTGTAATTATAACATCGGGAAAAATGTGAATCATCTATTCTCCACCCCCTATGGGTTAATTAGTAGAGCAGACTGAGCTGTCTAGGCGGGGTTATCGAGCAGCCTAGGAGGAAAACGGAATTCAAAACTCATGTTGTACAAAGATGGTTAGATATAGGGGGTACAGATACTATGTTAGTAAAATAAAAACAATAGATTTCAACAACTATGGATGATCCCATTAAAAGGCGAATGCTGTTGACAGTAAAAAGGTTTTGGACCAAGGAAGTATGGTATGGGTATTTTCCTCTTTTCTTAGGGGCTATACACCTGACGAAGGTTGACAAAAGTTTCAGCCGAAACGTTGTAAATAATAACATTAAAAAAAACAAAAAAAAAATATAAATTCTCGGTCGCTAAAAAATCATTATATAGATTGAAAAATATGTACATTCGTATCTCTTGATTTTTTTCCCCAGATTAATCGATGTTTTATCAATTTAAATTATATTTGTATTAAGAAGATTTGAGGTATAACAGTGAAGTCATAACTTCTTTTCAATATCATTTGCGATTACGAAAGTTATGACTATTTTTACTGGGATTACATTCTCGCCCATATATTTTCGTTCTTAAAAAAATTATCGGTTACGCATCCTCATCTCCAATATTTGTGGTAAAACATGCAACTTTGGGGCGTTACTCGACGCCAATAAGCAAACATGCTTAGTGTTAACATGACGGGTTATCTAAATTAATTTTTTCCCTGTTAACTTTTTATTCAAATTAGTGCTAAAAAAAAAAAAAAAAAAAAAAAAAATTAAAGCAAAATTTATTTTTACATGCAAGAATAGAGTTCATTGTATAGTTATAAATGCTAGATAACTCATGCAGAAAATGTAGCCAAAGATACTGCAAAATTACTTAATACTGCAATGCTTTTTTTTAAAAATTGGAATTGATGATCCGTAAGATATAAACCAAAATACAATTTCACATACATTCACTTAAGTAATAATCACCAAAATATATGTATCAGTCACACATCCTCATCTTCACTATTTGGAATAATATATTCTGCTGCTATGGCAACTTGATAAATTAATAATTGATTGCAAACCTTAAACTTTTTCTGTTTAACTTTATGAATCTGTCGACCCATTTAGATTCAAATAGAAATTAACAATGAAAAGATAACATTTTAGTCAAACTGAGGAACAATGAATAATATCAAATAGTAGCTTTTCCAGCAGACGACGGAGAATATTAAGGAAACTTGATGTCACATACTCCGGCGAAGTGTGATAATAGAATAATAAATGAAATATGATGGACAAAGGAGAACAGAGACTACAACTCTCCACGGTGACAAGATGTGACACAAGGTCAGTTTTAATGTGGGGTACCCCTACACACATATACGGGCCAAAGACAAAAAAATTTTAATTCCTGGCGAACTGTCACAGCGAAAGGGATATCCACTAATCCTACCTCTTTAATGAGGTTGACGTCCCCAGGACTAAGCCTCCCTCACAACTTTAAGAGGAGAAAACAGATACTACAATTTGATCCGACACCATAGAGGGTACATTTTAATCTTTCTAATAACTATTTATATTATAATATATATGTCATTTCTGATGGGTACTATGCAGCTAATAATAAAAATAGCAGCAACAATAATAATGTTGAAATCACAATAATTCAACGTTAATGCAGTTTCAACGGGAATAATAACCGGGTATACATCTACACTATCAAGTAACCATACTGTCGGGTAGCTATGCGCATAAAACTAATGGTTTCTCGTTTTCCTTCTACTCAGCTTCTGACGATGTAATTAGACAAGCAACACCTTTGCTGACAATAAACACGCGTTTAACTGCCAAGATATTTGTACTTCTTAGCGAAATTAGTTTCTCTGCTCGCCCAGAGGCTGTAGCATTGGTCTTCGCCGCCAACGGGGGACTGAGAGACAGATAACAGATATTAATGCAAGCAGATATAATAGAGCCATACTCTTCAACATAATTGTGGGCGGGGCGGAGTTGATGAAGAGAGGGATACAAGACCCTACAATTGAAGTGGCCTTAAAATCTCCACTGTCAGCCTAACTCCGCCGCAGCCTGATTTAGTTTCTCGATGGCCGGAGCACTGCTAAACTCACAGATAAGAGTATTTCCTTTAATAAAGAGAGAAAGATCAGCAACCAGCTACCTCCCTTTTTTTCTTTTTTGTTTTTGTTTTAGCGACCACCGCAGCTTTTACTACATCCAACTATCCCACTACATAAATGGTTTTTCTTTGCCTTCCTATCTAAATTAGAAATTATCCCGCTGGGACGATATTCTTAATTTGTTGTTTTGGTGATAAAGAGATTTATTTTTCTTGTATTAAATAGATATAGAAGCTTTTTATTATTATAAAATGAAAGCAGAATAAGAATTTAATGGCAATTTGACAGAGTTGTTTTCGGAGATTATATATATATATATATATATATATATATATAATGCGTGTGTATGAAAAAAGACAAAAGGAAAACTTATTTTAGTCGACGCGTTTCGTCCTCAAAGAGACTTTAACAAGGTAAATGCAAAGATGTTTTTGTGACAAGTATTTATATACAAGAGCAAAAATGCTGTTGGTTTTTCAAAATCTTTTGTATAAGGGTGTTCATGAATATTCATCATCAGGTTGGTGGAAAAGTCACGCAAGGGCATGAACGTAGGGTGATACAGATCAATGCTTAATAAATGAAAGTGCGCAGTATACATACATACATATATTGTGTGAGTAAATTAGTATTTCAATTATTTTGAATAGGGATCGATTTATATGTTTTGAATAACATGAGGTTATGGAAATAATAGTTTTTTTCTTTACTTTTTTTGATTTTTTGCAACATATACGGGGCTGCCGGAATGTACTGACAACACGGGCAGTCAACTGGGGCGCCATCAAAGCCGAGGGCGCCAAAACATGTGTTTGGGATCATCCATACAAAAAGTAGGGGAAAAAGAAAATAAATAAAATTAAATAAAAAAAAATTAAATAAATGAAAACACTTGAATGGAGTAAAATTCTTGAGAATTTCATTATTAATTCTTTGTGTTATGGTGCCGTGATCAAACACAATAACAGAAAAATGAATGCACAGGTGTTATTCCAATTTTTCAGTTTTTTTCCGTGTGAAAACTTTTAAAAAATACTTGTAAGGCCGCCGAAGTTCAGTAACTCTAGGGCCGGCTATATATAAGACAGGAAACATTTTCAAATCTTCCTTTTTTTTTTCGTTGAAAAGAAATACCAAAAACCATTAAGTGAAGTATCTTACTACTTCATTGTTTTCAATCCTAACTGGGCGCCACCATACTTTCGGTCTTGTGCCACATCTAAGCTACGCTTTGAAAATCACTTTACTACTTCATAGTTAGAAGTGTATCACAGTGAATTTGCCTAATTAATCTGAAACCAATCTTAGACGTACGTTATATGAAAAGATTCTTAAAATATATTATACAATTTTGTGTATTTATTCGTTGATAAATCTTGAGATACGATTCATATCTCAAATATATTACATCAGGTTGAGTCAAATAATTTCCGTTTTTGGAAATCCATTGAAATGACGAATGTATCCGAACTACTAATATTTCTGTGAAGATGAGTTTCTATTATTTATACTATACAGGGTGCGATGGATACATTGTCTGAATTACACAAAAGTGAAAATAACACTGATATCTCATTTTAAGAGATATATTTACCAAACTTACACAACAAATTTTTGAAATACTACAGAGTAAGTTTATTCAATAAAATCGCCATTGGTTCAACCACGGCCTCCAAACAACTTCGGAGGCTCCTGCAACTATTCTGGGCGGTGTTCTTGTTTAAGTTGGTGAATGCTGCCATAATCCTTGCTACCAGTTCATCTTTGGTGTTACAAAGAGTTTTGTTGGTCTCTCGTTCACTTGCACTCCGCACATAATAATCAAGGGAGTTGCAGTCTGGGAAGTTAGGTGGCCAGATCTAAGGAATTTTGTGGTTGCAGAAATTGTCTGACAGCCATAACTGGTTTGTATGGCATGGTAAAGTGTCCTATTGCCAGATATAGGGACTTCCAGCAACCACTCCTTGACACAGGCAGCACTACCTCTTTAAGGCACCCGAGTCCCGGTGGGAAAATGAATGGAGGCATAACGTTAGCATCACTAGTGATCACTCCAAACACCTTCGTAATCACCATTAGACTTATCCAACTCTTTCTGAATTCTCTGCACTGTCCTCAGATTGACACCAAAACACTTTGAAATGTCCGTATTGGAGCTTCCAAGTAGTAAATTAAGCCGTTGTTCTTTTTCTCACAGACGGTGCCCAACTGGCCCTACTCTACTGTGCTGTCAACAGAATAAAAAGCAACGCGCATGCGCGAAATTAAAAATATAAAATGGTGACAATTTACCCATCACCCCCTGTATTTGGACTATTGTTCTCATTCCACTGCCCATGTACAGAAATATTCAGTTCTTATTTATAGTACTATTCAGTTATTGCGCGTCCGTTTTCACTGTCGACTGCTCAACCCAGGGATTGAACTCAGAACAACTATATCACGAACCAACGATTTAATCCCTTAGCTCATTATTCCGTGGATTACGTAGGAAACGGGTGTGCAGTAACTGAGCAGTACTAAATATAAGACAAGATATCCATAATGAACAGTGGAACAAAAATAGTCTGCCCCAGTAGATTAAATATAGATTTCAGTTCAGAATTCCCTGTGTGTTACGTAGATCAATATACAGGGTGGCCCGAAAGTCTTGTTACCCCTATATAATATAATTTTCTATTTCAGATGGCCGACACGAAAATGACGTGTTCATAGAGACCTTCTCGACAGCGCCAAAGAAAGGGAATAAACTGAATCTAGTACACGTGCTTTGTATTACTGTATTACTTCTATTGTTCTCATTGCTTAGTAGGGGGTGACAAGAGTTTCGGACCACCCGTACATCTGAGGAATGCCGGACAGTAGAACGACCGAAAGGTTGTTATAATAACTAAAACGAAGATGAGGGCAATAGTCAGAACATAGTCTAAATACTAATCTTACGTTGCAGTTAAGTACACATTTAGAGTACGCTAACATAACGGTATTTTTTTATGGCAGCGTACACAGCGGATTCAAGGAAAATGTTCTCTACCATGAAAACTCATGATCGTACACAGTAAGAAATTTTGGAACTCGGTTTCTCTGTTATGCTCCACCGATAATATTCACCTTACTTTGCGCCAAGCAATTACCTTCTTCGATCGCTTTAATGGTGAGAGTTTGCTCGAAAATCTCTTCACATCAAAACCTGCGCAATTTTACTCAAATGTCATTCACAAAGAGCTGCCTGATAAGTGGCAACAAGTAATTACAAAGAGTGGGTGAATATATAAATGAAAAAAAAAAATGTACTTTATTTTCCGAAGAATAAATTTGATAAACAAAAGCGGAAATTATTTATTACTCAACCTTATGCATGCAACTATTGTCAGTAACGTTCACCCTAGTTTCTGACCACTGACGGTCCTCGTCACAACAATCAATTTAAGTATTAAAACTTGGTAAATAAATTTAATGTTCAAGGTTTAATTTTGAGATTTTCTCCAGAAAGATTCTTAGTGCAGAAGAAAAAATATGGTTTATGGGAAGCGAGGAAATCAAATGAGTAATAGTAAAGTAAGTGGGTATAAAAAAAAGATAAAATTTTGCCTTTGTAAATTAAATTTAAACGCCGTCTGAAAAATACAATAAGAAAATGCAATTGCAATTTTTAATGTATTTTTCTCATCTACCGCCAGCATATACTGTGTTGCTAAATATATAATAAAGGAGAGAGAGAGAGAGAAAGGAGAGAGAGAGAGAGAGAAAGGAGAGAGAGAGAGAGAGAGAAAGGAGAGAGAGAGAGAGAGAAAGGAGAGAGAGAGAGAGAGAAAGGAGAGAGAGAGAGAGAGAAAGGAGAGAGAGAGAGAGAGAGAAAGGAGAGAGAGAGAGAGAGAGAGAGGAGAGAGAGAAAGGAGAGAGAGAGAGAGAGGAGAGAGAGAGAGAAAGGAGAGAGAGAGAGAAAGGAGAGAGAGAGAGAAAGGAGAGAGAGAGAGAAAGGAGAGAGAGAGAGAGAAAGGAGAGAGAGAGAGAGAGAGAGAGAGAAAGGAGAGAGAGAGAGAGAGAAAGGAGAGAGAAAGGAGAGAGAGAGAGAAAGGAGAGAGAAAGGAGAGAGAGAGAGAAAGGAGAGAGAGAGAGAGAGAGAAAGGAGAGAGAGAGCGAGAAAGGAGAGAGAGAGCGAGAAAGGAGAAAGAGAGAGAGAGAGCGAGAAAAAAAAGTAAATGTTATATTCTGGTATCTTCTACATAATATATAATAATATTGTGATTATTGTATCCATGTTATCAAAATACCTCGTCACAAAACAGATTTCCATAATGGCGGATTTTGAAATGTGGGTGACGTCATGTTGTCATATCTGGAGATTATAATCTCCAGCAAGGCACTCTGTGAAATGATTTATCAAGTAGTAGCATATCTTAAGAGATAAGGGCGTCATGGTTTACTTTGTGGCTGAGGTAGTTGCCTATTTCCTGACGGTGTTAGAATGTTGACGTTCTAACAAAGACAGGCCAAAAGGTCAAATATTGATTTTTCGTGAGTGGAAAGATATCTTCACTTGGGAACCTCGTCCAATAGTCCTCATGGAATACTAATCAAAAGATACTAATAAAAACCTAGTAAATATCAATGAATGCCTCAGGGTTCCCCTGTTTGTCACGTAACAGGTAAAGGCGGGTGTACATTTTCTTACCCTCCTTGTGATAACAGTTTTCAGAATGAATGAGAATAATTTGTCAACAGAGAGCAAGTAAAATAACTCAGAAATTGTTTGCTGTAATTAAAACTATTCTATTAACGGATAGATAAAAATGTTTCTTATATGCGGTGTGTAAGAGAGAAAGACAGAGGAGAGAAAGACAGAGGAGAGAAAGACAGAGGAGAGAAAGACAGAGGAGAGAAAGACAGAGGAGAGAAAGACAGAGGAGAGAAAGACAGAGGAGAGAAAGACAGAGGAGAGAAAGACAGAGGAGAGAAAGACAGAGGAGAGAAAGACAGAGGAGAGAAAGACAGAGGAGAGAAAGACAGAGGAGAGAAAGACAGAGGAGAGAAAGACAGAGGAGAGAAAGACAGAGGAGAGAAAGACAGAGGAGAGAAAGACAGAGGAGAGAAAGACAGAGGAGAGAAAGACAGAGGAGAGAAAGACAGAGGAGAGAAAGACAGAGGAGAGAAAGACAGAGGAGAGAAAGACAGAGGAGAGAAAGACAGAGGAGAGAAAGACAGAGGAGAGAAAGACAGAGGAGAGAAAGACAGAGGAGAGGTGGTTTGAAGCCATAGAAACTTATTGGCAAAAGTATTAAAACATATCTGCTAAGACTTTCATTCCTCTTATAATAAATTTAATTATCACTTTCAAAAATCGGTTTGGATCGGCTCATTGCATATAAATGATATAAATAAATCTATTAGTGTACTTTTAGTTTCAATAATCAGCCCATCCAAATCGATTGATCGGGATAATAGTCTGAAGATAAATGATGTAAATAAATATTTTGGTGTACTTTTAATTTTAATAGACTGTTATTATCATCTTTGTTATTACGATATTTCGGCCGTTGCGCTCCCAGGCCTTCAAGTGCTTGTCAGTCCGAGTAACTTTCATGGCATCTCCAACTGTCCTCTTTATTTAATTTACAGTGGTGGTGCGGGGGATCGTTCTCGTTCCATTGTCCATATCTTGAGATATCTCATCCAGTTTTTCTTTTTAAATTTTAGTACGGCTCAGTTATTGTTAATCGTACGATAAAAATAATTACTGCCATTTTCTCCCTTTTCAGAACCATGTTCCTGTCTTAAATTTCTCCGAAGTTTTTCAATAGCATTTCCTGACACTTGCTCACTGATATTGTGCATTTAACCCGAACAGGATGCCAGATAACGTTTTTTTTTTTGTCCAGCCTAAGCAAAAGTAATTAAAATTTTCACATCTAAAACAACTAAATACAAGTGTTGTCTTGAATTTGGTCAGTGTTCGCAGTAACGGACTGAAAAAATTCCTGCGCGAGACAAATCAGCTGAACGAATAACGCAGTCTATTTTCCCGCTCTTTTATGAAAGGAAGAAAAAAGAAAAAAAGTACCAAGAATGAAAAGTAGTCCTCGAGTTGTTGGCGTCTGGTGACTGCAAGTGTTGAACAAACCAATAATTATAAGTAGGAAACGTTTAATTGAATGAAAGAGGCTGAAGTGACGGATTTTCAATGCGTTCCCCTGGGCGGTCAATGTAAAAGATGGAACAGTGTTTAAGACATCAGTTATCGCACCATCACATGCACCCACTTGCGTGATGACGGTAATGTTAAAATTAGCAGTTTCCTTATAAGGAAATATTCGGCATCTATTTAACAAAGAGCCAGTGCTTCTGCCGGTTGATATTTTTAATATCTTTCTCATAAAACAATTTTTCAGGAAAATAGGTTTCTCAAGTCCAGTAACTGTTATTGCTCTTTCCAGTACTGAATTGGGATTTCCTTCCTGACATTTTTGTTTGGGATAATGCCAAGCGTCAACATCTTGATTATATCATTATTTTCTCGTCGAGTTACATGTGCTGTCCATTTTAATTGTGGAAATCCAGCAAGTGATGTGTTTTCTGTTATTTTGTAAAAGTTCTTTGTGACATTGTAGCGCCAGTCAACAACATTCGAAAAAGGATATTATACAAATACATGAAAATGTATGTAAAAATATAAATGCACACATATCTACGCATGCGCAATATATATATGAAATACCAAATTGTTATTGGTAGGGATTATTTCAAAGAGGACTTTTAGTCCATATGATGAGAGGAATATATTTACATCCATCGAAATATATTTATTACTGACAGTGGATATTATTATAATTATTATAATTACAATAATAATAAATTCACAAGTACAGCTAACACCTTACGAAGGACTTTATCACTGCAAAATGTGTGATTTTTTTTTTCAAAACTGCTCAGTGAACAATGTCATGTTGCCATTTCTGACCTTAGAAACCAATAATAATAATAATCATTATAATATTATATATATATATATATATATATATATATATATATATATATATATATATATATAACAAAGGTGGACTTGAGTTTGGTCAAGAATGGATTAAAAAGACAACTGATATTTTGGGAAGTGGGTCAGGCCGATAACCCCACCCCATCTTATTTGATTGTGCATTTTGGCATTATTCAATGTTTCCTTGAAAATGGGTGACAAAATACATTTTTTTTTCATAAGAGAAAACTGTCAAGGTGTACAATTTCTTCATATATTATATCCAAAGAAAAAAAGAAAAAAGAAGGAACCTTTTGTTGGTTCACAAGGAAAATACAACTTAACGGAAGCACTTTTTCAGCCATTTTGAATAAGAGACAGACACACACACATCTGTGTGTGTGTGTCCACGCACGAACAAACATATGAACGTATGTAAAACAAGTGTACTCCTACAAGAAAGGTGTGTGTGTGTATAAATATATATATATATATATATATGTGTATATATATGTATATGTATATATATATATGTATGTATGGGGGGGTTAAACGGTTGCGGCCATTCTTTGAATTTCGAAGAGTCGCCTCGTCTTTTTCGAAATTAACTGACTAGCTTACTTCGGGCCAGAGAGACGTTCTCTCTCGGAAGGGTTTTTATTATATATTCAGTCATAATAATGAAGACAAACCCATTACTGCATAAAGTTTCTTAAAAGGTTTCGCTTTTTTCTTTTGTCTAATCTACCTGACTGACTAGTTAATAGTTATTTTAATGCTGGCGGACTTAAAGGTTTGGTAACCTGCCTTTTAAAAATCGGACGCCATATACTAATGCGTCAAATAGGTCCAGGAACTTAGCTTAGTAGGAGTTAATTAAAGGTAATCGAATTTGAGCTAATTAGAGGGTATAAAACTAATTATTAAATTAAAAAATGTCCTAAAAATTTCGGCCTATAGTGTATTCCTGAAATTACACTCTCTTAGTGGCCATCGCCACTAAACAAGCGAAGACAACATTGCTGATCTTCCCTGTCGGATAGGAATGCGCACGTAAGTGAGAGAAAAAGAGAGAGAGAGAGTGTGTGAGAGAGAGTGTGTGAGAGTGTGAGGAAGAGAGAGAGGGAGAGTGAGAGAGAGTGTGTGGGAGAGTGAGAGAGAGAGTGTGTGGGAGAGTGAGAGAGAGAGTGTGTGGGAGAGTGAGAGAGAGAGTGTGTGGGAGAGTGAGAGAGAGAGTGTGTGGGAGAGAGAGTGTGTGGGAGAGAGAGTGTGTGGGAGAGTGTGAGAGAGAGTGTGTGTGGGAGAGTGAGAGAGAGAGTGTGTGGGAGAGTGAGAGAGAGAGTGTGTGGGAGAGTGTGTGGGAGAGTGAGAGAGAGAGTGTGTGGGAGAGTGTGTGGGAGAGTGTGTGGGAGAGTGAGAGAGAGAGTGTGTGGGAGAGTGAGAGAGAGAGAGTGAGAGAGAGAGTGTGTGGGAGAGTGAGAGAGAGAGTGTGTGGGAGAGTGAGTGAGAGAGAGTGTGTGTGGGAGAGTGAGAGAGAGTGTGTGTGGGAGAGTGAGAGAGAGAGTGTGTGGGAGAGTGAGAGAGAGAGTGTGTGGGAGAGTGAGTGAGAGAGTGTGTGGGAGAGTGTGTGGGAGAGTGTGTGGGAGAGAGAGAGTGTGTGGGAGAGAGAGAGTGTGTGGGAGAGAGAGAGTGTGTGGGAGAGAGAGAGTGTGTGGGAGAGAGAGAGTGTGTGGGAGAGAGAGAGTGTGTGGGAGAGAGAGAGTGTGTGGGAGAGAGAGAGTGTGTGGGAGAGTGAGAGAGAGAGAGTGAGAGAGAGAGTGTGTGGGAGAGTGAGAGAGAGAGTGTGTGGGAGAGTGAGAGAGAGAGTGTGTGGGAGAGTGAGAGAGAGAGTGTGTGGGAGAGTGAGAGAGAGAGTGTGTGGGAGAGTGAGAGAGAGAGTGTGTGGGAGAGTGAGAGAGAGAGTGTGTGGGAGAGTGAGAGAGAGAGTGTGTGGGAGAGTGAGAGAGAGAGTGTGTGGGAGAGTGAGAGAGAGAGTGTGTGGGAGAGTGAGAGAGAGAGTGTGTGGGAGAGTGAGAGAGAGAGTGTGTGGGAGAGTGTGTGGGAGAGAGAGTGAGAGAGAGAGTGTGTGGGAGAGTGAGAGAGAGAGTGTGTGGGAGAGAGAGAGTGTGTGGGAGAGAGAGAGTGTGTGGGAGAGAGAGAGTGTGTGGGAGAGAGAGAGTGTGTGGGAGAGAGAGAGTGTGTGGGAGAGAGAGTGTGTGGGAGAGAGAGAGAGAGAGTGTGTGTGTGGAGAGAGAGAGAGAGTGTGTGTGGGAGAGAGAGAGAGTGTGTGTGAGAGAGTGAGAGAGTGTGTGTGAGAGAGTGTGTGAGAGAGTGAGAGAGAGTGTGTGAGAGAGTGAGAGAGAGTGTGTGAGAGAGTGAGAGAGAGTGTGTGAGAGAGTGAGAGAGAGTGTGTGAGAGAGTGTGTGGGAGAGAGAGAGTGTGTGGGAGAGTGAGAGAGAGTGAGAGAGAGAGAGTGAGAGAGAGAGTGTGTGAGAGAGAGTGTGTGAGAGAGAGTGTGTGAGAGAGAGTGTGTGAGAGAGAGTGTGTGAGAGAGAGTGTGTGAGAGAGAGTGTGTGAGAGAGAGTGTGTGTGAGAGAGTGTGTGAGAGAGTGTGTGAGAGAGAGTGTGTGAGAGAGAGTGTGTGAGAGAGTGAGAGAGAGAATGTGTGTGA
>OZ038481.1:101921088-101931088 GCA_964036315.1 Acanthosepion esculentum
ATGCATAGATCTGCATTACGATCTCACACATATATGTAAAAATAAATGAAAGGTTTCTACATAAGTATTAGAACTATATTTTTAATATTAAAAAAAGTAAGAGGGGACAAACAAACAAACAAACAAACAAGCAAGGAAACATTAACTTAAGTCTGGTTTGGTAACAATTGGCATTCATGTGTTTAATCGGACAACTAATATCCTCATCAAATTGACTCACCATGTCGCCTGAAGATAATCGGAGAACATGCTGATCGAAACGTTGTGACAACTAAAAAATAATAATAAAAACGAGGATATTAGTCTGAATAAACTCATAAGCGCCAATTAAACTTTAAATTAAATTTAAATTAAATTTAAAGTAAATTAAATTTAAATTAAATTTAATTAAGATTAAAATTAAATTAAATTAAAATTTTAAACATGAAATCAAATCTACTTAAGAATAAAAGTAAAGCAAACATTCTTTTTGGATTTTCAGGGCCTGTGACAGGGAGGTTGCGTAGGGGGTACTTTGGACTGATGGGATCCAAAAGGGAGCCCAGGAATTTCTGGGGATATGAGAAATTCGTTGCATATACTGAAGACGGGTATTAAAATAGTATGACTAATGGAGACAAAGAAAAGGGGGGGGGCTAAAATAAGTTTCCCTCTCAGAGGCCCTGTTTATATAGGTTGAAGACGAAAAAGAAAAAAAGAAAAGAAAAAACACAAAAAATAAAAATAGGTAGTATTTTTTCCACACCAAAAATTTAATTTACAAATGTCTGAACAAGTGATTAACACACACACACACACACACACACACACACTATATATATAAGTGAACATAGAGGCGACAGTGTTTCATGCTAGATGTAATCGTCAGGCCACGAGTGTTGTCATTTTTCTCGGCTATTTATATATACGGGTCAGAAAATAAAAATATACTACCCACAATGCACCACTGACCCGTATATATAAATAGCCGAGAAAAATAACACTTGTGGCCTGACGATTGCATCTAGCATGAAACAGACTGTCGCTTCTAAGTCGTGACTTCTATGTTCACTTTTATATTTACACACGCTCTATCTCTGATATTGAGCACTTTATCCCATAAATATAGCACACTTTAAGACTATATTTCTTTATATATATGTCTGTCTGCGTGTTTGTTTACCTAAATAGATTGGTCTAAGTGTTTGATTATCGTACCAGATGTATTTCTAATATATTTATGTAATTAGTGAGGTTAAAATAACATGCGTACATCTCAAATAAAATCTAGACAATTAACAATTAATCTTAAAATTAAAAAACAATATAAATCCATGTATAATAATCGAAATAGAATTGTATTTTGAAAGAAAAAAAATAAAGTGTGTAAGGAATAATTATTATGTCATATGACAGTGCCATCATGTAAAATATGTTAAAAGTAATATAACACATTGCATAAATATAGGGGAATTACAAAAAATGAAAATAAATGTGGCATCTTAAAACTACAATGTTATCTATACTAATTGGAGCCCCGAGTACGATAAAAAAAAAAAAATAATAAAAAAAAACAAGCTCCAGACAAGAACATTAATAAAATCCCCGGCAGTCCCTATTTACATGTGATTAAAACAAAGTGTACTGTGTGGGACGATTCATCTATTAAGGAGAGTATTATCAATGAAAAGGAAATATAAACTCTTTCCATGTTGAGTATCACTTAACATGTGTTTTGCACAAAGTGAATGTATGTATTTACTATTTTGCCATACTTGCCAGGATCTCGGGTAATGATCCTCTAAGAGATTGTACTGAACAGAAAGTAAAAGAAGAAAAAATGATATTAATAATCAATAATAATAATAATTAATAATAATAATAATAAAAACAAATGAATAATAATAGTTATGAGGTGTTGAAAAGTTTTCGGCTAGAACTCCTTGCCAAAATTTGTATTCTGATCTTTGGACGTTGAAATAGCAATTCGAGCAGAGGATTTTTCAGAAATCCCATGTATTGCACGCAGTCAGCGGAAGTCATCAGTGGTAAAATTGGTCATGCCTCAACCTTACTACTTATCCCCTTCCAAAAAAAAAAAAAAAAAAAAAAAATTGGGCATGGTTTATTAATTCAGTTCACAGTTCTCCCCATTCTTCGTCCAGTCTTGTAATGTTTTGTACTTCTGTCGTCAAAGCAAACTTTTTTTAAAAAGTGATACCATCTCCCGAGAATAAATATGAGAACCGCTTAAAAAATCTGTACAATACAAATATTTAGAATTAGGGACCTGTTACAGGAAAATAAATATATGAAGTTTTTAACAAATTAATGGAAAAATTATTACCGAAAGGGACACTTGATTTTATTAAAATATATATAATTCAGTATTGGAGAGATTTTGATTCGAACACTCAAAAATGTAGGATTTATTTACAATCGTACGTATGAACTTGCACTTCTCTCTAAGACTAGGAATGTAGTATCTGTGCTTAGTAAAAACATTCACAGAAAAGGAAGGCGTGTAAGAAAGTGACGAAAAGCTCTAGAATCTATGAATTTGCCAAAAATCAGTATTATGATTTTGGGACATTTAAAAACTGATTTCGAGAAGATTATATATATATATATATATATATATATATATATAGGGTGCAACAGAAATACTTCCCCCACCCCATCTGTGTGTGCGTGCACACAAGTATAAAAATAAAAAGGGCTCTAATACATGTATGTACCTGGGTGGATGTCTATATAGGCACACGTATGTAAGTGTGTGTGTATGTGTATATATATATATATATATATATATATACACATACACACACACATATATATATATATATATATATATATGATAGATAGATAGATAGATAGATAGATAGATATTTGTTTTATAACTTTATTTAATCCCTTATTTTTACTTAGATGACCAATTAGTACACAGGTCATATCTCAGATACCGTTTAGTTAATCATACTGTCTATTTTTTCATAGAGGTATTTTGAGTTTTGATGTACCTATTTATTTTAGAAAGGCAAGAAATAAATGAATCAATCACGTGTTTTCTGTTCATAGCATTAATATTTATTTTTAAATTTTGAGCTTTTGTTGGCGTTTATTACAATCATTATTTTTTATTTTTCTTAAACGTTTTCAATCCCAAAAGGCTCGAAGGATTCATCTTTAAAATAAATTGCTGATGGGAAGACATTTTATTATATATTTTTACGAAAGATGAGTGAATGAAGATTACAACAAAATATATAAAATAAAAAAATTACGCATCTTAGTCAATAAATTTCAATACAAGCAAATGTTAAAACAGATATTGTGATTGTGTGTGGATAGCATGTAAAATATCCTATTTAACAGTAGATATATTTTATTCAAAAGAGAACTTTTTATTTATCAATGTGTATTCAATAATTTTTTAGTCAGTTATTTATCGTCAAATATTTAAAAAAAAATTTTCTTCATAAGTCATAGATGAATAAAAAACCTTTACGTTGATGTAAACGATATATATATATATATATATATATATATATATATATATATATATATATATATATATATATATAAGCGAATAATATCTTCCCCAAAATGGAGAGCGTGCTCTAATTGAGGTGTTCTAGAAAACGCTATTCATTTCTTTGAAAAGAGATTTTGTTGCTTCTTATAAGTAAATGAGACGCATTATGAATACTTTTCTCTGAAAGCTAATTGAAAGTCAGTTTGCAATTTGAATTAGAAAATATTGATTTGATTACCAGAAACCAACGAGAAATGAACAGTTTTAGTGGTCAAAAAAATTAAACAGAAAAAAAAACATAGGTATGTATATAACAGAGTATTGATTTCATATCTATAGCTGTGTGTGTATGACGCACGCACATTCAGAACGAACAGGTCCTGAATAGTTTTATTTATATGTGGAGAAAAACGTGACGAATCTCCGAACATTAAAAAAGAAAAACAAAAAGACAATCAGGATGTATATTTGCGCAAATCTTCAATATTGATTTTGTCTGATGTATTCTATAAATAATTCATTCTGGAACTTGAAAAATAAAAGGAATGATATTAAAACGGTTTATGTATTTGTATTATTTTGTATGGGTATGTGCAGAGACTTTTAATAAAACAGTAACCTCGTTTTCAGAATTAATGAAAGAGCTTTCATATAAATTAAAGTTTAACGCTGGTTGAAATCTAGATTTATCTACAAAGTAGGTTAAGTTTGATTTTAATAAAAAAAAATAAAAAAATAAAAAAATTTAAAGTAAAACTGAATATCTTCTCACAGGAACCTCAACTATTGATAGTTTCACTGATTTTCTAAGCTACTAAAAACAATCACCCAACATGATGCCAAAGAACGTTACATCTGATCCTTTGAGGAAATCAGGGCAAGTGTTATTGAAGTTCTGACCAATAAATCAAGGCTGATAACTCATGACTGCACTAAAATTTTAATATCCGGAAAGGATTTTAAAATATATTTATCTAAAGCAAATATCTCCAAACTAAGGTCCACAAGATTTTCATTTGCATGAGGATTTTGTCAGTGAATTTGCTATTGGTTGACATTTTTTTCACTCGTGACAGATTTGTTTTGGGTGTAAAAACGGCATTAGGTTTCATATTTCTCTTGTTGTGAATCTTTATTTTGATAAAGAAAAATAAACGATCAAAATATAACATTCTTCATTTAAGTTTCATTCATTAGTTAAAAAAACTTATTCTTTTTTGCTGTCTGAAATTCTAAATATTATTTACATTCTTACTAATGTCATTGTTGTGGTCGTAACTTTTCGACCGTTGTGGTCTTCGGCCTTCCTCAGGTGTCTGTTGATTCGAGTAACCTAGACGAAATTTCAAACCGAATCCTTTATTATGGACGTATATTGATCTCGAGCCCTTGTCCGTGTCTAGAGCTATCTCAGCTTGTTTACTTGTTACTACTGTTCAGCCATAGCTAGTCTATTAACTTTTTGTTTTTCTTTCTTTAGCGCGAGAAAACTTGTAAAATTAGATGGTGTGACCATCTTAGAAATTTGTAGATTACTGATCTAAAGTAAACATTTGTTTCAAGTCCAGATTTTAAAAACAAATTTTGAAGATAAAAATCAATAGATTTAAATTTGTAAATATTAACCTGTCACTTTGAAGGAAGTAACAAGTCAAGATACTCAGAACATGATTTAAATACAGAACAAGATATTCGAATACAATCCTAAAAAAACAATCAAACGCCACAGAAAGTATTGGTTTGATTTGTTTTACGGCATATCAACCTCAATGGGTTATTTAATGCCGACGAATTTTTTATTGCTGGTAATGTTTTTCTTCAAAAATCTATTTCTGGAAATATTTTTCCTTGAAGAAATCTATAGCTGGTCATATTTTTTTCAAAGAATGTATGACTGTATTGTTGGTATTTTTTTTTAAAGTATTTCTGATAATAATTTTTATTACAAATTATTTCTGGTATTAAAACCTATTTTTACACAAATTTGGGTGTTAACTATTTGCCCATAGCTGGGGCCCTAACAGATGCTACCACCCCGGGTCATAGTGGACCTGGGAACACCAGCAATTAAGAGGTGTTTCCACGTTTCTCAAAACCTCCTGATCAGAGGCCTTGCTGTTGGACGTAGTTTATCGTATTACCCAGGACGGAAAAGTATTGGATTTTGTAACTTAGAGCTATTTCATACTTATTTAGCACAAATAAATTACCTTTTATTAGCACAAAGCTTCAGTCAATCCAGATTACAATGTATAATGTGTAATTCGGTATGGTATCTTTGACATTAATACAAAAAGAAATCCTCCTTTCCTTTACTAATTAAGTATCTGCAGAAGGTTTGAAAATTGATTGACCAAAACATTTTGGCAGCACCGTAAGCAACATATGATTACAACTGTGAACAAAGCTTCCGAATCTTGAAGTTATTGGTTCGGGAAGGAAAAATTGCATCATGTTAAAATCATTTAGAGTAATAAAAGAATGATACTTCTAAAAGTTTTTCAAAGTATTGATCTATTTGTTTTTGTTATCGGTTTTAACTGCATAAGCAATATCGAAAAAGAAAAATAAAGGAAGAAGATATATGCAGAGAAAATGTTAAACAATAAACGGAAATAAGAAATTATATATCTCGAACAATTCTTGAAATGATAATGGCTTCTCTCAGAATTACAGAAGTTACAGGGAAGGGTTTGTTTTCAAGATGGAGAAGAACCAGAAGGCGATAGAAAGAAGGAAGAAGCTTGAAACGAGCAGCAAACGGCCAATCCCTAATGGTGTTGACTTCATTCAAAAGAAATTTACGTTTAACATCAGTTGCATGTTAGCCGGGAGTTTGTCGATTTACTGTCAAGGCTCAACGTACTGAATCATTGTTTTTCACATATTGTTTCTTGTAAGTTCAATATTAAAAACGCTAACTCGAGAAAGATTTTGATTACAAGAGCGTGTTGTTTTTTGCTGCTTAAAACAAAAAACAAAAACAATGTTAACTTATTTAATAACGCCTGAAAAAATGCTACTTAGAGTAGAAAATATCTAAAATGATTTAATAATCGCTTTTAAAAAGATCAATCTATGTATTTGAAATCTGCCACTAACGGAATTTTTTTTTTTTTGAAAGAAATGTTAGGCGAAACTATTTTGCTAATGAAAGTGACTTTTGACTCACGTTTGCAACACGAAGATCGAAATGAGATTTCGTGATCCGCAAAATGAAGATCGATGTATCCTGATACGGGCATTTGTACTGGGCTTTGAGGAATCACAAAAGTGTGGAGAGGTTTAATTGTTCACATTTTTTTTTTTAAGTGTCAGAATAGGTCTGGAGAAAAGTCGATCTGTCTTTTTTAAGAGCTTGCTTCCTTTCTTGACAGAATCGCGTAAGATGAACTTCAGTATCGAAAAAAAAAGTTAGAAAAAGAAACATTAATGATATTATCCATCCGGCATCTTTTCGTTTACACAGAGATGCGCGATCAGAAACAATATTTGTTAAAGAACCAATTGAACAGGCGGACCGTGTTGTTTCGATCAATATGGCAGAGGTTAGTCTTGATACGGCGGGAAAGCCGGAAATCGAAGACATAAGAATATTTTCTTTTAGGTTGTGATATATCCAGTAACGGAAAAACGGTAGGAGGAATAGAAGAAAACTAGTAAGAAACAAAAAGGGTAGATAACACCTTAGGCATAAACGAAACGATATAACGATATAAATTTAGCAACTTATAGCTTGCAAATGCGTGTCTGCAAGAGTGTTATGAAACTAACAAGAAAAAAAAAAAAAGAAAAGAAAGAAAAATAGAAACCAGGCCAGCAGGCACTTCCCAAATAGAAGACTGTGTTACGCCAGTATTTCTACCTTCATTTGACCCTGCCCTGATCTAATCTTAGCAAATAATAATAAAAAAAAACAAACTTAAAAAATAGATTTTAAATGTTTCGTATTTAATAATTAAAATGTTCGAAGTAGTGCCGTTGGAAAAATAAGATTCCTTTAACTTTAGAAACTAAAAATAAAAGGTGTGTGTCTAAGAAAAACAGAATTATATCGCTATTAATAACATTTTCCATATCTGGAATAGCAGTAATAAAGCATTTTTTTCTTTTATCAGGTGACTTTTGTTTAAGCTAATAATTTTTTTATTTTTTTTATTTTGTAATGCATAACCGTTTAGAAAAACAAACGATGAAATATTAACACCACCTGCGTGCTAAACTTAGGTATTTATGAACAGTATAAGAAACTGAAGAGTGTTTGTGTTGATTAGTTGAGGTTTGTTTCTTTTTTTCAAAAATTTAGCTTTTTAACTATGCATTTTTAAAACTTGTTTGTGTACTATTTTTTCAGCACACATGGAAATACAAACGCTCTTTTCCGAGCAAATTCAGCATTTTTGAAACGATCTTTGTCCATCAGACGCAAATTACAAATCAAAGTCTTATATATTTGTTAAACTTGTACAAATCCATTTTAAATTTTATATATGTATTCTCTCTCACACAAATACACGTTTGTTTGTACCAACATAAAATTCAGAGAAATTTAAGCGTTTTTTTTTTTTTAAATGATAACATTTGCGGGAATAAATTACGTTTTTTTTTAATATATATTATATTCCTTTGATTTTGGTAGTTCAGTCTATTAACGAATAAAATTCTTTAAACTTCAAAATTTTCCAACGTTTCTTTAAGTTAGTTCGCAAATCTTGAATTCTTGAGCCCCCCCGCCCAAAAAAAAAAAAACAACAAAACGTAACCAACTAAATAAAAATTCAACGCTCGAATTATTTTCTTTATGGAGACCAGTCATACAATCGTTTCCACACACCACATACCCATAGTCTACAGCATTTCGGTTGTTCAATTCTTCGGCCATCAGCAGTTTAAATGACTGACGTTTCAATCCAGGTGCCTCGCCAACCTTTTTTTTCCACCCCCTCCTTTTAATACTGCAAAAATTCGGATATACACACAAGCACACAATTAAACAGTGGATACAAAATTAAGTATAATATATATTATAGACGTTATGCCACAGGGAAATAAACAGATTATATGTAAACAATACACGGAGAGAGAGGCACAACAAAGAAAAGTCCCACCTGCATAACATCTCCATAAGTCGATGCGTTTCCCCCGATAGATCTACTGGTGTCAGGGGGGAGTGTATTTGAACTTAAATATCTGATTGGCTAACCTGTTCCCTTGTTGGCATCTCATGTGTGTCGTTTAATCAGTACTCAGCCTGAAAACATACTGTTGCACCTGTCTTCGGTCCGGAAACGCCTGACAAACACTCCAGCGCCTTTTCAGAGTTACAACGGCCACTACGACGACGCCTTGCATTCGTTGTAGGCGGCTACGGGCTACAGTAGTCACTGCGCGTCTAGCAGGAGCAGCAAGGCGTACATTTGTTTTGTAGTAAACCAGTAGCAGTTGCAGTAGTCACGATATAGTCTAAATTTTCTTTCTTACTTCTAACCTCTCAATTTCTCTCTCTCTCTCCCCCCCACTCCATTAATTTCCATGAAGCCGTTTGGTGTTATTAGTCGATTATTTACTTTTACAAATCACTTTCAGAGCTTCGTCATGGCATTGGCTGTCTATACAAAATCAGTAATATATAAAGCGTAAAAAAGAAAAAAAATATTCAGATAGTGCTTTCCATTCTATTCTTTAGATATTTTGCTATCATCTTTCAATAGTTAATCTAAGTTGAAAGGTAAACATAAAACAGACATACTTAACGAGTTTCCGATCATGTCATGCCTTCAAAAAATGCCGACATATTTTGCTGATTTTGAGTAAATTAGGCGGTAAAATGTAAATTTTTAACTATTTTCTGTCAATTATTATTGTACTTCAGTCTTTTCACCTCCCGCAATTTTGTAAACAATTCGATATTGTCAAATACACTGTCACCTGGCGTCGACAGTGCAAGAGTAAAAACTAGAATAGCAAAAAAAGTAACAAAACAATAAAATAAAAATATACTGAACGTATTATTCAGGTCAGTAGACGAAAACAAATATATATACTGTTTAATAAATAAACAGAGCGTCTACTCAAATATAGGTATCCACTAAAATTCATTTTATATATATATATATATATATATATATATATTCTCTCGATAGTGAAGTTCATCTTACGCGATTCTATCAAGAAAGGAAGTAAGCTCTTAAAAAAGACAGATCAACTTTTCTCCGGACCTATTATATATATATATATATATATATATATATATATATATATATATATATGTGTGTGTGTGTGTGTGTCTATGCACTTTTAACTATTCAGTGCATTGTGAACGGGTCACGTGAGCTACACTATAAGGAAAGACTTGCCAAAGATTTGGTTTATTAAGAACAGTAAAAAGGCAGCTGAAATTTCTGGGATACGCAATGAGAAATGACGGCTTGGAGAATCTGATACTCACAGGGCGAACAGAGGGAAAGAGAGACAAGGGAAAGCAAC
>OZ038481.1:101936088-101953588 GCA_964036315.1 Acanthosepion esculentum
CCGATGATAACATTAATAGGTTTTATAATCAAATACCATAGTTAATAACAATGAATAAATATTTGTTAGTTTAGAAGTAGCAGAAAAGAAATTCTACAAGACTATGAAGTAGGCTAATTAGAGGACTTTGGAAACATTACTATTTATTATCGATATTATTAAGATTAGCAACGGTGATATTATGACATTAATAGTGGCGATAATGAATAATGTATCCAATAATAATCTGTTTGATTCACGTTGGTCACGAGACTTAGTACGAGAGCAACATGGATTGATTTCTGACCTATTAATAAATCGAAATCAATATCTTCACTTGTGCTTCGTGCTATTCAATGAGTCAAATTTTAATTTTCTTTTCTTTTGCAGCCGACATTTTCTCAAAGCAGCTGCTGTTCTCTCTTTTAATTTTCAGTTTTGAAAAAAAATAAACATGCTACTAAAAAGAAAAAAAAAAGAAAAAAAAGGAGACAAATGAATAAAGTATTTTTTTTTATCTCGTTATATTAAAATAGTTTTCGTAATAAGTATTCTTTACTCGAAAACTTAAGATCTCATAGCCGATATGTAATTGAAAAAGAGAGTTGCGATTTTTAATAAAAAAATAAAATAAATGAAACAAATAGTTTTTTTTATATAACAAGACTGCTATGGCTTACCGTATATACTTGTGTATAAATCGACTCCATACAGAGTTTTTTGCACGAGTTAACCCTTTCAGGAAAAAACAAAAAACAAAAAGAAAACTACCTGTATATAATGCAACCGGCCACAGAAAATGCATGATTTTTTAACCCCATCAAAAAAAAAAAAAAAAAAAAAGATTCCTGTATTTTGTGCGATCCCCACTATTAAAAAAAATGAACATAAAAACTCGCACTATATATGATTTTCTATTGATTTTCTAAGTTTAGATTATATGTGGCACAAGGTCCAAAATACGGTAGCACCCAGTAAGGATCGATCGTAATTGTTCTAGCGAGACAAGCTTGCTAACCATTACATCACGCCGAGTTGGCCTATATTTATAATTATATTCGACGATACAAAACTTTTGACGGATAAATAAAACGGAAAAATCAATATAAATGAACTGATATATGATTGGGTTACGATTGATTTTAGTTGTGAAGAGTTATTGTTTTAAAATATTTATATTTAATATATTCTAAAATATTTATTGAAATAAGCGTTGCCAGTTTGATCTTTAAAGGCCGCTCAATATGTGTCCCAAAATGAAGATACGCCTACTAAATAACTAATATACAAGCAAAGTACTACAGGATAAGATGTGCGATGCAGGAACTAAGATCCTCATAAATTAAACCCTATTTTTATTAGATATGATATCGTAGAGCAAACATGAAAATGAGATCTATAGACCTTTTCTGTATATAGAAGTTATATAAAAGTTTTACAAGCTAGTGTTTAAAAAAATAAAATTAAAAAGAACCCCCTCCTAAAACAAAAAAAGACCCCCCCCCCAAAAAAAAATGGAAGATGAATTTTTTCGATTTATTTAGAAAATTAATCGCAGTAATGATTTTAGACAAATCCTGTTCAATAACATCGACTGAAGCCAAGACAAAGTTAGTCTTTCGGGTAGTTTCCAATTGCAGCAAAAAGTTGAGTGGGGGGCAGGAATGAAAGTCATTCATTTAGGGAGGTGAGTATTCACTGAAAATTTGGGCAGCACCTCAGATCAAGCAGGACACCACAAACAAATAAAAAGGTGGGGGTGCCTAAATCAGGGATTAAAAAGTGGAGACTAAAACAGATATTCAGTTTTAACGATCCCTAAGTTTCTTTTTTATCTGATTCGCTCATAAAATGAGATTTTTGTTTTTTTGATTTTCACTTGTACTCCTTTTCTGTAAAGAAAACCTCTTTCCGCATATTAGACTTGTATGGAAGATTTAGGGAGTAATATCTTCGAAATTACTAATATATATATATATATATATATATATATATATATATATATATATATATATGCAGAAATATAGTCTTAAAGTGTGCTATATTTATGGGGTAAAGTGCTCAATATCAGAGATAGAGCGTGTGTAAATATAAAAGTGGACATGGAAGTCAGCACTTAGAGGCGACAGTCTGTTTCATGCTAGTGCAATCGTCAGGCGACTGCACTAGCATGAAACAGACTGTCGCCTCTAAGTGCTGACTTCCATGTCCACTTTTATATATATATATTTTCCGATTTTCAAAATCGGAAAACTGCAGTAATAATTTTAGACCAATGATAAATTAAGGCCAAGAAGACAAATTTAGCCTTCTCTTTACTTCTTCGGGCATGTTATAATAATAATGAATTTTTTATACTAATATACACCCAATACATAGCCAAAGAGCTACTCAAGTTAGACGGTTACTGTGTGGTGTTGTATAAGCGTAAGAATTTTTAATAATGCTAGGAGGAGCATCTGTTGTCGCGTAAGAACTGGTGAGATCATTTTTCACTAGAATCTCCTTATATCTTTGTGTCCAACGTGGCTTTCTGCAATTAATGAATTCTTTTGTGCTGATTGAGTTTCGCACCTATGATATCTGGGGTCTATTAGTGGAGATTACCTGACTTTCAAGTTACATCAACTTTCCAAGACATCATCATCATGTATCAGTAGCCTAGTTGAGATTGCATATTTTCTCACTGTGTCAACGGTCAAGGATTGAATCTCAGCAGAAGCTACGGAGTCTATTGAGAGATGATCCATATTTTAAATTGTGCTATACTAACTTAAGCCTAGTAAGTAAATAATATGAGAAATGACAAATTCAAGGATGCACTGAGGATGTCCTGACCAGTGACCATGCCAGTGCTGAAGTTTGCCAAGTACCGAGGAAGGTGCTGGCGACTTGAGAAACTTGGTGTCTTGACATAAATCGACAAGATCCATATTTTTATCGCGAATGTGCAAATAAGTGAAGCAATTCATATAAAAGCGCAATATACACACACACACACACACACACACACACACACACACACACACAATATATATATATATATATATACACACACACACAAGTGGGTACTAAAACAATACTCAGACAGAGACCAGAGCACCCTTAATTATGCGTGTGGTTTAATGGATAGAGGCTTGGAATGAGAAATCGGAGGGCAGAGTTCGAATTCCATTTCGGTCCGTTACGTTCACTTAGTTGCAAATACTCTTGGGAAAGGTAATGAATCAACCTCCTCCCCGCTATGGGTTAAATAATAGGACAAGGTTTCGTCTTTAAGTAACCCACAAAATGTTGACAACCAGGCACCCCCACAAAAAAAATAAAATAAAATAAAAAATAAAATAAGAAAAAAAAAAAATTCAATCAACCTTTAAAAATAGATAAAATCATGATTTGATCGATTTTTGGGTAGTGGGTTGGGTTGAAAACATTTCAGCACCCACTCGTACAGATATTGTAATACTTTTCTACGTCGTCGAAAGAGTACACTATTTAGAGGCAAATACCTGACGTTATCATCTCCTTACGTGATAGAGAAATGCCACAATATAACTGCGTTGGAAATATTTTGTTACCCCCGTAAAAAAAACAAAAAAAAAAAACAAAAAAAAAAAACAAACAAAAAACCTTAAATTGCTATTGGCTCTGTAGATAGAGAATCTTTCAAAGTAAGATATGCATATATTGCAAAATCAGTTACATTTGTATCACGTAGACAAGGATAAGGGCCAAGCGTTATCTTTGTCTTAATTTTACTTTAATGTGCAGGAAGTACTGAACATGAAGAAAATGTAGAAGATCATTTTTTAGATTGTAAAAGTATAATCCAGTTGGAAATTTACTGAAATATTGCCGTTTTCCGCGGTATTTATTTTTTTTTATAGAAAATGTAGATGTAATAATAAACGAAAAATACATTATTGTTACTATTAATGACTATTTGATCAATATAATCCGATTCATATTGAGAAATATTGGCCGCGATTTAATAATTTTCAAAATTAAAAATTATAATAAATAATATAAAGAGTTAAGCCCACAAGAGATTGTTTCTGAATAAAAATGAAGAGTTGGTCGATTATTGATTGATGCTTTTCAAGGAGTAAATTTGCAGATCTCATAACAAGGTTAGCTATTCCAAAAGATAATAGACATTGAAGGAAGGTCGGCGAGTCCGGCGGCTAAAACATTCTGCGAAAGGAATAATATATATATATTATATATATATATATATAAAAATAAGAACAGACCACTTTAAGGTATTTTTATTTAAATTATTAGCTCTGATTTACCTTGAGCTCTCTGGATTTTATCCTCCTTGGGTCTACCCATATGGATTACCTAGTTTTTCGTAAACTATATATATATATGTATATATATGTATGTATGTATGTATGTATGTATGTATGTATGTATATATATATATGTGTATATATATATATATATATATATATATATATATATATATATATATATGTGTGTGTGTGTGTGTGTGTGTGAGAGTGAGAGAGAAATATTAAAATTAGAATAAGACAACTATGATTAGTACACCTTAGCCAAGGAAAAAATTCTAATGACTACCCATGTTACATAATAATTTTACATTTAGTGTATGAAATATATGCAAATGTAACAACTATTAACTATTAGGTTGGTGCAAAAATAACGTCGTTTTTTGACGTTCAACTTCATGTGAGAAAACGACATTATTTTTGCACCAACCTAATATATAGGTAATATAATTTATTTATAACAAAAACCTTTAATATTTTTCCTTTCGTTTAATCCCTAATAATTATCTTTTTTTTCTTTTAAAAGAGCAGGCATTTTAAAGTTTTGATGGTTTAAATATTTATTAGTGATTAAATAATTTAATGGCGTCAGTTTCTTTTTAAATATACGAATATTCTTAATTCATAAAATATTTATTAAAAAAAAAGAAAACACACTTTAGCGACGAAGATAGAAGATCGAGATAAAACTTAAAATATTGAGTCATTTTTTTTTTTAAGAAAAAGCTGTTTAATTACATTTCTAATTCAAATTTAATAAATATCTCTGGGTAAAAAATTCTTCATCGGAAGGCTAAAACAAAGGACATTATCGCCCAAGAGAAATTATTCAACGTATTGTACATTTCGAATATATATTGGAATTCAGAGAAGAGTTGGTACTGCCTTATATATTGCGTTTAAAAGTTATAAAATTCTGTTACAAATATTCTTGATGTCTTGTTATCAAAGTACAAAGGGGAATGGGGTGAGGTGTTGGTTAAGGAGGAGAATTATTAATACTGTTAGGGGGCGAGAACAGCACGCAGAAAGCCAATATACTCACCATGCCACCAGATAAAATTATACCCGGAACATGCATCATAGCCACATGTGTGAAATAAGATGGCAGGGTTTGATAAACAAACAAAAAAATCCCCCCCACCACAAAAAAAAAAAAAAAAAAAAATCCCCCAAAAAACCAAAACCAAAAATACCGTATATAAACTTGCAGGTGAAGCCCTGCAGTTTGAGTAACCCAGTCCACTCAGACAGTCTCCGATTTAGTGCGATTCCAAGTATCTAGATTTGACTTCCAAGTCTCCTTGGTTGCCTCATCTTTTAAACTTACAGAAACACAACCATCTCATCACTAAGCCATGTCGCTTCACTACTATTCCCGCTCATTAAAAGATGCACAGTGCGTCACCTTCGAAAGGACATGCCCAACTTGTTAATGTCAGGTAGCCTATAGTACTGAACAAGAGTTTTATTGAACCCAGTCTTAATTCAGCAATACAAAACATGTACAGGTTAACACCTCCAATTAATTAATGCCAGGTTATTATATTAACATTGCTGCTGCTACCTTATTTATTATTATTATTACTTATATTATCATCATTACTATTACAATTACTACCTTACTCCTGAATCTTCACACAATATTTCGTAATCTTTATTGGAGATCAAGTGGCAGCAAATATCTTCACTACTCCGTTATTTTCATGCTTTTTATACGGTCTTCTTTTTCATTTACACATGTCTATCTCAGTGTATCTTTTTGCTTCTCCCCAATATTCTCGACCACACAGGAATACTGCCATATCTGTCTGTTCCCCTTGAAAAAAAAAAAAAAAAAAAAGAAAAGAAAAAAAAGCGGCTTTTCAATGCTAATCATATACGTATAGATTTAGAACAAAGACCACAGCTCGGTAGAGAGATGATCAACTATAGTAAAATGTATGTCGCAGGAAGTTTGGGAAGGATGCCGTCCGTCTGTCGGACATTAGTCTACAGATCCTTACCGATAATCTACGTTTGATGCAAATATTCGCCAAGAAGCAGCGTTCTATTTGTAAACAAGCAGAAACCTCCCTGTCTGCCAATTCGGGTTTTGGCACTACGCGCTTAACCCATCCTGCCCCCAAACTCTCACCAGTAAAGAAATAGTTTGTTCGATTCGTTTTTATCCACTTTTTTTCTTAAGTTCACACTTTATTTTTTTTATTTTTTTATTTTTTACTAGGGTCATGAATTTATACAGATAAACTACTCGAAGTATTTTGGAACGCAGACAGCCATCAATTTCGTGAGATATATATTTTAAAAGTTACACTGGTTTTCACTCACCGATATCTCAATTAGATTTCATTCTATCGTCCATTTTGCAAAATGGCTACCCAAATCTTCCTCACAACATTCAACTTCGAAGAGTTCTTGATGAGAAGCTTCCAGCTTAAATCTTGGTAATAGAATTCTTATTTCATAAAGAAGCTAATTTGCAAAGGAAGTTTTTTTTTCTTCTTCAAATATGCAAATAAAATAGATATAGTTTTAACAAATTTATAAAATTGATATCTAAGTTTCAAGATTCATTAATAAAGCTTGCCTGTAATTTCCTTTCACAAGCATTAGACTAAAGAGATCAAAATAATACCATTTTATCTGGTACCTATGACAGGCAAAAAGGGATTAAGAAAATAAATAGTAAGTGGAATAATAAAGATTGTTTTGAAAAAGAAAAAACAAAAAATTTCGCTTAGTATTTATGGAGGGTAACACTTTCAAAGTGAGTAGTCTTTGTAACTAAAGTGCTCAACGATATGAAATAGGATATTAATAGTAAAAAAAAATAAAATTAAAATATTCTAAAATTATTTTCCCGACACAGATTTTCCCTTGTCAGGAGGGTACTGTTGTAGTAGGCACCCGGTCGGTTGACCCGACCCCGTCGCATCCGAACGAAAGCCGACCAAGCGTATCAGAGGTCGTATTCATTCGGATGTGCAAATCCATAGTATGAATTTCAGTGGGAATTTAGATTCGCAAGCGGTCCCCAGCCACACACACATTATATATATATATTATATATATATATACACACACACACTTTTAGGATAGTGTGACCTGATTTACATTCTGAGTTTCCGTCTCCTAGACTGGATGCCACCCAAGGATATAGGACCCAGTTTGTTTTGTTATTTTACCCATAAGAGATGGATTCATACCTTTCCCAAGAGTATTAACCCGTAAGTGAATGTAATGAACTCGACTGGAATTCGAACGCTGTTCTCAGATTCCTTCATCGTACTTCCGTTAGTGGGGTAGATAGATATTAGGTTGGTGCAAAAATAATGTCGTTTTTTGACGTTCAACTTCATGTGAGAAAATGACATTATTTTTGCACCAACCTAATAGTAAGAACGTTACTATCTAATCTCCTGACAAGCGGATAACTTTTCGGCGAAAGTGAATCGGGAAGTTTGGACACGTTTTTTTTATTGGTTAACTAAGAAAGTATGTAACGAAAATTCTGAAAACTGAAGCAGTGATGATATCCCTACAACGGAGTAACCATATATCAATAGTAAAACCTTAAAAAAATCAATTATTTATAATAAAATAAATCAATGAATTTGTAGCTTCAAACTGCAAAGTAATTGTTTAATCTGGTTTGCTGATTAAATCTATGTATTTCACTCAAAGCAAAATTATTTTCATCTGCTTATTTTCTGGTTCACAGAATTTGGCGAAAATAGGAAAATCCGCATTATGAAATTTATAGCCATTTATTACTCTTGTTTTTTTTTTTTCATCAGCCTGTGAGATTTCCTCTGATAAAATATATAAATAAACATTTGGTATTTTTTAAGATCGAACCCTGACAACATTAACAACGGGACAAATAAAACATACAGTGAATATCTAGCGAAACTAAGAGTTAGGTTTGTTTATATACCATATTTATTTCATCATTCTCTAATTTTGCTTTGGTGTTTCGGATGTGGTCAGACAGACGGACAGCATCCTTTCCAAAATTCCTATGACACATATTTTACAACAGCCAGTCGTCTGTCTCTCACTCTGCCAAACCTAGCCTTTTTTTTTTTAAATCTATAAACATCGAAGCAAAGTCTTAAGCAGAAAGTTCTGTTAACTGAAAGGCCCAGTCAAGAAAAAATATATATTGGGATATGATAGAATTTGTCTTGAATTAATGGACTTATTTTCATAGGCGCATTTGAGGCAGAAAAAAGGAGAATTGCACACACACACACATATATATATATATGCGCGCCACGTCCTTTCAGGACATCGGCTACCATGACTATATATTTTTATCTGCTATCTTTTTAAAGAAGTCACTGCAATTCAGAGTAATTTCCCGTTACCACCTCTCTATCATTGAATTTAAAATTGTCTTCCGAGATTGGATGCTACCCAAGTCTAGCGAGTTCTGTCAACTCTGCTGTTTCATGCCTTTCACCAAGGGCCTGATTGCGAAATTAAATGCAAAAGACTAAACTAGAATTTGAACTCGACTTGCCCATCCTCTATAACCACTGCCCTATACGAACATCTCTACTCATAGAGTCCATAATAATTGAACTGAATGCAAATCTATTCGAGAATTTGAAATTCAAGTGAGCGCAAACAGACTACCCCGGAAAATAGACTCCGTTTGCCGATTCACCTATCAGATCCCGCTTGGATAAACGAGTTATATTCAATTGGCCTGTTTCGTAATTAACCTTCATTTCAATTGAGTCTGTGACAAGAAAACGCAAGATTTCGATTGCCGATGCACAAAACCTGTTACGATAATGGACGGGTCCATATAGTACTTACACCCCCCCTCTTTCAGCAGAAAAAAAAAACTTGGGAATCTTTCTTTGAAGGTATTTATTTCGAATATAGATCAAAATAAACTCATTTAATCCTTCGGTGCGCAACTTTTTACTCATTTTACGCTGCTTCGGGCCTCAAGCAGAAGAAAATGCACAAAAACAAAGATAAAGAAAAAAAAAATTGACTTTAATGGCTTTCCTTCTTTTCTTTCTTTTCGTTTTTCAATGAAACTGATTAACAGCCATGATGCTATCAAAACAACGTCTTCGCATCTTTTATTGCATCCGACGTTCCTATTTATTAACTTACTCTCCCATAATCCCATCAAGAACTGACACACCAAATATGGCTGAGCCCTTCACAATATTTCGGTGCTGAAACCCGTTGCGTCAATTTGGAAGTAACTTCCGTATCTTTCTCTTTTCCACACAACACACACAAATATGGTGGAAAAGCAATAACAATCATTTTTTTTGTTAAATAAAATAAAAACACCTTATCCTCTAAATCAATTTAATCAAGCATATTTTAACCTAGCCAAGTATTTTTTTTATTGTCATTAATATTTTGTGCGTAAATTTCACGATTAAAATATTATCAGATAGTAATTTTGTAACAACCAATTCTAACAGTTCAAATTTTACATGTGACTACTTTATTTGTGAAGAAAATTATTAAATAGTGCTTAAACAGCTAAGTCAAAATATGATCTATATTTTATAGAAATTATCTTTAATTAGTCATTTTGTTATATTAAAAATAAAAAAAATGTTTTGGAAGGCCGGTTCGTAACAGTCGATTTGATATAGGTTCTGAAATTTAAATCTTGTGCATGTCGCGGTTTAATTAGTAAAATATTTCTGGGCAAAAAAAAAAAAAATATGCATTAATCTATTCGGACGAGTAGCTGCGTAAATTAGTGCAGAATAATTATATATTCATTTATGTATTTAGTTTAAGTTCGTAACCTCATTTAAAAAAAAATATTCTTTCAACAATTTCCTTTCTTGTCACTGCACTTAATTTAATGGTCGGCGATATTAATTACACAGGTCGAACATTAAACGCTGATAATTTCAGATTAAAATTCAGCTAATAGTTATATGTCATACCACGGATTTATTGATCTACCCTCGTCTTCAAACATTGATCACGACAAACTCATCTCTCTTCATTTGTCCTCCTCGCAGACTGGGTGCCCTACCAACGCAAAAGAGACAAATCCTCATTGGCAGAAGAGGGTACTCATGGCTTTCCTAAAGGGGCAAGTAAACCAAACAGACTCTCAGAATTTGAACTCTTCTAACTGATTCCACTTTTGGCGGCGATAACCGTTGCGCCCATATCGCTAGCAAGAAGACCCGTAAAACAGAACGGATTTATTTACGTATGGATAGGTACCTTTTACGGAGGGGGAAATCTTGCTCCCTGACCGTCTGCCAAAGATCAATGTAGTATATGTGCACTCGACTTAACTCTGTAATTTAATTTTACCGTTTTGTTCAAGTAGTGCAACATTGGCTGAATAATCGTGTCTCCTAATTGCTTACCTCCAAGTCGTATGTTCGAATATTATATTTAATTTAGCGTTTTATATATATATATATATATATATATATATATATATATATATATATATATATATAATCCTTAATAGTCCCTTAATGCTGTGTGGCATTGTCACAGTATTACTAATGTGGGTTTTTAAAACATATTTCACATATCATTTAGTTCTTAATTTTCATGTTATACAGGCTCTTTGAGCCTTTTTCTGGTTTTATCGGAAAAGAAAAAAAAAACAGAAGTTTGTATTTGAAAAATCGAATTAAAATGCCAATGATAAAAATGAATTTGTAAGTTTCAAATATTTGAATATGCAAAATTAAGTTTCATTTTCAAGATCTTTTAAAATAATTTGTGATCAATTTAACTACAGTTCAAATGTTTTTCTTTCTTTACATGTGAAGCAATAAAGAGATTTACTATGATCTTTTCAGGAGTTTCTCGTGCAATTGTTATTGGCGGTATTTTCATATTAGTCATGTGCTTGTAATTTGCACAAATATTATCACTAAAACCAGAAACACTTCGAGTTACTTGACAGATATTCAGAAAGTTACTTCACTAGCCATGAACATTTGACTTGCCACTTAAGGGGGAAAAACATCTTTGTAGGTTTTCCAAATAACCCACGATAATAACGGAGGGTTAATAGCCTTCGATCACGTGAGAAGTATTTAGAGTACATTTATTGCAGAGGTTGACAAAACTAAATAATCATGGTCATCATCATAATCATCAGACTGAGGTGTTACACAGAACTTGGTCTTAAATTGGAAAACCTGTGACGGATCATTTATTTAAGTGTCAAAACAGACGCTGCTAGGAAATTATTTTGTACTGATTTCACGCTTTATGTGTTCCATGATAACGTTTCCTTAGTCAAACAAATCGACAGCTGTAAGACCAAATGTAAGATTAGTCGAAGAAAATATCCCGAGCCTGTCTTGATTCATGGCTCTTAATAAACAGAAATTAACTGTAGAGTTTAATTATACAATTAAACTGTGTCAACGAACGTAACTTACAAGTGGCCTGGTTTTCTAGACCTGTATTCACCACCGGAAATGTGTCAATGAGCGCCTGAAAATACACGCGCTCGTACTTGTGTATGCGAAACCTAGGAAAACACACACACTCATTCAGAAAGCGGTTACAATTAAGTGCAATAATTTGATGATAGGACAATTTAATTTCTTGTTCTTTCCATATAATATTAGCTTTCTATTTGCTTATATAAGGCACAGAGACAATCATGTATATGAAAATTATATATTTTCTAAACATGGTCAGCACATTGTAGCAGTGTTCATTCATCAACACCCAATAGCATTGAGTGTTAGTTTATTCCTTTTTATTTTTTTTTAATAAATAATGCTTTCATTATTTTTTTAAAGACTTTTTTCACGTGTAGATGAGGTTAGAACGCTTTCGGCTATTCTTTTAGCCACTAACAAGGACGATTTTATTTCTACTTTTAACTGAGTGTATGGATTTTTATTTTTATGTATGTCCCTATATTTATTGGAATGTTTTATTTTCCAAACACGGTCAGCATATTATGGCCTTGATTATGGCTAAAAGTATAACCGAAAGCGTTCTAGCCTCATCCACATTTAAAAAAAAAAAAAAAAAGTTTAATAAAAATGGAAGCATTATTAAAAGAAAAAGCCTACACTCAATAACATCAACTATGAACACGTCCTATAACTCTCTCTCATATATATATATATATATATATATATATATATATGTGTGTGTATGTATGTATGTATGTATGTATGTAATTGGCTCAGAGAAGGATTTTTTTAGGTTCCAGTTTGAATTTAGAAAAAAATAGATACTCACTGATTTTCGGGTCTCGAGTTTTGAAGCTGGTAACAATTAAATGAAACGTATCGGCTGCACTAATAGGACCAGAGACAGGTCTTGACATCTGCACTAACTTCAGAAAATGCCGGGCAATTCCTGAACAACCCAACATGCTATTTCGAGTCGTGTGTGGGTACTCTAAAAATACATTATATTTATCTTCATGATGTTACAAATTATTTAAATTTAAAGTATAATCTACGGTTAAGTAACCACACAATGTGACCATATCTCGGTCACGCAACCTGATTTTCCATATTTGCAGAATAATTCCGTGGTTGTTACCTGAACGCTAGTTGAAGTTACCACAAAAGCGGAATTTAGATTGGAACATCTGACAATAGATTTAATTGAATAGATAAAAATTGTATAGATAAAAACTACTCATGCACAAAATATAAACAAAAATTAATTTAAAACATTTTCTATGAGAATTGGTAAACATTAGATACAAGCGGATATTTGTTGTTTTTTTTCAAATAGTAAAATTAAAATAAACCCGACAGTAAATACAAAGAAATATTTGTAAAGAAGTTCTTTAGCTTCTTTTTTTTTTTTAATTAAAGAAGTAAATATATATATATATATATATATATATATATATATATATATATATAGCAATTTAAATATATCTGCATTTCCCGCGGGGTTAGATGGTCTTTCTTTCCTTCTCCAGTTCAGCGAATGTCACAGAAACAGACGGTAGCCTTATTGAGGAGAGCGAGACAATGGATTTAATGATGATTATTAGAGTACTGTTATCAAAAGCCATTGTTCAGAATTACGACTAGAAAATATTTTTTTTAAAAAGTCGACGCATTTTTTAAGTACTCACTTGATTTGAACCCGATAGCAGTAGATAAGTATTAATAGCGTGTCTTATAGATACTCCAACTCTGGGTTAAATAACAGAGTACATTGGACTTTCTAGCCTTGTGTGGCAACCAGCTTACAAGAAGGATAATTCTGAATTCAAAACCTCCGAAAAGGCTACGGGAAACAAACCCATTGTCCTTCCCCCAGAATTTTTAATTCACAAATAAAGGAAAGGAATTAAAACCATCCTGGAGGGGGTTGGGCTCCTACAGGTTATCTTGCCCAAGACACACCAATTCTACTGCGGCTGCAGTACATGATGTTCCTGTGACTAATGGGGTACGGGACTCGTAACTGCAATCTATGAATACATGTAACTTTTTATTTTTTATTTTATAGATACTGATTTTCGGTAGAATTGCTAAAGCAGACGCTAATAATACGATCGTTTTTGACGGGTATTATGTTGATGAGCTTATATTCATTATCTTATTGAATCTCTTTAGTCAACCACAGCAGCTTGCGGGAAAATAATTCATATACCCTTTTTCTTCTTTTTAGTGTATTTCTAGATGTGTAAAATCAAAGATCATTAAAAGAAAAAAGCTTTTCAGCTTACCGTTATTTCATTTTAAAGAGATGAAAAACAAAAACAAGCTGCACAAAATGTTAAGGTTACTTAAGACTTATATTAATTAGTCATCACGTTGATAAGGCTTTTAACAATAGAAGACGCTCTAAGCAAAACCTGAAAAACTATAAAAAAAAAACAAACTTAAAGCAACATCGAAACTTGAAATGTTCGATTCAGCTTCGTCGCCTTTCAACGCGCGAAGTGTTTTCATAAGTAATCTATTAAGCCCGACGCTAACAAACAAATTGTACGCGAAGAGGGCAAACGTTTTAATCATCTGCAAGAAAAAAAAAACGAAAAACGAAAGTACTTTTGTTAACAGGTGCTCTTATTTGTGCCTTGGTTTTCAGGCGAGAATTCAACCTAGTGTAGATTCGTTCTTAAACAGTTCGCTTTGTTATTAACTTTTGTAAACTCGTGTACAGTTTTGTCAACTTCAACACACACACACACACATATATATATATATATATATATATATAATAAAACGTTTTTAAAACGACACTATTCCTAGGAAGAGGAAAGCGCCTAATGCAAAGTCGATGTCACGATGGTTGATTACTTGAAACATTTCGTATATTTACACATTTATTTTGTCATCCAGGAATTATTTGGACAATTAAAAAGAAAAGAATTAAAATTAAAAAGCACTATTGTCCTCATTTTTTTTGTTGCTATCACAAAGTTTCGTCCATTGTGCCCCCTTCCTTTCTCAGGTATATATCAGTATGGGAAATCTACAGGAAATACTGAACAGAACCCTTTATTTAATCTACGGGGGGGAGGGGTAGACTGTTTCCGGTCCTCATATTTTGGGATATCGCCTAGTACTTATTTTTATTTAGTACTGCTCAGTTATTGCTCGCCGGTTTCCACTGAATCCAAGTACACACTGCCCGGCTCTGTGATTGAACTAACAATCACTATATCACCAAATTCTCAAACCAACGCCTTCATCCACGAGGCCATTGCCCCGTAGAAAGGTTGTAATAATGAAAAACAAACAGTTTTTACAAAGAATTTTCCGACTGTTAATATATCGCTAATAAATGAGACACCAGTGTGTGTGTGTATATATATATATATATATATATATATATATATATATAATGATTAATCAAATTCACCCCAAGCAAAGCAGTAAAGCCACTAAGACACGAGGGGTTACTGGATGTAAAAGCATTATAAAGGAGCGGGGACAATAGAAGGGTAATCAGGAAGATAATAGATAACGATTGGCATTGCATTTAAATTTTTGAAGATCAAAGTTTGTTCGGAAAGCATGGAGCCGGGAGAGAGTTCTACAAGCGAGAAAATAAACTGTTAGTTTCCAGTTAGATCTAGCCAATTCAACTGTAAATTGATGAGACTGTTGCCAATCTAGTCCTACGCTTAAATTCATAAAGTGTAGGTACCATAGCGAAGAACTTACCCGAACAATTACCATGAAAGTATTTATAGAATAGGTACAGGGAAATGGCGATGGGAAAATGACTGAAGCAGAGATGCCAGATCATGAGCAATAATACTGCTGATTTTTCTTTGGATTTTATAAAAAATTTCTAAATAAATATCAGTATTACCGGACCAAATATGGCAGCAATATTCTAAGCATGGGTGAATGTTAGACTCACAGATATGCAAGATAAATTCTGGAGAGAAATACTCAGTCATATGAAAAAAAATATATATTCTGGTGTATGGAAAGTGAAATTCACTGTCTTGTAAAAGTCGTAGTTATAGAACGATAAAAATAAACACACGAATTTGTTCAGAAACCAGAAGTGATTAAAATTAACGAGAGGAGAGAACAACACTTGCAACACCCGTTCAGATTTAATCGTATATAAACGAACCGAAAATTTGAAAACGGGAATTTCATATCGATCATTTAGTTAGTAAATTCCGGTAAACCTTATCGAACAATATCACCTTTAGACATAAGAGACGCTATACCGAACAAGCAATAAATTTACCGGAGCGCTTTCGTCCAATGTATTAGGCTCAAAGTTCTTGTGTATATATAATTTTAGGTTTCGAGTGAATACACAATGCATGTATCTTATAGCTGGCCCAACTTGGTTATCTCAATTAAGCAAAACCCGCTAATTTGCATATTCGGTTTTAAAAACAAAATTTAAAAAATAACCGTTTTCTTATTCACTTTAAAAATTAGTCTTTTGTGATTTTCAGAAATAAGCACCTGTTTTACTAATGACTGAAATTGCTTAGTTATTCAAATAAAACCAATTTCTAATCTGAAGTGGTAACGATGTTAGCATTTAGATCATAGCTTAAGGCTAAATGAAAACAATCTATAAAGGGAGGTAATGCTGACATTTTTGTACTATAGCTTGAAAATTTAACAAATAGTATTAAAATATAACGCGCCGTATATGAAAGACTACAAGGAAGATGTTTATCGAACTAATTTAGTTACAATCTGTGTCAATGCCATTTTAAGTCTAACCAATTTACTCAAAGAAAGAAACGCGCGTTTAGCGCAGCAATGCAAATAGAACTATATTGACCCACGCAATGCTGGATATCATTACTAATAAAAATATCACCGGTCATTTTTCGATTTCCGTAGCACAAATATGTTAATGTAAAGTGATATGGCTGTAGTTATGGTACCTGTAAGATTAAAAATAAATACATTTCCCCCCCACCCAATCCGCCTATAAATAAAGAATCGAAGCTGTTTATTCGAATTGTACGTTGGTAGTTTCCGAATTAATTTTACCGATCATATTTTCAAAACGTATCGTCAATATCGTTGAAGTCCGACATTTAAGGCATGGCTTTGGAGAAGAACTTCGCCGGCAATTTTTTTTTTTTAGGTTTTACTGCCGAATTTACAGATCAAATATTTGATTGTATATGAAAGACGATGTTTTAAAGAGTGTTAGTTATACCACAGCCAAGAAAAGGGTAAGGTTATGAATTGTTCTTTGTTGCTGGTTCAATGGTTAACGACTGGTAACCCCAATGGCCTTGAGAGTTACCAAAAAGGGGAATAACTGTTTGGCACTCCGATGATGTAATGAGTCATGGAAAATGAGCAGACAAAATCTTTCTTTTTAGTTTTAAGTGATAAATATTAAGACAATGAGGCTATATTTTAACATTTTCTTTAATATTTCTCAAATATACAGACTAACAGACGTAGTGAGTACAATTTAAAACAAATGTGACGTCTATTTCAAATACGAGTATCCACTAAACTAATAAACGTTTAAAGTAATAAAAACGTCAAATGAAGAATAAAATGTGTTGATTGTGTAGAAATTGCTTGTGTGTGTGCATAAAATAGTGATACTTGATCTGGAGATCGCAGTTATCATGCAGTCTTGATTACTGTGTAGGCACTATCTCTATGAACACATATTGAGCGCTCTTCCCATATAAATATAGCAAGTTTATATATATATATATATATATATATTATATATATATATATATATGTGTGTGTGTGTGTGTGTGTGTGTGGTACCCCGAGGCGGTGTAATGT
>OZ038481.1:101958588-101993588 GCA_964036315.1 Acanthosepion esculentum
CACCACTGTCTACCACAATGGCATTCAATTTGATTTCTCTTGTAGCCCCAGTAACAATTTTTAGGTCAGCAAGTGAACACACTTGGTATTGTAGATATCAGCATCTAGAAAAATTGCTGCAGAAAAACTGACATACAATAAATGCGATGTGTTTTCCCTCGAAATGCCCAATTAGGACCAGTTTTGGGCCTGACCCCGCTCGCGTGGGATCTAGCCAAATTTTTGACCAGTGGCCTGAGCATAAGTGCTCGGGTTCCTCATGTTAAGCCCTTGCCTTGTGTCGCATCCAGCCTCAGTGGAGAGGCTACGGTTTAATACCGACATGCAAATCCCTTGCAGGTCCAATGAACCGCATAAGACGTCATCAGCGACAACATATTCAAACGTGAGGAGTCTATGAAGTGGTCACCAGTTGACTTCCATCATATATAAAATGAGGATAAAAGTTGTTAGGTATGTATTGTACTTATCAATCAGACACTGTATAGATGAGGCATTTTTGTTTCTCAATCTTTATAAACATGCATCTCTACTGATACACGGGATATATAACAAAGAGTTAAAAAATATTCGTGTGTGTGTGCGTGAGTGAGTGAGAGAGAGAAAAAAATGATTTCCGTTTCATTTCGTGCGCAGTAATTTTTCTTTTTCAGCCATCAATCCACATTACGAAAAGGTTGGTGAATTGCAAACAGTTTTTCAACTATCCTACACTCCCGCCATCATGTTCTTACTTTATTATTCCAACTGGTCTATTCGATAATAATGATGAAAGAGTTGTGTTAATGGTTAAACATAGAATTTCACATGCCTTGGCGCACAGTCTATCAGTTGAAGATATTCAACTCAGAATCTTTTGTTTTCCTTTCTTGAAATGTTTGGCATCGCCAGTGTAATGAACAAGAACACCATGACAAGACTTGACGTTCGTGAGGGTGAGAGACTTCAATTCGGACCAAATCTATTTGTCGCTTATCTAAAACAAAAATAATAGAATTACGCATTGATACAGCAGTAAAGAAATCTAAAGGCAACGACCGAATGTTGCACATCGTCACTACATCCAATGAGGTCATTGCAACATTTAAATTGTGTTCGAGGTTGGAAGAAATATTAATGGGAAGAGCCGAATTCGTCTTGGTTAATTGGTCACTTATTACTACTACTACTGTTTCCACAGAGTCTGAAATTCCTTGAAGGTTACTCGAACTGGCAGACGCCTGAAGAAAGCTAGAGAATGCACCGGCCGAAATGTAGTGAAAGTGACATACTACTTGTATTGCCAAAATGAACAAGTTTGTCTCTTGTATAATGCATGTTGAATTTCTCATATCATATATGAGGAATTATTATTATACGCCGATTTATGCAAAGTACTGTTGTAATATTGGTTGTTATAGCTATAGCGTTTCAATATTGTATCCTACTGCCTTTTCCAGTTACCGGTCGTATTCAGTAATGTTCTCAGGTGTCGAATTGAACCCTTTATGACCCACTGAGATCATATTGTATTAGTCAATTATTCTGTTAATTCTTTCTTCGGATTCCTTTTGCTGGCCGTAACCTCTGAACCAAAATGAATAGACTGTACTGCTCGACTCCTGGACTGAATTTCACGAGCAGTTGGTAAACTGTAAGGTTTGCATCTATTAGGCCAGTGCTCTGGAAGACTAATAAGAGATATCCCTTAACATGGACAATAGAATGAAAATGTCTATACCCGAGGATTAAATAAAGGGTTTCATTCTTTTGAAATTCCGAACACGTTATCATAGACGATTGACATTTGAATGGGGACAGAGTGAACAATGGTCAAAACGTGACAACAAGAACCAAGATGGGGAAGACAGATCGAAGTAATTAATGTATAATATGTCGTTTATTTTCTATTTCTTAGCCTTTCCTTTTCATTTATTCGCCATTTACACCCAATTCGAAAGCTAAAACAAAGAGAAATATTTCTAACATGAAAATAACGCTCCAAGAAGTAATAAAATAATATAGTGCGATGGGTAAATTGTCGCCATTTTATATTTTTCATTTCGCGCATGCGCCTTGATTTTTTATTTATTTATTTTTCGACTGTATAATATAATAGGGTCAATTGAGCACCGTCTGTGAGAAAAAGAACACCATGACGCAATTCGGAAACGGCATGCTTTACTGCTTGGCATTCGCGCCGGAAGCCCCAATACGAATATTTCACAGTGTTTGTGTCTCAATCTAAGGACAATGCAGAGGATTCGGAAAGAGTTGGATGAGTCTAACGGTGATTACGAAGGTACGTCAGCTAGGAAAACTGACTGATCATTCTGTTAAGAACTCCCGAATTTGTTGGTGAGGGCCTCAGACTCAACACGGAGGTCTGCATCAAGTGCGTTGAGGAGATAGGGTCTTCCGGCAGCCACCCACTTAACACAGAGCAGCACTATGACTGGCAACAAGACTGCGCCAGGCTATACAAGCAGAAGAACCCGGTCATAGCTGTCAGCCAATTTCTACCACCACATCACCATTTACATCTTGTCACCTAACTCCAGACTGCAACCCTGCACCCCTTGATTATTATGTGTGGAGCGCAGTTGAGGGAGACACCAACAAAACTCCTGGGACACCAAAGATGAACTAAACGCAAAAATTATGGCAGCATTTACTAACTTAAACAAGGAGACCGTCCAGAAGAGATGCAGGAGATCCCGAAGTCGTTTGAAAGCTGCGGTTGAAGGCAATATCGATTTTATTGAATAAATTTACTCTTTAATATTTCAAGATATATTTGAGAAAATTTTGGTAAATATATCTGTTAAAATGAGATAGCAGTGTTATTTTCATTTTTACGTACTTCAGATGACAATTTATCCATCGCACCCTGTGTGTGTGTGTGTGTGTGTGTGTGTGATAAAAATGAGTTGAAATTAAGTAAAATCTTATTTTTATTAAAGATACAGTTAAAGTAAAAAAAAAAAAATGTTAAAAAAGTAAAAACGAAAAAACAACAAAAAACAAAACAAAAAAGAACGTGTTTAGCCGCTTAATGTGTGCGAATCAGATTTTGTTTGTATAATGTAAATTTTTAATTTTTTCTGGTTTCATCGGCGAAACATGCCAAAGTAGAGGCTTTCCATATTGACATATATATATGTATGTGTGTGTGTGTGTGTGTGTGTGTGTGTGTGTGAGATCAGCGCGTGCATGTGTACATAAAATCTTTTTCACACACACACACACACACACACACACGAATCCTCTACTTTACATCATACTGTAATTCTAGTTTTTAATGTTCACGAATTATAGAGGGGTTTACAGAAAAAAATTCTCCGCTCGACCAACTTCCAGAAATTTGAACAAATATAAAAATATTTTTTGTTGGAGAAGAGAGAGGTGAGGGGATTCTTGGTCGTGCCAACAACATTTCAACATAAATAAGTGATATTTAATATTTCACAGAATGTTTTTTTCTTTAGACGAATATAAATGCTATGATCCTTTCTAACGCCAAAAAGAATTAATTAAATATTTACTTGTTTTTACCGTGAAAGAAAAAAAAAAGAAAGAAAAAAAAAAAGAGGGGTCTAATTTTGGGGTTAAAAAAAAAGAAAAAAGAAAGGGGAGTATTTTGTATATCTTAGGAAATCTGTTTTTGTTTATTTACATTGGGAATATTGGACTTTTTGGTTGTCAACGTTTCGACCCTTCGTCCTTCCAGCCGTCATCAAATAATTCTCGATCAGAGTAACCTTTAAGGAAATTCGTAAAAGAAAAAAGAAAGAAAAGAAGAATGGGGTGTACAGAGTGAGAAGGAAGTACAGAGAGAGAGAAGGAAGGATAGAGAGAGAGAGAGAGAGAAGGAAGGATAGAGAGAGAGAGAGAGAGAAGGAAGGATAGAGAGAGAGAGAGAGAGAAGGAAGGATAGAGAGAGAGAGAGAGAGAAGGAAGGATAGAGAGAGAGAGAGAGAGAAGGAAGGATAGAGAGAGAGAGAGAGAGAGAGAAGGAAGGATAGAGAGAGAGAGAGAGAGAGAGAAGGAAGGATAGAGAGAGAGAGAGAGAGAAGGAAGGATAGAGAGAGAGAGAGAGAAGGAAGGATAGAGAGAGAGAGAGAGAAGGAAGGATAGAGAGAGAGAGAGAGAAGGAAGGATAGAGAGAGAGAGAGAGAGAGAAGGAAGGATAGAGAGAGAGAGAGAGAGAAGGAAGGATAGAGAGAGAGAGAAGGAAGGATAGAGAGAGAGAGAGAGAGAGAAGGAAGGCTAGAGAGAGAGAGAGAGAGAAGGAAGGCTAGAGAGAGAGAGAGAGAAGGAAGGATAGAGAGAGAGAGAGAAGGAAGGATAGAGAGAGAGAGAGAAGGAAGGATAGAGAGAGAGAGAGAAGGAAGGATAGAGAGAGAGAGAGAAGGAAGGATAGAGAGAGAGAGAGAGAGAGAGAGAGAGAAGGAAGGATATATATAGAGAGAAGGAAGGATAGAGAAGGGACCAAGGGAAATTACAGATATAAAAGGAGGAAAATACAAAGAAAGGAAAGCGAAATATTTCACTAATTTAACTGCAAATCGTAGTCATTTAAACATCAGCAGAGAACGAAAGCTTTTTTGTTTTTCTTTTTCGAAGCTGAGATGACTGATGTATGTTGCTTCGTTCGCCCGCCAAATGACAAGATGAGGTATTTTGTCAGTTGGGCGTGGCAAAGGGAGGTTTTTGTAGTGAGGTGTTGGCGAGGAAAACTGACAAAGCGAGGTTAAAGAACAGGATTAATCCACTTACAGCTCTGACACTAACAGAAGAAGTAGCAATGAACGTCCACTTAGACAAAATAGTTTCACATGGCCTTCTTACGTGCAGCCGCACGCTCACGTGTCATTCCATTCATAGCATTCCTGACGCATATACGCAATAGGCATGCGAACACGCACACACATCTAACATTGTTTTCGCCTAGCAAAACGCGTCGACCAGTAAATTACTAGATAACGTATTAAAGGACAGCAGATTTTGTAAATAAAGAGATCAATTAAAAAAAAAAAAAAAAAAGAAAATAGTATTAATAGTGAATATATAAATAAAAATTTTTATGACTCAATAAATTCAATAGATTTATCTATGTTTGCGAAATAGAGTCGGTAGGTAAATTATTGAACAGGGGCGCGCACACACAAACAATTACATATATACACACACACACACACAATTACATACATGCACATATATATATATATATATATATATATATATATATATATACACACACACACAATTACATATGTATACACACACACAATTACATATATATATACACACACACACACAATTACATATATATATATATATATACACACACACACAATTACATATGTATACACACACACAATTACATATATATATATATACACACACACACACACAATTACATATATATACACACACACAATTACATATATATATATACACACACACACACAATTACATATATATATATATATATACACACACAATTACATATATATATATATATATATACACACACACACACAATTACATATATATATATACACACACACACACAATTACATATATATATATATATATATATATATATATATATATATATATATATACACACACACACACACAATTACATATATATACATACGCACACACGCATATATATTATATTTAAAATAAAGGCAATTAGGGGCGGGTTAGAAAAAAAAACCTGATACAGTTTACATCGAAACGTGAACAATACAGAAACAATCTTTAAACTTAAATTCAGCTTTTTATCGCTTTTATTTTTTATTGTTTTTAATTATACTACATGGTGATAATTTTTTTTTAAGGAAGGGAGATATATATTCAATGATAATGGGCGTAAATTTTCTGTATCGGCCTGAAGAACTTCTCGGAACGAAACATGTCATTTTTGCCATTCACTGAGATTACATGTAATTTCAATACTCGCAAAATTATCGGTGCGTATTATACTGTACCTAAAGTCTGAACACTTAGGAAATCTCATTTTTTTTACCTACACAGATTAAACACAGCTTTGTCGAAAGAAATAACTTCTTTTTCTGGGGTATGCTAAAGAAGAAGGTGTACTCAATGAAACTCACAGATGCAACACACGTGATGCTACATTCACTCCTTATGCGTTCAGTGTGGAGTTATAGCATCGAGATCACGTGAATCTTGCAAAGAGCATCAACCTTTGCATCATAAATGATGAAAATCATATTAAATATTAATTTGTTAATATTCCAATTAAATAAAATGTTGAAAATTTAATTTCTTGAAAATATACATTTTCGGCTATATGTCTAGAATTTAGGGATACCCTGTATAGCAGGAAATACACTATGTATGTGTGTGTGTGTGTATAAATTCTGGCAAAAACTTTGATAGACTTCATATTATATACGCTATATTTTTGGTAATGTATATTTAATAAAGTACAAAATGCATACGCAATATATAAGGAGTGTTGAAAAGTTCTCGGTTGGGTCAGTTTAGCAAAATTTGATCAATCATCTGATATTTTGGTGGTGATTGAAGCGACTAGATCGAGAAATTATCAGTATCCTCGTATCAAAGAATATCCCTTCAGGGCGTAAGCGATCATGGCTCTCCACAAAATTATTTCTTTATTATTTACGAATTGACATGACTTCTTGAGAAAATCTATAGAGTGATATCCGGTGACCTTTTCCAGAGTTCTGAATTCAATGTTGTTCTCCTCTTAGACTGGTTGCTACCCAAGACTAGAAACCCCAGTCGTTTAACCTATAAACCAGAAGAAATAGATTCTAGTCTTTCCCAAAAGCATTAGTGTGAAGTGAATGTAACAGACTAGACTAAAATTCGAACCCAGTTCGCTGAATCCGTTTTCTGCGCAGATAACTGATATGTGTTTATATATATATATATATATATATATATGTATGTATGTATGTATGCATTGTCAAATAAATGTGATTTTTCTTTCTTTCTTTAATGACTGCTTCATAAATGTTACCTTTTATTCTTCGTAATCCTAAAGATGACCAACCCTCAGACGCTGTTGGATGTAATTTATTGTCTTACTCAAGACGAAATATTGAAAGTAAACTCCCATCAATATTACAAAGAACAATAACATTTAATGGATTTAAAAAAAAAAAATCAGGAACAATGTTTTATAAATTTCAACCTATTGTAACAGTAAATATTCGGTAATATGTAGAAATATATAGAAAGTAACCACATAGAAACGGTAACTTTTACCAATACTAGTATGAACATATAGTTACACACAAGTGCGTACTCAGTCAGCTATGTGCCATGCGTGATACGTGCTTGGGCGATCATGTATCTTTCGATACATGACTGACGATTTTTTCCCGCAGTAAGATGCTATTTCCTTCTGCGGTAGACCAGTTGCCATCCAAGCTATAGATCCCGGTTTGTCCTATTTACCCATAGTTAGGGGGAGAAGAAGAGGATACATACCTTTCCCAAGGGTATTAGCACGTAATTAAATTAAATGGATTCGACTGGAATTCGAACTCGGTTCTCAGATTCCTCAAACCTAGAAGCTATCCATTACTCTACCGTGCCTAAGCATGTACTAACACTTAATAAACTATTTGAAATAATAATTATTAACGCGAACACCAGTTATTTATGTGATTATATTTGAATAAATAATCAATATATTCGTTCAGATCTAGCTCTCTACAAATACTGGAAAAATTGACGTCGTCATAATACAGACAATATATCTATACGCAAGCATGTAGATTATACACAAAATTACCCTGTTCATAACAGCCATTTGTAGTCTGTATACGGGTGTCGTAATATTGAGATATTGTCATAAACAATCAATATATTTGATAATTATTTATTGTTGATGTAAACAACAGAACAATAAATAAACAAAACAATAGAGTGGTTATAATTCTTCCTTGAGGGAGGCATTTTCTTATAGAGGAATCAAGCTAAAACATTTATAAACACCGTTGCATTTAGCATTTAATGACAAGGAATAAAAAGGGCATTTAAAAAGCTTTTGAGAGAATTAAATGCAATTTTAAAACCAGTTTATCACATTTATTTTGCATTGTTTTTTTCCATCGTGTGACAAGAAGCAATTTAAAAAGAAAAAATAGGGTTTCGCGAAGAAATAATCTAGAATGAAAATTAAATATCACCCAGTAACAATCATACTATACGGCCTACCCAAAACAAATCTAATACAGTGTAACCCGGATATAAGACAGTTGTCGGGACCGGAGAAGAATTATCTTATATCAGGGTTTCTCTTATATCCGGGTTTGGTCTATTATATATACATTAACACAGGCTCTAATTTGGGACCAGAGAAAATCTCTTATATCCGGGTCTCTTATATCAGGGTTACACTGTATACTAATTAGTCTCACTGTATCTAGAATTAATAACACCTCCCAACGCAAACTAGAAATGCATTAGTTAAATTCTTTTGGTAGGTAAAATTAATCCATCGTAGATTAAATCCTTCAAAGATTACCCCCGTCGTAAATACAAAACGAAAACAGACATAGAAAACAAGATTATGCCAACTTTGGATATTAAGTCACAATAGGCACACGCAGTGTACAAAGTTTTTGTTTCGACCCTTTGCCCAGAATATGGCCAAATAAGTTTTTCAGTCGCTTCATCAAGTCGAGAATTATTTTAGCATTCTCCTTGTGTATGTGTCCTCGTGTGTGTGGCCAACATTTTGGGGATCATCCTCTGGATTTAGTAATTACTAAGATTCATACCATCTTTGAGTTAATTAACTCCTACAAAATTAAGATGCTGAAAATAACCTATAAGTGTATGGCGTCTTCTCTTTTTTTTTTTGAAGAGAAAAAGTTTACCTAAAATTTTATATACGCCAACCCTAAAATTACCATTAGCCAGTAACGCAGATTAGGCAAAAAGTTAAGATTTTAAGTAAAATTTATGCAGTAATGGGTTAATTTCATTATTACTAAATATATGATAAAATGTTTCAGAAAGAGAAAGTCCTCCCAGCTCGAAGCAAGCTAGTAAATTACGTTTTGAAAAGGCACAAAAACCCTACAATTATTAGGCGATTCTTAGAAATCCAGAGGGTGGCCTTAAATATAATGTTTGTTTACATATACATATATAAACACACACACACACATATATATATATAAAATGTAAAAGCGTAATTAATTTTATCCAGTGTTCCTTACATACCTACGTTACTGAAAATAATTAGGCTTTAATTATCTTCCAGCGCACATTCTAATATAGTCTAAATTTTAATTTCGTAGATCTATCTTCTCTGTATGCAAACATTTAGCAGGAAAACGAGAAAAGGCAAGAATACACTACTGCCGCCATGTCTCCGACCATCCATCGATGTAAGAAAAGAAAAAAAATGAAAAGAAAAAAAAGAAAAAAAAAAGAAGAAATGAAAATGAAAGCCACACTAAGTAAGACTCATTCTACGCCGTGAATGAGAAAATGTGTGAAGGAAACTCAGAAAATTTATTTCCTTATCACCTGGGAGTTTGTAACATGCTAACAGTTAACTGAAGCGCCTCAGACATTTATCGGTCGAGTTTTTATCTTGTTCGCTCTTTCGCTTGAATCCACCATTTATGCGTGCTGACAGATGATTTCTTCGCTATAGAGATTTCAAAGAAGTCTATTAAGAATGGATCACACAAGCACACACACGCTTGATTCTCAGGAGCAGGTATTTCAGCTCTCAGGTTGGTTAACGAAATATGAGAAATTTTGGACCAGATTATTTATTTATTTATTTTTTTTTAAATCAGTTTAGAGATTGTATCTCATCTTTATAGTGATTTTTAATTTCTTTTAATTTCATTTTATTTTTAATGATAGTTTTATGATCTGCGTTAGTATGAATAGGTAATTAAAATTAACCTGAATATATAGATTTCAAGTAAAGTAAGGCAGATATATAAGAAGTTTTAACACACACACACACGTTTGTAAACAAAACAAATATTCACGCGATTACTTGGTGATGTTTGTTGCATGTGCAAATGTAGATGCATATACAATTATATGCCTATATACACACACTAAGTCGATGCTGAAAAGTTTTCGGCCCGTTTAGGAAGGGGTTAAATATCTGATATTAGGTCAGATTCTGTGAAAGGAGTCAGGCTGATAACTTTCCAATATCCCCAAAGTGTGTAAGATTATATAAACAATAACAATGTATTCCACAAAAAAAAAACAAAAAAAAAAAAAACAAACAAAATACAAAAAAATCCCAAACACACACACAAATAAAATAAACAAACGCAAAACCAGAGTATTTCTGGGAGATAATGTTTTTAAGGCGAGCAATCTTTGTAATTAGAGTGCTAGAGTCGATATCAAGAGATAGAACATTGATAGTAATAAAATTAAAATGTTCACTGGTTTTATGTTTACAACCAAGTCTCCAGAAGAATGGATGTAATTTCCATGAAACGCAAAGTAGAGATAAGATATGTGAACATGTGTGTGTGCGCGTGAATAGATAAATACTAGATAAAATTATTTATTTATCTATTCCCTATGATTGCTCTGTCTTTTTTATATTGATCACTTTATTTGCAAATGTGCTCGACTTGAACGTCTTACTTTCAACTAATATACTGATCGACCTGAAACGATCTTTGTTATATAACTTTTTTCAGCGTCACCACAGAGAAGGACAAGTCAAAGAAAAGTAGAGATCAGTTATTTAATGGCGAGTAAAAGGTTTAGTTTAGTGGACAAAGAAAATATCAAAACATTTTTTCTAAGTACAGCTCATTTACAAAATGTTAGTTTTATGGCACGAGTAAACAAACTCGAGATGATAATATTGGATTCCACGTTAAAACTTGCTCGACAAAGTTTCATATTTGCGTAAAATTTGAAAACAAAAAAAAGCAGAAAATGAAACCCAAACAGAAAGCAAACAGAAGAGAACCCCCACCAAAAAAAAAAAAAAAAAATCATGAAAAAAATGGAATACACAATGAAAAAAACTGAACTCAATAGTTACCAAGATTAGCAAAGTGTGTGTGTGTGTGTGTAAGCGTGAGATTGGAAGCGAAACCGCTATGTTCCCCACCACCATGCCACCGCTTGTAAACGCATGTCCTATCGATTATTATACCAAACGGTAATCTATCTCACCTTATTAAGTGAAAAATTCGGCAAATATATAGATAAATCAATTACACATACAATTAATGAAATTTAAATTGGTGAGTACATTGTGTATACCTTTACTTCCCGGTCATATCTGCATATTTAATTATGGAGACGTTTCTCACACACTTAAGTGGTTAATTTTAAGATTTAAATGAAAATATTTACACTGTGCGGTTTTATTTTACCTAAATAGTCTTTATTGCTCACTAATTTCAAATAATTAGTCACACACACACACACACATATATATATATATATATATATATATATATATATATATATGTGTGTGTGTGTGTGTGTGTTTTATTTATATATAAGTGAACATTGAAGTCAACACTCAGAGGCGGCAGGCTGTTTCATGCTAGGCGCAATCGTCAGGCCGCGAATTACGCCTAGCATGAAACTGCCTGTCGCCTCTGAGTGTTGTCTTCAATGTTCACTTTTATATTTACATACGAGCTATCTCCGATATTGAATATTGAGCACTTTATTCCATAAATATAGCACACTTTAAAACTATATTTCTTATATATATTTATTTGAATAAACTGTAGATGTTGGTTCAATCTAATTTTTTTTTTTTTTTTAAATAGAAATTCTTTATCATTTTCCTAATATTTTGTGGGGGGAAAAAAAATGGTAAAGAAATTCATTTCTGAGAGAAATATTTATTCACGTGAGGTCGTGCCTGTCAATTGTATTGTAATTTATTACCAGATACTGGAGTCATGGCTTTTCTGGTAAACACGTCGACACCTACAACCAGATGATTAACACGTGATTCTAAAAAAAACAAAAACAAAAAAAAAAAAGTTCCAAAATTCCTAGAAGTTTAATTACCCAAAACCCTTAAGTAGAGAATTTTTGGTTTGAGAATACATGGCATTAACACACCCGCCTTCACATACATTCCGTAGAAAGAAGTATTTTCAAGAAACATATCCAAATACAAATACACGTGTGTGTGCGTGAAGGAAATAAAGAACTGAATACAGTAATAACCTTAGTAATCATTTGTAAGCTTAAAATAGCTAATTTTATTTTTCTAAGGACAGAGTTGTAAATAATATTTATTTTCAGTAAGAAAGTTAACGATGTAGAAGTCCATTAATAAATCTGAAATCCAATGTTAAAAACATTTACTTTATACCACAGCTATTTTTCAACATGATCACCTTCCTTGTCAATGCACTTAATTTAGTACTGAATATGTACATACATACATACATACATACATACATACATACATACATACATACAAAGAAAGCATTTATTTTATAGGAAAAAAATAAATGAAAAGGCGTTTATTTTACGCAACAAATATTTTTCTACATTATTTCCTTCTTTATCAATAATTTTTTTTTTCAGTGGCATAAATCACACAGATCGAATATAATACAGTGAACATTTCAGATCAAAAACCTCATTAATCTCTACGCGTTAAGCTGTTAATTTAGACGAAAGGAGCCACTCCACGGAAAGAACATATCAAAGTTTTAAATATAAAATATATTGGCCACTGAAATAAAGATCTAAAAATGAAAGGGTCCTATTTCTGATTATGGTGCTATGAAATGACAATTACTGAAACTTAAAACAAACAAAAATACTTATTCGTCTGTTTTATAACAGAATTTATGCGTTTAGAAAACATTTGAAATGATTTCGTATGTTTAAACTTCGGTTCAGCCACAAGAATCTGATACTTTACGTTCCTCATCACAGACTACTAAAGTAAATTAAAAAATATCAAGAGTTTAGTCTTAATTTGTATTAAATGCAATTCAAATTAATTAAAACTGTTTGAGGATGGTGCATACTGACAGAAAAAAAAAATTAAACTAGTTAAGTATTTTCTGGTTTGTGGAACTCTCTTCCGACCTCTTGTTTTTTTCGAGTCAATTTTGATATTCCCAAAATTTTAGATGCATTGTTAATTGTTATCTTGCCTTCTTCATTCTTGCTTTTTTTTCTTCTTGTTCTATCTTAATATTTTACTTTTTCTCATTCTGTCACACTCGGTAACCTCCTTGTGTTTAAGTGGCTTTATTTTCTTGCTTGGGGTGAAATTTAAAAAAATAATAAATAAATAAATAAATAAAATATTATATACCAATTTTATTTTATTCATATGCTATTTAAATTAACATTTTTTTTCAACACCACCCCAGCTTTGTCAAGAGGTTCAATTTCTCCAGCACTAGCAAAGAATCAAATAAATGTATAAAAAGAACAATCCTTTTTGCAGCTCCGAATATTAGATCGGTATTCAACTACGGCGCTATAAGAGTCTTTTTTTTGGGGTGGGGGTGAGTCACTCCCACTGTTGTATTGGAATTGAGAACTAAAAAGACTAAATTTATCCTCTTGACATCAACTTATGACAATGCTATTGAGCTGGGCTGTATCATTTGTCTAAAATCATTACTGCCATCAATTTTCTAAATTTTCAGAAAATTCCATTTTCCAAAATTTTTTCCGAAGCATTTTCTTCCAAAAGTCTTATATGCGGAATTCGTCTATAGATCTAATTCCAGAAAATAAGTACAAGCAAAAGAAATTATAATATATATATATATATATATATATATATATATATATATATATATTACTCGCTTACTCCTACAAATCAGAAAAACGTATGGATTCTGGAAAAAATTTAAAAATTAATTAAATCTTCCTTGTCAGCCGTATTTAATGAAAGATGTTCGAAAGACAGGTTGCTGCCAAAATACAAACACACACACACACATATATATATATATATATATATATATATATATATAAAATCAGAACAAAGAAAATGCTTCCAGTATGTTCTTATAATGTATAAAAAATGCATTTTATTAAAAGATTAAATGAAAATAAACAATTAGGAATCTTGAAAACTTTATATCTCATTTATCCCTTCCCCTTCTTATTGTGGCCAGTTGCTTGCTGTTTATTGACAAATATATATTGACTATTTATGATGACATTCAATCAAGCATGGTTTAAAATGGTCATCGATTCGCTTGCATTTGTAACGATTTTTGGTCAATTTCAGGTATCAGGACGAAATTGAATTTGACGCAATAAATCTCAAACCTGAATGGCTTATGTGATCAATGTTTTCCAGTTTCCATGTCTATAGCTTTTATGCTTTTTAACAAATTGTAGTGAAAATAACTTAATTATAAATGAAGGTAAACTAAAAAAACAACAAAAAACAACCTAAAAATAACAACTAATTGCGTCGTTGATAAAAGCAAGATTAATCGGTTTAAATAAATAAATGATCTCAACAAAATTCATATCATTTGGTCCAACCGTACAAGTATTTTTGATTAGCCCATGAATTTAGATTAATAATAACAATGATAAAAAACCTCATTTCCCTTACTTTCATTTTCATGCGACAATCGAATCCTTCCCGTGTATGGTCGATCTGATCGAATTACATCAATTAATAAACGAACATTAGTATCGAAATCAAACTGGTCTATGAGCAAAAATTAAACAAAAAACAAAAAAAACAAAAAAAAAAAAACGCGTAATATATGCAGGTACAAAACGAAATCATTTTTAATGCCAATCAACGTTTTTGAAACAGTGCCTGCTGAATCAAAACAGGATTAAAAAAAACAAAAACGGTTACATCATATTTGGAAAAGATAAAAAAAACAACAAAAAAAGTTCGGAAATATTTTAAAATAAAAGAGAAAAATAAACAGTAAAAAATAAAAATTTTGTTTTCTTACAAAATGAAATATTTGGACATATGTGGCTAGAACGAATGTTTTTCATTCGTTTATTAATAGAGCGTGTAGGGTGGGGACATTTAAAAAAAAAAAGAAATGTAAAATTAAAAACCCATTTTCTTTTTCAATTTTAAACTTGAGTAACGCTGCCTATCTTTGATTTTGATGAGAAAAGTAACAGCGCCAAAAATCCATCATACAATTTAAAAAACCAAACCGCTTTCCGAACTGTGACATCAGAAATGAAAGCTCGTTTCCAGATTATTTCTAGGTTTAGTACATAATAAAACATAAAATAAATTTATAAATATTAAATTAAAAAAAGAGTGATGATAATGTGCGTATTAGTAATCAGTACTAACTTTTATTAAACCAGTTGAACCAGTAGAATTATTTTTTTTTTGCAATTCTTTATTAGTTGAAAATTACAAGAGTCAAAATAAAAATATATTTCACTTCTCATTTTAAGAAAAACAAAAGCGATACTTTTAACCAGAGCTAAAATATTAAAATCTACTTTTTGTTCAATGTAGGAGTAACAAAAAAATTAAAAAATTATCTTAGTTAAAAATAACAATTACTACATTTTGGTCTCAAGAAAAACAAAGAAAAATTACTCCGATATAGCTAAAGAAATGAAGTTTAATCTGTTTGCAAAAACAGAATTACAAAAATAAAACACTCGAATTAATTTAAATTGATTATTTTTGCAAGAAAATAACTAATGTATTTATGTAAACTTATCCGAATTTCTTTCCTTCCTCCTCACGATATTGGAATAATATGGTAAATATTTGTTTCCGACAATTCATCCAAATGATCTTTAAGGAACATCTGAGATAAAGTAAGTATTTAATACGCATATATTTTTTTCATGAATCACAAGGTGTGACTATGGGGAGATTTTGTAACAATGTTAACGAATCATACATATATGACCCTGAGTGTCCAGACAGAAATTGATCTGTAATCAATTTCTTTTTGAAAGGCACTAATATATTTCTAAAAAATCTAAAAGGAAAAACATCAGTAATATTTTCACCTCCCATGATAATTTCTACATGATGAAACATTCCAATTTTATCATAATAATAATAATTATGTCATATTGGTGAACTGTGAGCAAGATGAAAAAAAGGAACCGGATAATTATTGTGCCAGTAAAAAGTGCAATTACAGATATTTTTTTCTTTTTTGTTGGCACACACACAACTGAAATTCAAAGATACCACATTTGAATAGCTGTCTCCGCAAGAAAAAGGTAGCTTAAAGATTTTTAAACTTTAAAAGAAACAGTTTTAATATTTTGTATTATTAGGATCCACTTGAATTATATATATATATATATATATATATATATATATATATATATATATATATCACACACACACGACGGTTGGCTTCTTTGTAATTTATATATTAATATTAACGCTTGTGTTTTTGTTTCAATCAAAAGCAAGATATATTTTTAAAGTTTTTTTTTAGTTTAATTCATTTCTTAATTATAATTTTTACGTAAAATGCATTCTAAATCAACGATTCTTTTGCTGGTCAAAATTATTTTTATTTAAAATATTAGGTAAAAAAAAAAAAAAAAAAATGAAAGTTTTTTGTTTTTTCTTTAAGTGCAACCAACTTTTGTTATTTTTTGTCACGAAGGTTGCATGTATTTAAAGAAATGTTTGAAAGTAATTAAACTGAATAAGAATTTTTTTAAATTAAAAATAATTAACCACAAAATATTAAAATTGTTAACTTCTCTTGCGGAATATTACATATACGTAATCAGTTCGGCCATCACTGGGTGACCTTTTTAATGAGACCAAACTAAAATCTCTAAGTACATAAATTAATATAAAAAAAATCGAATTTTGAGAAGTTGCTCGTCTACCCTTTTGACAGCAGCATCGCACCCGCATTTTAACAAATTGTAACTAGCATCACATATTTCTGTCTTTAAGTCCAGTGTTGAAAAGCACGTATTTAATAACTATTGTTAGTTTTTTTCTCTGTTGTGGATTAAATATCCAGAAATATCTAACTTGCTTAAGTTCCAAAAACAAAACTATATTCTTAAACGGTGCATTATACGGTTATGGTGGAATAAGAAACAGATTTTCTCATAAAATTCCATGTAAATACATTTTACATCTAGATTTATCCCTGTTAGCTGAGATGTGTGTGTGTGTGGGGGGGGACAAGATTTGGCCATCTTCAATTTCGTTACAGGGGAAAATCAAGTCTGCTAATATTTATTGTAAAGCACAAATAAACTCTGCTACAATAGAATAGAAAAAAGTCTAAAATGTAAATAGATGTAACGAATACTTGCTTTTCGACATTTCCTACATCCAGGGCTGGTATAAATGTGATTGTGCCCCCCTCCCGAATCTATGATACGCCCCCCCACTATATTAACTTCTCAATTTTCATAAGGTAGTATTCATATAAAATATAAATTTTATTGTAACCTAATTATGTACAATAATGAATCATATTCAATATAGGTGAACAATTCAATTAGAAAAATTGAAAATAAATACAATGTATCTATATACAAATCAGAGACATAATAGATCATTCCATCTTGAATAAATCAGCAATGTTTTGCAGCAATTTTTAACATCAACTTTGAGATTTTTCTCTGTTAAAAAGTTGAATAATTTTAACGCATTCAATATTTCGGATAAAAATAGTGAATTTTATATAGTGCTTTTTTTAGACTTAGCATGAGCCAAATGAACGAAAAGAAAAAAAAAAAAAAGGAAAGAAAACCCAGAATGACGTCAAAATTTGTAAAAAAAAAAATAAAAAATTGCTCATCCTTTAATAGTTTATTTTAAGTTGTAATGCATATAAATGTAGGTAGGAAAAAAGCAAATAAGATAGCAAGCGTCACAAAGCACAGCCCGGGGGCACCCACCCAGTCGGGGGTAGTATGCATTGGCCCTGCCTACATTATGGTTTGTTTATTTAAATTTATCTTTATATCAAAATTACTTTCATTATAATCTAAATAACTATATATATATATATATATATATATATATATATAATTACTATTAAATAGGCCATATTGGGGTGGCCTGTTAAGTCTTTTGGTGAGCTTTTGATATCGAATAAGTCATTTGATGTCAGGTGAAAGTTGTCAAGGGAATTGCTGAAATTTATATGTAATATTCCGTGTACTTTCAACCATAGCCATCTTTCGACTTTCTACATTGTTTCCTTGAAAATAACCATTTGATATTTAACATCTTACTCCACAGCAGGCAAAGTTCACCAAAAGGTTTAACATTGTCCTATTTAAATCATGTCGAAACGAAAGATATATATATATATATATATATATATATATATATATATATATATATATATATATATTTGCTTAATTTATATGTGCGACAAAAATGAAAGTAGATTTAACGTCTTGAAAGGATTTAATTGTAAATAACATACTTTTTCAGTTGTATTCTTGCTAGGAGCTCTACCACTATGGCCTTATGACAGACTAAATTAAGTTTACTAAAAACAAAACAAAAAAACAAATAGAAACATTCTTTTCTCACAAAAAGATGAAAAAAACATAATTGACGCCATAATAATGAAAATTTGCTTTTGATAAAAATATTCCAGAAGACATTACAAAAAAAAAAAAGAAATGTATCCAGATTGTTTTATGCCTGTGATATACAGAAAATTAAAGAAAAAAAAATAGAAATTATAAAATAGTGGCCTGGAAACCGATTCTGTTTTGCTTGAAGAGAAAGTATAGAAGTCAAAGGTTTATTCATAGAAACCTGAGATACATAGAAATTCGACAGAAACTTCATAGTTTCAAACCAACAGCCTTGCTCGTATTACAATAAAAAATAGTGGTGTATTAACTAACTGATGAAATTCAATGCAGACTTGTTGCCCCATGATCTTAAAACGGAAAGATTTAAAAAAAAAAAAAAAAAAAAAAAAAAAAAAAGAAAAGAAAAAAGAAAGAAAGCAAACAAAAGTGTTTTTGATTATTAGTATATGGATTAATTGATTTATCCTCATCGGGGTAAAATTACGTAAAATAAGATATGAATAAGTATAAATATCTGTATTTATATTTTTTCTGCATTGTTTTTGTTTATGAGTACAAAAATACATTGATTACCGGTTAAAACACAACAGGGTGTAATCAATAACAAAAACAGTTTTTGTTATAATTTTAATTGGCGTGTGCGTACACACACACACACACACACACACACACACACACACACACACACAAGGGACAGTGTAAGAAAAATGGTCAAGGCGGTCCTCCACTAAATTATATAATTAAACTCTCCATAAGCAAATAAATAAAAATAAATAAATCAAAATAATGTCTGAGGCTGAAGCAAACATTTATATAGTATTATATACACTGCCTAGTGGTTGAGGCAGTTTCTCGACTGGCGTCAGTTGGCGGGGTTCGAGCCTAATTTAAAGATTTCGAATACTGATTTATTTATTTATTATTTTTTTTAAAGGTAAACAGATTTCCTCGATGATTCTTCTAAATACTCTAAGTTTATGCCTGTCGACTCTCGCCCACACATAAAAAAAAAAAAAAAAAAAAAAAAATCTATGGATATTTGATATTTTTATCGTATTAAAAATAGAGGTAGGTGGTGGCATGAAGAAAGCAGAGTTCAAAACCTGACTTCGACAGGCATAGGTAAAATAATAGGGCAGACATAGATTTCGAGCCTTGGCAGGGAAATCGGTTTGGAAGAATGAAAACTTTGAATTCAACCTTCCCTGTCAACACGTCGTACGACAGGCTAAGAACCATTACTGTCTAGGTACAGCTAACTTCAGAACAGTCTGGGAGAGAAGCTGATTATATATATATATATATATATATATATATATATATATTAGCTGGATGTAGAAATATTAATATAATCCATATAAAGGATATTCAACTTTACAAATGTATTTCAAAGACACATTCGGAATGCCACTCAGATATACATGTGCAGGTATGGTTAATATTAAAATGAAGAGATTATCTATCTAAAACACTATCGCAGTAAAAAGTAATTTTTTTATTTTTACGCACTATATATTTTACATGAATCTGAATACACATCCATCCATATTTAATTTTATTTGTATCAATTTTAAAAGAAGCACACAGACACTTCACTGATCCTTGCCAGAAATCGAGGGAATGACATTTACCTTTTTTTAGAGTGCTTATTTTTTAAAAATTTTTATATGATAAGACCGTAAGCTAATTGTAGTTTACTATCATATCATGTTGAAACATCGGTTAAGCAACGTTGAGCCTGCTAAGTACCTATATGGGTGACTGCTTTTAGATACAAGGCGGTGTAAGCTTGAATACGAGTGCGTGTAAGTGGTGGTGATGGGCAACAGCCCGAGATTAGAAACCGGAGAGCCGAATTCGAATTCTAGGCGAGTTTGTTACATTGGTTTACGCGAGAATACTAGTCTTGGTTAAGGTATGAATCAATCTCATCTCCCTCAGCAATGGGTTAAATAGGAAGACAAACTGGACTTACTGCCTTGGCAACCAGACTACCGCAAAAAATAACAGCAGCCTACTACGGGATTTTTTTTCTGCCAAGTCGGTCATGAATCAAAAAGAATCATATGACCACCCAAGCATGCCTCACGCATGGCCCTTAAGAAAGGAAGAAGTGTATGTATGTATGTATATATATATATATATATATATAGATATATATATATATATTTATTTATACGTTATTTTTATAGATACAATTATTTAAGTAAATGCTCCGTTTATAATAAACAGTATTGTCCGCGACTTCGTCCATTTCATTATATATGAATAACAAAAAAACGGTACCTACTCAGTGTTACTGTTCATTTACGATGATAATACTTTATATCCAGTAGCAGACCTACTTTTTTTGGGGCCCCTGATACTTGAACAGATTTCAGGGCTCCTTCGCAACCAGCAACAGTAGATTCAAGGATGTAATTGCCAAAATGAATCTAAGAATAGCTTCTGGTGAGCTCAACGAGCCTATACAGCCGGTGGTTCGAGTCCTGTAAGCCCGCAAGGAAACTTTGTGGGCCATATGAAATTGATATCACGACATAAAGCCAATATTAGCTACTTCAACCCATTGGCTTATCACTAAAATGGCCTTATTGTAATAACACTTGGAAAAAAAAACAAAAAACGAAAACAAAAAACATCGATTCTGTTGAAAAATTAATTTATTAAAAGTTTCTTTAGGATGCTCTCTGGGATTAGGGGCACCGGAAGCTTAAGCTTCATTAGTACTCATAGCCCATTTGGCACTGTGTATATTCCAATAATATTTATATCGGATATGAACTATGAGCAGATTAAAAACTGAGCCCAATAACAAGATCAATGATAGCAGAAGTTAAATAGCTATTTTGGGGACATAAAACCACACTGAAAAAAAAAATGATTTCGTAATATTGATGTATATAATATTATTGGTGACTAGAGTAAGGCAGAAGATAAACAAACATTTCAAAACAAAGTGTTTTTTCCTCTAAAGAACATTGGAATTTGTCTTCAATTAAGAAGAATTTGAAAAATAAACTTATCCAATTAACGAGTAAAATCTAACTTTGCAAGACTAATAATATAATGCATGGAAAGGATATATTTCGCTTCTTGATAAATTTTTAGCCAAATTTCTTTTGCAAAGTTTACGCAGGATGTAGAATGCTAGTGAATAAACAAACGTAGCCTTGCGGCAGACTAAATTGTGTAAAAATCTATATGCGTTTGTCTAATGTAGACTTTTGCGCTTACAGATTTCTATTTAAGCGTTTTATTTTTTTTTTAAGGTTTTGTATTGAGGTGCGGATAATCGGGGGGGAAAAAAAGCAATTTTATATTTTAAGAATCTTTACGTATAACTAACAAACATAAAAAATATGGTATTTTATATACACGTACCATTTCTGTTCTAAGAGAATGTAAATTACTAATTTGAATAGCAAACCTTTTAAATAGTGATATGTACAGATTATTTAATTGATTTATACGCTAATACAAAGTTTGTTTTTTTATATAATAAGCTTTAATAAGATTCTTACTAAAAATTAATGAATCTATAGTTAAAAATGATGGATAAATAAGAAAAAAAGCTTTATAAATTTGATATGGTTCACCACTTTATTGTAGATTATTCATCACAAATCTTCTGGTAATGTGTGTGTATAGATTGATAGATATAATTATGTAATATTTTATTACATTCCTGTTTTCAGTGTCGCAATAAGAGAGTACTTAATGATAAAGATAATTGCTTTAAGACGTTTATTCCATGTTGTCACATAGAAATGAATAAGGTAAGAAAGATATATTAATGAAATTTGCACAAAATTTATTTCGATCGACAATAGCTTAAAGTTTTCTTCTAAAATAGTATTAACTATAACTTATCGTCGCAAAGCTTCTAAATAAATAAATAAAATTAAAAAAAGTATATATTTTTTCGTTATTCCGAGTGATGACTGTTGTGCTGCTGGTTGTGAATTGGGTGGGCCCAGTAGATGAAATGGTTTTAAATATTTCACACTTGATACAATAATAATATCGCTGGCCCCATCATCCTTTACTAATTATAGCCCACCCACCAACACCGCCACCATATCAGCAAATCCTCTTTCTCATCCTCCTTTGGCCGCTTTTCTTCGGATGGAATTTCATCTCCGTGCAATTTGACGCCATTCGATAAGATGAGCTTTTGACCATGACATCTTTTCGAGGCCGAGGAGCGCGAACGGCTGAGGTATTGGCCTGGACGGGGAGAACAGTGACACAAAAATTGGGTGGGGCAAGACAAAAAAAAAAAAAAAAAAAGTTTGTAATCTTTTCTTCACGTGTCTAACAAAATCAGTCTTTTGGGCTTTGGGGAATTTTGTTTTTTTTTATATCTTCAATTAAAAATTCTGATAATTCTAAATGATAATTATTATGACTTTATAGTTTTAAAATTTATTGTCTGATTTATTATTATTTTTCAGCAGGAAATCAAGCGACAACAAGTCTAAATCTAGTAATCCCACCAGTATTACTACGCTATCATTCCGATGATGGTGAGAAGGAGAAAATAGAGAAATATATACAAACTGTATTTTAGCATTGAAAAGCTTTCTACAAGGATTGATAACATGGGGTAGGAGTGGTGAGAAACCCTGGTTAGAATTTCTTTTTCGGCTTACTAAATTCATTGTAAAATCTCGAGATATTAAAGTAAAAAAAAAAGTTGTTTTGATTTCTATTGTTTCAAAACACCTACATTTATTCAAATTTCTCAAAGAAAAATTCAAGACCAAGAAATTTTGCATACTATTCTAATTTCGCATTTTGCAATCGCAAATATGTTTTAAAATCAGAGATATTTTCGACAAACTGTTTATGCAAAAATGAAAATTATATACAAGTTTTCTTTAAAATTATAAAATGGCCGATTTAATCAGACGTATATATGTGGCTTTTTTTTACAACTTGTATTAGGTTGGTGCAAAAATAATGTCGTTTTCTCACATGAAGTTGAACGTCAAAAAACGACATTATTTTTGCACCAACCTAATAATAAAGTCTAGAATTTAATTTACATGCTAATACCCATGAAAAGGTATGAATCCTTTTTTCAGCTATGGGTAAATAGCAGGGCAGACCGGATTCTGTAGCCTTGGATGGCAACTGGTCTACCGCAGAAAGAAATGGCAACATACCGCGGGGAAAAAAAAATCTGCCACGTCAGTCATGTATCAAAAGATACATGATCGCCAAGCGTGTATCACGCATGGCACATGACTGACTGATTTAATTTTGGAATTATTACGTAAACAGAATTTATATTTTTCGCATTGAACAGGAAATATATACTTTAAATCGTTAATAGCAGTATTGAATTAATTTTCTGCTAGACTTACCAGTTATATGTAAATATTATACAAAATTAGAATGTAGTCGATAAAAACCTCACGAAAAAAACAAAAAACAAAAGCAAAAAAAAAAAGTGTTTTCCAGTTGTAAGTGTGAAACATTTATAATTGTTTCAAGTTGCTCAATATTATAAACTTATAAAGCACCCAAAGAGTCTATTTTTCGTAGTAAGATCTCATGTATAGAAGTTTTATATTTTAAAATAGTTTTTGCACTGGTAAATAAAAATCCTGTTCACGACCAAGAAAACATTTTTTTTTTAAATCGTCTATCATTTTAGATAATGACCTCAGATAAAAAGTATATATAGATTATTGATATTTGATAAACAAACGAATAAGTTTGATCATGTTGATATTCCGATATATCGCATTGACTAGAAAATATAAGTTTATATTGAATTAGTCCTTTTTTTAATAATCAGATGCATTCATTATTAATTGATTTCCCGAAGACATGTCATCCTCTGATGCTCACCTGTGACATAAATCTGTAAAATGTCCAGAAAGATGATTAAGAGTGACAATTTTTTTAATATATTCTGTGGGTGTGTATATATGCGTCCTTGGGAGTGGAAACATCGAATCACGTAATTGAAATATTTCTGCGTTCCATTTCAGAAATTCTAGAATTTTTATCTTTAAATATAAAAAATATTTTCTGCAAACCGATAAATATTAGCCAAATACTTGCATTTAATAATTTAAAATCCTAAATTCAAATCAGAGTTTATTGGCAAATAGGAAGTTATTTTTGTTGGATGAATGTAAACAAATGAAATTTCCATAAATTTTTTTTAATTATCTAAAATAATAATAAATAAAAAGATAGAATTTGCTACTTCTATAACTTTAGCTATACAATGAATGAATGAACGAATAATTATAATATACACTTTGCATTTGGGAAAGATTTTTAAAATCGGACATATTTCTCTATTTTAAGAATGGAGATAGATGTCTAATGAACAATAGGTTTAAATTATAAAATGTATGGATGCAATTGTTGCTGTTAATTACTGATAGACTTTTTTTTTAATTTATAAAAATGTATAAATTTATAAATAAATGTTTAAAATTTATAAAAAATATATAAAATATATCGCAATTTTATGGGTATAATTTATTGCGTCACAAATTATCTTCTAGTGATGTAAAAGTTATGATTCGACAGCGACTAGAATATTATTGACTTTAAATTTCAGGAATTATTAGACAAATAAAAAGTGCAGAGTTTTATAAATATAATCCAAGTGCAATACTCTGCAGTTATTTTTTATGGCATGTGTAGACTGGTTTATTAAATACAAATAAACATACAGTTAGTCAGATGTAGGTTTTGTTATGAAATTTAAGGCGAAAACCCTAGGTGAGAAAATACTGATTATAATTGTGTGCAATTTTGGATAATGAACATTAAATTCAAGTTCCCATAATTAGACTGGTAAATTTTCAAAGACCAGATATCCTTACACGCGTAGAGAAAAGCACACTAAATACATAGAAATATTTGTCTTTATATTTCTCTGTTTCATATTCTTTCATCGGAAAAATACAAGCAAGGTGCCACAAAATAAATCAGATATTAGATTTTAATGATACCTGACTCTCTATATTTTTTTTTATCTGATTCTCTCCTAAAATTATTTTTTCTTTTGTTTACCGTAAAAATTTCTGTTTTGATTTTTTTTTTTTTTATTTTCAAATTTTAATTTTTACTTAATGCCTTTTCCCGCATATAAGGATGAAAAATTTCAAACGTTAATGTTTTCGTAAAAGTACGTTTAGATTTATTTGGAAAATAGCAGTAATGATTTTAGATAAATCATGCAGCTCAGATAGATTTGTCATAAATTGAGGCTAAGAAGACAAATGTAGTTTTGTGTTGAGATCTCAGTTTCAACAACTCGTCCACGCAAGTAATGATTACGAAAAAAATAAAAAAAATAAAGGTATGTCAGTAAAAAAAAAAAAAAAAAAAAAAAATTATTTTAAGGACATGAGGCAATAGTAAAAATTTGTAATTTCATCTTTGATACTCTAAAAATTTAGCTACTTTTTTGTATTCTATAGTAAAAGGACAAAATTCAGATGTTCAAAATAATCGTCAAATATCTACAGAAAGGATGATTGATAGAAACAAAATAATTAGTATCATGTAATAAGAAAAGTTCAGGACTATTATTATCAAAGGTAACAGAATAACATCAATAACAGTTTAACTAAAAAAGTGACTGGAAGTAAATATTGAATTTTAATAAAATAACTGTCAGGAATATGTTTTGGTGTCAGGAATATGTTTTGATTTTTTTGATATTTATAATTCAAATATAACTGTCTTAATGATTATATAACTTAAGCTAGTAAAGTAAATAATTAAATATTGAAATTTATTTTTTTTCTGATAATATTTAAAACCTCTTTCGATTAAATAATAAACTTGTATAGATTTTATTTTTATTATATCCGCGTGATCATCAAAAAGAAAAAAGACCAAATATGTCCTACAATTTAGAAGTCTGCCTAGCATTTAAACAAATAGTCTATTTATTATTAATTCACTACCGACTAAAGACTCGTTTTCGGGAGATTTGACACTCAAGTATTTTTGCATAATAAATAAATGTGGCTTTCCACAGAATTTTTATTTATTTATTTTTTTTACTGCTTCGTAAAAAAAAAAGTTACTTTATTTTATATTTTATGCCTAAATCTTTTAAGTTTCACATTGGATATTTATTTTAAAAATATCTTCACATCATTACTCATGAGTTTCTAATCCGAAAGTTAAATGCGAAAAGTTCACAGACCAAAAACATTTTAGAAGATAAACTACTAAGAAAAATATTGTCAGGTTTTGTTTATGTAAAACTTTGTTCTAAGTATTAAAAATATTTTGAAATAATATTTGCAGACTTCCAAATCCACCGCCCTACCAGTCGAATAGAATTAATTACAAATGATTAGGCAATTTTGCTTTTTAACAGTGATTAAAAACCAATTTCAACAATACAAAAAAAAAAAAAAAAAAGCAAACAGCCGACTTTCAAAGCGATGTATGTAATTAGTTTTTAGGACAAGCTGTATTTTCTTAATAAATTTCCGAATACATTTACATTTTTGAGAGCTCTACATCTTACGGGGGTTTTATTTTCATAAGAGTTTTTGTTTAAAATAGGAAAAAAATTGTTTTCACAAATGTTCCCCATTCTTCAGTCAGTGAAACACTACTCGAAGCTCGGAAAGATGAATATAACTTATTCGTATTTTAGAACAAAAATATTAAAATATTTTTCTCATTTTGAAATGCGACATCGTATTTAAAGTTGACTGTTTGTTGCCCAAAGCTTTAATGATTTTTTTTTTTTTAGTTAGACAATAGGCATTGCAAACAGAAATGTTTTTATATATATTTATATATTAAAACTATATAGGCGTTCAGTTTGCTATATATATATATATATATATATATATATATGTGTGTGTATGTATCTCATTGTACGTACATTGACTCACCCCTATGGAAGCTAAAATAAAATATATTCATGCAACGTGAGATTATGAATTTAAAAAAATAATTCATAATCTGGATTGCTTAATCAATAAAATATGAAAGTGAAAATTGTAGATTACGAATTTTATATATATTTTTTTATATTTTAAGAAATCATATCGTATATAAATTTTGTTTTTAGTTCCGTAGCGGATCAATTTACAATGGATTTATATGTCAAATTGGACTCCTATTAAATTTTATAAAATTTAATAACTTCTTGTTTTGCGATTTGGAGTGCTTAGTGATATGAAAAAAAATTATTTTAAAAATTATTATTTCTGGTCATAGTGCTTACAACCACCACCACCTTTTTCGTTTAGGTTAAGTATATTACTTTGGTTATTGATATTTTTCAACGATGAAGGGTTTCATTATCTTCATAAGAAAAATGCTATTTATTTTATGGAAAAATGGAATAGAAAAACAACCAAATGTAGCAATAAACGTTATTGAAAATACAACTTATCAAAAGGTTAGTTAATCAAATTTTACTTGCAATTCACTCTTAACATTCTTAAAAGCAGTGAACTGGCTACGACGAATGGACACATTTTGAGTTGAATGTATCGACAAAACAAAACGAATGAAGAACAACTGATGGGTGTGTCTACGCGCGTGTGTGTGTGTCGACAGTATAAACAAAATCTATATTTTAAAATAATGGCTATATATCAACTGGAAAGAAGAAAACTTGGCAAGATTTACAGAAAAAGATCAGTTGCGAATAGTAAGACATATTCATAGCAACTATTATACAATCTTATCAATACCGATTTGACGAAGAATTCCAGTAAGTAAATATTGCCGAAGCCATTAAAATCCGAAATTTTGAAGTCAGGAAGGGCAAATACGACATGACGGTTAGTTTCAGAGTTGGATACGTATGTGTGTACTATAGGTACTACGAAAAAGCAAATGTTCTTTAAATTAACGGTTCATGTAAGTAAACGTCTCCGAAAAGATTCTAGCTTCACGGTATAGACCCTCAGATCAAAGAAACCAATTATTTTTCTTTAAAATTCAGAATAAACTATGCCATAGTTAAACTATGGACTTTAAGAATTTCTCGAAAACACATCTTAAGCTTTCTAAAGAACAGATAACCAATATCTCATTAAGACCAAGAGAAACGAAAAATAGCCCACCCAATGAATAGCAATTATTCTACTTATGGTAAATAAAAAACAAACTGACAACTGCGTTTTGTTGTTAGAGAAGGCGGTTGTTAATAAACATCTTACCTGCCTGCTCCATGGTCGACGGCGGTGGGCTGCATCCAGTTTCTCCCTGGAGGTAATTGTCCCGTCAGGGGTTCTTCCTTCATATGCGGTATAGGGACAGGCACTCTTCTCTGAACGCTGTCCTGAAGACCGAACATTAAAAAGTCAATCCCGAGTCATAGACGACAAGGGTGTCAGAGAGAGAGAAGTCGCCTTTCGACGGTCGATTAAAAAAAATTAAAAAAAAAAAAAAAAAAAAGGAAAGAAAAAAAATGTAATAATAATCTCGCTTATTGTAGTCACGTCAGGACGCGTTGTTACAAGGATAACGCAATACGACCAGCAAGCACTGACTCTTGGGAGTTACCCACACGTTTCGTTCACCACAACTGCCTCTCCCTTTCTCTCAGCTTGTGGTGGTGGTGTAGTTAGCTTCCTACCTTATTTGGTGAACGCACACTTATAGTTACCAAATGCCGTAATTAAATAAACAATAACAAAAAATAAATAAATAAATAAATTTGATAATAACAATAAAAATTTTTAAAAATCAATAAATTTTCCAATTTGATCGAAGTTTTGATTGCTGTCTTTATTTTCGCGTTTTTTTGCAAAGGGAAAAATAAATTATTTAATTTCCCCTCCTGTTGGTGGTTCTTGTGTTTTTTCCGTTTTTGAAGACTTTTGTTCTCTTTCCTTGCGTTAAAAAATATTCCTGTAGATTTTTTAATTCTTTTTTTTTAAAACAATTCCAGAACAAGCCTATACAATCGTAATTGTTATTATTACTGTTGTTGTTGTTTGTGACGTCAACTTGCAGAAGTTGTTTGTTGCTTTCAAGTCGTTTATGTCACTATACAGACCCACAGGACACGCGCGTAGGGATGAAGACCCCTTTTTATATGTAGCAGTAGTAGAAGTAGTAGCAGCAGTAGCAGTTGCAGTCGCCGTAGTATTAGTAATAATATTTCCAAGATTTCTGTTTTCCCTGTGGTTTAAGAGGAATGTAACATCAATGCACACATTAGCGAAACAACTTATCACGCAAGTGTGCCGGACCAGTGGTACGTACGTCGTTGAAAAATAAAACTATCACAGAGTTGCTACTTTCAGTTGTTTTTTTTTATCTTTTTAAATTGAAGATTTAAAAAAAAAAAAAGAAAAATATATAAAAAAAAGAAGCCCAACAAACTTTCTTTTACTTGAAGAATTTCTTCAAAAATAACAATATTCTTCTCAGTTATCTTCCACTTTTTCGTTTTTAAAATATTTGCACAGAAATTCCCCCTATAAGTATTTGAGTGCAGAAGATTTTTTTTTTTATCCGTATACTTCGTAGATTTTCTTTAAATATTTTTTCTTTAGTATTTTTCCTTCTCTCCTTCGTTTACAATGTAAGCAAAGAGTTTTTTTCCTTTCTCCAATAGTTCCTGTCTCTGGGCTTACTCTATAAGGTTTTTCTCTGTTGTGGCTAACATAGAGGTTGAAGAAAGAAACATAAGGAGACGTTGATGACGACAAGGTCGAGGGGGAATGGCGAAGTAGGTGGTACTTTCAAATAAAAATGTTAAAAGTAAGAGGGGGAGGACAGAAGCAAGAGTGGGAGTGGAAGAAAGCGTGGTTGATAACAAGAAATGGTTTGAGCGAGATCTTTTTTGTTGTTGTTTGTAGCTGGTATTATAGATAGCAAAAACGTAAAAATAAAACAAAATAAAAAAAGCACTGACGAAACTACAAGATAAAACCAGAAACAAAACCACTCGTGTAATAATATTATTTTTCTCTTTTGATATACATATATGATGTAAATTTTTTTACCATATAATTCTTCCGTAATTTCCAGAGCACGTAAATATAAATATTTAATATAATATCACACTTTGGGTTTGAATAATTTATATAGGTATAAAGGTATAAATAAATATATATGCATGTCGATTGAAAATGAATTCAATATACTTCTGTGTGTGAGTTATGAAAGCTTGTAATGACAATGTTAAAAATATCAGAAATGTAGAAAGGGCTGGTTGTTATAGTGAAGCCGTAATATTGTATAGTTAATTGTTACGATAAGCTGGCTATTACGGCCTTTGATGTTTCACAGGTCATCAATGGTGTCATGTGAGTTAGGCTTCTCTCTCTCTCTCTCGCTTTATCTCCCTCTCTCTCTCAGTGTTGGTGGAAAGGTGGAAGTTTTAGTCACAGAGGAGATCCGTTCACGAGTCTTCGAACGTCCTTACTGGTAAAAAGCTAACCCTCCTGGCCGGCATTGAGACTGTGAAGTTTATCATCGGTACCCCGATGTTGTTGTTGTTGTTAGTGGTGGTGGTGGTGGTGGCAGCGGTTACGGCAAAAACAGCAGTGGTAAAAGAACTCTAGGGATCGGGGTTGGGTGGGATGCTGATATAAGATGGGGTGGGGTCAGGCTGAGAGAAGAAGAGAAAGCAATAAAAAAAGAGGGAGAGTAAGGTGAAGAGGAAAGAGAAGAAAAAGTGAAAGTAAGATAGGTTTGGTCGGCAAATTTACGATGGTAAAAGAATAAAAAAAAACATATATTTTGTGTGTGGGTGTGGGTGTGGGTGTGGGTGTGCTTTCTGTTCTTTTTTTTTATCGTAAAAAAAAAAGCGAGTGGCTCGTGATTTGCCTTATGAAAGAGCCAGTCACTCAGGCTTGGAAAGCATAGAGTTCGTAGAAGAAATGTACAGAAAAATGACCATGAAACCAAGATACTTCGTCGACTTCTGCATCTCAAAATCTCCGGGGGTACAGCTTTTGTTGGTTTTTACTGATCACTGCAAACTAGCCCTCTCCCCGAGGATTCGTTTATCCCCACGAGAACGCAATATTATTGGCCAATCCGTTATCCGACCGCCTTTCGCGGCAATACAGCCTCTTACTTTTTATGGAATGGAAGGCGGGCCCAAGCAAAGAACTGGTTCAATGAAAAGCCTGCACCGAGAAGCGACGGTAGAGAGAAGACCTCGTTTAGGAACAGCCTGCTTGTCAGATCGAGGATTTTAATTCGTTCCCAGCTTGAAAATGGCACCTCCCTAACATACTACTTACACATGAATACCAACCCCCCCACCCCCGGTTTCTCCCGCCATGCGCTCCTATATACAAATGTATACAAAGTAAATCTGCAATGTAGTATGTAAGCATGCTTTGGTTATAGTACACTACCTTGCCTGTGGTAGATATAGATATTTCGTCTTCATTCCTATATATACATGTGTACACACACACATTTACATATCAGATTTGTACTTGAATATTTGCAAGGAAAGTTAGCCACGCAGTTGAGAGTGGAGAGAGAATGCTTTTCAGTAATTCTATAATCTAATATTCATATTTACAGTACACGTGACAGAAAAAGAACATAATAGAGGAAGAGGTGAAAGTAAGAAAGAGGAGGAGGGAAGAAGATAAAAGAAAGAATAGAAAGGGAGAGATAACGCAAGTTAGGATGAGAGAGGACTAGAAAGAATGCAAAAAAGAAAAGGTGAGAGAGAAAGAAAGAGGTGAAAATAATTGAGAAGGAGAGGGAGGTGAAAAATAGAAGATGAGAAAGAGAGAGAAAACGAAAAAGAGAAGGTTAGAGAGAGAGAGAGAGAGAGAGAAAAGGGTGAGAAAGAGGGAGAGAGAAAATGAAAAAGAGAAAGTGAGAAAGAGACGGTTAGAGAGAAGGTGATAAGAGAATTTGGCTAGAGTGAGGATGAAGGAGTGAGGGCGAATAAGAGAAGGTGAAAGGAAGAGAGAGAAGTAGTAAAAGAGAACAGGAGAAAGAGAGGGCTAAAAAGACAAGGTGAAAAAAGAGAGAATGATAGAAATTGATTGATATCGTATTTGTAATACTTTATTAGAGAGTGAGTTTTAGACTAAAGTATTTTCCTTTTCACTTATTATCTTTTGTTAATATTGACGCTATTATATATATATATATATATATATATATATTACTAGTACTCTGTCTAGCTGAAAAATTATTTACCTACAACATACCTTAAATTACGAGCTTTTCTCTTTATCTTAGTTCATTACGTTATATGAATATTTCGAGGTATCATATTTCATTACTTCTTTACACGCGCGTGCGCACACACGTGTCCTTCGAACTATTTCTCTGAAAATTCCACGGAAATTTCAAGCAGGTAGACTTAGATAAAGGGCTTTATCTAGGATTTTGTAATCGGCTTACATAGATGTATCTAACGTATGATTAATGATGTTAAAAAGCCTATCTATCCAAAGGTTCATATGTTTATAGAAATTTATTTAAAGCCTGTGTGCAAAGTTCAATTTGAATGTATTGTGGAATATTGTTGAAATATATAGTTTTTAAGCATAAACAGCCTGTTTCGATGTTTGCTTCACTAATTCTTTGAAATTACACGCATTGGGCATGTGTGTGTGTGTGTGTATCACTATTTTTTAGCAACTGAATCATTACATTTTATACGGTGTATTGTGTATTACCTATATTACGTTGGGCCCTATATATTTTACTACGTTAGCCTCTTTATCTATCTATTTATCTATACAGTATTTCCAGTCATATTACACACACCTGTAAATTGGGAGGTAATATTTCGAAAAAAAAAATAAATTGAAATGTAATTATAACATTTGTGTATAATTGTTTTACTTATTGTAACAATACTTTGATTTTATAATCATATATATATATATATATATATATATATATATAGTATTCTGGGATCAAGAAACTAGTGTGTCATTTGTAATTTATCCAAACCTAAATAAGACCCAGGTAATTCTTTAGGAAAAAGTGCGCCTTATATGATGAGAAATAAGGCGAGTACGCATGTAGTGACGCGAAAAGGATAGTACATTATATATATATATATATATATATATATATATATATATATATATATATATATAGGTAACTACACTCGTTTCGCAGCCAGCTTTCCCTGACGATCCGCTTAGGTGAAACCTCGGTAGGTTTGTCTGGCTCTCTAGGTTTGACTATATATATATATATATATATATATATATATATATATATATATATATATATATATATATATATATATATGTAAAGGAATGAAGCGAAAATGAAGGTATAGATAGATAGATAGATAGATAGATAGAGAGATAGATAGATGTGAGTTTTTGCATACATATAATGCACTATATTTTTGCATATTCTGTTTTTGTTTATACAGTATATATTTATGTCATATGGATAGAGGTATTCTCAATAGACTTTCTCTTTAGATGTATTAGATATATATATAGATATATACCCAATACATGTGAATATGTGTATTATATAGATATAGTAGGTATAACTTAATTAAACGCCCTTGAAAGATGCATCTTTTTCACTGTTTGACAAACTGTTCACTTTTTAGCATATAAAGAATTAACTTCTAAAACTGTAAACGAAAACGAGTAACACTGAACCGAGTGATTCGTAAGTAGACAAAGCTCCTATATAAATGTAAGTATGGATATATTATAACTTGAATATGAATTTAAATATAAACAGGTTATTGATATAAGAAGGTAAGCAATTTTTCATACGTTTTGGATGTCGGAATGTTAAATTTCTTTTTCTGTTTTTTTGCACAACAAGCACGCATCTAAAACAATACTTGAAATTGAACGTTATTTGAACATTAGAGAAATATTTCTTTTTATGCTGCATTTAAGTCAGGCATGGGTAATCGTTTCTGACCAGTGGGCTGCCTGAGGCTCATCATAAGGCGTGTCACACGATTAAAAAAATCATGGTAATTTTTTGTTAAAGGTGCCTCAGCTTTGTTCAATACAGAAGACCGTAAGCGTAAGCATTTGACTTAGAAATGTAGATTTCAAATCAACAAATGTTGATTTATTTTATTTTTTTTGGATAAAAGATTCTTCCTAAAGTTGAAATCTTGCTATAATATTATCATTGATGACAGTGTGTTTAACAGCCGAGTGTGATTTGTTTCTAATTTGTTCATTAAAAAAAAAAAAAACTTGCGGAGAGAAAAAAAAATTATGAAGGTTTCCCGTTTCTAAAGGAAAAGATGTTAACACGTATGATCTTCCTTAGCGAAAATTGCCAATGGTTTAAAATGTTGAAAAAACCCCATACCTTCAACGAAAGTTTACAAAATTCAAGAAATATTATAGTTATGTTTATATATGTGGTTATGAATGAGAGTGTGTGAGAGAACAAGTGAGAACGAGAGGAAACAAACAAAATTTTAATAAACCTCAATTTCCTAAAGAAATTAAGCGCGTCATTGAGAAAGCCAAGCGGGCCGCAGTTTGCTCATGTCTGATCTAGGTTTATACAGAGATTAA
>OZ038481.1:102003588-102013588 GCA_964036315.1 Acanthosepion esculentum
CCCGGGTTGAGAAAAACTATACCTAACAACGAAAGATGACGAATAATACTGGATAATAATGGCGTCTTAACAGTGTCGTATCATTTTTCTTGTTAATGTATTATTTAATATATCGATTTCGGAATTAAGACTTTTATTTTTGTCTTTGTATTGTTTGCACATGGGCAGGATGTCACAGGGAAAAGAAGAAAAAAAGAAAGAAAGGGTGTGGGTTATCTACCCATAAAAAAAGATACACGAAACTTTTTTCTTTGTATACTCCTCACCCCGTCTCGCCCGCCACATTTGATCATCCTTACATGTTTATAGTGATCACACGCTTCGCTATAAACGAGAAAACAGATAATATATATAAAAGGTTGCGCTCGAATGTGTGTTTGTGTGTGCGAGTATGGTTTCCCTGGATCGGTCACAGAATTTTTTGGTGGTGGCGTGTTGGGTGGGTGTAGAATTAGTGTGTGTGTTTGTGTTTGTGTGTGTGTTTACTGACTGCACTACACGGCAGGTTGAACACGACTGGTACTACACAACCGCTTGCGTATGAAGAAGCTCCTAAGATGGTGCGTGTGTGCATTTTCGATTAGGAAAGCGGGCGAATGATGGCGATGATGATGACGATGATGCCCTTTGCAGGGCGGTCGTTGGCATGCACTTAAATTTGGGGTTCAAATCACACTTGCATGACGATTTTCGCAGGAGCTACCGTGGGATATTCAGAATATATGAATCTTTCTCTTTGCAAGACAGTCAATAAGTACGTCCACTTAAAGAACCTACCAAGACATATTGACAATAAAAAAAAAATAAAAATAAAAAAAAGAAATAAAACAAAAAACAGAAACATAAAACAACAATAACAAAATATGATATAATTATCAGGAATTATAATTATCAGGAATTATAATTATCAGGAATTATAATTATCAGGAATTATTCTTATTAGTTACGGGTAGATTTTCGGTAGATATTATGAAAAAAAATAACTGAACAACTACAAGAGATTATAAGACAAGTCATATTTCGACGCTTGCAATAAAGCTCATATACACAAACATATATATATATATATATATATATATATATATATATATATATATATATATATATATATATAAGCTCGAATACTGCTTTTGAAAACATTTTCTAAATATACATATCTGCCCTCTTTCGTATCCTAACGGAAGCAAAGACAATCTTTTAGGACAGGAATTAAATCTGACATTTTTTTTATTTGTTTAAACATTAAATGGATATTCAAATTCTGGCTTTGCTTAATCAGTAGATCCAACGTGGCCGAGTTGGTTTAACGCATATATATATATATATATATATATATATATATATATATATATATGATATAACGATATATATAAAATTATACAAAATTATGTCAACAAACAGTATTTAGAAAAATATGACAAATTGGAAAGGTTTTTTTCAGCCGGATGAAACGCATCACACACAAGAAAAAAAACATTCCGGGTTGTGATATTATATATATATATATATATATATATATATATATATATATATATATATATGTGTGTGTGTGTGTGTGTGTGTGTGTGTGTGTGCACTTAGGTCAACACTGAGCGGAGACAGTCTGTTTCATGTTTTGAAAACAAACTTCTTTGTTCACTTTTAAATTGACATACGTTCTATCAATGATATTGAAGTTTTTACCCATGTACTTAGAATGAATTAAAACTATTTTATTACCAGTACTAAACTATTATTATTACCAGTACTAAATAGATTTGATTTAATAGTGCTGGTTTAAATTTGTTTAAACAAATTTAAACCAGCACTAATTAGATCATAAACCCCCTCCCCACAAAAACACACAACATGCACACATAATAGCCAAATACAGTCGTTAAACCCCTCACATGCATACTCACACACTCACACGTGTGTATCTGTGTGTATGTGTGTGTGTGCGTGTGTGTGTATGTGTATACTAATTCGTTATAATAAGACAGTATGTATGTATATATGGGGAGAGAATATACATATACATACTAACAAAAACACACATAATACAAAAAATGGAAATAGATCTAAGATCACACAGGGGTCATTAAAAGATGAGAATACACATATCTTTCCTCACCCTTTCTAAGACCAGTGTTAATTGTTTTATTATTCTTCAAGCAGAAAAACTTTCTCACTGCCAGTCCAATAAAGACATTTGTCACTACCATACAAAAAAGAGAATGTTTAACATCGAGAATGTTTAACATCGAAAAACATAAGGAAAATTAATTCATTTTAATAATATGTAGAAATATCCACTCTTTGCGTGAAGAAGGTTGCGAGATACGAGACACGTGTTGCAAAATTATGGAAAATAAAGCATCATATATATTAAAAAAATTCACATTGCAATAAAAAACGTTTGTGGTTTCTCTCTTCTTATATATATATATATATATATATATATATATATATATATATATATATATATATATACGCTACAGTTCAAAAGTTTGAGGTGACCCCGAGTAATCTTTTTAAATTGCTTCCAAAAATAGTTGTTTTGTACTTTAAATATTGGAAATTTTAAACATGGTTAAAAAAAGTGAGAAATCATTTTTTATTATAATTTTTATTATTTATTCTTATCATAACTAAAAGAGAAAAAACATTTCTTGATTAAAATTTGCTCTCGTCAACATATCCTCCTTTAGTCTTGATTACCGCAGCACAAAATATTTGACATTCGTTGCAAAAGTTTCTCAAAGTATGACTTTGAGAATCGATTCCATTCTTTTCTCAATGACTAATAGTTCTTTCTCCATTTTTTTTTCACTCTTCTGTCAAATTCATCCCATGCTAATTCTGGGGGTTGCTCCAAACTTTAGAACTGTAGTGTATATATATATATATATATATATATATATATATATATATATATAGATAGATAGATAGATAGATAGATAGATAGATAGATAGATAGATAGATAGATAGATAGATTGTAATAAAGAGATTACATTGTCTTTTTATTGGCTCAATAAAATTTTACTTACTACGAAATATTTTTTTTAATTCTTTATTCCGAATCAACATTTTAAACAAAAGATTGCTTCCGTCTGTAGAGAAGATTTTAAATATAAAATAAAATCTGATACAAAAAGAAATTAAAAATGTGTTTAAAGAATTAGACTATATATATATATATATATATATATATATATATATATATATATATATATGTATATATGTATATATCCTCTAGCAATCATGAAAATATAATTAATTATTCTACAACCTTGTACATAGTTCTATGCTGGGTCGTTTATTGCATTTCTCAGAACAATTGGTATTACTTGGCTGTGTCTCTCCCCGTTCATATAAATATATGAGCCATGTTGTTTTAGTTTACATTGTACCAATAGAAGGTAGTGTAATCCCAGTAATATTTAAAAAAAAAAACCCAGAAAAAAATAACAAAAAATCAACAAAAATATTCGCTACTAGAGAGACTCAATGATTAATTTATATGCAAACCTGCATTGTTTCTGTCTATCTGTTTGTATACCGATCTATTTTCATGCATGTTACGAGAAAGAGAAAAAAAAGTAATGTTGGATATAGTGTTTAATATTTGTCAATATTTATGCTAAAATACCTTATTCATAATTACGTTAGACATACACACACACAAACCCACCCACACACACACACACACATATATATATATATATCTATAAAGATTTAATGAATTTATTTTTAACCCGACATTTTTATTGTTTCAAGCGACATTTTTTAGTAGTTTGAAACGTGTTTGAAATAGACACCCTGTTTTTATTTAAAAAAATAACTTATTAAAAAAAAAATGAACTTCCTTACGATTCGAATCTGCGTCCCTCTCGTTGTTAGGAGAAATAACACACACACACACACACACACACACACACACACACACACACACACACACACACACGTGTGTGTGTCTGTGTGTATGAGCGGATTCGAATCTCAGCATGCTCGAATTTTCAGGAAGGTGACCTTGATGTTACCGACCTGTGGAGGTGATCCCAGCGCGCGGCAAAGTGCTGAAAACCATATCACAGGTTGACCCAAGCTTTGTGAGTGAAATTTGTTAAAAGGAACTATTTGGGATCCGTCGATGGTCATGCTAGCACGAAGCCCTCACCAGATAATGCGCTCCCTCCCAGAAACTGTAACTGAGGTCTACTCAGCATAGTTGCAGTACAAACCACAGGTGAGCTCTGTGGGTGTTGAACAAACACTTGCGTTTCCGAGAAGGTGTATGCAATATATATATATATATATATATATATATATATATATATATATGCTATCGAAGTTTCATAAAATATATTTTGTTTGTTATCTTCTTTAGTAAACTTTTATCAATGTGTTGCAAGTTACTTTGCGTACGAATCTGGTTCAATTATATATATATATATATATATATATATATATATATATATATATATATATATAAAGGCAATAAAGAAGCGGCTCGGGTTGAGGAATCGGAGAGCCGAATTCGAATTCCAGTCGAATCCATTACATTCATTTACGTGTTAGTACCCTTGGGAAAATTATTAATCCTTTTTTTCTCCTTCCAGGTATGGGTAAATAACAGGGCAGACTGTGTTATTGAGCCTTGGATGGCAGGAAAATTGAAGGACAAATCCGAATTCAAAACCTGCGTGGGGTTGTTTGGGGACCTTGTGGCACGTAATGCACCAGGTCTCTGTATTCGGCCCTTCAAAAAGTGTGGTTGGTTCTTCACAAATCCTTCATCACTATAATCAAATCATATGTACTGGTATCTGGGCTATCGGTCCCTAGGAACTGAGCTGTTTGACCCTCATACGTCGAATACGACGGGAGAGTCGACTATATATATATATATATATATATATATATATATATATATATATATATATATATATATATATATATTATTTCTGAGATGAGGTATTGTAACTATTTACACTATTAACATTGTTCGGTCTTTTTTCCTCATCCTTATTGTCATATACACGGAATTTCGACCGTTGTACACTCTAGCCTTCTTCAGGTGATATACGTTCGAATATCGAACCGAACCCTTTAGTCCACGAAGAGAATGGGAGTTTATTTTTTGACTAATTTTGTAGGTATACTTAGTCAAAAAATAAACTCCTATTCTTAAATGTTCTCGTAGAATATAGTAACATCACTTATACCACCTCATTATATAAAAAAACCCACTAGCAGAAACCCATGCCACCTTAATTTTATGAGTGAATGCCCATTCACATACAAAAATACTTCCTAAAAAGAGCACACCAGAATTCATCCTCTCGACTATTCTTCTTTAAAAGACAGCATTAATACAAAACATGCACGAGTTAGAAATGACAATGGTAGTGAACACAGTAAAAAATAACAAGTATTTTCTACAAAAGCCAAATGCACGTCAAGTACAAACAAGATGAATCTTCACTTAGAAATATCATAAAGAAATACCCTACCTCATATATATATATATATATATATATATATATATATATATATATATATTATTTAATCGCTATTAAATTAATAATATTGAATTGTCCAAGAGTCTTTTACCAAGATTTTTCTCTAATTTTGTCAATGAGATTTCACATTGGATTTTATTTTTCAAATTTAATTCCTAATACTTACAGATTGATCTGTTGCATAAAATTCTCAACGTGTCATCTAAAAATGACAAGTATGCAAACATTCCGATCTTGGCAAGTGATAGATAAATAGTGTGAGTGAGTGAGTAAGAAAGAGAGAGAGAGAGTGGGGTAGGGGTTGCACCTGCCCACGACACTGATTAGCGACCATGCCCACCCCACTTGATAGTCGGCTGTACTTGTCACTTTTCTTCCGATCACCGCCAGCACCCAGAAACAAACCCATTCAGTTTGCACGCCTGCCTAAAGTTGGGACACGTGCCGATCCGGTTTTGTACCCTGGGACTTTCTCAATAGCGTATCCCACTTTCGCCTTTAAGTGAGTACACAGCAAAACATCAATATGAGCACACTATAAAGAAGAATGATATATATATATATATATAAATATATATATATATATATATATATATATATATGTGTGTGTGTGTGTGTGTGTGTATATATTAGAGAGAGAGAGAGACATAGATAGATAGATAGATAGATAGTTTATTAGCACGTAAGATTTAGTGACTGAACCAGCCATAAAAACCCTAAACAAGGATTTCACATAGGACACGTCAAGGTTAACGTAAATATACGTATAAATAATACGAAATTATTACTACAAAAAAATGCATATTTTTATTGCATTTCACTGCAGGAAGTGATGAAGGAAATAGCTGGTAACTTCTATCTACCTCGGTCTGTTCATTATCTATCTATCTATCTATCTATCTATCTGTTCATTATCTATCCATCTGTTCATTATCTATCTATCTATCTTCATTATCTATTTATCTTCATTATCTGTTTTCATTATCTTCATTATTTTCATTATCTATCCATCTTCATTATTTTCATTATCTATCTACCTTCATTATTTTCATTATCTATCTATCTACCTTCATTATTTTCATTATCTATCTATCTATCTTCATTATTTTCATTATCTATCTATCTTCATTATTTTCATTATCTATCTATCTTCATTATTTTCATTATCTATCTATCTACCTTAATTATTTTCATTATCTATCTATCTTCATTATTTTCATTATCTATCTATCTACCTTCATTATTTTCATTATCTATCTATCTTCATTATTTTCATTATCTATCTATCTATCTTCATTATTTTCATTATCTATCTATCTTCATTATTTTCATTATCTATCTATCTATCTTCATTATTTTCATTATCTATCTCAGTCTGTTCATTATATATCATTATATATCTATCACTGTTCATAATCTATCTATCTATCTATAAATAGCTGTATATGTTTTCTCCAAATTACTATATAAAAATATATAAATATTTGCATATGCATACGCTATTCGGGTATAGCATATGTGTGTACGTATCTCTCTCTCTCTCTCTCTCTATATATATATATATATATATATATATATGTAGACAGCAAATTTTCATTCCAGCATGCTTCGTTAAATGAACATAATACATCCTCAAATAACTCTAAGCATTAAACTACTATGCCGTAATCCAATTTAATTCTAATTTTGAGGAAAAATTTTGAAAACACTCATAAATACTAATATATCCCCCACCGATCCGAGTAAAAAAAATAAAATTAATTACATACTAACCTAAATTTAATACAACCATCCGTAATAACTCCGTCAACTAGCGTCTTACTAAAGGCCAACGTCGTATATCAATTTAAATGTGCATTGGGTGATTGCATGTCTGATAAAAAAATTAATACCTATGTTGGTTTTGCAACAACGACAATGACGAGAAGGCTTACGTTTTACTTGAACGGTCATAGTTTAATCTCAGGACATTTAAAGGAACACTCATGTCCACATTCACAATTTTGACAGATATTTGAAAATACATCAGTGCTTCATCATGATAATAAGTAAAAACTTACAATTCTGGAAGAATTATAAAAGAAATTATAAGAGAATTGTAGCCAAAAATAAGATTAATTACGAGTATAGGAACAAAGTTCTTAAATGTTTGTATCAGCAAAGTGTTATATATAAAAATACTAAATTAAAAATCTTTTAAAAAATCACATAAGTTACTTCCTTTGCATCGCGGTGAAAAATATTCTGAATTAACGGTATTAACGGATAACACATCCATAGATATGCAACCTCTGAAGATGGTCTCAGATGAGATTGAAAGTACTTGGGGAAAAAAAAATATTTGAAAGAAAATTTTGTAATATTTCTTGTTCAATTTTTTACAGCCACCAAGAAATTAATTGGTGGACTTGAAAGGATTGAAATTAAAATAAACAGATATAATACGTCTAAATTATTTAACCACACACACACACACACACATATATATATATATATATATATATATATATATATATATGCAAACATAAATGTGTGTGTGTGTTTTTGTATGCTCGCGTGCAAAATATAAAAAATATTTATGTATATATGAGTGCATGTGCAAAATCTTAAAAATATATATAAATAAATATTTGTGTGTGCAAAATATTAAAAATGTATATAAAATACACATATATGCGTGTATAAAATATTAAAAAAATGTATGTTATATATATGTGTGAAATATAATATATATATGTGTGTGAGTCTAAAATATAAAAAAATGTGTATAATATATATGTGTGTGTATAAAATATAAAAAATATGTATATATATATATATATATATATATATTTGCGTGTATAAAATATAAAAATGTATATATGTATGTGTGTATAAAAAATATAAAATGTATATATGTGCGTGTGCGTATAAAAAATATATATCTATATATATATATATATATATATATATATATATATATATTTTATACGCACACGCACATATATGTATGTATATATACATTTTTATATTTTATACAGGCACACACACACGAATATATATTTTAATATTTTACATACATACATAAATGTGTGTGTGTATACATACACATTTGTGTGTGTGTGTGCCTGCGCGCATGCTATATCTTTTCTGCACACAAAAAGGCATGATCGTTCCGAGAAGGATTTAGTGAAAGGATTTTAGGCTAAATCATGTTCTTAGTCTGATTCCCGGAGCTTTTTGGTAGCATCGTGTGTATTATAACATAATGTGTTTGCCTCATCTTAAATCTCAGTTGTCGCCACTGATACTGTTAGTAAACTTTTACCTTTCTTTTTGTGGGAAAAGCTGACATTTTTATATTAAATATTTCAACAAAATAAAAAAAAATATATAAAAATAAAAAAGACTAGTTTCATATTCGTTCAGAAATAGAACACGACAAATCCCAGAAAGTAAATTTCTTAGATTTTTAATATTAGCAAACAATGTAGATAATAAAAATGTCGATATAAAACCTTTCGCATCCCCCCCCCCCACTATATTACTTATAGTTGTGCATTTTTTTTCTCTTAGTTCATGCCCACACAAAACCTGAAATTGAACTACTGGAATGTCGCCTACTGGTTAACGGGGCGACGAATGAAATTCTGGATGTTGATTTTCTAATTCTGGTAAAAGTTTCTGTTTATTTCGTATTAATGACACTGAAAAAGGCATGAATCCAGCGCTTTTTCTCGGCCAAAATCTCGTTATATGTATTATGACAGGAAAATATGTTGGGACCAGCAAAGCCACTTCGTAAAAAACTACCGGTTAAATATGATCGGTTCAAACTAAATTATCAGATGTTTCTATATATCTATATCTATCTATTTTCATATCTATGTTTTCATATCTATATATCTATCTTCATATCTATCTCTCTATTTTCATATCTATTTTGATATCTATTTTTATATCTATCGTCATATCTATCTATCTACATATCTATTTTCATATTATCTTCATATCTATCTACATATCTATCATTATACGTATCTTTATATCTATCTTCATATCTATCTCTCTATCTTCATATCTAACTTTATATCTATCTTCATATATATCTTCATATCTTCATATGTATCTCCATATCTATCTATCTCCATATCTAACTTTATATCTATCTTCATATATATCTTTATATCTTCATATGTATCTCCATATCTATCTATCTACCTACCTATCTATCTACATATCTATCTACCTACCTATCTACATATCTATCTACCTACCTATCTGTCTACATATCTACATATCTATCTACATATCTATCTACCTACCTACCTGTCTACATATCTACCTATCTACATATCTATCTATCTATCTATTTATGTATCTATCTACATATATATTTATCTATCTACATATATATCTATCACTAAATATATACATATATTTATAACATATAATATGGAAAATATATTGTACTAAATAATGCTCCTAATTGTCATTATGTATCATAAACCTACGT
>OZ038481.1:102029593-102052093 GCA_964036315.1 Acanthosepion esculentum
AAAAAAATCTATCAGCAAGAGAAGAATATTTAGCTATTTTTTTTTATTTCTGCGTTTCGGGCGACGAACCCCGGCTCAAATTACCGGTCGAAAATGTATCTGCACAGGTCGCATCCCAAATCAACGACTTACCCATTTTAAAAGGGAAGATGGTAATGCCATCCAACCGCTTTCCATCACCACGGCCGAGGCCTACGGGTTCGGTTTGGGAAGGGAACCCAGTTGCATCCAAACCTCTTTTGATGATGTCGTTAATTGCTGCATGCCGTGGAAAGCGGTCGGCACTACGACGACAGGAGAGAGGATGCAAACCAAACTCATCGATGGAGGCTCCACATCTGCATCTGTGAGGCTCACATAATTTGAGTCCAAGACGGATCGCGACTCCGACCAGAGTGCACTCATCATCTAAAAGGGTACCGGTAGATGAAGAGGGCACTGCGTTTGCTCAAATAAATGAAGATTTTGTCGCAGTTTAAACAGTTCTTTGTGTCGTAGCATATGAAACGCATCTGCATAATCTTGATTTATTTGGGAAAGATATTAGAATAATATTAGAATATATTCTACGAGCCATTGTACGTAGCCCTGATCGGAAATGATATAAATTTTCGGTGAGATTAAAATACCTGTTAAGAGCTATGAGTTCAAAAGAAATATTTGTTTGAAATTAATAATAATTGACAATGAGAAATTCCTAAAATATCATTGTTACTGAGATCCACCCAAACAAGTATTTCCTTAATCTAGACCGGGGTCAAAGTTGACGCAATTAAACGATTATTTATTCTTAGAAATAAGGCAAGTCAGGCACAAGGTTATATTAATAAAGTAACAAGTGGTGGGAGGAAAGAACTTGACATTAATGATAAATGGGATGAGAAAACTAACCAGAGCACTATGCTTTTAATCAATTCGCACTAAGCAAGTCGATAATACCACTAAGACGCACATGTTTACTGGGAGTAAAAGAGAATGAGAAATGACTTTAGAACAGTAATTCTCAATCTTTCTTTTTACCCATGGATCACTTTCATTTTTTTTTTTTGGTGGACCCTTATAACCATTAGATGAAAAAAAATAGCTTACTTTATTTTTTTTACTAATACACGAGTTTGGAATTGTATTATAGAAATAGAAATTGTATATGCTTTATTTTGAAGTAAAACTAAATTTATGGAAATAAACTTGTATTTAACAAGTAAATTGTATGTAACATTTACGCACACGAGTAAAGTAACTCATAATAATCCATTTTAAAATATGTGAGTAATTAATAAATTAAAAAAATTGAAGATTTATTCAATGAGATCCCTGTGGATGATGTTGCTGAAGTGGTTAATACTGTTAATCCTTCCTTTATATTTGATCCTTATATAATTTTTATATAATTATATATATATATATATATATATATATATATATATATATATATATATATATATATATATCTCATTCCTTTATATATCCTCAATTTTTATTCAACTTTTACAATCAAAACGCCCGGTAAAGTAAAAGGGACGCTTTCTTACATCGCTTGATCTCATTTTCTGCTATTTTTAGAGTTATTTTTTTATCTTTGATATTTTAATATGCCGTGGATTACTGTATAAAATCCAATTTTTAGTTGTAACAACCGTTCCGAAGTGAAATTGCTCTGTGGACCACTAAAATATTACTGTGGACTCCTAATTTACTATTTTTTGTGTGGAATTCCAGTAAATATTCCATGGACTTCCAGAGTCCATATCGATCCCGGTTAAGAACCACTGCTTTAGACGGAACCGGAAACCCAATCTTAAACAGGAAAAAAAGGGACAAATCTCTACTCCTGTATGTTCATTCTCTGCTTATATATAATAAACCCTATTCTGTTAATGACGATTGCATTGATTTCTGACCGCCAGCAATACCTTTATCCTTGAGATGTAATAAATTTATATTGAAAATGATTAGCAATGCATTTACATAAATAAATAATAGCGCTGTTCTGACAGTAACACATACATGATTTCTGATCGTTGAAAATCCGGTTTTTCCTAATGTAAAATGCACAACCGGAAGAGTGAGGACAGAAATTTCCCAAAAATTCAAGCTATAAAAAGGCGCTTAAAAAAAAAAAAAAAAAAAAAAGAAGGAGGAAATAAACAGGGAAAAATAATTGCAATTACTATAAATGCCAAATTCGAAAGAAAAATCTCGATGGTTGACCGCTTGGGAATACTAGGAGCTGTAACCGTGAATGTGCGGATGGTGAAATGGGTAACGAGTCGGAATCGGAGATTAGAGTTCCTGTTCCAGTAGGATTCGTTATATTCACCTACGCACAAATACCATTTGAGAAATTATGAATCCACCTCTTCTTCTCCCAGCTATGGGTTAATTAGTAGGTCTTGTATCAGTGAATAATTATCCAAAAAATTCTTAGGATTTAAAAATGTTTTCTGGCTTTAAATAATCTGAAAAGGTTGATAAGCTGTAAAAAAGGCACTCAATTAACTCTCCTAGCTTGTTTTCCTCTTTAAAAAAAAGAAAAAAAACTGTTTTTATAGAATTACTAAAATTCCAAACCTACAAGAAAATTTTTAATTTCAAAATTATGAAAAGTTCCCTAACACCATAAGTCTTTTGCATTTTAGTTTTTCAAGTGAGAAAAATGCTGCAGGCTACAGGAATAATAACGGAAAAGTTAATTGGTAGCGATAAAGACACCAAGACCTCGTGAAAGCATACTGAATTCAAAGGAAGTCGGAGCTGAAATATAGTTGTGACTTCTGTTTTATTTTCTCCCTGCCACCAAAATTTGTCGCGTCACTACATATTCGGAATGGATCAATAAATCCGTAGATTAACATCGCTGTGAGCTGAAATCTTTATTGCATAATTTACAGTTTATGTGATAAAAGGAGTATTGTTTTAACAATAGTGTAGAACAAATATTTGCTGTGCAAAATAAATACTTCTTCAATAGGTTTTGGCAATACTTGATGCAGTATCTCGGACCGATGCTTTCGGTCATCTTGCGTGGTAACGAAAATCCGACGAGAGCGCACTACACGTCTGTACTCTAAGCGTAACTGAACGCTGCCTACCGGTACAAAAGTTTTCACTCATGCGCAGGAAGAGTGGCGTCACCTCCTACCCAAATAATGTTTCCTACGTTGCAATAGTTTTGAAGGGAAAAAAAATAAAATCAGATACTTTTTGAACGGACCTCGAATTTTTATTCGCTATCTATAATATGCTCTTGGGTGTCAGGACAGATTATGCGCGCGTGTGTAAAGACATAGAAGTTTACCGTGTGTATCATGAATAAATCATAGGCATAAGCATTTATTTTTCTCTTTGAGAAAAAACTAAAGAACTATGCCTGCCCAAGGGATTGATAAATAGAACGACAAGATACGAGAAAGATCAAGTGATCAATCGATCGCTGGAGATCACTAATATATATATATATATATATATATAGAGAGAGAGAGAGGGGGTGGGGGCATACAAATACTGACAGAGTAAGAGGGAATAAAAAGTGACATATTTATTGGGTTGTGCATTAACAAGAGAGGATATTTTTATGTTAATTTACCCACGCACGCACGGACTCTCCCAGCTATAAATAAGAGCAGGTACTGCCTTTTGGAGAATGCAGTTTCCAGCAGTCAGCTCTGACAGTCGTACCGAACATTCTTGCTGTAACACTCACGTTTGTATATATTTGTATTACTGTTTTCTGTTAATATATTTGTTTAACTCAATTCCTCTCTTGTGTCTTTAATTCTGGTCCTAACAAGGCCACAACAATATTATAAATCGTCTCAGCCACGAAGTGAGACGACGATCAAGCAAATTTGAATATTCCTTATAAACGCAAATTTTTCTCAGACTCTTGAAATATACACATCTGCTCTGTTTCGTATCCTAACGTAAACAAAGCAATTTCTAAAGACTGTTGAATTTTTATTTATTAATCTGACAGTTTTTAAATACTTAAACGGTATTTTTAACGGATACCCATATTTGAGTAGATGCTGCGTTTATTTATTAAACCATATATTTATTTTCGTTTACCGAGATGAACATTCGAGAATTCTTATTTAAAAAAATATATGCCCTCTCCGGTTGGATTCGTGAGCCATAATCACTTACATTCTGAAAGAACTTGTCATATAAAAGAAAAATATATCTTGTGTAATTTTTCTTTGCCTGTGGTTGTAGGTTTCGTTCCAAAAGCAGCGTACGTCCAACTCTTGATGGGATCTAACAATATGGAAAATTGTGTATGTGGCATTCTAGAGACTTCCTTTCATTTTTTTTCTGTTACGTGAGCTGTGCACAAACGCTGTATACAAACTTAAATATTTGTATGATTTTTGATGACTTCACTCACTCTTAAGGAAAGAGATAATGAGCAACCAATTCCAAACGTGTACAATTTTAAAAATTATTATTATTTATTTATTAAATTTATTTATTTAATTGATTTATTTTTTCCTAAAAGATATATTTGGCAGGTAATCAGACATTCACCAGGCCACAATTCCATTGAAAATTTTGGCGTCATCATGAAGGAATATTTGGAAAATACCATCTTCGACTTGTCTAAAGAATAGCAGCTTTTCTTCCAGCATTTGACTCGGGCGACTGGCGAAAAGTTTTGGATGTATTTTCTATTGAACCAGAACATTGTATTTAAAAGCCCCAGGACAAATTTTGAATATTGGAAAATGGGTTTTATCTGCATTTACGGAAATGATCATCAGTCCCCATTAAAGCACCTGTCTTTCTATTCTTAGTTAAGATTGGAAAAAATTATTTAAAGTTTTGTTTAAGATATTAATTATCGATAAAAAGGAATTTATAAGATTGTAAAACAAAGAAAATCATAGCTCGATCTAGGAATCTTGAAAATTTCAACCTGAACATAATATGCGACGGAAAACAGTTCTTTCTGTGATTCAAAGGGAATAATTTATTATGAAAAGGAACAGATGATTAGTTTATTATGATTTATTATTATCATAAATTCATTAATATCATTATTAATAATTAATTATTTATTAATAAATAAAAGAAATGTTATAAAATATATTAAATATAAATAAAGAAATATTACAAAATAGCTTAAAAGCCGCAACATTGGGCGGCATTTAAGCTAGCTCCTTCGGCTTGTTCAGAAGTTTGAGAGTCCCTAGTGCTTTGCATATTCTCAGCATTGGAAACCCTCCCGGCCGCCTTTTGATCTTGGTCTTCATTTGCATGGGACCTGCATTTCCTCGCTGCATCCTTGGCTCTTTTGATTGCAATCTTCTTCTCTGTTGGCGGAGAATTCTTTTTGCGAATCATACTGATACCGTATTTGATAAGCAACAATAAACTAGAGGGCTCAAAATTGATCGCTGCATTTAAGTATTGCATTAATACTTAAGCATACCTTTAGAAGTTAAATGATAATTCTTCTGTCGCCACTTAATTTAAAGACAATTTGATGTGCGTAGGTCCTTACTTTCCGTATAAACAATTATTTTTTTTTATTTCAGGGGTGACTTTCGCTAGAATTCGCAATTAATTTCGGTTATTCATAAATTAATTCCCAAGTTATAAAAATTGTTATCTTACAAAAAAAGAAAAAGGTAAAAAGAACCTGAAAGCAATCGCAGTGATGAAAACTTGGGAATCCCCAAAATTTCAGTAACATGAGCTATTGAAAGTTAGAGAGTTGTGTCCGTTTAATTGAAAAAGTGTGACACACTGACATTTATTATATAAATATAATATTAATTAACTATTAATATATTTATTATTAACCTTATTATTATTATTATATATTTGTTATTATTATCATCTTATTTATTTATTACGTAACACAACAGACGATAAACGGTGTGGCGATATGCTGTAATTGAGATATTAGCAGTTTTCCTTGATGCATTGAAATATAATATACATTTCTGGGTATGGAAGTCAAGCAACCCTTTTGCTGCTTTACAACGCCCATCTTCGTGTTACAAATTCGACACAGCAAGCGATCATGAAATTGGCGTTGGGAGTTCTTCCATATTTTCCAGACCTTTTACTTTAAGACTAACATTTCGTTCGTTCTGACTCTTGCTTGTAGACTGGTTCCAGCAATTTCAAGCAATCATATAAGAAATTATTTTAATAAAAAGCAGTATCGTTTTTTTATTATGGATTTTTTTTACTGTCCTGTTGCTTCAAGACGTAAGCGACCATATATTCATTTATTTATCTGCGAAATGTCATGCCTTCTTGGGAAAATAGGAATTAATAGTTTCGCTTATCGTCCGGTTCGCACGCCTCCGTGGTTTATTGAACAAGGTTTATCCCTGTTTAGCATTGGGTTCCAAGTTCCTGCCAAAGTCTTTTCATTCTCTTTCACTCTCTTGCATCTTAGTGGCATTATCGCCTTGCTTGGGCTGAACTGATCAAAAACATCAACACGAAAAAGAGTGGAGTGATTTCCCGTTGCCTCTTCCACAGTTTGAATTTCAGAGTTTTCCTTCTCTTAGACTGGATGTCACCAAATGCTGCTGACGTTCTATTTATTAATCCATATAGCTGGGGACAGAAAAGATGGTTTCATGCCTTTTCCAAAAAACACTAGCGCAATAGACTAAGTCGAAATTTGAACTCGGCTCGCCGATTTCATATTTCGCGACGATAAAAGATACACCACAATATTTATATGAAAAATGGTTTAAGTTCATGAAAAGTAATTTAAAACTAAATAATAATGCTAAGAGTTCATGCACCGTTTATACACGTGTATAAATGGATATATATGCGACAATAATATATGGTAAAATAGTGGGTCGGTTTATATTATAGGTCAATATTTTGCAGATTTTCACCAACTTCAGCAACCATGTAAAAAAAAGCATCAAAATATCTGGAGTGATTTGCTTTACTTAGATTTTAGAAGCATTTTATAGAATAATTTTTAGTACTCACAGTCTTTATGTTTTCATGTAAATTTTATTTTATAAAATGCTCTAATTGATTTATACAGATATTTTTTTGTTAATTTGTTCCGGAATTGAAATTAATCAGCAAAAATGGTTACACGTTTCCTGAGTATGAATTTGATGGATTTTGAATTGAAAATATTTGTGTTTTTTAATTATTCTGTGAATTTTATATATTAAAGTTATTATTTTCACACAAGAGCAAGCGTTTCATTAGATTTGTATATTGAATATAATCTTGTTATTAGGTTGGTGCAAAAATAATGTCGTTTTTTGACGTTCAACTTCATGTGAGAAAACGACATTATTTTTGCACCAACCCAACACATTCAGAAGACGGTGCTATTGTTGTCTGTTAAAAGGAATTAAGCAAAAACATAGTGACTTTTTGAAACTTGATAATACAGGCGAAATGATAAGAAAACATTGTATTTTGGAGTTATGAAACGAAAACTATACTATAAATGATACTTAAAAACATTTTAGATATCAAAGTATTAAGACTTAATGAAAATATTCTCGATTCGTGGCAATTTGAAAAGAAAAAAAAACAGGCCGGCTGAACATAATTTGTTGATTACCTGCCTTGATTTAAAAAAAAAGGGGTTTGGATTTTTGCCTATTTCGCAGACATAAAATACGCGGGTCGCCAAATATTCGGATCGGTTTACAGTGTGTGTATATATATATATATATATATATATTTGTGTATTTAGGCAGCAATCCTTCTTTCAAGCACATTTCATTAAAAACGACTGACAAGGTGCTTTTATTTAGTTTTTTTTATATAATTTCTCGTGCGATCTAATAAAGTTTTTCTTTCAGAGGATAAATTATATAAAAATTGTCCGAATGTTCTTTTCCGAGCGCTTTCGGCTATACATTTAGCCATTATCAAGGATTATATTTCAACTGTTAGAATTAGAATTAGTTTGTTATGTGTATTATGTATGTTTTATATGTATATATATATATATATATATATATATATATGTATGTATGTATGTGTGTTTGAAGTTGACAAAACTGTACACGAGTTTACAAAGAAAGATTTTGTTAAAAATCTGTCTATATTTCTGTACATAATAACTGATAACTGACATCCATTTAAACATGGCACGTGGAAAGAGAACAGTCTACCCCAGTGAGCGAAATAAAGGGTTCAGTTCGACATTCCAACCACCTGAAGAAGGCCGGAGCGTACAACGGCCGAAACGTTGTAATAAATATGGCGACAAAGATGAGGACAATAGTCCGAATAATGTAAATAATGTTTGTTAAAAATGTCAGTATTTCTAACAATTTCTAACCATTTGCATCAACTTCGTAGATATGTTGATGGGAGAGACATAACTGTCGAAATTATATATATATATATATATTAGAAACGTGATTTTGACCCTCTTCTTTGGCGCAAACGTGTATCGTGTATGTACGATTTTTTTTAACCGAAAATGTCTTTTTCAGACACGGACGAATAAACACGTTCAAAGCATAACATTAAATAACCTGAGCTTGAAACGAGTCATACGTCTGGTAGAGGTCGTAGCCACCGATTGCATACTTAAATTTCCCTCAGTTTCTTAGTTACTATATTAGAAACAGACTAAAAAAAACCGTCTGAAAATGAATGATTTTTCCCAAAATAATTAGCGGAGAATGGGTTAAAGAAACATTAGAATCGTGCTTTTGTGCGATGTCTCAAATGCTATAGTAACTCTGGGTGAGGCTGAATTAAGTTTAGTAAATCTCTCTACTTGGAATGATTCGGAGAAAGATGCCGATCCACACTTGAAACTCTATACTTTTAGTCTTGTACCAGACGAAGTTAAGCTTACCGAGTTTAAATTCGTGCCGAGGCATTGCGTTCACTTTCGCTCTATAAAACATTGGGAAAGCATGAAAATATTATTTCTCCTTCAGCTATAAGTTAAATAACAGAGTGGATTGGGTTACGATGTATCATTTTCCACATATTCTCTCTTTCTCTCTCTCTATATATATGTCTTCCACACACACACATATATATATATATATATATATATATATATATATATATATATATATATAGGTTACAGGATTGCTTCCTGTCGGAGAATGCATATTTTCTACGAAATTTCTAGACCATTCAGGTCGTCAAATGTAATTAATATTGTTTAATTAAAAACAGAGTATTTACTTAAACAAATTATATCTATAAAAATAACGTCTAAACAGAATATATATATATATATATATATATATATATATATATATATATATATAAAATAAAAATATAGTTTTATGGTGTGCTATATTTATGGGTTAAAATGGTCAATACTAAGGATAGAGCATATGTAAATATAAAACTGGACACACACACACACACATATATATATATATATATATATATATATATATATATATATATATATATGTCTGTGTGCGCACGTGCGTGCATATATTATTCGGTATTGCCAAAATGTATTCGTTTTTTTTCTGAAATTAAACCAATAAAACGCTACACACTCTTTTAAAAATATCAATAATCAGGCAATTATCAGAATGCATAGATTATATGGAAATCTATGGAGAAATATTTCTTTGTGTGTGTGTGAGCGGTATCAGTTGCCGCCCCATTTCGATACATCATACTTTTAAAATTGAGGGAATATGACGAATATTACTTATACTTTTATAAAGAACAATCCTTAAAGATATTTTAGTAAGTATTTGTATTATTAAATCAGAAAATCTTGAAAAATTACCTTGAAAACTTTTTGAGAGTTGGTGTTGCATAATTTATTTTCTTTCAGATTTGACAGGAGAAAAACTACAATGAATATATGTTTTTGTTATATTCCGTACCAATGAACACTAATGAATATATCACAATCCTCATAAATACGTTGGACACTATTGTGTCTAAGTAGTGCACCATTAGCAGTGGTTTACCTACTTCACGCTGGCGAGTATTGTATTTTGTTGATGTTATAAAGATTACCATTTCCAATTCCAACCTCTGTTTTGTTTATTCCTCATTCAGTAACCTTTGCTAGGTTACAACAATTTAAAAAAAAATTACTTGTAATTTTTCCGTACGATTTTGAAATTCTTCCAATTGCTGATGAGAAAAGAAATCTTTTCTTTTATGTATTAAATAAAGATGCATTTGAAGAATCGAAAAATGTAAAGCTTTTGTATAATAAATATTTAAAAAAGTGTTTTATTTTATTATTATTTTCACAACTGTTATATTTCTATGGAAGATCAAAAAGAAAAAAAAATTCCCAAATTACCCCACCCACTCGAGTTTATTCATATTTTACTCAATATTGATACCTTCCACTATCTTTCCTGAGGACGCATGGTAGTCCACTGATAATAAAGAAAGATTTTTTTTAAGTAATTCACCCCAAGCAAGGCGGGAGTGCCACTAGCACGCAAGGGTTTGTAGAGGATTGGGGACAAGTGTAAAGAGGCGTGATAGAGGAAAGGATAAAGAGAAGGACGGGTAACAAGATCAAAGTATCAGAAGATGTCGATTGATATTACGCTTGAATATTTGAAGATTAAAGTTATCAGGGAAGGAAGGAAGAGGAAGGGAGTTCCACAGACGGGAAGTGTGTGAGAAGAAGCTGTTTGAGTAGAAGAGACGGTTACACTTAACCGTTTCGACAATAAGGTTGGGACCGAGATGCCAGCCTAGTAGCTCGCTTAAATTCATGCAGTCTGGGAACCAGCGAAAGTAGCTCGTCAGAACAGATGCCGTGAAAATACTCGTAGAAGAGGCAGAGGGAAACCATGGCACGTCTGTGAGAAAGCGACTGTAAACGAGATGCCAGATCAAGATCTATCGCAATGCATATTCGTCTCTGGATTTTGTCGAGGACCTCGAGACGTACAGCGGGGGCGCCAGTCTGTGGAGAATTATGGCACCCTCCTTCCTGAAGGGATTCTTCTTTATGTGACATATCTCTTCAGAACGTAAACTAACATGGCTCTTCACAACTTCCTGTCCGTCCGAATAAAGTTTGTCTTGCTGTTATTTCCCCTAAACCCTGCTCCGCCATCAATTTACTCGAGCTCATTACGTTATGCGTTGTCTTCCTTTGTCCCTCTTGCACTATCTGTCCCGTGAGTATCAGATTTTCCAAGCCCTCCTTCCTCATTATGTTAGAAACCTCAACTATCTCTTTCTGATGTTAATTATTAATTTCCATTTTCTCTAAAACTTCGTCGTTGTTAAGAAATAAAAATATTCAACGTCCTGTTCTTCTTCAATGTGCTGCGTCCCTTCAGGACGTGGGTGATCTTGCCTCTCCCGTCCTTTGTAGCTCTTCGTAAAGTTTGTATTTTTGTTATCTCTCCTAATCTCTGTTCTGTCAGCCATTTACATAAGCCCGTTAAGCATGTTGTGCGCTGTTTTCCTCTGTCCCTCTTGACTTCAATGTGTCCTGTGAGTGTCAAATTCTCCAAACCTTCATTCCTCTTTATGTGTCCTGGAAATTTAAGCTATCTGGTGCTACATATAAATGTAAACTTTTTAAAAATTTCCCCTAAATCGTTGTCGTTGCTCACATGTTCAGTCAGTGGTATTCTCAGCATCCTTCTGTAAAGCCACATTTTTGTTCCCTTAAATTTCTTCGGCTATAGGAGATTTTCCATATTCCCTATCATATAAGAGGACCAATATTTCGTAACAATTCAGCCTTTTTTTCTGTTTCTTTGTACTTTAATTAGCTTTTGAAAGGCATCTTTCGCTAGATCAATGCGCCTTCGGATTTCGGTGTCACAGTTTCCGTCCCCTGTTAAAACACTTCCCAGATACTCCAAATTTTGGTATCACCAATTTGTAATTCGCATGTTGGGCTGTTCTTTTTTAATGTCAACCAGATATTTGGTCTTACAATTGATGTTTAGTCTGTTATACCCGCTTTCCTTTATGTTGTTGTTCTAAGAGTATGTTAGTCTCTTCCGCCTACTATAAGTTTAGTAAGAGAGAAGGTTCGGGAAACAGTGAACAGTGATTGGATTGAGCGCTAGTTCATTCGAGACACTCTTACTAGTCGTGTAATACTCTTCTGGTGTACTTACTGTTTAATATACAATATATCTGCAAACCTGGTTTTTGTTATTACTTAACCATTTACTTGGTCACAACACTTTACTACCTTCTGTAGGAATTCCTTACTGTGTCTGCTATCAGCACTTATCTGCATATCGTATGTTAAAATTGTGGTCGCCAATAATAAATCCTGGTAGGTCTTCTAATTGTCTTAGGATTGTTTACTGTAAAGGAAGAACAAGTCTGATGAGTAGGCAAATCCTTGTCTTATACACCTTTATATTTCTGGCTTCTTCTAAAAGCCTTTCCAAATAAATCAAAGTTAACGAGCCCTTACAACACTTCCCCTTGACGTAATTTATAACACGATTTTGCATAATTTATAAAACCTAGATATACTTTACATCCTTTTGTGGGCACCTCGACGTGATGTAATGGTTAGCAAGTTTGTTTCATTAGATCCACTTTGATCATCACTGGGTGCTCCATACTTTCGGCCTTGTGCCACATCTAAGCTATGCTTAGTAAATCGATGGGAACTTCGACGTGGTGTAACGGTTAGCAAGATAGTCTCGCTAAATCAGTTAAGACTGAGCAGTGAGTTCGATCCTCACTGAGTGTCCCATATTATTGGCCTTGTGCCGCATCCTAGCTACAATCAGAAAATCACTATTACATCCTTTTGCACTTTTATTGCTTAACTACGTATATCATTCATTTAATCTTCGAAATTTTGCTTGCCAAGTTCGAGCCCAACCAAGGAAAGCGATAACAGTTGCCTCCCGAAAATTTACATTCGAAAAGATGCCACTAGACATTTTGCCCTTCAAACATTTGTACTTGTTATTTTCCCCCCAGGAATGTGGTTTCCCTTAGGGAAGACTAAGCCGACAGCTTTCTTTTCACCTAAATGCCACTGGTTGATATTGTCATGTATTTTCTTTTTCTTTTCTCAGTAGTTTATTTTTCAATAATAATAAAAAAAAATAGAAGGAAAAAAAAAACAAACCCAAAAACCGAAAAAACATTTCATCATCCACCCGCATCCCAAGAAAATCCTCAAAAAGCACCTGTTTTATGCTACTGAAAATGCAAAAATAAACAATAATTTTTTAAAAAGTCCAAAAAAATGAAAACAAGCCCGGACCATAAAGAAAAGAGAAAGTAGAAATAACATTAAACGCCAGACGTGAATATTTCAGACCTCACAAGAAAACGTTTCCGTTTGCTTTTTAATTCCTAAAGGAGTTGTCTGGGTCTGATAGAATGGGGGTACTTCAAATACCGTGGAAAATAGATAAAAGGTTAGGTATTTATAGCTTGCAAAAGCGAAGCTTACACACTTCGAATCCAATCACCTACTAAAAAAAATAAAATAAAGATGAATACAAATATGAATATATGCCACGAATTGTTTGATGAAGTCTCTCTCTTTCGTGTATATATATATATATATATATATATATATATATATATATATCTCAATTATGTGGTGCGTGTTCAATTTATATTACGTGAATCATTCATACGAAAAGCATTTATATTACGTGAATGATTCGCGTAATATATATATATATATATATATATATATATATATATATATATATATATATATATACACACACATATATATATATATATATATATGTACACATATATATATACACAAACACTCAGACATATGTATATATAAACACACACATATATATATATATAAACACACACACACGCATATATATATATATATATATATATATATATATATATATATATATATATATAAACACACACACACACACACACACGCATATATATATATAAACACACACACACAGTTTCTAGTTTTTTAAATTTGCAGGAAAAATATGTACGATTAAGCTTTTGAACAACAGCCAATTATTAAATCAAAGATTTGAAACCACAGTTTTTTGTAGGTATATTAAGGATCTAACAGTACAAACCTGATAAACTTTCAAATCCATAAACCTAAACCTTTAAAGTTATAACTCATCTCCTTTGATATACTTTCTACCCTGTTATATACTTTTCTACTAGTCTATCTTAGATTATGATTCTTAAAAAGATTTTGTACATACATAATACTAGTAATAGTATCATATAAATTGATTTACATCCATACTTATTCTACGATTATACAATCCGACAACAGGTCAAAATTTGCTCATAAAATTTGTAGTAATATCCTATAGTTTTATATAGCTTTCTACTTATATCTTAAATTCTAAACTAAAACTTATTGTAAAAAATAAACCAAATAACTAATGTATGCAACATACCAAGAAAAAGAATCTCCACTTGTTAATTTATTAATTTACAAAATAGATTCATTGATTACAAAACGAGTAGCAATAACTGCATCCTAAATATACGAATTCAGGCCTGGTTTTGTTTTAAAGTTACCAAAAGCGTTTCCAATTACTAATACAGCCATCGTCTAAACTAATCCCTCCTTCATCATCTTACTATATCCTATTCCCATCTTTCCTCCCCGACAACTTACTATTGCAAGCCTTGGAAGTGCGAGTTTATTTACTCATATACATACATACATACATACATACATACATATATATATACATATATAATCAAATACATATATACATAAATAATCACACACACATTTATATATATATATATATATATATATGTATATATAAATAATCCTGAGCCGACAACTGAGCCGACCAAGCATAGAAACGAATACAATATGTGAACCAGTAATAAGGCGTGCCAGAGAAAAGCGATAATAATAAAGTAAAACTGATATGATAACAGCAAAAATTGCACTGGTAAAAATGGTTGCTGAAGACACTAGGTTTATAATACCCAGAAATTCATACACAGATGTCCTCAAGGGCACATGACGCAGTGGATAAAGGCGTTGGTTAGATCCAGTGTGAGTTCAATACCCGGTTAAGTGGAGGACTTTCAGAGGGAAAAATTAACAGGAGTTAACTGACATCCATTAAACAGTTTACTCAGTGACAACCACATATATGTGTGTGTGCGTGAATATATATGAATATATATATATATATATCTATATGTTCACATACATATATTCACACACACATACACATATATATATATATATTTATTCACACACAGACGCATCTCTATGCACACACACATATATATATATACACACATATATATATATATACAAACACACATATATACACACACGCATATATATATATATATATATATATATATATACATACAAACACACATATATACAAACCTATACACACAAAGATTATATCTACTCATTCACACACACATATATGCAGACACTTATACATTCAGAAAAACACGGATATATATATATAAACAAATATATTCACACACGCATAAAATACAAACACATATATTCACACACATACATACACATATATATTCACACACACACATATATATTCACACACGTATCTATAAATATATATATTCACACCCATATCTCTAAATATATATATATATTCATACACACAAATACATATATTCTCACACACACACACATATATCTACTATACATATATATACTACACACACACACATATATATATATCTACTATACATATATATACTACACACACACACGCACATATATATATATATCTACCATACATATATATACCACACACACACATATATATATATATCTACTATACATATATATACCACACACACACACACACACATATATATATATATATATATATATATATACTATACATATATATACTACACACACACACACACACATATATATATATATATATATATATATATATACTATACATATATATACTACACACACACACATATATATATATATCTACTATACATATATATACTACACACACACACACACATATATATATATATCTACTATACATATATATACTACACACACATATATATATATATATATATATATATATCTACTATACATATATATACTACACACACATACATACATATATATATATATCTACTATACATATATATACTACACACACATACATACATATATATATATCTACTATACATATATATACTACACACACATACATACATATATATATATCTACTATACATATATATACTACACACACATACATATCTACTATACATATATATATATTACACACACACATATATACATATATATATATCTACTATACATATATATACTACACACACACACACACATATATATCTACTATACATATATATACTACACACACACACACACACACATATATATATCTACTATACATATATATACTACACACACACACACACATATATATATCTACTATACATATATATACTACACACACACACACACACATATATATATATATATATTCTCACCCACTATATTCTCACATACACTATATATATTCTCACACACATACTACACTATATTACACACTATATTACACATATTACACACCCACTGTGTCAAATATTAACAGACGTTTTATAACAAAGAAAGAGGGAGAAAATAATTCTACGATTCTTAAATACACGTAGTAAGTTGAAAAAAAGGAAAAGAAAATGAATGTTCAGAAAAGTGATTAAAGTTACCAACATACATGAAGATAGGCGAAGTTTTCTGTTGGGTTGATTGAGCAAATATTTAAGTAGGAGGGGTTTTGGTCTCGCTGCCTTTACTGGGAGAGAGACGTGTCAGACGAAATGAAATTCGGGATGGGTTATGCTAAAATTGCCATACTATCCTAGATCCACTTTTTGGTACAATGGATCACTCCACTGTCAAGTAAACCTCGCTAGAATAAAATCCATTAAATGTATGGGCCTTGAGAATGAACAATACTTTAATGTGCAAGTAAATTAAGTAGACGTTAAGATGCGCGCATATATATATATATATATATATATATATATATATATATATATATATATATATGTGTGTGTGTGAGAATATATTTATTTGTGTGTGTGAATATATATATATATTTAGAGATATGGGTGTGAATATATATATTTATAGATACGTGTGTGAATATATGTGCGTATGTGTGTGAATATATGTGTGTATATATATATGTGTGTGTTTCAGACTTTATGCAAATATTAACATAAAGTATGAAACAAAGACTGGGAAATAAGTTAAATGCACGCACACACACACACACACACACACACACACGTGTGTATGTGTGTGTGTGTGTGTGTGTCTGTGTGATTCGCAGACAGTACAGTTTCGCTGTATCACATCTCCTCAGTGCAACTAGACGTCCGAAAGCCTCAAGACAGGCTGGAAATCCGACCGATTTGGTGTCAGTTGGAATTTCTATCCCTCAGCCATCTGCACTCAGCAGAGAGAAACTGCTAATTCTTGCATACAGTTTTTACGAATGTAAACAAACTCCAGTCAGCCAGACTGCTCGTATTCATTTTCCCGAAGAGCTTTGCGTTTTAGCGTAGGCGTCTGCCATTTTCTAATGTCGTAATTTTTATCTGCAATAAAAATAGACACGAAAAATCTAAACTTTTAAAACAGACATATTAATTAAATTTATTCCAGTTGGTTTATTTCATCGTGTTAAACCTTGTAAGTAATCCCGTTTAACACAGCATTTGAAATGTACTTGGATTTTATTTCTCACACCCTCTTTGCATTAAGCATTTTCCGCCAATACTTGAGAGGATGTGCAGCCAAGAAACTCTTCAAGAATATTTCTTCGGTCATTGGCCAGAAAATGTGTTCGTTCACTGGTTATTGGAAAGTGAAAGAAAATCAGCTCATATTTTCTGGAAACGAGGCCATCACAAATTAGCATGTGAACGAACATGTGAAAAATGTAGCAGAAATAGAATGGGAATACTTTTCTCAAGAAGTGGACATGAGAAGAATCAAATAACACTAACAATAGTCTAGTAATAATCTGACGTCACACCCATTTTTAAGAAAGTATTTAAAAGACCGAACAATATGAGTTTAAAAACCGGAGAGCAATCATCGAGAAATATTTAAATAATTTATAGGGAATGTAACATTTTGTTATAGCTTTAAAAAAAAGACATATTTAATAAGTATATATTAATATATAATAATAATAAGTATATATAATAATAATAATAAGTATATATATAATAATAATAAGTATATAATAATAATAAGTATATAATAATAATAAGTATATATTAATATATAATACATGCAAATATATTAAAACAGAGGGATGAACAATGAAACAAAAAAAAAAGAAAACAACAGCTGTAACTTTAGTCAGTCAGTTAAGAAATACATACTTGGGCGATCATGTTTCTTTCGTTTCGCGTCCTGGGTATGTCGATGAATTATATCTGGCTGCAGGGCCTCTAATCAGAGGTTTTGAGGAGCGTGGAACCACCTCTTAATTGCTGGTGTTCCCAGGTCCACCTTGACCCTGAGTGGTAGTACCTGTTAGGGTCCCAGCCATGGGAAAGTAGTTAACACCAAACTGGGGTCAAAATACCATAAAAATTGTAAAAATAGGTTTTAATACCAGCGATACATTTTGAAAAAAAATTATCAACAATAAAAATGTTGTTGGCATTAAATAACCAAACCGCTTTCGATTCATGCCTGACTAAGCAGAAGATTTCCTCGCAATTGGTTGCTGTTTCTTTCTGTGATAGAGTGATTGTCAACCAAGGCTATGGGACCCAATCTTTCTTGCTATTCAACCCATAGACGGGGGAGGAAGAAATAGATTCATACATTTCCCAAGGATATTTCCGCGTAAGTGAAATGTAACGAACATAAGTGGAATTGGGACTCGGTACTAACTTTATATCTCCTTTTGTTTCCTTGAGTAATTTTTATCATATTTCTTTCGATTTTTTGACAAGGCAGAATTTTCCCGCAGTAGGTTACCATTTCTTTTGCGGTAGACCAGTTGCCATCCAAGGCTACAGAACCCAGTCTGTCCTACTATTTACCCATAACTGGGGGAGAAGAAGAAGATTCATACCTTTTTTAAGGGTTTTAGCGCGTAAGTGAACGTAATGGATTCGACTGGAATTCGAACTCGGCTCTCCGATTCCTCAATCCATTACTCCACCAACATTATAGAGCATGAGCGGCTCTTGATGAGAATGTTAGTATTAAAGATGGTCATTGTTTTGTTAGTGGCTGGGAGAACGAAATTGTGCTGCATATGAGTTCTTGTAACCTGACGACGCGGAAAGAAATATATTGAACATTTGTTCCAATTTCCATTCAGCTGTCCTTAGTGTGACACAAGGTCAAATTGATAAGAGGCATTTGTTTTTGTAAAAAATATTGTCTTCCCCCAGTTTCGAAAGTGGAGAAGTTTTGCTCTGGAACGCTTTTATCTAAAATCGGCCCACAGACACGAAACTTACTTACCAACCACACCTCGCTTTACTGAAAATGTGTGAATTAATTTTAGCCTGCTAATACTTACACGCGCCCGTCCTGGGTAAGACGATAAACTACGTCCAACAGTAAGGCCTCTGATCAGGTTTCGAGGAGCGTGGAACCACCTCTTAATTGTTGGTGTTCCCAGGTCCACTCTGTTAGGGTCCCAGCTATGGGCAAATAGTTAATCCCCAAACTGGGGTCAAAACACTATGAAAGTATAAAAATAGGTTTTAATACCAGAAATACTTTGTAAAAAAATTACCAGCAATATTGAAAAAAAGATATTACCAGTAATAAAAATTTTGTCGGCATTAAACAACCTATTGAGGTTGATATGACGTAAAACAGACCAAACCACACTTACTCGTGCACCCTACCGACCTAAAAACTCTCCCACTACACAAAACACTCTGGCGACGAATCTAACTCGACCACTAATACGAGTACGAGATACACACAGAAGCTAACCTGAGATATTTTGGCTGAAGTATAAATCGTCAACGTAGAGAAAATCTGAAGGACATCTCGTGCCAGTGTAGGCTTTTATATTGAATAAAAAATGTAGTTCGATAGGCAGTGCGACCAGAATAATCAGCCTTTCAAAATAAAAAATAAAAAATCATTCAGGCATTACATGCTATGAATAAGATTTCATAGGAAATAAACACTCTTTGGACTCATCTGAAGCGCATCTCCGTTTGTTGTTTTGTCATATCCACTTTTTTTCGTTAACAGTAAGGCCACTGTTACTGACCAATTTGAAAGTACTAATAAAACCTATGATTTTGGTAGTGGACAATGCAGTGAAAGATGCACAGAATACCATCTCTGGGAAAAATTGTAAAGTGGCTTTAATAATTGATCTGAAGTTGTAATCTAATAGTTATACAATAAGCTAAGCAATACGACCAGAAATAATCATCTTAAAAAACAAACAAAAAAACTCATTACTATTAAGCATTACAAAGTATGAATATAATTTATTTTAATAGGGGCCTCTAGTTTGCTATATAAATTTACACACGCACGGAAGCCACCCACCCCACCAAAAAATGGTCCTACCTCGTGGTTTCTTAAAATTTACAATTTTCTTTTAATATCATAATCTGGAGTTCGTAATCGATAGTAATATATAAAAAAACCAAAAAAAAAACAGCCAACATTACGAAATTTTAAAAAAGAAAATTTAAATTAAAAAAAAAAAAAAATCACTTTATCGGCATATTTTGTCCTGGCTTGTGTTGTATCAATCTACAGAAAATTTACATAGAAAACAACCTTCACTATTAACTATTAAATTTTAATAAAATAATCTTTTTTTAAAATATATATGTCATATGCAATGCGTACCTTATAGTAAAATGAAAAAAAAAAATTAAAAGATTTCTGGACGCAGTTCCCATTGTCCAACTCACCATATAAAATTATAAATAAATATGACGAGATCTGAGACGCAAAAATACTTTTTAAAACGTACAATGTCATCTTTTTTAACATTATAAAAGTTAGAAAACGATAAAATCCCAGACTTATTTTTGTAGTTTTCAATAGAACGATCATAAGATGTTTTAATAAACAAAAATAAATAAATAAATAAGCAACGTAGAAAAGTAAAGAAACGTTTAGAAAAATTATGGAAAAGGAGCACAAGATACATTTACCAACCTCTTTTCTTCCTCGTCTTTGATGTTGGCCATATTTTTCGAAAAGTCGATTCACAAATTACCCGTTATAAGAATTCCAATGATTTAGTTGGCTAAAACACAAGTATCGTTTAATTATCAGAAATAGCTCCAGGTATCCAGTAAAATCGTCTTAACAAGCATCCGAAGACCTGAAAAGATTCGTAAAGTAGACGCAAATATTCCGAAGTGAATTTTACACTTTTTAGTTGTGATCCGACTAAAAAATCTTTCGAAATTAACGTAATTTTAAATAAAATTATCGCAAACCCTGGCGAATTCTGACCTAAAAATTCATATTTATAGAGTGACCTGCTCGACGAATTTTCACCGAGGTACTTTTTCTTCCACTAACAGTTTTCTAAACTTTTAATTATTGTGAGAGTGTGTAAGGAATGTGATCCTTAACAAACGACTGAGGACAAATTCCCATGGGGGTGATAATCTGACTCCTGTCATCTGACTGCTGGGCTTGTATATCAAATTCCTTCACACACCAAAGAATACGGATGTACACAAGAAACCCACTGCTGACCGGCAATGAACTGAGGGAGACGCGAACTTTCATTGGTCAACATTGCATGGGCAGCAAGCTGAAATGGGATATTCTGTTTGTTTAACTTTTGTGATCAGTAGTGAATCGATGTTGTGGGCTATCGTGGATCTCCACAACCTCCAATCCTTTGTAGCCCTTAGCAATGTTAGTCCCTTTTCGAAGACTCCGAAACCTCGTTCTGCCAATCAATCCCACAAGCTCGTCGTCACGCTGTCTTCCCTTATTCATTTTGCCTTCGATATGTCTCGTAAGTGCAAAATTATACAAGTCCTTTTTCCTCATTATGTATCTCCTCCCAAGCTATGGGTTAAGTTGTAAGTTTTGTATCTGACCCCCCCATTGTTACCCCCCTCCCCCCCAAAATGTTCACCTATTTCAATGAAGGAAACCACTTTTAAGCTGAGTGTGCCTTGCCATTAGAAAAATGCGGGTGGTGTGTTGAATAGCGGCTCGGAATGCGAAATCAGAGTGCTGAGTTCGAATTTCAGTCAGGTTCATTACATTCACTTACACACAAATCCCTTTGGCAGAGGTACGAATCCATCTTCTATCCCCCAGCCATGGGTTAAATAGTAGGGCTTGTATCTGGAAAAATCATTGTTCTTCTAAAAAAATTGTTAATGCAATGCCCACTCGTAAAAAATAAGTATTCTTACAAACCAAAATATGGTTTTACTTTAAATAACCCACAAAGGTTGATAAACCGTAAAATTAAAATAACTCAAACATCATTGTTTTCAAAAAATTCGACTGTCTGTTTCTGATTCTGAATCAGTTGTTAATAATATTATAAAAAATCACTGTCT
>OZ038481.1:102057093-102067093 GCA_964036315.1 Acanthosepion esculentum
TGTTGCCTCAAGTCTCTGCTTCATCCGTGAGGAGATGATGCAGCATTCTCTGTCATGATTGATATTACATAACAGTTTAGTACTGTTTTCTTTTGTTTGTAACAAATTTTGTTTCTTAATACTTTGTTTAGATTTTAGCAGACATATTTCGCTATCCCAATCCAACTTTAGGTTTCAATGTCGCACTTTTCGTCTCCTGTTAAAACTCTTCTCGGATATTGTATTTCTGTGATTTCGATATCTTCAATTTGTAATTCGCATGTTGGGTTGTTCATTTTGCTAACAACCGTGCATTCTATCTTCTTGTAATTGATGTTTAGTTCTTTCTCCTCGTTTTCTTTTATCACCTTGTTTCGTTTCTGTGTTTGTCATCAACACCGTGTCGTCTCCATGTTTTATGTTGTTAAGATTGTGGCCGCCAATAATGATCCTATTAGGACTTTTAATTATCCCATGACCCGCAAGTAAAATGATCGCGTTTAATCTGAGACAAAATATAATTCTTGCAAAACCAAATTAATACCAGAAATATTATCTTTATCTGAAAATGGTTATGGAAAAATAGTCTCTCGTAAAATCCGATATTCTATGGGATTAAATGAAAGATTAACAAGAACAATGAGGAATAAAGAGAATCATGAAGAAGAAATGAAAAAAATGTTGAAGGAGAGAGAGGACAACCAATGAAAAGAAGAAGAGGGAGGAGGAGGACAATAAAGAAGAATATGAAGAAAGAAAAAGAGGACAATGATAAAGAAAAAATGAAGTAGAAGAGGCAAATCATTAAAAAATGGAGGACACCATCATAAAGAAGGAGCTGATGAAGAATTAGAAGAAAGGAAAATCATTATGATGAAGGTGGATGACAATCATAAAGATGGGGAAATGGAGGACAATCATCGAGATGAAGCTAATGAAGTAGAAAAAAAGGAAAATCATCGTTTGCAGGTCAACCACGATGAAGATTAAAGTGGAGGACAATCACAAAGAAGATGAGAAAAAGAAAGAGAACACTCATCATAAAACGCCATAGATGTAAGACAGTCATATTAAAGATGAAAGTGGAGGACAATCATAAAGAATATGAAGGTGGGGGACAATCTTAAAGATGGTGAAATGGAGTACAATGATCGAGAAGAAGCATGATGAAGTAGAAGAAAGAAGAAAATCATCGTGTGTAGGACAACTATGATGAAGATTATAGTGGAAGACAATCATAAAAAAGACGAGAAAAAGAAAGAGGACACTCATTAGGAAACAGCCACAGGTTTAACATGAAGGTGGAGAACAAAAAGAATACGAAGGTGGAGGACAATCATAATGAAGATTATTGTGGAGGACAATCACAAAGAAAATGAGAAGACAAAATAGCGGACAATCATCATAAAGATGAAATAAACGGAGGGTAATCATATGATGCTGGTGGAGAACAATCATAAAGAATGTGGAGGAAAATCATAAAGAATGTGGAGGATAATCATAAAGAATGTGGAGGACAATCATAAAGAAGATGAAAAAAAGGGGAAAGAGAAAAAACAGAAGAAAGGACAAACAAAAAGAAGATGAAGAAAAGAAGAGAAAGCAAACGTAACGAAAAAAATGAAATGAATGAAAATTAGAAAGCTAAGTAAAAACCCTTAAAAATGAGAAATTGACACTGGCTCTAAGAAAAAATATTGAAGCAAGAAATAATGAAGGAAAAGTGAAAAATTCTGCGATGTTATTAAAAGTTTTAAAGTGAGAACAGTAAAAAGAGCAAATAAAATCCTAAAATTCACGAAAGATATTTAAAGTGAAAACAATAAAAAGGGAAAATAAAGCTTAAAATTCACGGAAAGCATTTAAAGTGAAAGCAGGAAAAAGGAGAAATAAAAGCTTAAAATTCACGTAAAATATTTAAAGTGAAAACAGTAAAAAGGGAAAATAAAATCCTAAAATTCACGAAAGATATTTAAAGTGAAAACAATAAAAAGGGAAAATAGAAGCCTATAATTCATGGAAAATATTTAAAGTGAAAGCAGGAAAAAGGGGAAATAAAAGCTTAAAATTCACGTAAAATATTTAAAGTGAAAACAGTAAAAAGGGAAAATAAAATCCTAAAATTCACGAAAGATATTTCAAGTGAAAACAATAAAAAGGGAAAATAGAAGCCTATAATTCATGGAAAATATTTAAAGTGAAAGCAGGAAAAAGGGGAAATAAAAGCTTAAAATTCACGTAAAATATTTAAAGTGAAAACAGTAAAAAGGGAAAATAAAATCCTAAAATTCACGAAAGATATTTAAAGTGAAAACAATAAAAAGGGAAAATAGAAGCCTATAATTCATGGGAAATATTTAAAGTGAAAGCAGGAAAAAGGGGAAATAAAAGCTTAAAATTCACGTAAAATATTTAAAGTGAAAACAGTAAAAAGGGAAAATAAAATCCTAAAATTCACGAAAGATATTTAAAGTGTAAACAATAAAAAGGGAAAATAGAAGCCTATAATTCATGGAAAATATTTAAAGTGAAAGCAGGAAAAAGGGGAAATAAAAGCTTAAAATTCACGTAAAATATTTAAAGTGAAAACAGTAAAAAGGGAAAATAAAATCCTAAAATTCACGAAAGATATTTAAAGTGAAAACAATAAAAAGGGAAAATAGAAGCCTATAATTCATGGAAAATATTTAAAGTGAAAGCAGGAAAAAGGGGAAATAAAAGCTTAAAATTCACGTAAAATATTTAAAGTGAAAACAGTAAAAAGGGAAAATAAAATCCTAAAATTCACGAAAGATATTTAAAGTGTAAACAATAAAAAGGGAAAATAGAAGCCTATAATTCATGGAAAATATTTAAAGTGAAAGCAGGAAAAAGGGGAAATAAAAGCTTAAAATTCACGTAAAATATTTAAAGTGAAAACAGTAAAAAGGGAAAATAAAATTCTAAAATTCACGAAAGATATTTAAAGTGTAAACAATAAAAAGGGAAAATAGAAGCCTATAATTCATGGAAAATATTTAAAGTGAAAGCAGGAAAAAGGGGAATAAAAGCTTAAAATTCGCGGAATATATTTAAAGTGAAAACAGTAAAAAGGGAAAATAAAATCCTAAAATTCACGAAAGATATTTAAAGTGAAAACAATAAAAAGGGAAAATAGAAGCCTATAATTCATGGAAAATATTTAAAGTGAAAGCAGGAAAAAGGGGAAATAAAAGCTTAAAATTCACGGAAAATATTTAGCAAACTAAAGAGTAGGAAATGATGAGTAAACAACTGTAGAAGCGTAATAATTGTCTTAGATGCCTAATAAAAGTTGGGGGATATTTAATTATTTTTTTAGATGTTCCCCCCCACCCCGAGCTTATTAAGGCTTACTAGGCCTCATCGTTTATTAATTTCGAACTTTTCGATCCTTTAAATGATTTTCAATCTTACCTTTTATTAAGACTCCATTTATTGCCTATTGGTAAAAAATTGTCCCCCACAATTAAGATCCCCCCTTGTATTAAGAAATTCTAACAAGCAGAGAAAGAGAATTAAAAGGAAAAGAGTGAACCAAAGACATTTAGTAGTTCATTATTTTTCAATGACCTCTTCTAAAATGTAAAACAAACACACAAACAACCAAAACAAAGATGTAAATTAGTTAAAAACAGTCAATTTTTTCGAAGTAGACTTTTGGCTCAGGGTGGCTCGTAGACCTGAATCCCGGCGTGGTTTGTTGATTTACTGGATGGTGGAAAATCGGCGTCTCAAAAGCTCAACTCAATTAGATATCAATTAGATATTTTCCGCGCAAAAGCCAAATAATTCGATGTTTTTATTTCTTTTGTCGAAATGCAAAAGGACAGACTATGGTAATTATAATTCTGTGACAAAACTTTTTAAATGGACCGCGGTCAGAAGAAGCTGGAATCATCGGAGGAACGGCACACTTAATGGAGACTTTCTTTTATCAGTGACATCTTTTTTTTAGCAGGAGGATGGCCGTTAATGGCGTATGCATGGTCAGTAACAAACGAGAAAGAAATCGAGTATGATTTAAACAAAACAAAAATAATGGAAAAAAGTGAGGTTTACCGTTAAGTAAACAAAAAAGACATTAAGTATAAATTTTGAATCAGCGGAAATAAATGAATCAAATAAAAACAGCAGTTTATAATTCTAAAAGAAAACAGGATTTTCTGTTCGTCACAAACTGATTGTGTATAACTTTGTATATCTGTGTTATGACTTACATGTGATTGTGCTATTTAATATACACATAAATATATGCACATACACATTTGGCGGACAAGATGATCAACGTTCAAATTTATATTCTTTGTCCATTTAAAATACTATATTTTATTGCTTAGATATAGTCATAAACAGATAACTTCAAGTAGGTGTACTTTTCAGCTTATAGGCTTTTCCTGTTAACCAGGAATTGTTGCCAGACAAAAAGGGAGTCCAGACCTCGAAACCTAGATATCAATTTCAATTTCATTCACATTGTGTGTGGATGTATATTTGTGTATATTAAATACCCAAATATTAACCATAATAATTACTACCTCTGTCCCATAAGATATGTAACATTTACTGATACATTTCATAGTTTAAATTTAACGAATATCTTAAAGCAGAGAACTTCTTTTAATACCATATCCTTTCCGGACGTCGATAATAACGGTTCTGTACTGCTTCCTTTACTTTATTTTCGCTGAATTCCTTTATATTCTCGGAAAAGATTGTTGTGTCATTACCATTTGCTTTCTCTGCCGTTTTGAATTGAAAGTAATTCTACGCCTTGACCATGCTAGAAAGGCCAGTCTACCCTTCTATTTAATTCATAGCGAGGTAGGTGGATAGAGGTAGTACTTAAATAGCATTAGGGCAGTTATAATTTCCCATTGCAATTTTATAAGTAGGGAAGGCTTATCAGATAAAGCCCTGTCATTTAAATGAACTCGAATTTAATTCATGAGTCTTGAAATTGCATCGTTTAATCTTCATGGACGTTGGTTTAACTATTTCAGCTATGGAAATCTAGCGATTAAATAGGGCGCAAATTAACTGGATTTGTGCGATGCGAGTTCAAGTCCATTCAGAAGCTACTTCTTGGTTTCTGATTTATTATTTTAGAAGTCGATGAATTCATCGACACAGAGTAGATAAAACACAAGGAAGAAATGGGGAGAGAGAAAAAAACTCGTAATAAAAGTAATAATGAAAAGGCTTTATTAAAAATTTAAAAGACAATTGAAACTACTTTTGCTAGGGAATAAAATAATGATAAAAATTCGAAAAAGAAAGAGTGGCAGACTACAGATTTGTAACCGCTCCGATGACCGAAACAGTCATAACGGCGTCCATCAAAAACGTCAGGCCTCCAACGATGGTGAATATGAGTTAACGCCATGTCGAAAGCTGTTGCTTTAATTTCAGATTCGTGCTATTTTCTTGCTTGATCGAAGAGTGTATACAAACAAGTTGATGTAGACAAATCCAGTAAATATCAGTGGTTATAGAGTGTAAAATTAAAAGCTTAAACCGAAGGATTTATTCTTGCTGCACAGAACGAATGCTTGCTAACTAGAAATTACCAAGCACACGTACTGAAAAATTATGTTAACTCGAAATGCAGATTTGGTGATAAATATTCAGAAACAATTGATCACCTTGTAACAGGTTACAAGGTTTATCATACACTGAATATAAAACTAGGAATGATAGAGTAGGCCGATATCTGCACTGGTTAAATATGCAACTTTTACGAGAAAGAAACTGCAAGAAACTAGTATGAACACCACCCAAATCCGGTTACAGACATAGGACCTGTAACCTTTTTATGGGATTTTACAATACACACGGAACAATCAAATCTAATCGCCCAAACATCGTTATCAAAGACCACAAAACAGAATATACTTCTAACTGACATGGCATTTCCTGCAGACTGCAATGTATCTTTGAAGATCTTCAAAAAACAATGAAAATCGAAGGATCTTGAAGTGGAAATCTAAAAAAAAGCAACACACGAGGACATCAATAATTTCAGTTGTAGCTGGAACCCACGGGTTCATTGGGAAAAGTTTCGATAGACTCAGTGAAGGGATTCCTGGTTCCTTTAAGTAATACAAACAAAATGTACACGCAAGTACAGCTCACACCTTACGAAGGGATTCATTTATACAAAATGTATATGGTCTTAGGTTGCCTCTTTTTTGTCTTTGACGAAAATACCCAGTGAATATGTCATGATACCATAACACTTTAGGTCTATTTTTGGGACCCGGAAAGGAATGCGTATAAGACAGAAAGCAAAGGAAATAATAATAATAATAATAATAATAATAATAATAATAATAATATCGGAATAAAGCTTAGTATCTGTTCACTTCAGATGTCTGCATTACTTGAAGCTGCAAAATATTCAGAAAAAAGAGCTGTTTGTGGTTGCAAATAATGCAAGGTCGCCGGGTGAAAATGAATGACCATGCGTAGGAGGAGAACATACTACTACTACTCCTACTCCTACTACTAATACTACTACTATATAATTATAATATTGGAACGACACCAAAAACTGGCGCGTGAAGACGCGACACTCGAAACCCAGCAAAGAAACAAAATGCATGCACATAGACACAACCCTATACATACATTGGCAGAAAAAAGTCTTTAATATTTGCTTTTGAAATCCGAAGGAGCTCAAAAGATATTGGGTAATTTATGTTCAAATTCACCCTGGAAACTAGAAAAATGGCCCGAACCATATATATATGATCTTCATTCAATTCAAAACCTATTCTGAAATTTACCAGTTCTAGCCGCTTTAAGATAATGCTCGATACATAATCATTTTAGTGTTCATATTTAAATCATTTTATTAGTTTATATTTAATTTCGATGTTCGTTTATTTTTTTTAGTTTTCTGACTTGTTTTTAATTCGTCAAAGAATAAAGATAAAACTTTAAGTGACATTATGAAGAATTTATGGAAAAATGGTATTCATTATAAAAAGCATAATCAAACCATCCTGAAGACCTGAAAGGTAAAACAACACTAGCGGATGGGTAATTTCAAAATAAACGTTCAAACTTCTATAATCCCCGATCCGAGCCAGAACTTTAACCAAACGCGATGAACGGATGTTACCGCAGGCAGGCTCAGTGACTTGAGCGCTTCTTGGGACTTAAACTCAACCCAGATCTCAAGTGGATCTCGTACATATAATCCACCGTTAAAGATGCTGGAAAAATGGTCATTTACTTGTTTCGCTCCAGTAAATACCAGACTTCTGCCGCTATCCTTTCTTCACATTCCAGTCTTGATTGAATCCAAAAGCGTCTCCGCGTCCTTGGTGGTTTCAAATTATTCTCAGAGACAAAACCTCAAAAGCCGCTGGCTGCTCTATTGCTATTTTCGCGGAAAGTGTTCAGAAGAACTACATTCCTTAGTTGCACCAGTCTTAAACTTCACGGCTAAAACCCACCATGCTACACACATAATAGCGAGAACCACCCTCAATGCTTCGTGTTCAATCGGTGAGATATAAGTTGCATTCTAGCAGTTTTTTCCCACGAACAGCTGCTCTGTGGAAACGACTCCCAAGTGGATGCTTCTCCGATCACTACTATCTTAACCTGTTCAAGTCTGTGGTTAACTCATATCTTCCCCACATATCGGCATAAACTATGCCTCTTACTCTGTATACCTCTACATTGGGTGGCCTCCGGACCTTGTATAGGGTGTACATCATTGTAAAAATCATATATATATATATATATATATATATATATATATATATTTTTACATACATACATATATATACATACATATACATACATATATATATATACATACATATGCATACATATACATACATATATATACATACATACATATATATATATACATATATATACACATATATACATATATATACACATAAATATATATACACATTCATATATACATATATATATACACATACATATATATACACATACATATATACATATATATACACATACACATACATATATACATATATATATACACACATATATACATATATATATACACACATATATACATATATATATACACACATATATACATATATATATACACACATATATACATATATATATATACACACATATATACATATATATATATACACACATATACATCTCTGTCTATAAAATGCAGGATGTGTGTGTTTGTGTAACGAATGGACGGCCGCAATTTTCGACGGATTGCACCAAAATTTACATGCACATGTTCCAAGTTAGTGAAAGGCCAAGACCGACTTTGCATTTCCCAACTTCCATCGATAGTGGAAATAATCGATTTTTTAATGCTTCTACGGCAGTTTTCATGTAGTTTGCGGCCATTTTCTACTGGCCAGAGTGAGAGCCTATAGCTGGCTGCCACGAATAGGCAGGGAGATTCTATTGGCCAGCGTGAGAGCCAACAGCTGACTGACACGAATGTTAACTGGCATGCTAGAAGTTCGATAGAAGAAATTGTTAGCATAGAACTTACGGTTACATGTTGCCATTTCAACTGTAAAGTGGTGAGACCTTGCTGCCAATCTAGTACTGTGTTTAAATTCCTGAAGTTCAGGTACGATAGCAGAAAGTCCAGCAGAACAATTACGAAAAAATTATTTATAGAAAAGGCACAGGGAAGCTGCGTTACGGCGGCAGGAAAGTGACTGAAGCCGAGATGCTTGACCAGGACCAATAAAATTGCAGATTCTTTGGATTTTATCAAGAATCTTTAAATATGTAGCAAGAGCACCAGTCCAAATTTGTGTGTGTGCGGTGTGTGTGTATGTCTCTGTGTCTGCATAAATTTAAACACGAGTAAACGGCTCCATCGATGTAAGTGATATAATCGAAGATCACCGCTTTTCACAGTGTCGCTTCTCTTACTATATTAATTAATTTATATTAATAAACTAATATTTTATTTTATTAATATTTAAAATTAATATTTTTATTTATTATTAATATATTAAATTAATTTATATAATAAATTATAATCTTTATATAATTTTCCTTTACATATGTTCTCTTTCCTTTATATATCTCTCTCTCAGTTTTTATTTAACATTTACAATCAAAACATCCGGTAGAGAAAGAGGGACGCTAACTTACATGCCTTGATATCGTTTACTTTTAGTTTTAAAGTTATTTTTCTATTTTTAGTATTTTAATAGGGCGTAGATAACATTAGAATTCCAATTCTCAGTTGTAACAACCGTTCCGAAGTGAAATTGCTCTATGGGCCACTAAAATATTACCGTGCCCCCCCCCCCCGTTTGCGATCTTTTTGTGTAGATTCTCAGTAATGTTATATGGACCACCAAGATCCATATGGATTCCGGTTGAGAAAAACTGGTCTATTGAAATACGAGTATCCACTAAAAATAACGTTTTAATTGATAAAATCTGTCGGATTAATAAGTAAAACTCCATTACTTTAAAAAATTGCATTCATTTTCATATTTAAATCGTTTCATTTGTTTATATTTGATTTTGATCTCTATTAGTTTTCGTATCTGTCCATATTTCTGAGATGAGGTATTATGTACACTATTTACATTATTCGGACTATTGTCCTCATCTTTGTCGCCATATTTATTACAACGTTTCGGCCGTTGTACGCTCCGGCCTTCTTCGTCAAGTACACATGGCACAGTGGATAAAGGCGTTAGTTAGATCCAGTGACAGGACCCAAAGATTGGGAGTTCAATACCCGGCTAAGGCAGTGGAGAATTTCAGAGGGAAATGAACAGGAGATAACTGATAACTGACATCCATTAGACATGGAACATGGAACAAGAACAGTCTACCCTAGTGTGCGAAATAAAGGGTTCAGTTCGACATTCCAGCCACCTGAAGAAGGCCGGAGCGTGCAACGGCCGAAAAGTTGTAATAAATATGGCGACAAAGATGAGGACAATAGTCCGAATAATGTAAATAATTAGTTTTCGTTTTTTTTATTTTTAAGCATATTTTT
>OZ038481.1:102072093-102104593 GCA_964036315.1 Acanthosepion esculentum
ATATATATAATGAAATATATATATATATATATATATATATATATATATATATATATATATATATATAAAACCAAGAGTAAGATTTCAGTGTTCAAAATATTAATTTAAAACAGGGTTCACTACAAAAGTAGAGCAATAAATATTTATTTATTATTCAGCGTTACATTAGAACATGCACATACCCACTACAAAACTGTTAAAATTCTCAAACGTTTCATCAGGTGGGGAATCGCGATGCTCTAACTCTCTTTCTCTCTCGCTCTCTCTCTCTCTCTCTCTCTATATATATATATATATATATATATGTATATATATATTTTAAGCTTATCACCCCAAGCAAGGCTGGAAGCCACTAGCACGCAAGGGGATACAGAAGGTTTGGAGGAAGAGCAGATAGGAGTGGTAAAGGAGAGGATGTGGAGAAAGATAGTGGATCGATCAAGGCAAGAGGGTTACAGAAGATTTGGAGCGAGAGCAGATAGGAATGAAAGGTGAAAGGATGTGGAGAAGGGAAGTGGATAGATCAAGGCAGCTGGAGATGGTTATTGACGTTACACTTAAATAGTTGGAGCTTGTATTTGTCAGGGAAACAGGAATAAGGAAGGGAGTTCCACAGGCGAGATGTGCGAGACATGAAGCTATTGGAGTAGAAGAGACGTCTACATCTAACAGTTTCAACGGTGAAGGGGTGGGAACGGGATGCCAGCCTCGTGGGATTCATGAGGCCTAGGAACCAGCGAAAGCAGCTCCTCGGAGCAATTACCGTGAAAGTATTTGTAAAAAAGACAGAGCGAGGCAACGTCGCGTCTGTGAGAGAGCGACTGCAGACGAGATGACAGATCAGGGCCAATTACATTGTGTATTTGGGCAGCAATCCTTTTTTTTTTTATAGAAGTTCCGTTAATGACGACAGACAAGCTACTGCGATTAAGCTTTTATCTATTTTCCTTGTGTCCGTACAAGTGTTTTCTTTTCTGGACACAAAGTGTATAAAAATGAGGAGAAAGAGAGAAAAGAACAATCAGGAGAATATATATATATATATATATATATATATATATATATATATATATATATATATATGGAAAGCATATTTGTTTATATCTATGTTGTATGTAACAAGCTGAATGAAACTCACAGATTGTTGCAAGTTGATAATTTTTCTTGTTAACATGTGAAAGGCGAATATAAATGTTCGCATGAATGAAGATAAGTATGAGGTGAAACTTTGCTTTGCCGACATAAAAGATGAACCACATGGGCTTACGGTATGTTATTTAATTATTTCCCTTGGCTCCTCTAGACGACTTGTCTTTTATTATTCAATCTTCTTTTACATGTCTCTTGTTTCTTATTGTCTCATTCTCATGAATTTGGTTGTGAGGAAATTCTGCTTAACCGAACTGATATCCTTGGTAAGAAGAGCAGAACATGCTTTGAAGACTACTGCTCGTAATTATTTTGTAAATGTTGGGTTCTATTTAGTAGCGATAATGACTAAGCAATAGGTTTACCTAAGAAATAAATCTATTGAGAAGTTATTAAAGATCTTGCAGGATTTCATTTCGAAATTAATCTATAGCAGATTTGTATTGCCACTCATTTTCATATTATTTCACAAATAGTTTTGAATGTGCCCGTTCACACACACACGCGCACGCACACGCACGTAATGAGTGTAAGCGCGTCCTCCGCGAGGCAAAGTCGCTATTCGTTCATAGAATGAGACGCTGTATAGCCTCTCACAAGCTTAGTTCTTGAGATTATTTCGGCACTCTGAGAGTATGTTGAACAAGTGTAAATCCTCAAGCCGTCCTCACTTAAATCAGTTTGAAGTATTGTCATGTACTGCTTATAAAGCAGAATGCTTTGCTCGGAAATTCTCTTCCAGTTTAATTCGCGTCTCTTCAGGAGTATCTTTGCTTGATTCCCCCCCCATTCTAGAACAGATTCGACACTCAGTGATATGCACATAACACCATCCGTGATTTCTGCTGTCATCTCCTGCTATTTTCAGCTATTATCAGGTTTGCGGATTTGCTGTATCCTTGCAATTGTCCTAAAGAGATGCGCTCCTAAATTGGCTCCTGTTCTCTCTAAACTCTACAATAAATACCTTTCGGCTTCTTGATTTCCGGCTTGTTGGAAATCCTCCTCCGTAGTTCCTATCTTCATGAATTCTGGTGAATCTTATGACATCTCTGACGAGCTACTCTCGCTAGTTCCCAAACTGCGTGAATTTAAACGTGCCACTAGGTTGGCATCTCGGTCCCACCCTTTCACTGTCGAAACGGCTAAATGTAGCCGTCTCTTCTACTTCAATAGCTTCATGTCTCGCACTTCCCGTCTGCGGAACTCTCTTCCTCTTACTTGCTTCCCTGATAACTATAATTTCCAACTATTCAAATGCAATGTCAATCGACATCTCCGGATGCCATGATCTATTCCCCGTCCTTCTCTTCATTATTTCGTCTATCATGCCTGTTTACTCTTGCTCTGACTCTCTGTAACCCCTTGCGTGCTAGAGGTATTCCCGCCTGGCTTGGGATGAAAAGCTTAAAAAAAATAAAGCTCTCAAATTATTGCCCTATTAGTATTTTGCCATTTTTTGGCAAATGACTAGAGGTTCTAATCAACTTGGAATTGGTTAAACATCTCACTCTAAACTGCGTTCTTTCTCTAGGTCTAACACTGATGTGTTAACGGTTATTACTGTATTTGTTTATCCGGCTTTAGATAATAAATAGGACGTGGTTCGAGCTGTGGCTTTAGACATGTTGGACAGGTTTTGGCACACTGGCCTTCACAACAAGTTCAAGGGCGATGGTATCTCTGGGCGAATATTTTGCCTAATACAATATTCTTAACAAATCGTGCGATGAAGGTTGTGTTGAATGGCCACTCTTCTACATCATTTCAATTTAATGTGGGGGTCTCGCAGGGATCTATCCTTGGACCTACACTGTATCTTATCTTCGTCAACAACTTTCTCGATGTCATCAGTTCCCATCTCGGTATTTATGCTGAAGATACTACTATTATTTACTCCTGTCTTAATAGTAAGCCCGATAGTTCAAACAAAATAAAACTGGTAGCTGGTCTCGAAAATGACCTCCAATCAGTGGGTAACTGGTATAAGGAATGACTTGTAAATCTGAACGCTTCCAATGCACAACTGCTACCATTTAATCACCATAGATAACATTTTCTTCCTTCCACCAGCATGGTCGATGCTAACCTTCAGGGGAGCAACTCATTAAAACTTATTGGGCTCACGTTGGCTACTGATATAATGTGCAGTGATAATAGTGAAACAATTTCTAGGTCCACCGCTAGAAAAGTTGGCTGTGTCGTGCCAAACATTTTTTCTCGTCAGAAGCCATGTTGCACATTCATAAATCTATCATTCGTACATTGGTCTCTGGCTCGGTCTATATATCTCGAAATTCTCGACAAAATCCAAAGGGTCTGTAATGGTATCCATCCTGACCTGGCATCTTGACTTCATTCCCTTTCCAACTGCCATGGCATGGCCTCCCTCTGTCTTTTCTATCAATATTTCCATGGCAATTGTTCTGATGAGCTTCCCCACTCCTTGGTACATCGACTTTATGAATTTGAAGATTGGTAACTCGTTCTCACCGTTTTACTGTTGAATTAGCGAGATGATTTTTTAAAAGCACCCCAGGCAAGGCGAAGTGGTTACTGCGAGTGAAAGAGAATAAGAAGACTTTTGAAATAAACGGAAACTAAATTCTAAATAGGAAATAGGGGATAAACATCTACCCCTCTTCTAAAGACAGAGAGGGAGTGTGAACCGGGCGGTAGGTAGACATATAAACTCCTATTAAGCTGTTTTTGAAATTCAGAGTTGTTGTTCACCTATAGTAGTTGTAACACAAGACTAGAAAGCTCAATCCGATCAGTTATTTAACCCATTGTTTGGAGGAGAAGAGTTGGATTCCAAGTGAAAGTAATCGCAGGGGAATCAACCGGAATTTGAACTCGGTTCGCCGACCCCATTTTCTTGGGTGACAATCTCTGCGCTACAGGCACATCTATATGAAAAAAAAAAGTAAATATAAAATTTCTTTTTGTTTTTTCCCGATCTATGAATTTTTGAATTGTGACTCATAGGACCAGGGCCGGCGCTAGGGATTCGGGAGTTCTCCGCCGAAACTTTGATACAGCCCCCTCACCTCTCTCTGCTATATATCGATTTCAAAGTTTTCCAATTTGGGGGCCAAAAATCCACGAAGGAAAATTGGGGAGGATGGGCAACGCCTTTTTTTTCATGTGTTGGAATATTTAAACATTATTATTTTTTATGCGATCAGTTTCTAAGTTTTATCTTTCTAGAAATGTAAAAAATAGGGACTAGTAATTTTATTTTAATTCCAAGCCATGGACTTCTGTTTAGTATTATTAGTAGTAAAAAAAAAAAATCAAAGATCCTCCTTAGTGGATGATCTCAGAATAAAAAATGATTTTACGAAGATATATTACCCTTTTAATTAATTTAAAAGAACTGTTCAAAGAGAAAATTACAATTTAAAAAAATAAGCGCTACATAAATTAGAATTTTTGCTACCCTCCCCACTAGGCATGGGGCCCTCATGCGGTTGAAAAATTCGGGGTAGTAAACACCAGCGCTGTCGATTATTATAGTTGATGATTGACAATATAACTTAGGTAAAACAAAGTAAAAAGTCACCCCCCCAAAAAAAAAACACTGCTGAAACTAGGCATTTGGGGTTCCAACCTCGTTGAGGGTTCCTGTGTAGTACGCACCTCACCGGCCATGCAGGTACACGATGTATATTATAAGTTGATGACTGACAATGTAATGTCAGTTTAAAAATAATTACAAAAAAATGGCGGATGGCCATAAAACAGTGCTGAAAAAATGGCATAGGCCACAACGGGGAGCCAAAAAACGCCCCCGGGCGGGGTTTCGCGGGTAAGACGCGCCGGCTCTGCATAGGACAGTGTGTGTGTGTATTGCTGGCAAGAGGCCCAGAGGAAAGCAACGCACAACCTACTTGGCGAGCTTGAGCGAAACACTGGCAGAGCAGGGTTTGGGAGAGATAGCAGAAAGAGAAAAGTTATTAAGAGCTACAAATAAGAGGAAATTGTGAAGAGCCATAATCGCCATTGTCCGGAAGGGATACGACATATAGAAGAAGGATGGCACATGTAATTCGAAAAGAAAATAATGACATAATCAAGATGCAGACATTCCACACTAACCCAGACAAAAGGAAGGGAAGGAAACTCCCATCAATACCGGAAAGAACATTAACAGCTACTGGTCTTGAGAAACCTATTTTACAGAAAAAATATTTTAAGAGAAAGATTCTATAAAATTTTAACCAACGACAGCACTGGCTGCTCGGTCAATGAATACTAAATGTTTCCTTGTAAGGAAACGGCTAATATTACAATTGCTATTACATTTAATTTGATGACAACTGAGATATCTACGTTGACAAGTTAAATATCTTGATCTTTAATTAAAAAAAAAAGAATTATTTTCATTTTTTATGCGAATCTGTACTTGGTTGCCAATTGTTCGGCATGTGTGCACGTATAAAATTTCGTCTATGAAATTCATAAAACTCTCGGCGAGTTTTAATAATTTTCACAATTTTGATTTTTTTTCCCCTTTTCTCATTTTTACACTTCACCTATGGACGTTTGTTTCAACACAGTCGAAAGATAACAGAATAATCAGAGATGCACGTGCAGCTCCACTTCATCCAACACGCCCACACATGTACGAATGTGTGTAGTATCATATATATATATATATATATATATATATATATATATATATTATAGTAAAAAAGAAGAAGGAAGAACAGTAAGATATGTAATCCGGTGTTCTTATTGATATTTTTTATTTTTACAAAATAGTGTTCAATGTAAATTTTCAGAGCATATATATATATATATATATATATATATATATATATATATATATATATATATATATATATATGTGTGTGTGTGTGTGTGTGTGTGTGTGTGTGTGTGTGTATTAATAAATATAGCAGACAAAGAATGTCTATTATATTTGATCATATGCCTTTCTAATGTTCGAATGTTTGCTTTAATGTCTGTTAAAAATATAGACAAAAATTGTTCAACATTTGGATATTTTTATTAAGTTTGTTCCTAAGCTTTCGCCAACATGAGCCATCCTCAGAATGGTTATACAGGCAAGAAACAAAAATATCCACCGTCAAAGATGATATTTTGTTATTTATTGCTATGCGACGATAACGGTCGCGGAATAGCAGACGCAGAGCGAGAGTACAAGATAAGGTTTTATGACGTCATAACACGCGATAGACCGAAGTATTACAACAGAACCAATGTCTAGATGCAGTGTAATGTGGTATGACGTCATAAATGTAATTAAGACTGTTTAATTAAAAACAGAACATTTACTTAAATAAATTGTATCTATAAAAATAACGTATAAACAGAAAATATATTAAATAATTGTCGGACTTCATCAATACACACACACACACATATGTATATATGAAGAAATATAGTTTTAAGGTATGCTATATTTATGGGATAATGGGCTCAATATCAGAGATAGAGCGTATGTAAATATAAAAGTGAACAATGAAGTCAACACTCAGAGGCGACAGGCTGTTTCATGATATATACAATCTTGATTGCGTTTAGCATGAAAGAGTCTGTCGCCTTTGAGTGTTGACTTCAGTGTTCACACACACACACATATATATAATCACGTGATTACGATTCCAATGTATAGACATCTACTTAAATATGGGTGGCTTACGTATCTGCTTCCGTACGATTACCGAAGTTAAGTAACGCCAAGCCTGGTCAGTACTTAGATCGGTCACCACGTGGAATTATCTTGACCCTTGAATGTGCGGTTGGTCTAATAAGTAATGACTCGAAATTGTTAATCGGAGAGCCGAGTTCCAATTTCATTTGAGTTCATTATATTCAGTTACGCGCAAATACTCTTCGGAAAGGTATAAATCCATCTTATCTCCACCCAGCTATGGATTAATTAGTAGTACTTTTATCATCAAATCATTATTATCGCAGAAAACCTTCTTACAATCTAAAAATATTTTATGGGTTTAAATAAATTGCAAAAACCTGAGAAAACGAATCAATCAAATATGGATGTCCGCTAAAATAAACGTTTGGAGTATGAGATATAATGTCAGATTAAAAATGGAATCCATTAATTTCGCATATATATATATATATATATATATATATATATATATATATATATATATATATATATATATATATATATATATATAGTACTGGTAATATATATATATATGTATATATAGTACTGGTAATAGATCTGTTGGTATATAATTCAGGTGGATCCTAGTAATATCAAATATTGAAAGTAATCCACAGAGAGCTCAATGTATTTATTATAACAGAGCATATATATTTTATCACCCGCACATTACCCAGCCCACTGACATTAATTAATGTTATTGGACTGCATCGAGGTCGATCCCATCGTGTGGCACTTTTGGAAAGTGCCTGAAAACCATACCACAGGTTGACCCAAGCCTTGTGAGTGAAATTAGGTAGATGTAACTCTTGTGGGTCGTCAATAGCTGTGCTAGCCCGAAGCCACAAGTCATCGTGGCCTTGTTCAAATAGTTGATCTCGCTAGATAACAAGCTCTCTCCCCCCAGAAATTGTAACTAGGGCCTGCTCAGTCTAATTGCAGTATAAAAACCACAGGTGGGCTTAGTGGGTGCTGAGCAAAAACAAATGTGCCGGAGCGAGCGCCTGCAATAGGGATTGGCTAGCCGGCTACTAGACGTGTATCCTCGAAAACGAGTGGCCAGCTATTAATATACATTATATATATATATATATATATATATATATATATATATATATATATATATATATATATATATATATATATATACCATATTTTTGTCTTGAAATCTTCATTTTATTTTCCGTTTGATATTGGAGAAAAGGGACCGGCGCTCCATCACAGACACGCGGACTCCTGTGTAATTACAAACACATGGATGGATGCAAGAATAAAGGAGAAAAAATAGAAAAATCGCCATCATTTTTAATCACCCTCTGGAGATGAAAAAAAAAAACTCAAAGAATTTCGCAACTGTTATCTTTTCTCTTCCTGAATCATACAGAGATGTTTCGAACGGCATGATCTCTTATCATCTTCAGGTGTTATATCATGTCTCTTATGTGTACATTGTATCTTGCTTCAACAGGTTGTTTTAAATCTGAAGTTGCGCTTTATCTGAGAGGCCATCAACGATTACGTCCCTTGGGTAATTAATGACAACACCATCATCCTATCCCAAAATGAAAACTCTATATAACTAAAATTAAATGTGAACTATGGCGGATACAGATGGTCAGATAGGAAACGGGTTAAAACAGTGTTGGAAACAGGAAAACAATCGGCATAGATTGATGTTAAATAATTATTCAATGTTGAAGAAAAACGAAAGAATATTCAAGGTTATTTAATTTGTGGAACGAAATAGCTTATATTTGGGAACTCAAATACTTTCTCTCTTTCCGCTGTTAAGGTGAAAACCTACCCTGATGTCGTGACCGAAGAATGCAAGATTGGTGTAATTAAAGACAAACATAATTAAGAGCGTAAATAAACGCATGTAACTGTCATGAGCAACGTTGTGGCATGAGAGATTCTGGATTGGAAGAGAATTCTTATGTGGGTGGGAAAGCGTTTGCTAATTGAATGCTGATGATTTTTTGCCGAATATCTGTCTAAAAACATGGTCAAAAATTCGCAGTGAAGACTTTATAGCAAGAGATGCTGGAAGATGTAGATGATAGTGCTTACACACACACACACACACGTGTATTTGTGTGTGTATAGAGTGCAAGAGGGCTAGAGAGAGGTGTTTTATTCTCATTTCATGCGGAGTTTAGGGTTATAGCCTCAACACGCTGTTGTGGTTTCTGCGATAAAGGAGTAAAATCGGTGTATTTACCAGCCCCATCAGATTTGACTTCAAACTTATCCTCCTCCTAGTTTGGTTGCCAACAAAGGCTAAACACCTCACTCTTCCCTGCTATCTAATCCATAACTGAGCATATATATATATATATATATATATATATATATATATATATATATATATATATATATAAAAGATAGCGGGAGCAATAACTCTCTTATGTATTTAATATCTGCTTCAGTGAAATGGAAACCTTTTCAATTTTTAATCTTTTCATTTGTACCCTCTTACTTCTTTAAATAAAGACCTGCATTTATATTTATGATTGTTATTGCAATATTTTGTTCAAGTTGTTAAGCTCAAATATTTAACGAAGCAATGGGGGATTTCCATGGGTATTTTATAGTCATGGAAGTTAAGGAGATATTTCAATCATTGACTTAAGAATTACGATACTTCAGAAAATTCAAATAGGTAAACTGTGAAAGGTTTTGCTAGTATTTATATTAAATACAACATAGCTCACCAAAAAAGAGAAAGAGAAAATTATATTTACGCATGTGCAGATCATTCAAAAAAGGGCAGAAAACATTTATGTATCTAGCTGTTGTCTGTTTGTTTGTGTGCGCGCGTGCGTGCGTGCCTGTGTGTGTGTGTAATGGAAATGTTATAAATCATATTATAATTCTGCTTGTTCCTTAACACATCCATTATGCCCTGCCATTACCTCGGATAAATAATGGACCATTCCTGTTTGACTGCGAGAATAGATGAATAAAACATATCAAAGGCGCTGTTTGGTTTTAGAAAATAATACTCACATATGTTTAATGCCTGCTTCAGCGAAATAGAAACCTTGACCATTCTAGTCTTTTCATTTATACCCACTTACTTTTTTAAATAATGACTTACATTCATACTTATAATTCTTATTGTAATATTTTGTTAAAGTTGTTAAGCTCAACTAAGCAATACGGGAAATTTCTACGGGGATTTTAGAATCGTGGAACTCGCAAGGAGCTTATTCAATCATTAACATTAATAATAGTGATAATAATATTATTATTATTTCTAATAACATTTTTTTTTCAGTTGGCCTATCATAAATCCATCACGAATGAAGAAAAAATAGCTAATTTATTTGGCGTAAGACGATAAACTGCCTCCGCGTCCTGGATAAGACGATAAACCACGTCCAGCAGCCTCTGATCAGGAGGTTTTGAGGAGCGTGGAACCATCTCTCAATTGCTAATGTTCTCAGGTCCACCCTGACCCGGGGTGGTAGCACCTGTTAGGGTCCCAGCCATGGGCAAATATTTAACCCCAAAACTGGGGTCAAAACACTATGAAAGTGTAAAAATAGGTTTAAATACCAGCTATCAAATTTTTGAGGAAAAAATATTACCAGAAATACATTTCTTAAGAAAACATCTTACCAGTAATACATTTTGTAAATGATTATTGCCAGCCTTGCATTATATATTATATCAGCAATATATTTTTGAAGAACGAAAAAAAAAAATTACCAGCAACACATTTAAAAAATATTACCAGCAGTAAAAATCTTGTCGGCATTAAATAACTGATTGAAGTTGATATGCCGTAAAACAAACCAAACCAAACTAATTTACTTGCTTTATTTTCTTTCTAATTCTGTGTCAAGACAAGTAAAGTTTCCAGTACACCGTAGTCTAAATATATTCTTACATGAACTTAGTTGTACTTATAAAGCTGGTTGTTCCTTAGCACGCATGTTATACCCGGTAATACGGCATAAATAATGGACTATTCCATTTTAATTGCGAAGAGAATACATATAAGAGATGTTTGGTTTCAGAAAGAAAGAAAGAAGAGGTGATGAAGCTTTTCTGTCTTTAATGTCTTCAGTGAAATGGAAAACTCATCAATATTTTCATTTGTACCCTCTTACTTCTTTAAATAATGGCCCGCATTCATACTTATAATTGTTTTTGTAATATTTTTTAAAAGTTTTTAAGCTCAAATAATTAACGAACCAATACGGGGATTTCCACGGGGAGTCTATAGCCGTGGACTTCGTAAGTTTATTCAATATTCAACATGAGAATTAAGACTCATCAAAAAATGAAAATAGGAAAACCGGGTATTACAGTGTAAACCGGATATAAGAGAGTTGTCGGGACAGGAGAAGAAGCCTCTTATATCCGGGTTTCTCTTATATCAGGGCTTCTCTTATATCCGGGTTTCTCTTATATCCGAGTTTGGTCTATTATACAGTGTAGCCCGGATATAAGAGACCCGGATATAAGAGAGATTTAATATGGTCCCAAATTAGAGCCATACTGACCAAAACAAAATAGACCAAGCCCGGATATAAGAGAAACCCGAATATAAGAGACTTTTTCTCCGGCCCCGAAAACTCTCTTATATCCGGGTTACACTGTATACACATTAACACAGGCTCTAATTTGGGACCAGAGAAAATATATCTTAAGTACAGAGACAAACTCGCTCACATAGTGATTTTCCAAGCGTAGCTTCGATGTGGCACAAGGCCGAAAGTAAGGGGCACCTAGTGAGGATTGAACTCACTACTCAGTCGTAATTGTCCTAGCGAGACAAGCTTGTTAACCATTACACCACCTCGAGGTGCCCAAAATGATTTTCTAAGCGTAGCTTAGATGTGGCACAAGGCTGAAAGTATGGAGCACCTAGTGAGGATCGAACTCACTACTCAGTCGTAATAGTTCTAGCGACACAAGCTTGCTAACCATTACACCGCCACGAGGTGCCCAACTCGCTCAGATATGTGGACTATTAGACCCACCGGAAAAGGGAGTGCTATAGGTTGTTCTGGTGTACATCGGTATCCCCTACTTCAGTAAGGGATCATGTTCTTGGTGGATACTTTCAAAATCGACTATAAACCCAACCAATGCCTTTTTAAAAAAAAACTCTAGTTTAAACCTGAACTAAGTCTACCTATCGCTGTGATTTTTGTCCATATATCTTATATTCTAATCTCGTCCTGGGTATGACGATAAATTACATACGCGTCCTGGGTAAGACGATAAACTACGTCCAGCAGCAAGGCCTCTGATCGGGAGGTTTTGAGGAGTATGGGACCACCTCTTAATTGCTAATGTTCCCAGGTCCACCCTGACCTGGGGTGGTAGCACCTGTTAGGGTCCCAGCTATGGGCAAATAGTTGACCCCACAACCTGACTCAAAACACTATGAAAGTGTAAAAATAGATTTTAATACCAGATATACTTAAAAAAAAATAGTATCAGCAATAAATATTTGAAAAAAGAAAATATTACCAGAAATAAAAATTTTGTCAGCATTAAATAACCCATTGAGGTTAATATGCCACAAAACAAACTATACATTATTTAAAAAAATATTACCAGCTATACATTTTTGAAAAAAAAAAAAGGAAAATTTGTTGGCATTAAATAACCCATTGTGGTTGATATGCCGTAAAACAAAACCAAAAATAGAAAAAAAAAATTCTTATCTTCTTATTTGAGAGAAATTGAAAATTGTTTACTTGATTCTTCCATTTTTTTCTTTGCGATCCACGCGATGAACGATGTGAAGATGTGAAGATGTGAAGAACTGAACTCACTGGACCTGATTTTTTTTTATTTGCTGTCGAACTTTCATCGAAAGTTCGATTTAGTAGTCGTCGATGCAACTCCTACTAACAAGCACGGAATTGGTTGGTCCATGTCGTTACCATTCCACGATGACCTTGACTTAGGCGAGTGGCTTGCGTGCTTTGATCCCTTGGAGAGCTAGGCCGGCGGGAGTTATTCTCCTGCTAAGTCCAGTCTCGGCAGACATGTCAATGGGTTGAAACCGGATAAATCCTTAGTCACCTCGAGGAGTAAACCTCAATAATAAAAAAAAAAACTTGCACAGATAAGCAAACATCAACAGGCCACTTGATAGGCTTGATATGCAGTGATCGATAGTGGATGATTAGAGACATAGTCAACATAAAATATATATTCAGCATTAAATATCACAAGGGTTGGCATGTCGTTGAATTAATCAATTTACTCTATCAATCTATCTAGGGTTCGTGGTGACGAAAACTTTTCGGTCTAAGTAGGAAACCCTTTAAAAAAACTATGATGCCTGATCATTTGGTCAAATTTTAGGAAGTAGGTTGTTCTGAAAACATTTCAGAACCTCCTTGTAGCCATCTGTGTTTGACTATTTCTCTGCATCATTCTTTTAAAATCATCATGGTGCTAACAAATAGTTTTGTATTTTAAATATAGACCTGAAAAACGCTAACTTCTCAGCTAATTACATTACCGTTTAAATTCATGCGAATGTGTTCTATCATATCTTTATTTTACTGGAAAAACCCCAAACCCCAGCCATTGATCATTTGTGACCATCTGATCACGAAGTTACCCCTCTAAAGTAAAAAAAAAAAATACATGGATGTCGTAAGGAGTTGGGAAGGCTTACATTTAAAAGAAATTCTGACGAATATCCATTCGTATGTGACCACTAATAGATAGGAATTACTACAAATAAATTTGTTTCAAAATTTTCTTTTCCGGGTGTTCTATTAGCTCAAGTCATGAGTAATTTCCATTTTAAGGTCTTAAATTTAGACAAAAAATAAAGTTCAATTAAATTCTATTCAATAATATTTTCACCGTTATTTGCAATCACTTATGCAATAGATATCATTTAGGCTCTGATGTGACTTTTGAGTTTGGTTTTCATTAGAGAAATTCTTCCCCATCAAAGCATTTTGAAACTATCGAGAAAGGTAGGAAACGGTGGGTGCAACATCAGATGCGTATGGGGGAGAGCAGAGCAAACAAGTTCGAAAGTTTTTTCTTGTGTTATTCTTACCGTATAAGGCCTGTCGACAACGAGAATAAGTTTTTTTCATATTGACGAGCACAGGGCGCTTTCCGAGCAAACCTTTATGGACAGGTTGCAGCTGCTGGATGTATAAATGTGAATTTTGTGTCTCATTGCGTTGTAAGAACATCTAAATGATTAACACTTCGACGATCCGACCACACGCACAAAATTACCTTTTTTCCACGGAACTCATACTTGGTGAATTTTCTCCTTGTCAGTCACTTGCATTGGACATTGTCTTATATAAACAATTTTTAATCACCTATCAAATATACTTAAAGAACAGTTAGAATGATACGTTCATCATTACAACTGGTTGTCAAAAATAGAATTATCTGTGACCTACCTAATGCATAAGTAAGAATGGCGAAAATTTTTATTAAATTTCGTCACTTTTATTTTTAACTATATTTGGGTTTAATTATTCGTAAAGAATATTTCTTTGTATTTTATTTAATAGATTTATTCTCTTCTATTTGTTTGTTTTGTTCAACAACTTCATGGGTCATTTAATACCGAAATTAAATTTTATTGGGAAATTTGAAGTAATAAAAATATTATGTTATTCTGCTTTCGCTATTGAATACATGGTAGATGATAATCAACTTTTGTGCTTATATGTTTGTGTGAACAAACTAGAGGCGGAAATATGTGTGTTTTACGTTGTAGTTTTGTTGAAGTTATATTTTGGAATACAGTTTGATTTCTTTAAGAAATTGTAGGATATTATATGGATTCATGTCATGAAAGTGTTCTTTCACGTTTGTTATTTGGTTGATTTTGTTTTAACGACATATCAACAACTTCTATAGGTTATTTAATACCTGTTATATAGGAATAAAGTGTCACTACTGACACTTTTATTTGAATGTTGATCACCAGTAAACAAACGCAGACAATTTCATTAAACTAGGTAGATCCCGTGACCATAGAGAAAACGTATATATCGAGGAAGTCGCGTGACGTCTAGATGTATTTGCCATTCTAGGGGCACCTCGATGTGGTCTAATGGTTAGAAAGCTTGTCTTGCTAGATCAGTTACGACTGAGTAGTGAGTTCGATCCTCATTGGGTGTCCCATACTTTCGGCCTTGTGCCACATCTAAGCCGCGCTTAGAAAATCACTAAATTAGCGTATAAATGCCTCCTTGGAGGAGTTTCTAACGCAGGCTTATTATCTCTCAGTTGCGTCTCTGTCTTTGGGCAGAGTGCGTTCAGTGTCAAAGGGCAGAAGGGCAACTGAGAAACTTATACTGAGAGGTGCCCAGCCCTGGGGAACAGCTGCCCGAGGCCGCGCCCTCCCATTGCACCAGATGGAGGGATCGGTGCTCGCAACGAGGCTAGCGCAGCCGACGGTTACGTGTGCAGTGGGCAATTTTTTCCCTTTCCCAGGTGCACGCGCTCGGGTTCCAACTGGAAAAAGACCTTGTGTCACACCTCGTCCTGGTGGGGGGGGGACGAGTAAACACCGTATTTGCTATTCTAGTCTATCCTCTCTTACTGTATTCGCTATTTCTCCTCTATCCCCTATACTATTTGGACTGCTATTCTCTTCTTACTATACGAAGTATTATACTAAGACGTCTGATACGAGTATTATTCATCGGCGTATTATAATTGGTATCTGCAATTACAAAGTCTCTACTATGTTGGCATAGACAAAGTATCAAGCAACAATGGCAACAAAGGGTCGTTTTGATGATATAATACCGAAATTTCAACTACAGATAAAATGTACTGTTGGTCATTTTACTATAGATATGCGTTGCTGGTCATTTTGCTATAAATATATACTGCTAGTAATTTTAATATAAATATGTATTTTTATACTTTCGTAGTGTTTTGTTTTTGTTAGGAGATTCACTATTCGCCCATAGCTGGGACCCTAACAGGTGCTACCACCCCGGTTCAGAGTGGACATGGGAAGAACAGCAATTAATATGTAGTTCCACGCTCCTCAGAATCTCAATCAGAGGGCTTTCTGCCAGATGTAGTTTATTGTTATATCCAGGACTATAGTCTCTTCTACATTTTTATTTATTTTCAAGATTTAATTTTGAATGGATTCAAATATTAAAACCCTTACATTCTGGAGTGGAATTGACAGCTTAATTTTTTCCCCCTAAAGTTAACATTGATTCTTCAGTGGATTCATTTGCTTTTTTAATTTTTTTTCTATAAGGTAACCAAAAACGTCTGTGCTGTATTTTTCGTCGTGTGGGAAGAAGTGATCACTGATACATCGGAAAACTGCATAAAGTCGCCAAATAGGTCAAGCCTTTAAGGATAATGCCGTGAGTGAACACACCACCGGGTATTGATTCTAGAAGTTCAGTTCGGGAGATCTGTCCCTTTCAGTGGCCGGTCATCGGTCCTAGATGATGAAGCCCTGGAGGAGGACAACAGCCAAACCTGTAGTGACCTTGCCGAACGATTCCAGGTTTCTGATGAAACAGTCAGACTTCATCTGCACTGCATAGGGAAGGCGTATATGTTGATCATGTGGGTACCCCCCACACTCTCGGAATCCAACAAGCAACAACGAGTGACGGCCTGTTTCTCGTTACTTTCTCGGCAACGTACCCATATTTGATCGAGCCATTACCAGTGACGAAAAGTAGGTCCTGTGCGACACTCCCAAGCGAGCCAGATATTGGTTGTCGCCACGGGACCTCGTACCTCAGACCACAAGAACAACTCTACATCCACGCAAAATTATGCTTTGTTTCTTGTGGAGTAGTTGACAAGTGGTGCACTACGAGCGGCTAACAACGGGCTAAACCATCCTGTACTCGCTGAAGTTGGAACGTGTGCAACGGGTACCGGGACAGAAGGAGCCAGCATTGGTTAAACGTAAGCCTGTACTGTTCGTCCATGTTGCGCGGATGGCCAGGGATAGTATACGGCGTCTTGGCTGGGAGACACTGCGACATCCACCTCACTGCCCGGACCGTACGCCAACAAATTACCACCTCTTCCATTCTGTGAACAACTACGTTCGTGGGAAATCCTTTGCAAATGGGGTAGACTTGTGGCAGGCACTCACAGACTTCTATGCGTTCAAGAGACATGACTTTTATCGTTATGGCATTGCGCGGCTGGAAGTACGATGGCAAAAGTTTCTAGATATCGATAGGGATTACTTTTACGTTATGTCAAATTTGCTGTATAACTTTTTTTGCTAATAAATAAAAATGGCAAGGACTTTTAATAATAGCGCTAATCTCTAATTTAATATTAGAAAAAAAAATACTACTAACAACATATTTGATTCACACAGTTTACCCATAATTAAATGGAAGTCAATGCTTTGGATGGTTCGGGAGTTTCATATTTAGTTACTGACATTTAATCTTCATGGTTGGATGTACATCGTATGTTTCTGTATGGGCAAAATATTGTAGGATATACGGGAAGTACAATATATATATTTGATCATTTCCCATGATTTCAATTAATATATTTCATGCTTACTTATATACCCCAAATATGGCAAGGACTAATATTATGATCTCTTGAGACTGCTATTTTTCTTCTTGCATATAGCATTACCCTCGGCTTCTGACTGGTTACAAAGGTACTGTTAATATATATATATATGACATGGTATATGACATATATGACATATGTCTTTTAAGTTAAAAATATATTCTATGAAATCCAGAAATATATAATATATATGAAATATATATATATATATATATATATATATATATATATATATATATATATATATATATATATATATATATCTTAATTTAAACATATGTGTATTACATCTAACGGTTTGCGCATTTGAGAAATCTTAGTAATGAAAAATAGGCTCATCCACCATTTGATCCAGTGTACTTTACAGCTAGGATCATAATAAAAGTTTCGATTCCAGCCTCAGGGGAACGCATTTCTCTGTCTCTTTCTCTGTCTGTCTCTCTGTCTGTCTGTCTGTCTGTCTCTCTCTCTATATATATATATACATATATACATATACAAGGTGTATCAAAATACTTTTGTATAGTTTGGGAGCGGGTTCCTCACACCAAAGCAAGGACAAACGTCCATATATGTAACATGCGTGTGTAGAATAAAGCAGAGGATATTTTGAACATTTGTTACGAGTTGATGTGTTGAGGTACAACGATGGCCTTTTAAACGTATGTTGATATGGATATTTGACCTTGATTTGGGAATCAGGAACCCGCCCCAAAGTTTTTAAATGTATTTTTGGATTGTATCTTGGACTGTAATTGAATTGTTTTTTCGTACTCCGAGAAAGTGTTGGCATTTTCATTTCCTTAGACATCCAAGTATTCCCACGTTAACGATTTTCATCTTCTTGAGTTTAGTAATTCAGAAACTTCCTTCTCTTGAAGTGGTTGCCAGCAAAGCCTAACTAGCCCAGCTCACTCTAATTATTTAACCCATAGCTGAGGAGGGAGAGAAGAAATGGATTCATACCGTACCTAAGAGTATTTACGCAAAAGTGAATGAACCGAACTCAACTGGAATTCGAACTCGTTTCGTCGATTTCTCATTCCGAGTCTTTATAATTACACCACCCGCACAATCACTGGATTTCATAGAATATATTTTTAACTTAAAAAGACATGAAAAAACATTTTGTGGAATCATGTCATGTGCCATTTACACAAATCAACAGCTCCTTTGTGAAGGCGAAAGGAAAAGTACCCCCTTGTCTCATCGAATGTGGCAAAACAAACAAGGAAAACATTATCTATCGATACTTGGATCACTTGCATGAATATCCATGTGTTTGTATATGAAGAATGTAGAGAATGCCTCAACAATAAATACAGTTTCTGCAGAAACAGATTTGCCAGACGAAAAGAGGACTAAAAATTTTCACGCCTTATTTCATTAGGAAAAAATGAATCGTTTATTTTCTGGTTCATGCTTCCAAGATGTTATAATCACAATCCTTCAAAACAAGGTGTGGTCTCTCTCTCTTTTTTTTTCTTTTTTAAATCATTTCAAACCAAGCAAGGAGATAATGCCACAAGGACGCAGAGGGTTACAGGGAATGCAAGAGAACGAGAAGTCTTTAGTAAGGAGAAGCGAGGAAAGTGCAATAAATGATCAGGATTCAGGAAGACAAAATATGGCGATTGATGTTGCATTTAATTTATTGAAGATTATAGGTGGCAGGGAAGAATCAAATGAAGTTCCACAGGCAAGGAATACGAGAAAAGAAACTGGTAGAACAGAAGAGACGTTTGCATCTAGCTAGTTCAGCAGTAAAACAGTGAGACCTAATTACCAATCTAGTAGCATGCTTAAATTCATGTAGTCGAGGTAATGAGGAAAAAAATCATTAGAACAGTTTGCATGAAAATATTTTAGAAAAGACAGAGGGGAGCCCAGTCACGTTGGTGAGAGAGTGACTGAAGTCGAGATGATAGATCAGGATCGATTACATCAACACTTCAAATTCGACAGAAAATCTTGGACATCTGGAAATCCAGACTTCAGCATAATGCAGATGAACAATGGGATCCACATGTGCAAACAAGAGCTACAGACTGCATTGACATGAAGCCGATTTGAAATCTATAACATCGGGAAGGAGCAGTATTTTTTTAATTTGGGGTTTGACTTATTCGGATGTTTTTATTTAGCGGCATATCAACACCTCTATGGGTTATTTAATGCCGAAGTCTAAACAGATATTTTGCACATAATTTTATACTTTCAGGTCAGACGTATATTTTTTAGATGTATACTTTGTAGATGATAAAATGTATTACTTATAATTTTACTATAAAAATCTATTTTTTTTTTACTTCAGTGCTGTATTGATTACGATTTTGGTAAATAAATATTTATCTACTGGTGATTTTACTATAAAAATGTATTTACTAAACTTCGGAAAAAGAATTAAAACAATATTTTCCCGTAGTTGGGACCCTAAAGGGTGCTATCACCCCGTGTCAATGTGGACCTGGGAACAACAGTAATTAACATGTGGTTCTAAGTTCCTAAAAACCTCCAATCTTCCGACCATAGGCCTTGCAGCCCGATGTAGTTTATCGTCATACCCAAATTTAACTAAATTTGGGGAGTAGCTGTCTGTTTGGTTGTTTATTCTTGTTTGTTAGTCTGTTTGTTTGTGTGTGTGTGTGTGTGTGTATGTTTGTGTGTGTGTGTGTAGTCAACAATAGCATATGTAAGAAAGACCTATGAGTAAGAAAGGCCTATGATCTTCAGGCTACTAAGCCTAGAGTTAAATCTGGTACTGCTTACTAGGCGACTCGGTAAAAGTTAGCAAGTTAGTCTGGCTGATTATCAGAAGTGAGTTCCACTCGGATCCTCATATTAGTTGCCTTGTGCTAAACTAAAGCGAGCCTAGTAAACAATAAAAATATTACCACTATCTTTTTGTAGATCTGATCAAACAATCCTTCAAGCATAAACTTTGAAAAGCTAAACTTCGTTTGTGTTTTACAAACATCATGAATTATATCTTTATAAATTGCAGTGCATTCAATTCGTAAATAGGGTAATAACTCAAGTAGGGTAATAGCTAAACTTATGTTAGATAATATATAAAAATTCAAGGACACAGTGGATAAAGACGTTGGTTAGATCCAGTGACTAGACCCAAAGAGTTGTGAGTTCAATACCAGGCCACAGCAGTGGTGAATCAAAAAACTTGGAGAGCTGAAGGTAATTAACTTAGATATCTGGAAGAGGCATGGTACGTGGAACTAGAACAATCTAACCGAAATAAAGGGTTCGGTTCGAAATTCCAATCACCTGAAAAGGTCCGGAGCGTACAACGGCTGAAACCTTGTGAATATGGCAATGAAGATGAGGATAGCAGTCCGAATAATGCAAATAAAGTACTATCTTATGATCCTGCTTGTTCCTTATTTAACATTTACATTACACCCCTGTTAATAAATAGCTAATAAATAATGAACTATCCCATTTCGGTCTCGAAGAAAGACGGAAAAGACATTTCAGAGACGCTGTTTGGTGTCAGTGAGAAAAAGAAAGAAAGAAAGAAGTTAGAGGAGGCGATAAAGCTTCCATGTGTTTAAAGTCGGTTGCAATGAAATAGAAAAACTTTTCAATTTTGAATGTTTTTATTTGTATCTCCTTTAAATAATGACACGCGTTTATAATTATGATTGTTACTGCAATATTTGGCTAAAGTTATTAAGCTCAAATATTTCACGGTGAGACGGGAATTTTACGGATATTTTGTAGTCGTGGGACGCGTTAATGAGCATATTTAATATTATGATACATCAGGAAATTCAAATAGGAAAACCGTCAAATTTTCATGAGCACTACTCGCAATAATAATTATAGCATATAGATAATAATTATTTGATAATTAAAATATACTTATATTATAGTGGGGGCTTGCGGTTATAGATGTTTGTGTATAATTTCTCAAAGACTGTTATTTGTTCTTTGTTCTTCGATATTACGCATGTATATGTCAATGTATCTCATTTTTTGGTGAAATACAGAAGCTTTTTTATTTTCGAAGTGTGTGAAAGGACAGAAAGCGATAAAATGCTTAGCAGAAATATTGTAGATGTAGTAGCAGCAACCACAGTGCACAGGATAAGAAAGAAATGCAAAGCGCGGTAAAAAGAAACATGTAAAAAAATGTTTAAAACTATAAGAGAAAAAAGGTTGTGGGAGAAAAAAGAAGGAAAAGAAGGTAAAAAAAAAAAATGAGAAACGAAAAAGGAAAAATGAAACACGTGCATGCAAAAAAAAATGATGACACAAAACTAGAGGTTGTGAAGTGTGCTGGAGTGTATAGTGGTTGGGAGTGGGGCAAAACACGTCATAAATATTTCGGTGGAGGATGTTGACAGGAGAAAGAAACTGGAAAAATGTGAACGCAGTCTTAACAACAGAAGATAGGCGGATGACACAGTGTTGATAGTAGACACGAAAAGGAAACTGCAGGAACTCCTAGAGAAGGTAGTAAAAGAACTCGAGAAGAAAGGAATAACCATCAATTGTAAGAAGACAGAATTTATGGTTGTCAGAAAAAGAGACAACCAATGACTACAAAACTACAAATTGGTGACATCAAATAAATACAAAAATTTAAATATCCAAGAAGAAGACAGAAAATCTAACACTGAAATTCGAAAGCGCATTGGCATAGCGAAAGGTGCCATCCAAAAGCTAAGCAAAGTATTAAGAAACAGGAAAATTTCGTTAGAAACAAAGAGAATAGTACTAAACAATTACGTAATATCAGTTCTTCTTTGGGGTAAAGAATGGTGGAAAATCTCCCTACAGATGAAAAAGAGACCTAAGACAACAAAAGTATAACTCTACGGTAGGATACTGAGAATGATAGGGACTAAACATGAAAGTAGCGATGAAGTTTTAAGGAAAATGGAAACAAAAAATATATACTTATACTTAGAACCAGTAAGAGACAGTTGACATTTCTAGGATACATAATGAGGAAAGAGGGCTTAGAGAATCTGACATTCACAGGACATATACAAGGAGAGGCAGAGTAAAATAGTGAGTAACCTACATAACGAGACTGTGTAAATGAATAGCATAACAAAGACCGAGAGCGATAATATACATACAAATCTTATTAATTAATCTTATGAATATACTGGGAATATGTAGATAGTATTGCACTAGTATTTCAATTAACTAATTTGAAAATCAGTATTTGACATTCTGGTTCTTTTCCGAGGTTTGATCACCGACTATTACCACCAGAGGTAGATACGAATCTTTTTCTTTCTTTTTCTTTTTGTTTTATAGCGTATCAACCTCAATGAGTTATTTAATGCCGACAAGATTTTTTATTGCTAGTAATATTTCTCTTTTTCAAAAATGTACTGCTGGTCATAATTTTTTTCCAAAAACGTATTGATAGTATCAAAATCTATTTTTACACTTACATAGTGTTTTAACCCCAGTTTGGGGGGTTAACTATTTACCCATAGCTGGGACCCTAACAGGTGCTACCACTCCGGGTCAGGGTGGGCCTGGCAACACCAGCAATTAAGAGGTGGTTCCACGCTCCACAAAACCTCCTGATCGGAGGCCTTGCTGTCGGATGTAGTTTATCGTCTTACCCCGGACCCGGATGTAGTTTGTCGTCATAGCCAGGACGATACACGAATCTATCTCAGCGTTAGTGGTATTTTCCTCGTTGGTAGCAACAGAACGCAAAAAAATATATATTTGCCAAGATTATCTTAGTCTGGTAAAAGACCACATTGGTGAAGAAGATTATGTTGCACCAATCCTTCAAATGATGAAAGTTTTCAAATGATTTGAAACGAACATCAACCAGTGCAAGACAGATGATATAGATAGCCAGATAGATTGATAGATACGAGGGTCGACTTAAAAGTTTATCGGCTGACTAAGATAGTCTCATTGAATGTGAGAAAATGATATTTATTTTTCAACATGTCCACTCCATTTTGTGTTTCACGCACTTCTTCCATCGTTGTTGCAGTGCTTGGATCCAATTGGGGAACTCATGACCAGCAGATATGACGTCATTATCACAGGGATAATGGCTCCCAGCCAAGCGTTTTTCCATGTTGGGGAACAGAAGATAGATGAAGCCAAATCAGAAAAATCAACCAGTTCAAAGACAGTCACGCACAGCAACCATTGAAACCAAGGTCTGGAGCATTGTCCTGATGAAACAAGACCCCTTTCGTCAGTTTTTCTGGCTGGTTCATCTTGATAGTCTTTCGCAACTGCCTCAGCAATGTGTTCAGAGTTCAGTCCTTTTTGGACGACTCGGCTAGACGGTCGAACTCTCTGCCTTTGAGGCAGAGGGGAACTCTCTGCCTTTGGGCAGAGAGGAACCCGGACGAGGTTCCGCCGAAGGGCAGAGCCTCGTTCGGGGAGGTTGACCGGCCCGATCCCGTTAATACGGGATCTACGGGCTATTTTTTGGCCGAGCCTACGGGCTCGGGTACCCCACTTTAAACCCGGCCTTGTGCCACATCTGTCCCTCGTGAGGAGGACACTAAATACTTCAGCAATGTGGCGTAGTACTCTCTATTGATGATGTGACACTTCTGAACATCGTCAATAAAGACCATCCCTTTTGCACCCCAAAACACTGAGGCCATCACTTTTCCCTGCAGATGAAACAACATTGGCCTTCTTTGGGGCAGGTGAGGCAAGGTGTCTCCACTGCATAGATTGTCTCTAGCTCAAAGTGATGAATCCAATACTCATCCTGGGTTAGGAAACATTCAAAGAAACTAGCTTGATCTGTTCCAAACAATGCCAGATTTTTTCTGTGATGAGATTAGTTTGGTGGACTTTGATCGTGGTTCCCACCGGACAAGAAACCTTCGTCGTGTCATGTTCACGGTGCAGTATATTCTCAACTCTCTCACGGCATATGCGAATAGCATTGGCTATTTGATTTGCAGTGTTACCGAATGCGAAGGCCATGGCCAGAATGGTCAGCGAGTGGCCGGAGTGACTTTTGGCGGGGCATTCTGACAGTGATGAACTGCCTTTGTCTGGGTTTTGAATATATGTCCAAAACGGCGCGAATTCAACAGATGGTCTCAAGAATTCTGAAGCATCGATACACCTCCCACACCCAGGTTTGCGACCGGCTAATCACTACTCGCGGAAGGACGCTGAGCCAACGTGCGACGTGCGTTCCTGTCAGCCCGACTAATGCCGTTTAGAATCCAAACTACCAGGGTTAATAAAACGAATACTAATATTAAATTACCCATTTTGTTGATACCGTTTTTATTAATAGCATGGGGATTCCGAGACGTCATAGAACGCAACATATAGTCAATTACCTGTCATCCATCACCATGTGGGGAACATGATCAATGTTTCCCTCGGTGGTGGCAGTTCCAGGATGTCCAGACCTTGAGTCATCTTCAAGACTCTCTCTTTCCTTCCTAAATCCGGCGGGCCACTTCTGCATTGTTGATAATGTTGGAGCGTCATCCCCTAATATAACGGCCATGTCAGCATGAATGTTCGGGGGTAGGGGGGTGCTAAACATATTTTCTGCAGGTAATGATAATATCATGTTCGTTTTCAAGAGAAGTCACTACTAGTTACCTTTGAAGTCTTCTTTGAACAGTCAGATGCCAGTTTACATGGAAATAACCAAGGCAGTTATTACTAAGAAGAGCTGAAATGAATGCTCATAAGACTTCACAGCTCTAGCATCAATCCTTGAGAGTCAGCTCATGAACTTTTCAGCCCATGGCTCATATAGTGATAGATAAACAGAATGATAGTGAGAAACTGATAGATAAAGGATACAGTTCCCACGTACTTGCGTTGAAAATTATTTCCCTGGACTCGAACAGAATTTGCTGGCACAAATTGCAAAGAACGCAGCTATCTCGATCTTCAAGGAGGCCCTCTTTCATATTCTGTCTTTTTTGTCTATACGTATCAGATTCTCCTTTTGCTGTTTTACATATCGTTTTAAAGATGAAGAAATTGAATGAAAAAAATAAATAATAATAATATTTCTTTTTTTCATTCAATTTCTTCATCTTATCTTTCCTCCTTTCATAATTTATTTCTTTTTTTTCTCAGTCATTATTCTTCATCCTAATAATTATATTTGTATTCATCTCTGTCTCTTTATTTTCATTTATATGGCTGGCCTCGAACATTGACCTCTGAAGGTATTAAAGCTCAGTCCCAAAAATCGCATCTTATTTTAATAAACGCCCTTGGATTAATGGTTTGTTGATTATTAGGTTTAGCCTTACACGGCATGAAGTCTAAGAAACTGGAAAATTGTTTGGTTCAATCTTGTGAAGAGATTGTCTACCTGTTTGGTTAATCCATATTTGAATTTCCGGCTTTTACAAACGCGCGTAAATCGACCTCAGAAAAACGCAAGAAAATCGACTTCAGAGAAACGTGCGTAAGTTAACGTCAGACAAACGCGAGTAAATCGACCTCTGAAATACACAACTATCTATGCCAGAAAAAGATTATTTTTTCTTCCTTCTTTTGTCAACACCATTGGATTCATTTCTGACCTTGTTCCGTATTTCCTTCCTCCGTTCTTATGCGATTACTTTGAGCCCCAAATTGTGAATTACAAATCGGGGATACTAAAATCAAACAGTACAAACAATTAAATATCTGGGAAGTGTTCTCATAGAAGGCGTATTAGGAGGCCAAAGATGCATCTTTTCAGTACACCTACCCCGTATACGTGGGTGGGGAAGCGTTGCAAGAAAATAAAAAAATATATCCGTGGATAGGCATGATCAAGAGAGATTTAGAGAGAAAGAGAGGTTTAGAGAGATTTAGAGAGAGAGATAGAGAAAGAGAGAGAGATGGAGGGAGAGATTTAGAGAGGGGGAGAGAGAGATTTATAGGGAGGGAGAGATTTAGATAGAGAGAGAGAGGAAGAGAGAGATTTAGAGAGAGATAGAGAGAGATGGAGGGAGGGAGAGAGATTTAGAGAAAGAGATTTAGAGAGAGATAGAGAGATAGAGGGAGGGAGAGAGATTTAGAGTGAGAGAGGTTTAGAGAGATTTAGAGAGAGAGAGAAAGAGAAAGAGAGAGATAGAGGGAGAGAGAGAGAGAGGGGAGAGAGATTTATAGGGAGGGAGAGAGATTTATAGGGAGGGAGAGAGATTTATATGAGGGAGAGATTTAAAGAGAGAGAGGAAGAGAGAGATTTAGAGAGAGATAGAGAGAAATGGAGGGAGGGAGAAAGATTTATAGAAAGACATTTAGAGAGAGAGATAGAGAGATGGAGAGAGATTTAGAGAGAGAGAGATTTACAGAGAGTTAGTGAGATGGAGTGAGGGGGAGAGAGATTTAGAGAGAGAGGGAGAGAGAGAGGGGTAAAAACAAAAAGATCGTGATAAAAATAAATAAAAAATAGAGAATCTAAAGCAACGGTCTTGTCTACAATAAAGTTAATATTAATGATAATAGTAATATTAACCGTTTCTTTCTAAGGAAACATTCACTATTCATTGACAAAACAACACGTGCTACTCACTGTTGAAATTTAGACTCTTTCTATTAAGACATTCTTTCATGACAAACCATGAATTGAAGGTCATTCTTAACGGATTCTCCTCCAGCTCCTATCCCACGAACGCAGGTGTTCCTCAAGGCTCCATCCTAGGCCCTACTCTGTTCCTTATATTCATAAACGATCTTCCTGACGCCATAGATTCCCAAGTTGGCATCTACGCGGTGACACCACAATTTACTCCTGCCTCAAAAACAAATCTAGTGTCGCTGACAAATTTAACCTGGCAGTTAGTCTCGAAAAGGACCTCCAATCGGTTGTGAACTGGGGCAGGAATTGGCTGGTTAACTTTAACGCCTCAAAAACAAAACTGCTCTCTATTAATCACCACAGAGATCCTTCCCTGCATCCCATTAGAATGTCTGAAGCCCAACTTCTCGAGAGCTCCTCTCTGCGGCTGCTCGGTCTCACGCTGTCTGCTGACCTGAGATGGAACAAATACATTGAGTCAATTGCATCATCCACCGCAAGGAAAGTTGGCTCCCTCTGCCGGGCAAGGAAATTTTTCTCCCCGGATTCGATCCTTCAAATATACAAATCAGCCCTTCGCCCTTGCATGGAGTATTGCTGCCATATATGGTCTGGAGCCCCTTCTATTTGCCTCGGGGTTCTTGATAAGATCCAGAAACGGGTATGCAACGTAATTGGCCCTGATCTGTCATCTCGTCTGCAGTCGCTCTCTCACAGACGCGACGTCGCCTCGCTCTGCCTTTTTTACAAATACTTTCACGGTAATTGTTCCGATGAGCTGCTTTCGCTGGTTCCCAGGCTTCATGAATTCAAGCGTCCTACGAGGCTGGCATCCCGCTCCCACCCTTTCCCTGTTGAAACTGTTAAATGTAGCTGTCTCTTCTACTCCAATAGCTTCATATCTCGCACCACTCGCCTTATTCCTGTTTCCCTGACAACTATAATCTCCAACTATTCAAATGTAAGGTCAATCGATATCTCCAGTTGCCTTGATCTATCAATATCCTTCTCCACATCCTTTCCTCTAACACCCCTATCTGCTCTTGCTCCAAATCTTCTGTAACCCCTTGCGTGCTAGTGGCTTCCATCCTTGCTTAGGGTGAAAAGCTTAAAAAACAAACAAACTAAAAGCAACTCGTAGCTTTCTATACAAGTTTGCTAAAAAAGAGAAGAAATAGAAGAAAGGAATAATTCTTGGAGACTGTTTTCTTAGTGAGATGCATGGAAATGCACAGTGTTTTCTTCGCGAAGAAAAGAATGGAATTAGATTTTGGAATGAGATAAGATTTGCAGATAAAGGACAAAGATGGAAAGAGATAGCGAAGAAGTAAGAGAATGATGGCGATGGAAAGAAGGACAAAATTGTAATCAAACGAGTGAAAGAGAAAGAAGGGCTGAAATAATGATAAATCAAGAATAATGTATATATATATATATATATATATATATATATATATATATATATATATATATATATATAATTATTTATTTATTTAAATATTATAACATAAATATGTTATAAAATCACTACAAAAATAGCCATTTTGTTTTAACACTTCTGGTGTCTTATCAAGTGATGATGTTGAATTTATTCTACATTCAACATCATCACTTGATGAGACACCAGAAGTGTTGAAACAAAATGGCTATTTTTGTAGTGATTTTATAACATATTTATGTTATAATATTTAAATAAATAAATGATTATATCTGCTCTACTCTGTATTGAGCACTCTTTAAAGAATAATAATTGTTAGTTATTGGAATTTACTCCGTATATACCAATCCCAACTTGGGTATATATATATATATATATATATATATATATATATATATATATATATATATATATATATATATATATATAACAAAAGAGAAAGGCAAATAAGGAACCAACGTAAAAATAGAGAGGGATGAAACAAAGAAATGAAATTAACAAAGAATAAAAAGGAAGAAAGGATGAAGGAAGAAACACAGAAGTAAGAAGGAAGAAAGAAAGAAAGAAAGAAAGGAAGAAAGAAAGAAGAAATAAAGAAGAAAGAAGAAGAAACAAAGAAGAAAGAATCAGAGCAAGAAGGAAGTAACAAAGAAAAGAAGGAAGGAAAAAAGAAGAAGAAGTAAGAAACAAAGAAAAGAATGAAGGAAGAATCAAAAAAGAAGGGAAAAACAAAGAAGAAAGAACGAAAGGATAAAGAAGCAAGAAGGAAGAGTCAAAGAAAGAAGGAAGAAACAAAGAAACAAAGAAGAAATAAAAATGAAAGAAGGAAGTAACAATGAAGTAAGAAAGAAAGAAAGAAGGAAGAATAAAAGAAAGAAAGAAGAATCAAAGAAGGAATGAAGAAATTAAGAAGGAAAAAACGAAGAATAAAGAAGGAGGAAACAAGGAAAGAAGGACGAACGAAAGAAAGAAAGAAAGAAAGAAGAAAGAAATAAGAAAGAAGTAAGGAACAAAGAAGAAAGATGAAGAAACAAAGAAAAGAGAAGGAATAAACAAATAAGAAAGAAGGAAGAAATGAAGAAGAAAGAAGGAAGAAACAAAGACAGAAGTAAGTGTCAAATAAAGAAGAAAGAAATAAAGAAAGAAGGAAGAAATAAAGAGAGAAGAACCAAAAAAAGAAAGATGAAGAAACAAAGAAAAAAGAAGGAAGAAACAAAGAAGAAAGAAACGAAGTAGAATGAATGAAGAAAAAAGAAAGAGAGAAGAAACAAAAAAGAAAGATGAAGTAGCAAAGAAAAAAGTAAGAATAAACAAATAAGAAATAAGGCAAACGAAGAAGAAAGAACGAAGACACAAAGAAGATGAAGAAACAAAGAAAAAAGAAAGTGTCAAAGAAAAAAGAAAGAAGTGAAGAAAGAAGAAACAAAAAGGATGAAGAAACAAAGAAGAAAGAAGGAAGAAACAAACAAAGAAGAAATTGTCAAAGAAAGAAGGAAGAAATAAAGAAAGAGAGAGGAAACAAAGAAGAAAGATAGAAGAAAGAAAGAAGAAAGAAGGAAGAAGCAAACAAAGAAAAAGTGTCAACGAAAAACAAACAAACAGAGAAAGAAAGAAAAAACAAAGAAGAAAGATGAAGAAAAAATAAGGAAGAAACGAAGAAGAAAGAAGAAAGAACAAAGAAAAAAGAAGAAAACAAAGAGGAGAAAACAAAGAGGAAAGAGCGAAGAAACAAAGAAGTCAGATGAAAGAATCAAAGAAAGAAGGAAGAACAAAAAAGAAAGAAAGAAGAAACGAAGAAGAAAGAAGGAAGAAAGAAAAAAAAAGAAAAAATTATCAAAGAAGGAAGAAATAAAGAAAGAGAGAAGAAACCATGAAGAAAGATGGAAGAAACAAATAAGAAAGAAAGAAACAAAGAAAAAGCAACGAAAGAAGAAAGTGCCAAAGAAAGAAGGAAGAAAGAAAGAAAGGAAGAAACAAGAAACAAAGAACGAAGAAGATAGAAGGAAGAAACATAGAAGAACGAAGGAAGAAACAAAAGGACAAGTATAAGTGATTCATGATAAATAAAATTGTGGCGGGATGCAAGATGAGAAAGAAAAGTGGAAGAAAAAGTAGAGAGAAAATGAATGAAGGGAGTTAAAAATTTTAAAAAGAGGAAAGTTTGGAGAAAAGTAAAGGAAGAGTAGAATAAAAACGAGGAAAAGTGAATGTAGAAAAAAAAAACGGTCACGAGAACTATGAATTTCTTCGTTACTAGGTTTAAAGACCTATCAACCTTAATATCGGATATGTTTTATAGAACAAAAATATCACTTTCTCAACAGATAAGTAGATATAGGTCCGGATTTACAGTATAGTAAAAAAAAAAAAAAATGAAGAAGTAAAGACAGGTCCGGTTTACACAGAGCTAAAATAATTATACAAAGGTCCGATTTACACTGGAGTAAAACTGAAGTCAAAAAGGTAAACTCAAGTCTGGTTTACACAAAGGTAAAAAGCTCAGACATAAGTAAGATTTACACTAGAGTAAAACTGGATCAATAAGTTAAACGCAAGCCTGGTTTACACAATGGTAATAAAAATAGACATAGGTCCGATTTAAACTGGATTAAAACTAGAGTCAAATGGTTAAACGCAAGTCAGGTTTGCACAAAGGTAAAAAACTTAGACATAGATCCGATTTACCCTGTGAAACTGGTATATATATATATATATATATATATATATATATATATATATATATATATATAAAATGAAGAGGTTATAATGGTTCCAACGAGAGAAAAGTGTGTATATTAAAAAGAAGAGAGGTACCGCAAACTTTTTTGGTTGTAATGTGGATTTAAAAAAAAAATTATTCTTTATTGTTCATAATTTTACAACACGTGTTTCTGTTCTCGCGACCGTCTTCAGGTAAAGGGTGCAGATTTCCACATATTACTAAAAATAATTAATTTTTTCCCTTATATTTTTCAATGTTAAATATTCTCGATATGAGACATTCTCTGTTTTTGTGTTAGTAATCCGAATGTCTTTCTTGAAATGGCAGTGAAGAGTTCTGAGTGAAGGGTCATAAAACAATTAAGGTTGGTTTGAGAAGTTGGTTTGAGAATATATATATATATATATATATATATATATATATGTATATATATATATATATATATATATATATATATATATATGTGTGTGTGTGTGTGTGTTTGCGTACATAGTCTTATAAATTTGTAGAGTTGTCGAGAATGTATGTGTATCTGAATCAATATATCGGTAGCCTAATATATGAAAAGGCAATTGATTTTAGACAGAAATATTTATTTCTTCAGCATGATCTTCTTCGTTGTTAATGCACTTAATTCAAAGGTGAACATTATACAATTAAAATTTCCGATCAAAATTAAGCTAACACTTATTAAGCTATTGAAGGTTACGGACCGACTGAGCCATTGTCATATTCCGTGGATAGTTATACGTGTATGAGTTGTTCTAAGTATGCATATATAGGACACATCGGTGTATATGTTTGCGAGTAAGCGCGTGTGTATTGTTCTGCATGTATTATCTTAGCCTTATATATGCATGTGCGTGAACGAGTGTATTGAAATGATAGAAGGCATTCCCTGGTCACTTGTACTGATCAGGCGTTGTATGAACAAGTGCCCGAGGAAATAATGTGTGGGGGGGAGAGATGGTTACCTGGGTATCTCTTAACTGTCTTCTTGCTTTGTCTTCTCCTTCTTTACTTCCCGCACCGCTGTGTCCCACGTCTACAAAGCTACACAGCGCCAAGGCCGAACTACCGACAGCCATCTTGCTCTGAGAATGATAAGGCGGACAAATGCGAGTCAGTCGAGATAAAAAAAAAAAAGTTGGACCTCTGAGATGACCGCCAGCCATTTTCGCCTGTGAATTTCCAGAAAATCTTATCGAGTAGCAGGAGACGCGTACGTGTATGCGTGTATGCATGCGTACACGGTTTTGAGTATGCAGGTGTGTGTGCGTTCCCGAGTTTTCGTTCTACCTCAAAGGTAACCATGATAGTAGTTGAATTGTTAAGCATGTGTACGTGTGAGTGTGTGTGTGTGTGTATGCTGACATGGTAGAAAGCTTGTTCGTGTGTGTTATCAAGTGGATGAGGATAAAAAGAAAGTATTTGTAATAGAAGAGG
>OZ038481.1:102109593-102112093 GCA_964036315.1 Acanthosepion esculentum
TCTTTCTTTCATTTTTAGTTGATTCAATCTTCGGTAGCTAACACTAACTTCTGAGAAACAGAAATACCGCCCCCCACCACAAAAAAAAACCGAGTTTGGACAAAATTCATGCCTTGAGAGTGTATATATTATGGATGACGTAGCAACGAAGTGAATGGCTAAATCAATCAGTAAGATGCAGGATTCTTATAGGTTTTCGCTTAAATATCATTGTCATGAACACAGGGCGCCACAAAAATACCTCATGATATCATCAGCTTTTATGCATTCTGTTACAGAGTGTGCCAGAATTGGGAAACTCTAATTCTATATGCCACGCTCCTTCAGGAAGTTAGTGAATTTGTTTCTTTAGGAAATGTGGGATTTGTCGGATTTAAGGAACATATCAGTTCACTTTAAATTGAGGTCTTCTATACTTCTCACTAGCAGTCGTTTCTCTTTGTAGTAGGATCTCCGAAATACAAATCAAGCATCTTTGAGTTGTTGAATTCTTGCTTTAATTTGTGTTTTGGTTACAGAGAGAACAAACCCTTGACGAGAGTTCTTCTGTAGTCAAATTATCTGTCTATTAGTTGATGTAGCTATTTTTGTGTGTGGGTGTATTTTACGACGCTTTAATACGAATGTGTAATGTTGTATCCTGAAGGTCCATCTTTTTATTAAACTGATTATATATATATATATATATATATATATATATATATATATATAATATTTTAAGACATTTTTTATGTTTATACTTTCTTTTTATAGATACAAATATATAAGTAAATGCTCTGTTTATAATAAACAGTATTAACAACATTTACCGGCCTGACTGTCCGAGAAATTTTCATAGAAAATATGCGTCTTCCGACAGGAATATTAAACATATAAACACAAAAAAAAAGTCTTAAAATAATTGTCGGACTTTGTCCATTTCATAATATATGTATATAAGTGATAGAATTTTGAATAATCATTCATAGTGATTCATCGAGTCTAGAAAAATCCTTAACAGAATGCAGAAAACACTGGACGGCCGTTTCATCCTATTTGGGACTCCTCAGCAACGCGAATCTATTTAATCCCGATGCCAAAAAATTTCTATCACTTGGCTTGGTGAAAGAAGACGTTGCTCTTGGAGCCCTATCTATTGACTTATGTATACTTGGATGAGTATAACCACAGGAATTTAGTGAGTACGTGCGCTGTATTGAGTCTTGTTAGTTTCTTCTTTGCCACCGAGGCCGGTTGCTCCAGTGGTATGACGCTTGCATTGTATCCTAATGGCGCGGGTTCTATTCTTGGTAGTGGATGTGCACTGCTGAGGAGTCCCAGATAGGACGAAACGGCCGCCCAGTGCTTTCTTCATTCTGTTGAGGATCCTTCTAGATTCGCTGAATTATTATAAATGATTATATATATATATATATATGTGTGTGTGTGTGTGTGTGTGTGTGTGTGTGTGTGTGTGTGTGTGTGTGTGTGTGTATTTAGGCAGCAATTCTTCTTTCATGCACATTTCATTGAATACGACAGACAAGGTGCTTTTATTTAGTTTTTTTATACAGTTTCTCATGCGATCTAATAATTTTTTTCTGTTTGGATGATAAATTATATAAAAATTGTCCGAATATTCTTTTTATCCGAGCGCTTTCGGCTATACATTTACCCATTTTCAAGGATTAAATATTTTAACTGCTAAATAAGAAATAGATTGTTGTATGTATGTTTTATAAAATGTTTTTCATTTTTCAAAACACGGTCAAGATTTTGTGTCCATGTTCAAAGTTAATATTATTAAGTGTTGTTTTTTGTTTTTATTAATAAGGTTTCCATTATTTTTAACCTTTTTTGCATGTAGATGATGCTATCAGTGTTTTCAACAAGTATGTTACGAATAGTTTCCAGTCGGTCTCCATGAATATTTAAATGAGATCTAATTGAGCTATGGTCAAAAAGGAGTAGAGTGAGTCGGTGTTTCAAACATGTAGTGTAGCCGATATAATTATTTACGAATTTTGATTGATCAGGAATACAATACGTTAATGGGCATTTAAATTCGTAAATAATATTTGCCTTATTTAATTTTGTTCTAGGAGGTGAATTATTATTTTTAACTATAAGGTTAGAGGTTTTAATTTTTTGCAATAAATAATGAATCTAATTTTTTGCTATTGTCAACTGGTCGAAAAAAGAACATTCGGACAGTTTTTATATAATTTATCATCCGAAAAGAAATCAATTATTAGATCGCATGAGAAATTGTATAAAAAAACTAAATGTAAACACCTTTTTGTGCATATATATATATATATATATATATATATATATATATATATATATATATATATCACTTTAAACGTTAGATTTAGTGCAGCAGGTGCTTCGTTTAATTTTATACTATATTTATTTATTTTTCACCTACCGGCCTGAATATTTGAAAAATTTTATGAAACAAAGAAAAAAAAAGAAAAAAAGGGTCCTTCGCCAGGAATTAAACCTGCGTCATTTAGGG
>OZ038481.1:102122093-102187093 GCA_964036315.1 Acanthosepion esculentum
TTATATTAGTCTACCGGCCTGAATATTCGAGAAATCCTATTAGAGAAAATCTGTGTTTAAAGGCACGCATGCAGAGAGGTCTAAAGCACGTCAGATGTAATGATGGTTTTCCCTAGGGGAATTTACGTTCGAACCCTACCGGAGAGCGCATATTTTTCTCGAATATTCATGCTGGTAGACGAAAATAAATAAATGTACTGTTTAATATATAAACGGAGCGTCTTCTCAAATACGAGTATCCACTAAAAATAACATCTAAGTAATAATAATAATAATAATATATATATATATATATATATATATATATATATATATATATATATATATATATATATATATATATATATATAGTAAAGGAAATAAATTTTTTACTTATTCATAATATAAATTATCTTAATATGACTTATGTTTAAATATAACTTATTTAAGTATGTGTTATTTTTTAAATATAACTTGTCTTTGGAACAGTACTTTTAAGTATAATTTTGTATTTTTAAGTATAACTTTATATATTTTAAGTTTTTTTAAACCCTTTTTTTATTCCTGTCTTAGTTTTACATTAACATTTCATTTTTCATATAACCCCAATTCAATATCGTAAGGTTAATATTTAATTTTATAAAACATCTTCCCTTTAAGATTAATACCTTCCACACTCCCCTGACCAATGTCTCGTGCCTTTTCACTGACTGAAACATTGAAATGGATAAATTCTGTGTTAGTTTTTCGATGTTTTTTGTAGCTTTCACAGTTAAATGTGTTAAGATTAGATTGGATTTAAGACCTTGCGGATAAGTAATGGCTAATTAATAATTACTTAGGTAAATTAATAGGTCCCTCCCCTAATGATGAAGTCAGTATTATACAACAAATATTTACTTTTCAACATAAACTTCCTTCTTTGTCACTGCACTTAATCTTGTAGTGAATATTGATTACAAAGATTAAACATTATCCGGTGAAAATTTCAGATCAAAATTCATTTAATAACTACATATTATACTTTGGACTTACTGATCTACTCTTGAAAAACATTAGAGAATGCAGGCAGTCAGTTATGTGCCATGCGTGATACACGCTTAGCCGATCATATATTTTTCGATACATGACTGACGAGGCAAATTTTTTCCCGCGGTAGGTTGCCATTTCTTTCTGCGGTAGACCAGTTGCCATCCAAGGCTGTTGAACCCGATCTCTCCTACTACTTCTGGGGTGAGAAGAAGAGGATACGTACCTTTCCCAAGGATATTAGTACGTAAGTGAATGTGATTGACCTGACTGGAATTCGAACCCGGCTTTCCAATTTTTCAATCCGAGGCGCTATTAGCGAATTCACTAAGTTCGTAAAGAAGAGGCAGATTTTCAGAAAAAAATGATCTTCGAATCACAGTGTTTTTACGAAGAGAATCAGGAATTTTCTTAAATTACAAAACTAGCGAGAAAAAAAAAGTATTAATGCTGAGTGTTTACAATTTATTTGGCTTAAGATCAAATATTACAATATCACATTCCTTAAAACACGCAAAATATTTAGCAATCATAAAGAGATTGAAAACATTATGGAAATTTAAGTTCGTTCTTATCCGTTTTACAATTATTTTTATTTAATTTATAATAATAATAATAATAATAATAATAATAATAATAATAATAATGATAATAATAATAATTTCTGTTTGTAAATCGATCATTGATCGCACTGCAAACACAAAACTTGGTTACGCAGTTGAAGCTTACGGTTATATTTGATGCGTTATTCTCCCTACGTTTATTGACTTCTTGCTCAGAAGAGCCCAAGCAATGCCACGCCCCTTCCGGCACTGCTGCCCTCTGCTTTTTCACCATGTTCTGCTTTTTTTTTCTTTCTCTTTTTCTTGTTTTTTTTTTCTCCTTGGAGCGATATTTACTCCGGGTAAATAACAACATCTGCTAATCGTGACAAACCCCAATATTTCATTTTTTTCTTTTCTAATTGAATGATTGTAGCCGACGAGAGTTGGGGGTGAGGTTAAAAACGAAAGTGAAAGTAATAAGAAAGAAAAGAAACAGGAAAGGAAAGCAAGAAAGTGAAACAAATGAAAAAGTGTGAAAAAAGTAAGAGACAATGAGTATAAATATTAGGAAAAAAGAAAAGGCAACAGTATAAAGGCGAAAAAAAAAAACCGGAGAAGAATAAGAATAAGAATAAGAACAAGAACAAGAACAAGAATAAGAATTTGTCGTTAATAGAAAAAGGCATAAGAAATATTTAAAAAATCAGAAAGAAAGAAAGAACAAAAAAAAATAAGAGAAAATGGAAGAAGAAGAGTTAATGAAAGTTCGTGCGGAAAAAAGAAAAGATAGTAAGAAGAAGCATTATAAAAAAGAAAGAAAGAAAAGAAGAAGAAGAATTAGTCAAAGTTTTTGCGGAATAGGAAAAGAAAATAAGAATATGACTTATGTGAAGAAAAGAAGTAGAAAGAAAGAAATAGAAAGAAAGAAATATAGAAAGAAAGTAAAAAAAAAGAAAGTGAAAAAGACAGAAAGTGAAAAAGACAGAAAGGGAAAAGGAAGAAAGTTAAAAAAAAAACGTAAGGGAAAAGAACGTAAGAGAAAAGAACGTAAGGGAAAAAGAACCTAAGGGAAGAAAGGAGAAAAAGAACGAAGGGAAGGAAGAGGAAAAAGAACGAAAAGAAAAAAAAGAACGAAAAGAAAAAAGAAAGAAAAAGGAAAAAGAAAGAAAGGAAAAAAGAAATAAAGGAAAAAGAAAGAAAAATAATTTATCAAAGATCGTGCGAAACAGGAACTATATAAAAAAGAAATATAAAAAAGCGAAAGAAAAGAAGACAAGAGAAAGAAAAGGAAGAAGAATTAGTCGAATTTCATGCGAATCAAGAAAAAGCTATTAAGAAGAATTATGAGAAGGATAAGGGTGAAAGAGAAATATAATAATAAGAGAATTATAATAATAAAAAAAAAGAATTAAGAAAAAAAGAAAAAAGAAGAAAGGAAGAGGAAGTAAAGTAGTTTTTGAAAAGTGTAGAAAGTAATAAAGGAAATTTAAAGTTGAAAAGTAGAACGAATTTTCTGACATAAGGTGGTTCACAGGAAAGGGGAGAAAGAGAAAGAAAAAAGAATGGGACTTTTGACTTCATGGTTCAATCCTATTGTCTTCCAGGACATTTCTGTTTCTCTTTCTTCTTATATGATCTCTATACGTGAATAATCTATTGTGTTAGAAAAACTATCTCCCCCAAATCGCAGCCGAGAGAAAGAACCCCACCCTCCATTCAAATCTTCGCCAGCCAACTAACCCATTTTTCTCTCTCTTAAGCAAGCCTTGAGCGTATTAACCCTGTAGAGATTTGTCCGAGCGCTTTTCGCCGGAATTAGACAGAGTTCTCCCCCCTGGCAATTTCTTTCTCGTTGGTCGAGCGGGAATATACAGCCAGATGAAAATTTGTTTTTGCCGAAACGAAATCACCATGACATTATCTTGGCTGTTGTCCTCTTTTACATATTGGGATTCCATAAAGGGAATCAACCCGATAGTTATCATTTCTCTTCGCACGAATCAATTCATCTAATTTATTTGAATTTTTATTCTCGTATTAGCATTCTTTGAAAGTTACATAATTTATGTTTCGGGTCATGCAGATTGATTTTTCTGATTAAAAACTAAACAAAACAAAAACAACAAAAAATAAAAACAAACAAACAGGCAAATATAAGATTTTACCAGAACCCAAGTGTATTTTAACATATAATCTCACCGACGTGACGTGGCTTACCTTTGTCTTTTCTACAAATATTTTCATGGCAATTGCTCTTACGATCTTTTTTCCCCTGGTGCCCCGACTACATGAATTTAAGCGTTCTACAAGACTGTCATCTAGGTCCCACTCTTTTACTGTTGAAATAGCTAAATGTAACCGCCACTTCTACTCCAACAGTTTATTTTTCTCGCACTTTTCGCTTGTGGAACTCCCTCCGCTTAATTGCATCCCTGATAAATACATAAAAAATTTAAATGCAACATCAGTCGCCATCTTCTATCTTCTTGAATCCCGTTCAGCTTTTATCTTTTTCTCAACCCCCATCCATATACCCTGACTTTTCTCTCACTTTCACTCCCTGTAACCCCTTGCGCACTTGTGACCTTCCTGCCTTGCTTGGTGTAAAATGATTAAAAATAAAAAAAATAATCGTCTACGAATGAAGTTGGATCAATATTATTAATTTCCGACTAGTCTGTTGATTTGACTTTTAATCATTTCACCCAAAGGGGATAAATGCCTCTAAGACGCTAAGGGTTACTGAGGGTGAAAAAACAAAAACAAACAAAAACAAAAACAAAGAAGACAATAAAAGAACAAAATTCAAGGAGGGAGATGACGACTGACAAAGAGAGTTTCACAAGCGAGACGTGCAGAGAAGAAAATATTAGCATAGAACTTGCGGTTACATCTTAGTACGGCACTTGAATTCGAGAATTCGTGGCACTAAGAAGGAAAGCAATATATATTTTGAAAAATGCAAAAATGTGACACAAGGCCAAGGGGGATAGAGGAGGGTGAGATTTAATATGTCTTAGCAAGCCACGATTACTAACCTAAACATACCATAGTATTCCTTACGCCAAAACACATTCTTACTACAGCCACTATAATACCTCATAGTCTCTATGTAGGTCTAACTAGTTCGCATATGTACAATTTCTCTGTGGGGGGTAAAAATAACAACATTTAAAAATGAAACCACAATGAAGGAAATCTCATCGTAATAATTATTGTAAAACTAATTATAGAAAAGGCAGAAGGAAGCCACTTTACGGTGGTGGAAAAGTGACTGAAGCCGAGATGCCAGGTCATTACTGATAACGTTGCAAATTTATTTTTGCTCATTTTCAGGAATTGTTAGATATACACTGATGGCAAAAATTTTTGGTCAACTAAATAAAATGATTATACACCTTTATTTTATTAAGAAGTTATGATCGCTTACCCGTATTCTTTTATCGGTAGTATCTGTTGACCTTGGGGATTGGAAAATAAGTTGTTGCGTTTCTGTATTTGCCGTGTAACAAAAATTACATCACCTTAAGTCACATGAAGCTCAAAAACACCATACAAAACTATTGGGTCAATGAAAGATCCCAGATGATAACGTTATGATAATATACAAATTTCTAAATAGAAATTGTTTCATCTTATTAACATGAGTGTAAAGTGCCTTGGTAAGTCATTGTAGTTAAATATTAGCTTGCTATTTTAAACAAAAATCTTGGCTAGATTTTCTGCTGAAACAAAGTTGAAGGTTGTGATTTTGAAGAGGAAGTTGACTCAACAAGAAATAGCCGGGAGGTTGGAAGTTTCCAGAAAAACTATTCAAGCCATCCAAAAGATGTGTTACTACTGGAAGTGTTTTATATGCAAAGAAAACCGGAAGACCACAAAAATTAGACAAACGAGACAAAAGAAAGATTGCGAGATTATCGGTGGGCAATCCAAAATTAACAGCCAGGCAAGTCAAGAATGAATGCAGTGTCTTAACAATGAAATAGTACGCAAAAATATTACAAGAAAACAACTTGAATGGGCGTATAGCAGCAAAAATATCACACATAAACAAAAGAATATCGGAATAGAAAAGTGAAGTCGTCAAAACAATATCTAATATTGAATGCTGGAAAGTGGCAAAAAGTAATCTTTAGTGATGAATGCAAAAGAGAATTACATTCTAATGAAAGCAAACATATAAGAAGACCTGTGGGAGAAAGACGTGGCGTGTGGGGTTGTATCAAAAGTGATGATTGAAGAAAATTGGTAAAAGCTGATGGAAACCTAATTTGTGAAAACTATATTAGTTTACTACGGTCTAATCTTATACCAGATTATGAGGCTGCAGAATTTTTTCCAGAATGATCTTATACCTCAAGTTTCCTTACTGATGAAGATGTTCAACTTTTGGAAGTTGGAAGACTTGATCTCAAAGATAATTGAACCAGTGCGGTGGGAACTGAAGAAATACGTGCTCCAATGAAAACCAAAAGCTTTGGGATTACTGCTAAGAAGAATGGGGGAACATTCGGAATAAGAAAATATTGACCTCCTCCCATTTAATGCCACATCAAGTTGAGGTAATTATTCGAGCTAAAGGCAGAAAGAGTAATTACGAACTCCATAAATACAACTAATTCAGTCAGTTATGTGCCATGCGTGATACATGCTTAGGCGATCATGTATCTTTCGATACATGATTGACGAGTTAGTTTTTTTCTAGCAGTAGGTTGCCATTTCTTTCTGCGGTAGACCAGTTTCCATCCAAGGCTCTAGAACTCGGTCTGTCCTGCTATTTACCCATAGCTGGGGGGAGAAGAAGAGGATCCATACCTTTCCCAAGGGTATTAGTACGTAAGTGAATGTAATGGATTCGACTGGAATTCGAGATACAACTAATTGCTAACACAATTCTTTAATGTTTTGTACTTTCTGTAATTATAAAGATTACTTTTTGCAAAAGAAATTTCCCTTTTAACTTAAGAAAAGAGATTGTACAATCGTATCCAAATTATATAGACAAGTATAAATAGAGAACAATTGGCGAACAGCTATACATAGTAAACCTGGTTGCTATTCAGGACATGGAGAACTGTACTACGACTACTACTACGCAGAGACATGTGCAAAATATAACAGAGATCAAAGTTGAAATTTTCGCCTTTTTCCAGCTTCTCTATGCTTAAGATGCTATGTCATCCACCGTGCAGCATTAATGAAAATGCAGTAATTTGTTTTCTAGCCATCAAAAATCAAAAATGTACCGAGAAAAGTATACTGCTAACCGTCCTTCGATTTGGAGGTACAATTAACAAAAGTAATTAATTTACCATACCGGTTCAAAAGGTTTGCACGCCAGTATATAGCATAAACATTAGACCACATGCGACAGCAAGCAGCAATATTTGATACACGGACGAATGGAAGTCTTATAAACGTGCAAGATAAATTCTGTCGAGGGAAAATTCTCTAGCACGACATATTGAACCAACTTTCCTACCAGAAGACATGGCAATTGATTCAATATAATTCTTACGCATCCTGTCAACGGAAAACTTGAGAAAGAGAATGTGCAGTGATTTGCCCTTCTGGAGATTAGCATTAAACATGTGGAGGGGACGTAAGAAAGGTGAGTAAGAAGGAGCAGTTTCATTTTGGAGCCATTAAAATTTAAAAAAAACTATACCTTGCCCCAAGCTAGAAAATACTAGAAGTCAAAATTTAGCTTTTTTACACACACACACACACACACACACACACACACACACACACACACACACACACACATTTTAACACCTGATTTACCCTTCCACGTTAGTGCATATATGTGTTGTTTATAGTGCTCTGAAGCAGGTATCGGCATTTAACTATAAACTTCATCCACGTTAGTGCATATCTGTGTTGTGTATAGGGCTCTCAAGCAGGTACAGTTATTTAACTATAACCTTCTTCACGTTAGTGCATATCTCTGTTGATTATAATTCTCTGAAGCAGGCACCGATATCTAATTATAACCTTCTTCCATGTTAGTGCATATTTGTGTTGTTTATCGTGCTTTCAAGCAGATACCGACAATTAACTACGAACATCTTCCACGTTATTGCATATCTGTGTTGTTTATATTGCTCTCAAGCTGGTACAGGCATTTAACTATAAACTTCTTCCAAGTTAGTGCATGTGTAAGTTGTTTATATTGCTCTCTAGCAGTTACAAATATTTAACTATAACCTTTTCCCACGTTAGTGCATGTCTATGTTGTTTATATTGCTCTCAAGCAGGTACCGACGTTTAAGTATAATCTTCTTCCACGTTAGTGCATATCTGTGTTGTTTATTGTGCTCTCAAGCAGGTACAGATATTTAAGTATAGCATATTACGGAAGATATGACGGATACGAATAATAAAAGGCATCTTCATGAATCTTAGCGAAGTATTATGACAGGCAGGTGTCGTTAGAAACAAAAAAAAACACTGAAGTGCTATGTAACATCTAATCTATATCGCGAGGTATACTGGACTATCTTCTCGCAGAAGAAGAAGTTACGGGAAGCGACAGAGACGAATGCTGAGAACACAATGGACATAACATATAAGCAAAGAGGCAGTCTGAACAAATGGGAACAACAAGTTAAGCAATCGTTAAAATAAGAAAAAAATAATGAGAGAAAGGGCCTTAGAGAAGTTAACACTCACAGAACGCATTGAAAGTAAGAGAAGCAGAAAGAAACCGGGAAGAATCTACTTATCAAGCGCGTGTGAATGGACGGCAGAACAAGAAAAGTAATGAGTGATGGGAATGCATAGAAATTGGAGTATTAAAAGAAAGGATGTTTGTGGAGAGCCGTGATCGCTCACGTCTGGATAGGATTTAGAGATGTAATAAAAAAAAAGGCATTAAAATATGATGCAAGGTATCCGTAAAAAATTGATAGTATTTAATCCTATTTTTCTGAGGTTTAATATCTAGTATAGTGCATTTGCCCAAGTAAGTGGCCGAGGTTATAATTCGAAGCAGCCCCTCATTCAGGGTTAGGGGTTTATTGAAAAATCACTCACGCATGAAGCGAATTTACAAATTATAATGTCACAATAGATTTTCAAACGAGAATCGCAAATCATTTTTCACCAAGACATATGAACCCTTTAAAATACAGTATCAGTCTTAAACATTTGCAAAAAATACTCGAAACAGACGTATGTACGTACATACCGAGCAATAGACTGGAGCTCTAAACCGATAACGGAAACATTTCCTGAAAAAAAAAATATCAGTGAATCTTAGGTCAAATGAAACTGAGTATCAAGTGAAGTTTGGAGAAATACGAACCTATTTAAAATTTTCTTGTAGATTAGAAAGTGTTGTGGATTCCGGGATGAAATCCGGTATCAAATAATAACAAACACCAAGGATGAATATAGGAAAATAAATGTATTAACGTAATAATACAAATTAATAGTTCCAGGAATGCGGGGTTAGTAGACAAATATATATATATATATATATATATATATATATATATATATATATATATATATATATATATATAGTCTTTGATATCGACGTATCGCTGTATGACTTCTTACTGAGTCTACGTGCTGGTTACTGTGACTCTTGCCGCTACGTTATTCTACTTGACTCTCCTGTCGGGTATCCGCTAGCAGTAGTATATGTATACCCTGGGTGAGTCCATTTGTGTCAAAAGGGGAGAACCCCTCAACACCCTCTCCTTAGATCCCTTTTGGGGAGAGAGTTAGTATTTTTTCCTCTTATGGTCGATAGGTAGACTCTTCTACCGCTCGGTCAACACTCCTCCCCCTTCTCTTGGACATGAGTAGAGGCTCACACCTTGTTTCTTGTTTAGGAAGGGGTTCTCGGAACTCCCTCTCTATGGCCCCTGTACTAGTTCTGCTGTGTTTCTGCGCAGTCTGTGGCATAACCTCTTCATTCTGAAGGTACACGGTTGACAGTTCTCTGGTTGCTGTTTCCGACTGGTAGCTAGGAGACCTAACTCTTGCGTAGAGTCTTGAGCGGCTGCTCTGATCAACAGTTGTATAATTTCGCGGTGTCTGTAGTGCCATGTCGCGCATGGAAAGGTGTCCCTGCAGTCACCTGCGGTGGGCAATCCTGAGGCCACATTATCATTCAGGCTGTGCCTAATTCCCTCTCCCCACGTCACGGCCGATAACCGTCGGCTTCTTTTACTTCAGGCCTTCTCATCTTCCAACCATAATTCCACATGAAACCTAAACCAGCCCTTCAAAAATCACCATAACCCCTCAACATCTCGTTCTCCAACATCCGTGGCATTAGAACCAATTTCTACAGTGTGGAATCTTTCCTCACTGCAAACTGCCCAGACATACTGGCTCTGTGTGAGACCAATCTTGACTCATCTATGCCCTCCTCTGAACTCTCGATCCCTGGCTACCTCCCTCTCCCCAGAAAAGACTCTCTAACCTACATGCATGGCCTTGGTGTCTACGTCAAAGACCAACTCCCTCTGGCTAGAGAGTTCTCTCTCGAATCGCCGGACCATTCGTACATGAGTCTCCGGGTATCTCTTCTCAATGCTGTAAGCTATCTCTTCTTCCTTTATCGCTCTCCATCCTCTCAGGACTGTGGAATACTTTATGTCATTTCTGACAGCATAGACAAGGCTCTTTCTCTCCACCCGTATGCTCACATATTTGTGTTTGGCGATTTTAACACCCACCATAACAAGTGGCTTGAGAATGCTACTACTCACCTCGCAGGCATACACAAAATTAACTTTTCAGTTTCTCAATCCCTCACGCAGATAGTTGACTTCCCCACGCGTTTTGCCTACAACCAGGACGGTAAGGCCTCTCTTCTCGATCTGTGTTTTACCTCCATCTCCGAGTCTTGTAGTGCCACGCAGCTCTGCCCTCTTGGTAACTCTGATCATGTGGTAGTGTATATTAACATCTCCTTCAACCCTCCCTGCAAAGAGCCTGCTACCAGCCGAACCTCGTTCTGCTACCAACGAGCTAACTGGCAGTCGTTCCGTGAGTTCCTCCGCGATGTCCCCTGGGATGTTGTATTTAAGCTCCCCGTCCAAGAATGTGCTCCAAAGGTCTCATCCTGGGTTAAAGCTGGAATTGACGCTTTCATCCCCTCAAGGAAATTCAAGGTCAAATCGCGCTCCTCCCCGTGGTTCTCCGATGTGTGCTCAGCCGCTATTGCCCATAGGAACCACTTCTTCCACCTATTTCCTAGTGATATATCCGACTGCAATAAACGCCTCTTTACCTCCGCCCGTAACGAGTGTAAGCGTCTCCTCAACGAAGCTAAGTCTCTATTCGCTGCTCGCATGAAGGAACGCATAGCATCTCGCAAATTCGGCTACAAAGATTATTGGCGTCTCAGCAAGAGCGTTCCGAACAATTGCAAACCCTCAATACCTCCTCTGTTCAACCAGTTTGATGTCCTGACCTTCTCTGCCGACAAGGCTGAATGCTTTGCTCGGAAATTTTCTTTCAATTCAACGCTTGACTCTTCCGGTGTACCCATACCCGATTTCCCTCTCAGAACTGAAGCCCTTTTGAGCGGGTTACACATATCCCCGTCATTGGTATTGGGCATTATGTCTAATCTAGACCCCCACAAGGCTATTGGTGGAGATGGGATACCAGCCATTGTCTTGAAGAAATGCACGCCTGAATTGGCGCCCGCCCTATCTAAATTATACAACTACTGCCTCAAGGAATCTTGTGTTCCTGATTGCTCATCCATTGATCCTGTCTTTAAGAACTCTGGCGACCCCTCTGACTCTTCTAATTACCGTCCTATCAGTCTCCTACCCGTCTTTGGCAAAGTCTTCGAAGCACTTATCAACACCGAAGTGGTTAACCACCTTACATCACATGATCTGCTCTGAGACAAGCAATATGGATTCCGCTTTGCCCGATCTACAGCTGATGTGCTTACGGCCATCACTGAATTTGTCTACCAAGCTCCTCATAATAACGGAGAAGATCGCACCGTGGCCCTTGAAATCTCCAAGGCGTTTGATAGGGTTTGACATGCCGGCCTTCTTCGCAAGCTTCAGGGCTATGGTATTACAGGTCGATTGTTTGACCTAATACAATCATTCCTGTCAAACCGTGAATTGAAGGTCGTTCTCAACGGATTCTTCTCCAGCTCTTATCCCACGAACGCAGGTGTTCCGCAAGGCTCCATCCTAGGCTCTACCCTGTTCGTTATATTCATAAATGATCTTTCTGGCGCCATAGATTCCCAAGTTAGCATCTACGCGGATAACACCACAATTTACTCCTGCCTCAAAAACAAATCTAGTGTCGCTGACGAAATTAACCTGGCCGTTCGTCTCGAAAAGGACCTCCAATCGGTTGTGAACTGGGGCAGGAATTGGCTGGTTAACTTTAACGCCTCGAAAACAAAACTGCTCTCTATTAATCACCACAAGGATCCTTCACTGAATCCGATTAAAATGTCTGAAGCTCAACTTCTTGAGAGCTCCTCTCTGCGGCTGTCCGATCTCACGCTGACTGCTGACCTGAGATGGAACAAATACATTGAGTCAATTGCTTCATCCACCGCAAGGAAAGTTGGCTCCCTGTGCCGGGCCAGGAAATTTTTCTCCCCGGAATCGATCCTCCAAATTTACAAATCAACCATCCGCCCTTGCATGGAGTATTGCTACCATATATGGTCTGGAGCACTTCTGTCTGCCTCGGGGTTCTTGATAAGATCCAGAGACGGGTATGCAATGTAATTGGCCTTGATCTGTTATCTCGTCTGCAGTCTCCTCTCTCTGTCTCTTTTACAAATACTTCCATGGTAATTGCTCCGATGAGCTACTATCGCTGGTTCCCAGGCTCCATGAATTCAAGCGTCGTTCGAGGCTGGCATCCCGTTCCCACCCTTCCACTGTTGAAACTGTTAAATGTAGATTTCCCTTCTACTCCAATGGCTTCATATCTCGCACCGCACGCCTGTGGAACTCCCTTCACTATTCCTGTTTCCCTGACAACTATAATCTCCAACTATTCAAATGTAATGTCAATCGACATCTCCAGTTGCATTGATCTGTCCGCTATCCTTCTCCACACCCTTTCCTCTATCACTCTTATCTGCTCTTGTTCCAAATCCTCTGTAACCCCTTGCGTGCTAGTGGCTTCCAGCCTTGCCTGGGGTGAAAAGCTAAAAAAAAAAAAAAAAAATTTCCTGTTTGGTCTTCTAATTTCTGTGTCTTCCTGTGGTCTTTGAATCTCAAACGCTTCAAAGATCGCATCCCTCTAATCGTCATTTTCTACAGGTGACGAGTTTGGCTCCTCAAGCCATCTTTTTTTGTATTTGGTCAATATGTCTTCTGTGGGTAAATTTTCGGCTTGTATTGTGTACATCCCATTTCCTAGTCTGTTAATTATTGTACCTGGTTTGAATGATCTCTTGAGTCCTATAGGTGTATGCCGGTTTTTGTTCTTGTTCGTCAATAAGACCGTATTCTGCGGGCAAACGGCACGTTTCGCTTCTTTTTAAATGCTGGTTGGACGTTTTCTTTTAATTCAATTCTAGCTGCAAATTTGTTACATCGTCCCAAACCGCTCGAGAATACTTCTGGAAATTGATTATGTAATTCTTCCTTTAGTTTTATAGCTTCTGATGATTCGCACTTTATCTTCTTAGAAAAAGAGCTGATAGGTAAATCCCATACGTCGAACTTTTGCATCCAGTCTGTGTCCATCAGATTTTCTTTATCTTTCTTTAGGAATATCTTGAGTTTTTTTTGTTTTTCCGTGGAATTTCACATTTACGATCACTTCTCCTTCGAATTTTATACGCTTCCCTGTAACTGACTTAGCAATTTCTGTGTATGTATCATGGTCGGTCTATTATGCTTTCTACATGTCTGTAGGTTAATTATCATTAGATCCGAACCTGTGTCTAGTTGTAATTTTATCTTTTTATTTAAAATTTCAAGTTCCACGTATTTTCTTATCTTAATATTGTCTTCGTTGTGCATTCTAGTAGCTCTTATCTTACTAGCAAATTTTCTGTTCCTACATTGGGATGCCTTGTGACCCATTTTTTCCACACGATAGAAATTTTTTATATTTAAAACGACAATCCTTATTCCAGTGTAGTCCTCCACATCAATAACATGCAGATGGGGGGGTATATTTGCTTAGATTTTTGTCATAATTTGCCCTATACGTTGTACTTTTTCCATTATTATACAATTTTTGTTTTCTTTCCGAGAAGGGTGAAAAAAGTAAGCTTTTGTTCAACTTACGTATATGTGCTACTCCTGACTCCTCGATATCCTTCGAGTCTTTCTTTATACTCAAGCATTTTTGGCAGTCTTCTGATAATTTTTGTAGTGTTAATCCAGGCTCATTTTGCAGTTTTGAAAGCATTCTTTTGCGCATTTCACTATCCTTAGCTGAGACTAACCCTTGTACAAAAATAAGACACTTGAAATTGTCCGGAGTTAATTCTGCCAACTTGAAGTCGTCGCAATGTTTGTTCACGATTGCGGCGAACGTGGAGTAGTCCTCCTATTCGTCCTTTCCGAGGTTAAGACATTTCCACCTTTTGTGAAATAGTGATGTCTTTGGACTGAAAAGCTCCGTAAGGCATGTAACTGCTTCGTCAAAGGTTAAATCATTTGTCTTTTTTGGCAAAATGTAATCCACAAATTTTGTGTATTCCTCTGTTCCTAATTTTCTGAGTAATAGACGTAACTTCTTTGCTTCCGTCCAGTTTTGACAATCGATGTTGAAGATGTCTTCATTACGTCTGAAATAGTCCTCGAAATGTTTATCCTCTTCTAGAGAACAATTGAATGTTTCTATCGTATTCCACACTGCGTCTTGGGAAAAACCCGCCTCTTTTTCGATATTTTGTTGTTTGTTACCCGCTACCTTTAATATTAGCTCCTGGAGTTGCATTTGTCTGTCTTCATTTTGCATTTGTCTTTCTTCATTTTCCTTCTGCGTTTGTAGTAATTGTTTTTGCCACTTCTCTTCCATCCTTTCTTGGAGTTGTAATTGCTGTTCATTTTGGTATTTTACAAGTTCTACTAAAATACTTTTAAAATCCTCCATGATAAGAGTCTTACGAAAAACTTGCTTTTCCATATTTTAATACTCGTAAACCTTTTGTCGCCAAGTTGTTGTGGACACTGGTAAACGGCTAATTTTTTTTTCGTGTAGGTCCTAAGTCCTCGTCACCCAGTTGTTTTAGTCGACGAGAGAGAAAATTTTTCTTTCCTTTCGTGTAAGTTCGAATTCCTCGTCGCCAAGTTGTTGTGGTCGACGAGAGATAATTTTGTTTCGTTTTCCTTCCGTGTGAGTTCGAATTCTTCGTCGCCAAGTTGTTGTGGATTCCGGGATGAAATCCGGTACCAAATAATAACAAACGCCAAGGATGAATATAGGAAAATAAATGTAATAACGTAATAATACAAACTGGTAATACAGGTTAGTAGTTCCAGGAATGCGGGGTTAGTAGACAAATATATATATATATATATAGTCTTTGATATCGACGTATCGGTGTATGACTTCTTACTGAGTCTATGTGCTCGTTACCGTGACTCTTGCCGCTACGTTATTCTACTCTTCTACTTGACTCTCCTATCGGGTATCCACTAGCAGTAGTATATGTATACCCTGGGTGAGTCCATTTGTGTCAAAAGGGGAGAACCCCTCAACAGAAAGAAATAAATGAACCGAGAAGATTTTCATTGTTTTATGTAACATTTTAAATAAATTGAAAACCAAAGATGAAAATAGACAAAACTGATATGAAAATGTATCTAGTTCTAGTTTCCTTCTAATAGCAATTTGTTTACATTTGTAAAAACAATACGCTAGATTTAGTTGTGTAACTCTACCGAGTGAAGATAGCTCTGGCTGGCACAAAATTAGTTGTGTTTCAATCCTGGCTTGAGGCATTCCGAAGTCTAGTCGCACTGAGGAGCTGTGATACAGCGAAACAGTACTGTCTGTGAATGACATATATATATATATATATATATATATATATATATAGGATAAGCATTTTCTTTTATTCTTTTGTGAGACCAAAATGAAATCGCGTAATTTTAATTTGTTCTGCCCTTGTAAGTTGATATAAGCAAATCTCATACACATTTGAAAAAGGGTCGCTTATTTGAACTTAACACAGATTTTCATCATGAAGGATGTTTATTCGAGAAAAGGAATCTTCATATGGTATTTACTCATTCTAATCGTACAGGTTTATGCGGTCTGCTTGATGGATGAGTTTTTCCTACTGGGATAGTGGCCGACATTTGATCAATTCCCTCCACATGAGTGTCTTGGCTAGAACTGTGACCTTATGACCTATAAAAAGTGGCTCTTTGCTGTGTAATAATTGTTAGCAAAGTATTCTTCTGGTCAGTTTACTAGTGAGTTCGACTCTTACTGGGTGTCCCACTCTTGCAACCTTGTGCCAGACTAAGTGTACTTTCTAAATGCCAAATACACTTCATTTCATTGTGATGCACCCTAAAAATATAATTCGTTTGTACCGCTATTCATGTACATACCAGTCATCACATTACAAACAAGTAAAAAAAGACTATTAAAATACGACAAATATTAGATGATAATATTAAAATACTATACAGCACTCTCTGTAAAGGAAGACCAAACTACACGAACTTATCATTAATGAAAAGAAAAAAAAACACATTAAATACAATAAGTCTCATCACAGGGTCTGAAATTTTAAAATGTGCTTAGGAATTAATATCTTCCTCTGCAGGCGTTTTTAAATAAATAAAATATTTTTCTTGCGTACGAAAAACAAAACAAAACAACAAACAACCCAAAAGACAAACGTAGGAAAATATTCATTAAACTTATCCACAAACATTCCCCACTTCAAGGACTCTCTACAAGATATTCAATAAAAAATGCAGTAAAAATCATTTACATTTGCACCGAGAATATAACACAAATAATAAAAACAGCACAGCAGAAAAATATCCAACAAATCACCCACACAGACCAAAACCACCTGTAACTGCAGCGAAAAATACAAATATACCTTATACGGCAATTGCCTGCAAACATTTTAATATAACAAGGCACCGTAAAAACAAGAGAAAATGAATAGAAATATACATAGAAGTAACTGAAGGACACGAAACGAATAAATTAGGCACACAAAACATAGTCTATCAATAGTAAATACGCTAACAGCACAAACCTTTCTAAATATTTATGGGAACTTAAAAACGAAAACCAAATCATTCCAAAAATGTCATTGAAAATAAAGAAAAAAACACCAGCCTACAAAATTAAGTCCAAAATTTAAACATTACCTGGATGAAAAAATAGCTATAATAACTTGCCTAGACCAACAAACATTACTAAATAAATGATCAGAACTTATCTGAAAATGCAAACACGAAAACAAAGTTTTACTTCGTTACAAGACTAAAAGCGAATTCCTTGTAAAACATCAAGAAAAATGCAAATATAAGGACTATGTACAACGCCGAAAATGTAATTATATTTAAAAAAAAACAATACTTTAAACTAAATAAAAGAATAAGATAACCAACTTACAAAGTAAAAATAAAATACAATTATAAATATATGTTTTTGCAATTACAGGAAGGATTGATTGCTATGGGATTTTTGTTATATTTCTGTTGTGCTTTCTTTATTATTATTTGTGAAATGTTCTTGGTGCAACTGTAGCTGATTTTTAATGTGTTCTTGTTGAATATATTTTATACTGTATACTGTATCTGTGAGTGTTACCGCCATTTCATTATCTTTTAGAGCAGTTTCATAATCTTTTTTGACTTCATTGAAGATGGTTTAATTGGAAGAATTGTTAGATAACTTATAGTTGATTGGTTGTGGGAACTGTTCGATTACAGGCTGTGGGAGGTTGGAAGATGTATGTAAAGTGTTTTGTCATCGAGTTTTCTGTATGGCTGATGTGTACCATTTCTAAGGTAAATATATATATAAAACGCTTCTTAATTTATATTGGGAAAAGCAAAAATATAGGAGGAAGCGGGAAAGAAGGTATAAAAGAAGAAAAGTAAGTAAGAAAAACAGAGAAACGAAAAGAAAGAAAGTGAAAGTGAAAGGAAAGGAGAAAATAGATAGAGATGAAAGAAAGACAAATTTAAACAGCTGTTTTTCTCTATTCACTCGACACTGAAAAATGTCATTTTGGGACAAGATAATCACTGGCAATGGATTTATTACGATAATTTTAAACAAAGATAATCATGACTAGATACAATATGTCTTTCAACATTTCATTCTAGACGGAATTTATTAAGAAGAAAGTTTATTCTTTACACAGCAAGAGAATATTTTTATTGCGTATTACTGGAACATTAAGACACTGTTATCGTACAACCTTACAATGAGCAACTGGTTTATTTAAAAACAATCTTTTTGCAGACAAGGAAGACTACTGAAAACTTGCTTCCATGAAAATTCCCTTATTTTGTCATTTCCGAATTGGTAAAGAATTTTCTTTTACAAATGACATATATGTTACCTTCAGACTATCTTATGTTTCGATTTATACAATAATCCTGGTTAGCCGTTTGAATAATAATTTCAATATATCAAAAAATTAATCAAATGAAAAACAGAATCGTTTTTTTTTATAATCGAATACACTGTTTAGTTAAAAATTGGTGTTATGTCACCAGTCCTGTGACACCTTATGGTCATAAGCGCACCATATGCACAGTGGTACGTCTAGGGCAAAATACCCTGACGGAGTCCGTCCCTCTTCAGCTTGGTTTTGAATTCAGAATTTTCCTTCTAGACTGTTTGACACCTAAAGTTAAGATGGGATGGAGGAGACGAGATGGAGTCATACCATTCTCAAGGGTTTTCCTATCGTCTGGTTCATATTCCTCCTCGGTCTTTTGAACAGGAGTAGAGGCTTATCCTTTGTTTCCTATTTAGGATTGGGTTTCCGGTTCCTTCTAATATCTTTTCCTTCTCTTTCACTTCCAGTACTCCCTTGTATTATCACTTTGCTTGCGGTGGTTCAGATTACTCTGTCACCTTCTACCACGAGCGGCTCTTTGGTCTTGTACAGAGTGAACATCATTGTAAAAAAAAAAAGAGATATTCGAATTCAGATTGCCTTTTTCACTTTCTGACTCACTAAACATTACACTGGCCAAGCAAGGGAAAACTGAAAAAAAAAACTTTGGTGTTGGAATAATGATGCTGTGCATTTCAGTGACAAAAGGATCGTGTTAAAAATGGAGGTCTTTGTATCAACCTATTCCATCTTACAAGCGTCTTAAAGCTAGTCATAATCTAATTAACTTTAACTGATTAGAAACCACTTCAATTTGAAAAAAAAAGTGTTGCAACTGAATTATTAGAATGCCTATTGTATTTTTAATTAAATAGAATTAAGCCCTCAGGTTTCCCTACTGAAAATTATCTAAATTAAAGAAAAATAACTCCCTCCAAAATTCTTAGACTTTTTAAAATATTGTTCTATACGAGGATGCTACAAATAAGTCTTTATGATGTCGTTATTAATTCCAGATGTGAAACTGTTACTGTCTCCAAGAAATCCTAGAAATCTGTTTGATGTTTCAGATGTTGTACACAAACTTTTGTTCCAGGGGGCGTTAAGTTGATACATTCGTATATTTACAAAAGCTTTTATGTCGCCTATGCATACAACCAATGGATATGTTTTTTCCTCTTTCTATCGATTTACTCATTATATCGATTATACAAGAAATCGTCATTCCTGGAACTGCATAATGGCTCAACAATCAAAGCTGAAATAAGAGGAGGATAGGCAAGTGCCATTTAATATAATAATTAATCAAAAACTGAGACAAAGGATTTCTTCTCTTGGGGGAACCAATTTCTTATAAAAAACAAACTATCAATATTCCTTCTTGCTTAATCGCTTTTTGTTATTTCACAAATTATTTATTTAGTCATCTTTCAACTATTTCTAGTTCCATGCTTTCTATTATTTCATTATTCGTTCCTTTCATTCCACTAGTTCGTTTTTAGTTCCTTTCTTTTCATTAGTTCGTTTTTAGTACCTTTCATTCACTAGATCGTTTTTAGCTCCTTTGTTTTCACTATTTATGTGTTAGTCCCATTCTTTTCAATATCATTTTTAGTTCCTTTCTTTTAAATAGTTCGTTTTTAGTTCCTTTCTTTTCACTAGTTCGTCTTTAGTTCCTTTCTTTTCACTAGTTCGTCTTTAGTTCCTTTCTTTTCACAAGTCCGTTTTTATTTTCTTTCTTTTCACTAGTTCGTTTTTAGTTCCTTTCTTTTCACTAGTTCGTTTTTAGTTCTTTTCTTTTCACTAGATCGTTTTTAGTTCCTTTTTTGCACTAGATCGTTTTTAGTTCCTTTCTTTTCACTAGTTCGTTTTTATTTCCTTTCTTTACACTAGTTCGTTTTTAGTTCCTTTCTTTTCACTAGTTCGTTTTTAGTTCCTTTCTTTTCACTAGATCGTTTTTAGTTTCTTTCTTTTCACTAGTTCGTTTTTAGTTCCTTTCTTTTCACTAGTTCGTTTTTAGTTCTTTTCTTTCCACGAGATTGTTTTTAGTTCCTTTCTTTTCACTAGTTCGTTTTTAGTTCCTTTCTTTTCATTAGTTCGTTTTTAGTTTCTTTCTTTTCACTAGTTCGTTTTTAGTTCCTTTCTTTCCACTATTTCAGTGTTAGTCTCATTCTTTTCATTATCATTTTTAGTTCCTTTTTTTTTACACTAGTTCGTTTTTAGTTCCTTTCTTTTCACTAGATCGTTTATGGTTCCTTTCTTTTCAATTGTTCATTTTTAGTTCCCTTTTTCCACCCTTTTGTTTTTAATTCTATTCTTTCCACTATTTAAGTTTTAGCTCCTTTTTTATAGTATTTAATTTTTCTTCCACAATTTCATTTTAACTCCTTTTTTTCCATTTTTAGTTTCTTTCTTTCCATTTTTTCTTTTTCTTTTTTTAAAAATTGTTTTGTAACCAACTCAGTATTTTTTTATCCCTTTTCAGCTCTTTTCCATGCAGCGCATTATTTTTTCTTTTTGTTCAATCAATATTCTTATTTCCTGTCCATTAATTCAATTCCTTCGCTGTTTCTTTTTACGATCAATTTGTTGTTTTTTTTTTGCTATTTCTTAGTTCATTCATTTAATTTGTTTATTCGATCTAAATTTATACACACAGTTTGTTCTTTTCTAGGAAGTGGTTTAAGAGAAAACGGAAAATGCGTCATCGAAATCCGTACGCATTGTAATAGTGAAAGCTGCCTCCCAGAAGCTAAGTAAAGTATTATGAAACAGGGAAAATCTCATTAGGAACAAAGAAAAGAGTACTTAACTGTTATACAATATCGGTCCGCGAATACTGGGCAGTTTATGCACAGATGAAAAAAAGACTTACTGCAACAGAAATGTGATTATACTCATGGATACTGAGAATACCATGGATTAGACATGTGAGCAATGAAGAAGTTTTAGAGAAAATGGAAACAATTAGAACACTTATACTTAACATCAGAAAGAGACAGTTGAAATTTCTTGGGCGCATAATAAGGAAAGAGTGCTTGGAAAATTTGACATTCACAAGACATATTGAATGCAAGAAGGACAGAAGGAGGAAGCACATAACCTGCCTAACGAGCTTGTATAAATGTGCTAAGAGCTACAAAGGACTGGAAGTTATGGAGAGCCATGATCGCCAACGTCCTGAAGGGACACAGTACAAAGAAGAAAGAGAAGAATAACCTAATATTTTTTGTACTTCTACTGATGATTTTTTAAAAAAAGCCTTCTCAGATTCTCCTATTTTTTGCCTTTCAATTCCTTACTTTCATTTTTTGTGATGTCAACAAACACTCATTGCCACTTCTGTAATGTCAACGAATACACGTTGTCACTTTCTTAATGCTCGTTGTAGTAGAGACTCTGTAATCGCAGATACAACTATAGTAACGCAGGTGGACAATACTGGTGTCAGATGCCTTCGAATAACACTGGCACTAATAATACTTGCTCGATAATACTTGCTGGAAAAGTAACCACCGAATAGTGATCCATGTAGTGATCAGTATAGAATATAGTACAGTGAATAGTATAAAGAAAGAGGATAGTGTAGAAAGAGTGATCCGTATAGAATATAGTACAGTGAATAGTATAAAGAAAGAGGATAGTGTAGAAAGAGTGATCAGTATAAAATATAGTACAGTGAATAGTATAAAGAAAGAGGATAGTGTAGAAAGAGTGATCCGTATAGAATATAGTACAGTGAATAGTATAAAGAAAGAGGATAGTGTAGAAAGAGTGATCCGTATAGAATATAGTACAGTGAATAGTATAAAGAAAGAGGATAGTGTAGAAAGAGTGATCAGTATAGAATATAGTACAGTGAATAGTATTAAGAAAGAGGATAGTGTAGAAAGAGTGATCAGTATAGAATATAGTACAGTGAATAGTATTAAGAAAGAGGATAGTGTAGAAAGAGTGATCAGTATAGAATATAGTACAGTGAATAGTATTAAGAAAGAGGATAGTGTAGAAAGAGTGATCCGTATAGAATATAGTACAGTGAATAGTATAAAGAAAGAGGATAGTGTAGAAAGAGTGATCCGTATAGAATATAGTACAGTGAATAGTATAAAGAAAGAGGATAGTGTAGAAAGAGTGATCAGTATAGAATATAGTACAGTGAATAGTATTAAGAAAGAGGATAGTGTAGAAAGAGTGATCCGTATAGAATATAGTACAGTGAATAGTATAAAGAAAGAGGATAGTGTAGAAAGAGTGATCCGTATAGAATATAGTACAGTGAATAGTATAAAGAAAGAGGATAGTGTAGAAAGAGTGATCCGTATAGAATATAGTACAGTGAATAGTATAAAGAAAGAGGATAGTGTAGAAAGAGTGATCCGTATAGAATATAGTACAGTGAATAGTATAAAGAAAGAGGATAGTGTAGAAAGAGTGATCAGTATAGAATATAGTACAGTGAATAGTATAAAGAAAGAGGATAGTGTAGAAAGAGTGATCAGTATAAAATATAGTACAGTGAATAGTATAAAGAAAGAGGATAGTGTAGAAAGAGTGATCCGTATAGAATATAGTACAGTGAATAGTATAAAGAAAGAGGATAGTGTAGAAAGAGTGATCCGTATAGAATATAGTACAGTGAATAGTATAAAGAAAGAGGATAGTGTAGAAAGAGTGATCCGTATAGAATATAGTACAGTGAATAGTATAAAGAAAGAGGATAGTGTAGAAAGAGTGATCCGTATAGAATATAGTACAGTGAATAGTATAAAGAAAAAGGATAGTGTAGAAAGAGTGATCAGTATAGAATATAGTACAGTGAATAGTATAAAGAAAGAGGATAGTGTAGAAAGAGTGATCAGTATAGAATATAGTACAGTGAATAGTATTAAGAAAGAGGATAGTGTAGAAAGAGTGATCCGTATAGAATATAGTACAGTGAATAGTATAAAGAAAGAGGATAGTGTAGAAAGAGTGATCCGTATAGAATATAGTACAGTGAATAGTATAAAGAAAGAGGATAGTGTAGAAAGAGTGATCCGTATAGAATATAGTACAGTGAATAGTATAAAGAAAGAGGATAGTGTAGAAAGAGTGATCAGTATAGAATATAGTACAGTGAATAGTATAAAGAAAGAGGATAGTGTAGAAAGAGTGATCCGTATAGAATATAGTACAGTGAATAGTATAAAGAAAGAGGATAGTGTAGAAAGAGTGATCCGTATAGAATATAGTACAGTGAATAGTATAAAGAAAGAGGATAGTGTAGAAAGAGTGATCCGTATAGAATATAGTACAGTGAATAGTATAAAGAAAGAGGATAGTGTAGAAAGAGTGATCCGTATAGAATATAGTACAGTGAATAGTATAAAGAAAGAGGATAGTGTAGAAAGAGTGATCCGTATAGAATATAGTACAGTGAATAGTATAAAGAAAGAGGATAGTGTAGAAAGAGTGATCCGTATAGAATATAGTACAGTGAATAGTATAAAGAAAGAGGATAGTGTAGAAAGAGTGATCAGTATAGAATATAGTACAGTGAATAGTATAAAGAAAGAGGATAGTGTAGAAAGAGTGATCAGTATAGAATATAGTACAGTGAATAGTATTAAGAAAGAGGATAGTGTAGAAAGAGTGATCCGTATAGAATATAGTACAGTGAATAGTATAAAGAAAGAGGATAGTGTAGAAAGAGTGATCCGTATAGAATATAGTACAGTGAATAGTATAAAGAAAGAGGATAGTGTAGAAAGAGTGATCCGTATAGAATATAGTACAGTGAATAGTATAAAGAAAGAGGATAGTGTAGAAAGAGTGATCAGTATAGAATATAGTACAGTGAATAGTATAAAGAAAGAGGATAGTGTAGAAAGAGTGATCAGTATAAAATATAGTGCAGTGAATAGTATAAAGAAAGAGGATAGTGTAGAAAGAGTGATCCGTATAGAATATAGTACAGTGAATAGTATAAAGAAAGAGGATAGTGTAGAAAGAGTGATCAGTATAGAATATAGTACAGTGAATAGTATAAAGAAAGAGGATAGTGTAGAAAGAGTGATCCGTATAGAATATAGTACAGTGAATAGTATAAAGAAAGAGGATAGTGTAGAAAGAGTGATCAGTATAGAATATAGTACAGTGAATAGTATAAAGAAAGAGGATAGTGTAGAAAGAGTGATCAGTATAGAATATAGTACAGTGAATAGTATAAAGAAAGAGGATAGTGTAGAAAGAGTGATCCGTATAGAATATAGTACAGTGAATAGTATAAAGAAAGAGGATAGTGTAGAAAGAGTGATCAGTATAAAATATAGTACAGTGAATAGTATAAAGAAAGAGGATAGTGTAGAAAGAGTGATCCGTATAGAATATAGTACAGTGAATAGTATAAAGAAAGAGGATAGTGTAGAAAGAGTGATCCGTATAGAATATAGTACAGTGAATAGTATAAAGAAAGAGGATAGTGTAGAAAGAGTGATCAGTATAGAATATAGTACAGTGAATAGTATAAAGAAAGAGGATAGTGTAGAAAGAGTGATCAGTATAAAATATAGTACAGTGAATAGTATAAAGAAAGAGGATAGTGTAGAAAGAGTGATCAGTATAGAATATAGTACAGTGAATAGTATAAAGAAAGAGGATAGTGTAGAAAGAGTGATCCGTATAGAATATAGTACAGTGAATAGTATAAAGAAAGAGGATAGTGTAGAAAGAGTGATCAGTATAAAATATAGTACAGTGAATAGTATAAAGAAAGAGGATAGTGTAGAAAGAGTGATCCGTATAGAATATAGTACAGTGAATAGTATAAAGAAAGAGGATAGTGTAGAAAGAGTGATCAGTATAGAATATAGTACAGTGAATAGTATAAAGAAAGAGGATAGTGTAGAAAGAGTGATCCGTATAGAATATAGTACAGTGAATAGTATAAAGAAAAAGGATAGTGTAGAAAGAGTGATCAGTATAGAATATAGTACAGTGAATAGTATAAAGAAAGAGGATAGTGTAGAAAGAGTGATCAGTATAGAATATAGTACAGTGAATAGTATAAAGAAAGAGGATAGTGTAGAAAGAGTGATCAGTATAGAATATAGTACAGTGAATAGTATAAAGAAAGAGGATAGTGTAGAAAGAGTGATCCGTATAGAATATAGTACAGTGAATAGTATAAAGAAAGAGGATAGTGTAGAAAGAGTGATCAGTATAAAATATAGTACAGTGAATAGTATAAAGAAAGAGGATAGTGTAGAAAGAGTGATCCGTATAGAATATAGTACAGTGAATAGTATAAAGAAAGAGGATAGTGTAGAAAGAGTGATCCGTATAGAATATAGTACAGTGAATAGTATAAAGAAAGAGGATAGTGTAGAAAGAGTGATCAGTATAGAATATAGTACAGTGAATAGTATAAAGAAAGAGGATAGTGTAGAAAGAGTGATCAGTATAAAATATAGTACAGTGAATAGTATAAAGAAAGAGGATAGTGTAGAAAGAGTGATCCGTATAGAATATAGTACAGTGAATAGTATAAAGAAAGAGGATAGTGTAGAAAGAGTGATCCGTATAGAATATAGTACAGTGAATAGTATAAAGAAAGAGGATAGTGTAGAAAGAGTGATCCGTATAGAATATAGTACAGTGAATAGTATAAAGAAAGAGGATAGTGTAGAAAGAGTGATCAGTATAAAATATAGTACAGTGAATAGTATAAAGAAAGAGGATAGTGTAGAAAGAGTGATCCGTATAGAATATAGTACAGTGAATAGTATAAAGAAAGAGGATAGTGTAGAAAGAGTGATCAGTATAGAATATAGTACAGTGAATAGTATAAAGAAAGAGGATAGTGTAGAAAGAGTGATCAGTATAAAATATAGTACAGTGAATAGTATAAAGAAAGAGGATAGTGTAGAAAGAGTGATCCGTATAGAATATAGTACAGTGAATAGTATAAAGAAAGAGGATAGTGTAGAAAGAGTGATCAGTATAGAATATAGTACAGTGAATAGTATAAAGAAAGAGGATAGTGTAGAAAGAGTGATCAGTATAGAATATAGTACAGTGAATAGTATAAAGAAAGAGGATAGTGTAGAAAGAGTGATCAGTATAAAATATAGTACAGTGAATAGTATAAAGAAAGAGGATAGTGTAGAAAGAGTGATCCGTATAGAATATAGTACAGTGAATAGTATAAAGAAAGAGGATAGTGTAGAAAGAGTGATCAGTATAGAATATAGTACAGTGAATAGTATAAAGAAAGAGGATAGTGTAGAAAGAGTGATCCGTATAGAATATAGTACAGTGAATAGTATAAAGAAAGAGGATAGTGTAGAAAGAGTGATCAGTATAGAATATAGTACAGTGAATAGTATAAAGAAAGAGGATAGTGTAGAAAGAGTGATCAGTATAAAATATAGTACAGTGAATAGTATAAAGAAAGAGGATAGTGTAGAAAGAGTGATCCGTATAGAATATAGTACAGTGAATAGTATAAAGAAAGAGGATAGTGTAGAAAGAGTGATCAGTATAGAATATAGTACAGTGAATAGTATAAAGAAAGAGGATAGTGTAGAAAGAGTGATCAGTATAGAATATAGTACAGTGAATAGTATAAAGAAAGAGGATAGTGTAGAAAGAGTGATCAGTATAAAATATAGTACAGTGAATAGTATAAAGAAAGAGGATAGTGTAGAAAGAGTGATCCGTATAGAATATAGTACAGTGAATAGTATAAAGAAAGAGGATAGTGTAGAAAGAGTGATCAGTATAGAATATAGTACAGTGAATAGTATAAAGAAAGAGGATAGTGTAGAAAGAGTGATCCGTATAGAATATAGTACAGTGAATAGTATAAAGAAAGAGGATAGTGTAGAAAGAGTGATCCGTATAAAATATAGTACAGTGAATAGTATAAAGAAAGAGGATAGTGTAGAAAGAGTGATCCGTATAGAATATAGTACAGTGAATAGTATAAAGAAAGAGGATAGTGTAGAAAGAGTGATCCGTATAGAATATAGTACAGTGAATAGTATAAAGAAAGAGGATAGTGTAGAAAGAGTGATCAGTATAGAATATAGTACAGTGAATAGTATAAAGAAAGAGGATAGTGTAGAAAGAGTGATCAGTATAAAATATAGTACAGTGAATAGTATAAAGAAAGAGGATAGTGTAGAAAGAGTGATCCGTATAGAATATAGTACAGTGAATAGTATAAAGAAAGAGGATAGTGTAGAAAGAGTGATCCGTATAGAATATAGTACAGTGAATAGTATAAAGAAAGAGGATAGTGTAGAAAGAGTGATCCGTATAGAATATAGTACAGTGAATAGTATAAAGAAAGAGGATAGTGTAGAAAGAGTGATCCGTATAGAATATAGTACAGTGAATAGTATAAAGAAAGAGGATAGTGTAGAAAGAGTGATCAGTATAGAATATAGTACAGTGAATAGTATAAAGAAAGAGGATAGTGTAGAAAGAGTGATCAGTATAAAATATAGTACAGTGAATAGTATAAAGAAAGAGGATAGTGTAGAAAGAGTGATCCGTATAGAATATAGTACAGTGAATAGTATAAAGAAAGAGGATAGTGTAGAAAGAGTGATCCGTATAGAATATAGTACAGTGAATAGTATAAAGAAAGAGGATAGTGTAGAAAGAGTGATCAGTATAAAATATAGTACAGTGAATAGTATAAAGAAAGAGGATAGTGTAGAAAGAGTGATCAGTATAGAATATAGTACAGTGAATAGTATTAAGAAAGAGGATAGTGTAGAAAGAGTGATCAGTATAGAATATAGTACAGTGAATAGTATTAAGAAAGAGGATAGTGTAGAAAGAGTGATCCGTATAGTGATAGAGTAGAAATAGGGATCAATTAGACGCCACGCTAAGTCGCATATATACATTTCCTTTGCTATCACGTGGTCTACTTATTAGAAATGGAATCACCTGTTTGCTCACTGGTGATCTGTGTTCAAATTCCAGTGTCAGCAGCGACACGTTATTCCTATATAATACATTTCGTCTTTTTTGTCATTCGAATTTCCTTCACTTCTTTCCTTTCGATACTTTACTCGTTTATTTGATTTGCGAAAATTCGATCTAAAACGTTTCTCTTCAATTGTATTCTCGTCTCTTTCCCTGTTTACCGTTTCTTTATTTTTCATTCCTTATTCGTTTCTTTTACCATTTCATCCTTTCCTCTTTCCACTTTCCTTTGTCATATTCCTCTTTCGTTTTCACTTTCATTTGCCAATTAGTTCTTTTGTTTTCTTTTATCGTACTTACCTCCCTTTTATTTTCTTCTAGCTTCTTTCTTGTTTTATTTTTTTGCTTTCATTCTTTCTGTTATTCTGTATTACGTTAATATTCTTTCTTTAGACGCTGCTTTTCGTTTTTCTTTATTTTTTTTGTTTCTCTTTTCTATTGGCTTCTTTCTTCAGTTCTTTTCTAGTTTTATCCCTGGTGGAGTAATGGATAGCGGCCCGGATTGAGGAATCGGAGAGCCGAGTGCGAATTCCAGTCGATTCCATTAAGTTCACTTACGTGCTAATACCCTTGAGAAAGGTATGGATGTTCTTCTTGTCCCCCACCCCAGCTATGGGTAAATAGCAGGACAGACCGTTTTCTAAAGCCTTGGATGGCAACTGGTCTACCGCAGAAAGAAATGGTAGCCTAATGTGGGAAAAAATCTGGCTCGTCAGTCATGTTTCGAAAGATACATGATCGTCTAAGCATATGTCACGCATTGCACATAACTGACTGACTGATTCATTCTCACCTTTTTCTTTCAATTCTTTTCTGTTCTCTTTTTCTTCTTTCCGTTTACACTTTTTTTTTCACTTGTTTTTTCTTCAGTTCCTTTTTTTCCAGATAATTTTATCTATCTTGTCTGTTTCTTTTTTTTGTTCTTGTTCCTTTTTCTCTTCGTTTCAGTTTTTCATTTTTCCTTTGCTTTCATTCGCGTTCCTCCTCCTCTCTCCCGCTTCCTTTTTCTAAACCCTTTCTTGTATCTTATCTTTTATTCCTTACATTGTTTTATTAGCTTACTTTTTATTACATTCCCTTTTTCGCACTTTATTTTCATTTTTCCTTTCAATATTATCTTCGAGTCAAGTTTCGAATATAACAGTTTTGAAACTCACCTTCACTTTTCAACATTTGTACGATAAACACCGACACCGGAAGTGGCCGGATTGTATATTTCGGATTCGTCAACAGAAAGAAAAGTGAGCCACGACAAGTACACACGATGGAATGGGGCTACATGAGAAATGAATCAATATGCATAGAATTAGAAGCGGTAAGAACAGATGGCCAGCAAATTTGTAATAAGACGATCCGTTAATGACAGACAAGTTTAATTCTAAGAAACAGACACGGACAACGAATACAGTTAAGTCGTATTATCTTTTGGTGGTGAAATTAAGATGGCGAGTGCAGGGAAGGCACTTGACGGCGTTTTGGTGAGCAAATGAAGTTTTTAGGTGGCGGCAGGGAAGTTACGGTGGCGGTCAAAACTGGATATTGTATATTTGTATTTCTAATATATTTATATTTGACATGGAAGAATTGTTTAGAGAAACCGGCAGACTGAGAATGAAAAAAAAAATGGAGAGCTCACCAGTGGAGGGAAGGAAAGATTTTAAGAAGAAAGGGAGAAGATAAAGTGTAAGAAAGGACACAAACTGAGGCGTCGACATTGTATATTTTTTAGTGTTTTGTCTGCCTACTTCGAGACAGTTTATAAGTAGAAGAGCTACCATCATCAACACAAAAACAAATACAATTCAGACAAAAAAAGGTGGTGATGGCGATGAAGAAGAAGAAATAAAAGTGTTAGCAGCAGGAATGTTCGTTAAAATTTAGTTGAATGAGTCTGAAAGGGAGATAACCTATTTCTTAAAAGGTTACACAGATTTCTCTTTAAAAAAAGTGCTTTTGCTTTCTTGATACTGGACTAGATTTTTCTATTTAATATTCTATTTATGTTGCTTTTAGAGTAACAGACTTATCAAAATCGCCTGGAAATAAATCAACGACCTTCGCTGATATTTGAACTCGTATCTCGTATCCTTAGGAAAACATTTGATATAGACAACGGTTTGTCAATTTGACCACAGGGATTTGTTAAAAGACCAAATTCAAATTTATTCATGTAGCTAGATTCTCTTAAATTTTGAATGCTGCGACCATGAACAATTTAATGTTATTTTTTAAATCATTTCACCCAAAGCAAGGCAATAAAGCCACTAAGACATAATGGGGTTACTGAGTGTGAAAGAGTAAGAAGAAGAAAAACATTATTAACCCAAGAAAACTAACCATCAATTAAAATTACACCACTACTAACCATGGGTATATCATACCCGATTTTGAAAATATCAAAAAAAATAAATAAATATAAGTCTTTATTTGAAATATTTTACATGTAGGCACTTCAAACTTTGTACTTTGAGTTAAGATTAATAGGAACTGAAAATATATTATTTAGGTAAGTAAATCAGGTACTGAAAATTGTAATTAAAAATAGGAAAATTTGCGCTGGGTACTATATACCCATGGTTAGTGTTCTAGGGTTATGGAACGAGAACAATAAAAGAGTAATCAAGAAATCAGCAGATAATGATTGATATTGCATTTAAACTTTTGAACATCAAAGTTTGGTGGAAACCAAGAAACTAGGAGAGAGTTTCACAAGCGAGAAGCGCGAGAGAAGAAACTGTTAGCATAGAACTTACGGTTACATCTAGCCATTTCTACTCTAAATTCTACTCTACATTAATAAGTCAAATATTTTATCTAACAAATTTTTATTATTTTTTATTTTGTTGATTTCATATTCAGTTGTCCTCGTTTAACTGAAAATATGAAAAAAGTATTCCTAATTTACTTCCACACACAATAGTTATTTTTACATGTATAGCAAAAATATGTTTAGATATTGAAGTCGTGTCAGTAATTCGCAATCCACAATCTCTCTATATAAAACAGAGGATGTCTGTGTGCCAGTGTGTCTTTTCTCTTGAGATCCATCCAACCGATTTTGACCAAACTTGGTACATATATTGTACAATGATTTTGTACAAAATTGATAATTATTAAAAGAAATCAATAACCGATAAACCAATCAAAATCGACAAATTCAACTTATGTAAGTTACTTACATCATGACGAGCTCAACAATACCTCATTTTTATTTCTACACCATTGCGTGTTGACAGAAACCGCTAAAAAGGAAATTCCGATTTCGACATAAATTTAAAACTAAAAACTCCCTCAATTTTCAAGCAATCTAATACAAACTTCACTCACTTGTAGCCAACAATAAGTTGATTTTCTAATAGTAATTTAGCTTGATAATTGAGTCCACCCATATAGTGGAAACCCGCGTAAATAGCGAAAAATGCCAATTATTACTGTTTTTTTTTCTTATTTTTCGTTGATCTTTCAACCAATTTTAATCAAACATAACAATTGCTTTATAAATGCATCCTCTTTTACACCGCTGGTAGCACGCTGACAGATTGAATTTCAAAAGTCCAAAATAATTGTAGTCTGAAGTGTGTCTTCATGTTGCCTGTTTTATCCCTTCATATTCTCGGCTAACATCGATTGAATAAATACAAACTACTGTTATATCAGAAACTGCATTAATTCAAATTTTATTTTAATGAAAGTACTTTAAATTAATTGTAGAAGATAGACTCTGTTACATCTAAACATGAGGCTGTTTTTGCTTCATTTTAATTGAACGCTTTTTCTGATCGACAAGCTTTTACTTTTCTTAAACTGTTTTAGTACGTTACTAGTAACCATATCCACCGTTGCCAGGGTATGAGAAAAATTGCATTTTACTATAAGTTTTTATCATAGTTAATTGAATTGTTTTAAAACACCCCTTTTCTTGTGCAGTACGCTATTTACAACTGATTTTGCTCTAAATGTGGTTGATTCTGACTTGAATGAAAATAAATTTTCATCCTATTTTAAAAAAAAACAGAATTACATTTCTTTAAGCCCATGCAACGCTAGGTATGACTGCTAGTATATACTAAAAGTCTTATTGATGAAAACCTAAGGGAAATGCACTAAAATAAAGTTTCAAGTTGTGTACTTTGCTCAATGATGCAAACTTCTGAGTCATTTATCGGTACGACCTACGTGTACTTGAACTCTTCCGCAAACACTGACGTTGCATGATTCTCAGAATGAGTCAAAGCGACTTCCTAACGAGCACCGAACCTTACAAAAGTGTTAATATCTTCTGCAATGAGGCAATGTTGCAAAGAAAATTGTGATGACAGACAACCCTTTGAAGAGAGATGACCATCGAGAAAGATCGTATTCTTCGTTAAGCGACTTAATGAACTCAAATGCAGACTGAGAAGGAGCAAAGGCATCGCAAAATTGCTGCTTCTGCCGTTCACCAGTGCTTCATAAAGTGTGAATGCCAGAACACTAAATCAATCCGTTGCCTATTACAGCATTTATGATATGTACGTACAATATGATACCTGAAAAGGAGACAGCAAACACGACCAAGTTATGGTATAAAATATAGAACATTGCACCAAGAAATTAGGAACAAAGGTACGTAAACAAAAAAGGCATGACTCAACAAATAGCGTGCAGAAATAAGAAAGAGGATGCATACAATCCAAGGAAAGGATACTAACAATAGATAAATTAAAATACTTCAAAGATGGAAAAAATACATCGGAGAACTCTTCTAGGACGAAGGAGGAAACACACAATACAAAAAATATGGGAGCACCAGAAATATTAAATTCTTAAGTGAATTCAGCACTAGCCAAATTGAACAGGGAGAAAGCAGTAGGGCCAGATTGAATTGTAATAGCAACATTGATTAAATTATACACACAATAGTGGTAATATACCAGAAGGTGTAAGCAGATCCATTTTTATAGCACTGTCTAAGAATTCCAGTGCAAAGTTCGTCGGATAATCAGCCTACTAAAATTTATAGGGTGCATAATGAGGAAATAAGTCTTAACAAATTTGATACTCACGGGACAAACGGAAGTCATTACTAAGAGCTACAAAGGACATGAAATTATGGAGAGCCATGATAACTCAGGTCCTGAAGTGACTCCACATAGAGAAGAAAAAAAAATACAATTTTCCTTTCAATTAAATTTCATTATTAATCCCCAACTCTTTATCCACGTTTAAAATAGACCATTAATAACAGTGCATGTCTATCGTGTGAATATAGTATTGTAGTAAGTGAAGCCCCCCCACAAAAAAATGAATTAATTAATTCCTTTTGGAAATGGAAATACATAAGGAGGCAATATTTGAAAAAAAATAAATGAGGGACTGACATAATACAACACTGTTCATAGATATAGCCGCAACATTATCAGTAGAAACTCTTTCATAATTGACTTATGAAACCTGAATGCATTATGAAATATCTGATCACTCCCCTCTCTTACTCTGTATTTTAACTTGTTCAGTCCTTAAAGAAAAAATAATTTCTAGGTCACCCTATCGGCTCATGATTAATTCTTCCTTCTGTCATTTCTAATCTTTGCCTCCCTATCACCCTCTCTCCCCCCTCTCTCTTTCTCTCTCCCCTACAATTAAAAAAAAAGCTTATACTGAAAATTTGTTTTTTTCTTTTTCTTTTAATATTAAAATTGTTCCTTTTCTTTTTTCTCTCCTTTTTCCTTTCGTCTGGATAAATTGATTTCATTTATAAAAAAAACCTCGGTCTGAAGGGATGAATATTTGTATATTCATGAAATAAATTATAGCCGAATGGATTTTTAAGGATCGCCTGTACTCATTATATATATATATATATATATATATATATATATATATATATATATATATATATATATATATGAAATTATCTTACATATTGAAAAGTCTGCCATTCTTCCATGCTTTGAATGTTACTGCCACATCTTGTCTGAAGTCTCCTGCTATATATTTAAAGATTTTTGATAAAATCCAAAGAAGAATCTGCAATGTGACTGGTCTTGATCTGGCATCTCGGCTTCAGTCCCTTTCCGACCGTCGTAATGTAGCTTCCATGTGCCTTTTCTATAAATACTTTCATGGTAATTTTTCTGATGAACTTTACGATACCTAGTCTTTATGAATTTAAGCACAGTACTAGATTGGCCGCAAGGTCTCATGCTTTTACAATAGAAATGGCTAGATGTAACCGTAAGTTCTATGTTAACAGTTTCTTCTATCCTACTTCTCGCTTAGGGATCCCTCTTCCAGATTCTTGCTACCTAGTCAACTTTGATCTTCAAAAATCTAAATGCAATGTCAATCGTTATCTACTGTCTTCTGAATTCTTGTGCTTCTATTGTTCTTTCTCTTTAATAGTGTTTTTTCTCATATTCTCTCACACTCAGTAACTCCTTGCATCTCTGGCTTTATTGTTTTGTTTGTATGAAATGATAAAAAATAAATTGTTTTTTTATTTAATTACCCAGTTACAGTCTGTTTCATGAATAACAATTTTTCAAAAGTGGGTATTTGTTTATCTTGAACGCTTCCGACATCTATCGTTTTTATTAATCTATTAGATTTATTTTTTTGCAAAATCCAAAGTTGTGGAAGACTGCCATCGGAGCAAATGTGAAAGAATTTAAAGAAAGATATACATACATCATCATTTGCTATCACTCAAATATGAAAGACATTCAAATAACACCATGCTATCGAAAAATAAATATAGAAACTAGAAATGAAAGCGAAAATCTCGTTAATAGAATGGTACATAATTTAAAAAAAGAAAAAGAAAGAGGAATAAATTGCAATCTATGTCTGAAGGTTTGGTTTGGTTTATTTTGTTTTACGGTATATCAACCTCAAGGGTTATTTAATTCCGACAACATTTTTAGGATAGATTCGTATGAATAGAATATGTATTCTTTGGTTTAGATTGGTTTGGTTTATTTTGTTTTACGGCATATCAACCTCAATGGGTTATTTAATGCCGACAACATTTTTAGGAAAGATTCATATGAATAGAATATGTATTCTTTGGTTCAGATTGGTTTGGTTTATTTTGTTTTACGGCATATCAACCTCAATGGGTTATTTAATACTGACAAATTTTCATTGCTGGTAATATTTTTTCCAAAAATCTATTTCTGGTTGCTTGGTTGGTTGTTTTGATTTATGGCATATCAACCTCAGTGGGTCATTTAATGCCAACAAAATTTTTGTTGCTGGTAATATTTTTTTCCTTCATGAATCTATTTTTGGTAATATTTTTTTCTTCAAAAATGTATTTCTGGCAATAATTTTAAAAAAAGTATTTCTGGTATTAAAATTTATTTTTACACTTTCATTATGTTTTGACTCCAGTTTTGGGGTTAACTATTTGACGTAGCTGGGACCCTAACAGGTACTACCACCTCGGGTCAGGGCGGACCCGGAAACACCAGCAATTAAGAGGTGGTTCCACGCTCCTCACAACCTCCTGATACGAGGCCTTGCTGCTGGACATAGTTTATCGTCTTACCCAGGACGCGTATGTAGTTTATCGTCATACCCAGGGCGGCTATGTTTGGAGGAGAAAGTAAAAATCATAGAATTAACAACGTAAATGAAAAAGGGAAATTATTTTAAACTATCCGCATTACGTTTGAAAAACTGTAAATATATATATATATATATATATATATATATATATATATATATATATATATATAAATAAAACGACAGATCTCTGGAGCTCCGAAGATAAACAAACATCCATTTTGAAAAATTGCTCAGCGATTGCAAATTAGTAAGTAAATAAAAATGTTATATTTTATGCGCATTGAAAAGGTTTTAAAATATTTGAAATTCAGCACTCTTACAGATGTAATAAAAGGTAAAATACACACACACACACACACACACATATATATACATACATACATATATATATAAATATAAAAGTGAACATAGAATTCAACACTTAGAAGCCTCTCAGTGTTGAATTCTATGTTCACTTTTATATTTACACACGCTCTATCTATGATATTGAGCACTTTATCCCATAAATATAGCATATTTTAAGACTATATTTCTTCATATATATATATATATATATATATATATATATATATATATATATATATATATATATGCCTCCTTTGCATAACCGACAGAAAAATTTTAAATTTTAAACGCTGTAAACGAATAGTGAAAAAAATATTTTCAATTTAGGGAGCTACTGTATACACATCCACGGGTATTTGAATCCCCTGAAGATGGTACCAGATGAGATTGAAAGTACCTGCCTAAATTTACATCTCTCTCTCTCTCTCATATATATATATATATATATATATATATATATATATATATATATAAAAGAGAGAGAAGAAATAGGGTAATGGATGAAATTTCTTTTATGTGCAGTGTCCCTTAAGGCCGTGTGTGATCATGGACCTCCACACTTTCTATTATTTGTAGCAATATTTGTCCCTTTACTATCCTTCTCAATCACTGATCTGCTATTTACACAAGCTCGTTAGGTAGATAGTTTTTCTACTGCCTTCCCTCTATCCTGTGGGTGTCAATTTCTTCAAACACTCTTTCCTCTTTGTGTGCCACAAGGTTACAAGTTTTATTTTTGTTCCCATTTTCTTTGTTCCATCAACCATATAGTCGGATTTTAGCACTGAAGAATTAATGAGGAAATACTTTTATTAGTTTTACTGTTAACTGGAAATATCCGTGAAAATGTCACGGTTTTCCTATTTAAATTGTCTGATGAATCTTAATTCTGAAGTGATTTTTTAACCGCTTCACCTCAAGCAAGGCGATAGTGCCACAGCAGTTACAGGGTGTGAAAGTGAATGGGGACACTTTAGTGGGGAGGGCCCGAGGAAAGGACAATAAAGAAACAGCGTTCAGGAAGATAGAAGATGGCGATTGATGTCGCCTTTAAATTTTGAATGATTTTAGTTGGCAGGGAGGCAAGAAATCGGAAGCGAATTGCACAGGTGAGAAGTGCGAGAAAGGAAACCGTTAGAATAGAAGTGGCGGTTGCATCTCGCTAGTTCAACAGTGAGACATAGTAGCAAGCTTAAATTCATGCCATCGAGGCACTGGTGGGGGGGAGCTCATCAGAACCGTTACCATGAAAACACTTGTAGAAATGACAGAGAAAACACACATGATGTCTGGTCAGGATCGATTACATTACCGAACTTTCTTTGAATTTTGTCAATTTTGATGAATAGCAGGTGCACCAAACCAGATATGGCCGCAGTATTCAATGCACGGACGAATCATTTATGTGCCATACGTGATATACGCTTAGGCGTTCATGTATCTTTCGATACATAACTGACGAGGAATATTTTTTCACGCAGTAGGTTGCCATTTCTTTCTGCTGTAGACCAGTTTCCATCCAAAGCTATAGAACCCGGTCTGTCCTGTTATTTACCCATAAGAAGAAGATTCATACCTTTCCCAGGGGTAGTAGCACGTACGTGAATGTAATGGATTCGAATGGAATTCGAACTCCGATTCTTGCTATCCATTACTCCACCGTGCCTCACTGCACGAAGAGTAGATTTATAAATGTGTAAGATAGATTTTGATAAGAAAAAAATTGTCTGGCATGATACAGTGAACCAACTTTCCTTGCATTAGATGTAGCAATTGATTTTATCTGATCGCGCTACTTCAGGTCAATGGAAAACGTGAGGCAAAGAAGACATAGAGTGTTTCTCTCCTGGAGTTTAGCATCAGCTATGCCTATGACAGGCAGAAAAGCTTCTTAGTGGGAATTAAATAAAAGCAGTTTTGTTTTGGAGGCGTTAAAATTTACAAGTCATTTCTTGTCCCAAGAAGCACATGGCAATTTCTCCGGCGATAAAATATCCGTAGAAATTTCCCTATCGCATCGTTAAATATTTGAGCTTACCAACTTTAACAAAATATTGCAATAGCAATCATAAATGTGAATGCTGGTCTTTATTCTAAGAAGTAAGAAGGTACAAATGAAAAGATTTGACAGTGACGACTTTTCCATTTCACTGAAAGAAACGTTAAACACTTCTAACTTTTCTTTCTTTTCTTCTTCCTCTGAACCAAGTAGCGCCTCTAATATAACTTTTATGTTTTTACACGCGACCAAAACGGAATAATCCATTTATTTATGAGGTAGTGTCACGAGACGTTAAACAGTTATAGCTGCCCTTTTTGTCTTTCTTTTTTCTCACTGAAACTAAGTTGCGTATCAGATGTCTTTTTCGTCTTTCCACGCGATTAAAAGGGAAAATGTTCATTATTCATGAGATACCGGCAGGGCGTAACGGTCGTGCTAACTAAGAGTCGGACAAGCAGAATTATAATACGATAATAATAATAAAATATTTTTCTTAGCCGTTTTGACAGTAGAATTTCATGAGAGATTTTTTTCTCTCCTCTATCTATCCTTGCAACACCACTATCCATTTTCCTAACACCTGATTTTCATTTCTTTTTGAATTTGTTCCTTTTTCTCTCTCATCCTTTCCTGATTAAGTATAACTGAGATTGTATCAATTTTTTCTTTATAATTTGATTGCTAACAATTTTCGAATACTCAACCTCTATTTGTAGCAGAGGCGGAAGGGGTTCAGAAAAGACGATTCCATACGTTCATGGTTGATCAGATTGAAACATTGCTAAAACTTTAATTTTTTTCCTCTCATTTTTTTTCTTTGCTGTTTTTTTTTTTTCATCTCTTGAGTAAAATAAGAAAACAGATAAAAAAAAAAAGGCTGCTTAATATATTTTCATCTGATAAAAATGTTTTTCGTTTTTTCCCCCGTTCATTTTTTTTCTCCCCCCCCCCGCTACAAAATTAAACTGAAGTTCACATGTGAATTCTCGAAGGATCAGCTTTGAAGGACATGATATATACATGAAGCAAGCCTACAGTTTCGCGATTCCCTCCGTCGATATAAGGCATGCATTGTGTATGTAATTGGCAGTAAAAACCATGATGGAGCACGTGCGCTCCCAGGTGCTGTCAAGCGAGAAGAGACGGCGGCGGCGGTGGTGGCGGCGAATTCATTTTCTATTCTCTCTCTCTCTTGCCAATGCCACTATTTTATTTTACTTATTTATTTTCATGAATAGTGCGTCTTAATCAGGATTAGAAAACCGTATCGCGTCCAAATTTAATTATCGGATTTAATCTTTGCATAATCAGAACATTTTACACGGAATTTTATAGAAACAATCGACTGCAGTTCAATAAGGAAGCGCCTAATTGTGTCAAATCGACAATTTAGGGTGATATATGTGGCTCTGGTAATTTTGTTTTCAGGCTATACACATTTTTTTCCCTCCCTTCTGATAAACACTTCTTTTCCAACTGTTGTCGTAAACTCTGTTAAAAAAAAAAAAAAGAAGCAGATTTTCTGATTTTATATAAAGAAATATGGAGCGATATTTATTATTTCACCCCAAGCGAGGCAATAAAGCCACTAAAACGCAATGGTGGGGGGTTACTGAGTGTGAGAGAATATTAGGAAAAGAAAACATTAAAGAGAGATAGGAATAAAAGAACATGAATTAAGAAGACAGAACGATTTATATTTCATTTAAATTTTTGAAGATCAAAATTAACTGGGAGAGTTTTCCACAAGCGAGAGGTGCGAGAATAAGGAACCAATAACATAGACCTTACGGTTACATCTAGCCATTTTAGCTGTAAATTGATGAGACCTTGTTGCCAATCTAGTACTGCGTTTAAATTCATAAAGTCTAAGTACCACAGAGGAAAAATCAGCATAACAATTACCATGAAAGTATTTATAAAAAATACACAGGGGATATACTTTACGGCAGAGGGAAACTGCTTCAACCACTAGATTATCTACAGCAAATTTGCGTCCAGGTTTTTACAAAATTTCACATTTCTTTGCTGATCGTCTTATACAACAATTTCGTATATTTAATAACAAAAGTGATAGAAACACGAACAAAAAGAACGAAACAAAATGGCATCGGCTAGACTAAGTACCCAAAACAAATATTAAAAAAAATTAAATTTAAATTAAATTTTCAGCGTCCTATCTCCTTTGTGCGCATGTGCAGTCGCATCAACGTAAACATCACTTTAGTCTGATGAAGTCTTCAATGTCAAAACGCGTTACACAAACCCCTTTTCCACTTTGTCATTGGATTTTCTAACAATATATATATATATATAACAATATATATAACAATATATATATATATATATATATATATATATATATGTATATATTAGGATATTTTGTTTTTTCCTAAAATTGTTCTTGATATATACAAATGTATATATCGTTTTCCCATGTACACACACACACACAAAAGAGAGGAGAGAGATGGCATGAAAACGTATGAATCTGTTCGTCATGGTCGGTCACTGATCACTGTAAAATTTATTTAAAATATATTAAGGCTCTGCTATTTAATATGGCGTTGAGCTCTTTTTCACCGTTGTGCCTCTTTAGCAGACCGTCTTCGGTAGATTCTTATTTCATTCATATATATATATATATATATATATATATATATATATATATATATATATATATATATACATATATATATATATATATATATATATATATATATATATATATATTCTACATAGAATTGACCGGTGCTTTCTTTATGAGCAGAAGCTATATATTGGGATTAATGTGTCACAACCGTCGGTCATTATCAGAGAGGAAACCCAAGTATTCTAAAATAGTTTGGTTCCAACGACTATTTTTGCAGGTATGAGGGTACTCATAAATATGTAAAAAAATAGCTTATTTCATACAAACTTTACCCTGATATATGAGTATATTGATGAGTAACCCAAAATAAACTGGTATCTACCGCTATTGCCATAGATTTATGATACTGCTCATGTCTCTTCAAAAATAGGTTGCCTGCTACGGTCATTGTCAGTCAGTCAGTTATGTACCATGCGTGATACACGCTTAGGCGATCATGTATCTTTCGATACATGGCTGACGAGGCAGATTTTTTCTTCCCGCAGTAGGTTGCCATTTCTTTCTGTGGTAGACCAGTTGCCATCCAAGTCTATAGAACCCGGTCTGTCCTGCTATTTACCCATATCTAGTGGGGAAGAAGAAGAGGATTCATACTTTTCCGAAGAGTATTAGCACGTAAGTGAACGTAATTTATTTTACGATTCCTCAATCCGAGTCGCTATCCATTACTCCACCATTCTAGCAGAATTAATAATGTATTTATTACTATCTGAAAAATAGCCAACGTCGCAGATATAAATATGCATTAATGTCTATGCAAATATAGTGTGACTCTTATTTTCGCAGATGTAAGAATGTGTTCATGATTATCTCCAAAATAGCCTACATCGTACGGTCACTGATTCAGATATAAATGTGTACACTTAAAATGTCAGTGTTGTACGATCATTGTCGCAGATATTAGACTCGATTAAGACTCCCAAGATAAGCTGTTTTTTATGTCCATTGACTGAAACGCGTTTATGTTCATCTCGCAGATATAAGAGTTTACTATTCCAAAATAGACTGTCTACTACTGTTAGAGTCGAAGATATAATAATGTGCTTATGACTATCTAAAAATAAGGTACATCATACGGTCACTGTGTTAGACATAAGATGATTATTATTGACGTCAAAGGTAGCGTAATCGTTCATAACACCAGTTTCATCGTCTCAGATAAATTCAGTCGGCGCTCGCTTTCAACCTGAAATTTTGACTCGAGGGTAACTGGACCAGTGTCTGTCCTTTTGCCTCGTGTGTAAAGCAGACCAATGTCCGTGTCTGGTCCGGTTTACTCTCGAGTCAAAAAGACACTGTTTTTCATTTTGACTCGAGTGTAAATCAGATCAGTGTCTGTATATTTGAAACGTGTATAAACCGGATCTGTATCTGTATTTTTTAAATGAGTGTAAACCGGACCTGTGTTTACTATATATACAGTGTGAGAGAGCGGGAAACAAATATTCGTACACACACAACTTTTTAATTTATTGTATTTTAAACTAATGAATAAACAAACTTTTCATATAATTAACAGTTCACAGACCCATAATAACTAAATATACATAGAAAACAGATAAAAAAGGAGAGCCCGTCTTGTCGCAGAAATAGCGGGACACGCCCTTGTCCGAGAGAGAATCCAGTACAATCATTGGCTAAAACAGAGACTACAAGCTCATATCTCCCAGAGGCTCGAGGATTTCTTCAACAGAATTACCAATGAAGAAGATCAAAGAGGGATCAAAAATTACCTGGATAAATCCTACAGACATGAATTCAATCTAGTCAAGGCTCGCCAAGTACAGAAATTAAACAGATTGAAAGATCAGAAGGTGCCCCACAAGGTCCATCACCCACCAGTGAAAGCAGTAATCAACATCAGCCAATATCACCTGAGTTCCTCTGAGGAATCAGTATTAAATAAAGGTCTCAACTTCACCACAACCATCAGGCGAGTGTCACACTTGGACATCATTGCCAGAACCGAGGAGGTGGCATTGAGCCTCCCTCAAACTCAGGTGGATGAACTAAGATAGAAGGTGAGACAGACCTTGGAGAAGGCCAAACTGCCCAAATCAAACATCACGAAACTGGAGAGATTGGCGATTGGATCCCTACAGAGGAACGAAAATATCATCATACTACCGGCTGACAAAGGCAATGCAACTGTAGTGATGGAAAAATCAGATTATACAAGAAATCTGGAAGACCTCATTAGCAATGGTAACTACAGCAAAGTAAAAAAGGATCCTACAATGAAAACGGAACGCAAACTGTCACAGATACTTATCAAGTACAAGGATCACTTCACACCTAAGACGTATAGGCAGTTGTCGCAGCGTTATACCAAGCTACCTCACATGTACGGTCTCCCAAAATTCACAAAGACGGTATTCCGCTCAGGCTGATCGTTAGTTGCCAAGGCTCTGTGTACCACCCCCTGAGTAGCTTCCTTGTGGATATAATTGACCCATTGGTCGGAAAGTCTCCATCATATGTCCGAAACTCCGCCCACTCTGTGGAAACAATCAAAGATGATCCCATCCTATCCAACCCGATGGTGAGCTTGGACGTGGTGAGTTTATTCATCAAGGTACCCACGGAGGAGGCACTCTCAGTAGTCAGAGACAGATTGGCCTCTGACTCATCACTAGAAAAACAGAGCAGTATTCCAATAGATAATCTGATGCAGATGTTGACTTTCTGTTCACTTCGGAATGGGATCACACATATATCGACAGGATGAGGGCTTATCAATGGGCCCGCCATTTCATCAGCAATGGCGAATATATACATGAATATTTCAGGAAATGGCATTAGAATCTATATCTCTAAAACCAACTCTACGTTTAAGGTACGTAGATGAAACCTTCATAATCTGGCCACACCAGGAAGATGTTCAGGTTCTACTGGACCATGTGAACTCAATAAGACCTTCGATACAATTCACGATGGAGAAAGAGAGTAACAACACACTCCCATTTCTGGATGTTCTAATATCTCGAACAGAGCATGGGTTCAAAACATCCGTATACCGTAAACTGACATTCACTGGACAGTACCTCAATTTCAACTCCCACCATCCATACATCGTAAAGAAAGGGATCCAACATCATTGGAAAATTCGTAAACTTAAGGAATCTGCACATATGCTAAGCAACAAAAATCTCCTAAGCCAATCGAAATGAATACAATATGGGAACCAATAATAAGGAGTGCCAGAGAAAATCAATAATAACAACGAAAATTGCAATAAGAGCTCTGGTAAAAAAACATGCAATAATAGCAGCAATATGAATACTGGTAAAGAATGGTTGCTGAAGACATTAGGTTTATAATACCCAGAAATTCATACACAGATGTCCTCAAAAACACATGGCACAGTGGATAAAGGCTTTAGTTAGATCCAGTGACCTTGTTAAGGCGATGGAGAATTAACAGAAGATAACTGATAACTGACACCCAATAGACATGGCACGTGGAACTAGAACAGTCTCCCCCAGCGACATTCGAACCACCTGAAGAAGGCCGGAGAGTACAACGGCCGAATCGTTGTGATAAATATGGCAACAAAGATGAGGACAATAGTCCGAATAATGTAAATAGTGTACATAATACTTCATCTCAGAAATATAGACAGAAATTGATTTAATAGTAATAAATCCCATTTTCCATTTTAATGGGTTAAAGCAGTATTCGTACAATGCAAATTTTAGATTTTAAAACATTTAAATTGCTTTAATACTCTAGATTATTCAGGTGGAATATTCTAATAATGTTATCGATTGTTATTTTTAGACTAAAAATACAAATAGAACATACATTAATTGATATTCCTGCAAGAATGCTATCATCATGGCAAGAGGTAAAGAATTGACAAATTCGCACAAAGAACTGATTGTTAAGCTCTGGAATGAAGGTAAAACTTACAGGAAAATCTCAGATAATCTGAATAAAAAACTGAAAACTGTTGAAAACCAAAGAAGAGCAGGTGTTCCATGGAAAATTCCTCCAAGATCTTAGAGGAAATTAATGCTTCAAATTAAACAAAATCTAATGATTACTGTAAAAAGTTGCAGGATGATTTGCTTTCATCAGGAATCTGTGTCACTAAACGAACAATATGCAATGAAATTCATAGGAAGAATCTAAAGTCACGCTCCTCTAAAAAAAAACTACATTGCTATTGAAAAGACAAAGAGATGCCAGGTTGAAATTTCTTCGTGAACATAAGGATAAGGAAAATCATATTGGGAAAGAATAATATGGACAAACGAAACCAAAATTGAGCTGTTTGGACGTAATTCTAGAAATTATGTATGGAGGAAAGATGGCAATGCCTTCAAACAAAAGAATGCAGTTCCAACAGTGAAATTTGGTGGTGGCATTATCATGGTTTGGGAATGTTTTTCTGCAAAATGTACTGGCAACATATCAGTAATAGATGGTAGAATGAATGCAGCAGATTTTAGAAGCAATTTCAATGATTTTGGTTGAAAGTCTTGAACTTTCTGCTGATTGGATCTTCCAAAATTATAATGATCCTAAGCACACTGCAAAATCTACGAAGAAATGGCTTTTGCTAAAATAATGTAAATATCTTTATATGGACAAATCAGCCTCCAGATTTAAACCTAATCGAGAATCTGTGGCTTTATTTGAAAATTCAAATCCAATCGAGAGCGCCAACAAACATCCCGGATCTGAAAACCATATGCGAAGAAGAATGGAAAAAAAAATACCAACTAAAATGTGAAAATCATTGAGAACTACATGAAGAGGTTGGTTGCTGTAGAAGTGAATAAAGGCTATTCTACAAAATATTAAATGAAGATTATGTATTCTTTTTTGTATTGTACGAATACTTTTTCACCCATTAAAATGGATAAATGGGATTTATTTCTATTAAATCAATTTTTCTTTCTGTTTTCTATGCATTTTTAGTTATTATACATCTGTTAATTATATAAAAAGTATATTTGTTCATTAGTTGGAAATGCAATAAATTAAAAATTTGTATGTGTACGAATATTTGTTTCCCCCCATTGTATATCGCGTAAAATGAGAAAGGCAAACTTTTAATATTTGTCTTTTTAATTCTGACCAATATTTGTCAATTGATATGACATCTGGTTTACTAACTTTTCACCATTTCTTCAGGGTGACAGACAAAAAACTCCAGTTGACTGGCTGCATTAACAATACATAGTTGTATAATCTTGAAAGACACTTCATAGATTTCCCTAACATAATGGAAAAGGTAGGAACTTCTGCATTAACCTAAAATATAAACATACACGAATACCTGTGTGTAAATACAGTTAATAGACAATTTCAAGTTCCATCTGCTACAAATGATTTTGTTCTCTTTTGATGTTAGTGTTTTACAATTGCTTGGACCGACTTTATAAAAGGAACCTCACTCATTCGGCCCCAATTATTGAACAGTTCATATCGTGTTATATCTTTTTCGTCACTCAATCATTCTAACCACTAAGTTCTCTCTTTCATTCTTATTGATAAGTAATTGGTTTCTGTTTGCTATTTGGGTAGAATGTCGCCAATAATGCATCGAAAAAAAAAAAATGAAACTAAAAAATTACTATGAATGAGAAAAATGAAACAAAAATACCCTCGCCAAATAGAAATAGCGAAAGAAAAAGAGTTGAATAAATAAGACTCATATATATATATATATATATATATATATATATATATATATATATATATATATATATATTTTGCATACGAAAATTTGCTGTTGACAAAATACGACACACACGCAATAATATAAAATGCAAAAAGACAATGACAATATGTAATTTTCCATTGTATGTCAGGTATATATCAGAAAATGGGTGAAAATAATTTTAACACCTCTAAAAAAAAACAAACCCAAAAACTATAAATATCGAAAATGAAATGTCTTTCATTTTTTCATACGCAAACACACTCTCTGATCAAACAAATAGAGAAAAAAAGTTTTTCACCTAATTTTACTAATTCTGGTTGCATACTAACATACGTCATTGTCATTACGTAGAGCGTGACTTTGTATGTATCCGAGTAAGTAATTACCATAGACGATGGACAAGTCTGGCTCTGCCTCTTCCAAAACGACCGTCATGTGTAGCGAGTAATCACCAAAGGTGCGATAGTGGAGCACACAGGGGACTCGCCGCTGACCTACGCACAAACTTTTCCTCAACCTAAACTAGTAGAGAAGCGATGCATCAGTAATAACACAAGCACGCGCCGCTGATACGTTTCGTCAACACAAAAATTAGATTTTGAGTTTTTAGAAATCCCAGACGACAACAATTCGTTCGACTGGCCGGTACATCAAAACGACCTTTTTTTTTTTTTTTCATTTTTTTTTTGTCAGTGACCGTACGTTGGTCTTACAATGCGTTCGCACTTTCCATAATATTATTGTATAGATTAAAAGTACTTGGGTGACCTTTGCAGAATATATCGTTCGATGTTTGATTTTTTTTACATATATATATATATTTTTTTTTCTTACACACACGCCTATCTCTTTTCAACTTTAACATATAAACCACTACCACCACCACCATTCATATTTTTGTTCGATTTTTTTTTCTTTTTGTTTTCTAGTAGTTTTGTTCTTTTCGTTTTGTTCTCCAGACCCCACCATATCTACACTTTTTTGCTCACCCTGCCTGGCAAAAGAAACAAACAAATAAATACATAAATAATAATAAAATAAAAAAACTGCAAATACACACATATACACACAAATATCGACCAATGGAGCCGATAATTGTATTTGATTGGGGAAAGTCCTACTGCGCTAAAACCCATCAAATATTCATCGAGGTGAAACATTTTCGTTGACGCCAACGTTAAAAAAAAAGGGAAAAAAGCCTTCCGATATAATGAAAAAAATATAGTGAAGAAAACAATTAGCTCAGACTGTCTTCTTTCTACATATGGCAGATGTCAATGAGATGAGGACAGTCTAATTTAACACAATGCATACAATGTAATACAATCGTATCTTTTGTCTTCCTTTTTCTGTTTTTTGCAGCACGGGTGGCCTGTCACTGTTCGACTCGCTGCGGGTATAATATTATATATCTTATTACTATAGTGATTTTCTAAGTGTAGCTTAGATGTATCGCAAGGCCGAAATTATGGGGTACCCAGTGAGGATCGAACTCACTGTTCAGTTGTAATTGATCTCCCATCTTATTACTATAAGCGTAATATTTACTGGGAACACGTGTTTGAATCGGTATCCAATGAAATAAATTTCTGTCTGAATTTCTGGGATGAGGAGTTATTATTTATATTCAGACTATTGTCCTCATCTTTGTTCTTGTTATGATAACGTTTCGGCGGTTGCGTTTTCATCAGGAGCTTGCCGATCCTGGTAACCGTCAGGGAATTTCGAACTGAACTTTTTATTTAATCTACGTGTGTGTGTGGGGAGGAGTAAATTATTCTCATTCCGCTGCCCATGTCTCCGGTATCTCGTCTGGTTCTTCGTTAGTGTGCACTACGTTTGCCCTGAATCCAAGTACATCCGGCCCAGCCCAGCCCAGGGATTGATCTCACAATTACTACGTCACCAAATCCATGGACAAAATGTTTAATTCAACGTGCTGTTGAAGCATACTCGGATCAACAAGCAATTGATGATGGGCACAAAAGTCGGAACGTTGCGATAGCAACAACAAAAATGAGGATAATAGTCAATATGTAAATAATGTAAAGATTTAAATTCATGTCTACCAGACTGGAGATTGAAAAAAGATGTTAAAGAAAATGTACTCCTCGCAGCCTAACGACAGTTGTCGAACCTGTACTTCCTTTTTAATCAGGCAGTTAATTTTCAAACTAAGCTTGTTTTACCATTAAGCGATGAAAAGCCGTTACAGCAAAACAAATCATAATCACCCTACTTAAGAAATGTATATCTCTAGTTGGAACCTTTCGAAGTATATATTTGCTAACTTTTAAAACGATAAAAAATAAATATTGGATTAAAAAAAGTTAATTGTTTTAAAATTACTTTTATTTCGTATCAGAAACGTAAAGTTAGCTGAGATATAAACTTCAAAATGTCTCAACGAGAGATATGCATTTGAAACTTAATAAAATGACTAATAGTTACGTCCTTCATGCAGACATACAAGCGTAGTACGTTTATGTCTAATACTTTAGAAAATTTGTGTTATATATATATACATATATATACATATATATATATGTATATATATGAAGAAATATAGTCTTAGTGTGCTATATTTATGGGATAAAGTGCTCAATATCAGAGATAGAGCGTGTGTAAATATAAAAGTGAACATAGAAGTCAACACTTAGAGGCGACAGATTGTATCTAGCATGAAACAGACTGTCGCCTCTAAGTCTTGACTTCTATGTTCACTTTATATATATATATATATATTTATATATATATATATATATATATATATATATATATATATATATATATATATATGGAACAGGTTATAATTGTTTCAACGAGAGAAAAGTGTATAAAAAAAAGAGAGAACGCGCAAACGTTTTTGGTTGTAATGTAGATTTAAAAAAAAATATACATTATGCTTTTTTTCCCATAATTTTGCAACACGAGTTTCGGGTCTCGCGACCTTCTTCGGGCAAAGAGTGGATATTTCCACATATTATTAAAATGAATTAATTTTCCTTATATTTTTCGATGTTAAACATTCTCTTTTTTGTGTGGTATTGACACAGATGTATTTTTTGGACTGGCAGTGAGAAAGTTTCTCTTTTCTTTTTATTTTATATATATATATATATATATATATATATATATATATATATATATATATATGTTTAATATATATATAATAATTTTAATATATTTGTATAATATATATATGTGTGTGTGTGTGTGTATGTGTATCTATCTATCTCTATATATATATATACACACACATACGCACATATATATATATTATAATATTTTTATTATAATAAAAACATTTTACATCACTACACAAAAGCTTTCATGTTTCAGTACTATGATTATACTTACTCTGGCGATGGTATCTACCATTGCCTGAGGATGTACAATCATAGTATTGAAACCTACTATATACTATGAAATGGACTAAGTCCGACAATGATTTTAATATATTTTCTGTTTTCATCCTATTTTTATAGATACAATTATTTAAGTAAATGCTTTGTTTAAGATAAACAATATTAAGTACATTTACCGGCTTGAATGTCCGAGAAATTCCGTAGTAAATATATGTCCTTCGACAGGAATCGTTTCCTCTCTGTTCCTTATCCTATCATTCTGTCGGCTTCCGCTCCATATTCACACGCACGCACGCACGCACGCACTTTCTGTTTGCATGAATCGAACCTGTATCGTATATAGATATTTGGCCAGACGTGCTATGACCTGAACGGTTTAGGACTTTCGGTTTCGTAAATCTCGAATTACTGCAGTTAAACACACCCCCCTTCGCCGGAGAACGCATATATTCTATGAAACTTCTCGAACTCAAATAAATGTATCCATAAAAAACGTATTAACAGAAAATATATTAAAATATTTGTCGGATTTAATCCATTTCATATATATATAAATTCTTATTTTTAAGCTTAAATGTTAATCTGGGTCTACATTCAAATCCAAAATTAAACTACGATTCATTTAAATAATTAACAATAATAATAATCTACCCTAAAAATAAAATATCTCGTGAGAACCAGAAATATTAAACAAGCGGTGTTAACTCAAAAAAATTTGCACATGAATATAGCATTAGCATGAAACTCCGAGTTGTGCAGCCAATGCAGAGTATTATGTATATTTTTAATATACATACACACACACATATATATATATGTATATATATATTAGTTCTGTTATTCAGTATTAACCATTGTTTTTTATTACACTATAGAGTATATATATATATATGTATATATATATATATATATATATATATATATATATGAAGGAATAAAGCCTTAAAGTGTGCTATATTTATGGGATAAAGTGCTCAATATCAGAGATAGAGCGTGTGTAAATATAAAAGTGAACATAGATGTCAACACTTAGAGGCGACAGTCTGTTTCATGCTAGATGCAATCGTCAGACCACCCGTGAGGCCTAACGATTGCATCTAGCATGAAACAGACTGTCGCCTCTAAGTGTTGACTTCTATGTTCACTTTTATATTTAATATATATATATATATATATATATATATATATATATATATATATATATATATATATATATGTGTGTGTGTGTGTGTTGTGTGTATGTGTGTGTATTTGTATACGAACGCTTGCTCATACATTTATATATATTTATCCATTTGATATATATATATATATATATATATATATATATATATATATATATTACTTCAAAGCAAGGTTCTATTTTGTTATTTATTGTGATGCTGTTTGCAGCCAAACATTAAAATCACGCCGTGCCAGACTGTGGTTTCTCTTTCAATGTATTTTTTCTTATTTAATGTTTCTTGTGCTCTTGTTATTTTTTTCTTTTCTGGATATAGAGTATGTAGAATTTGTAAAAACACAAGAAGAATTAAATAAAAAAAAACTTAACTGCAGTACTTTGCCACACGTTTTTGAAGAAACTTGTATAAAAGCGGGATTGTTGACCAAATATACAATATATATATATATATATATATATATATATATATATATATATATATATATATGAAGATGTAGATGTATGTATGTGTATGCATATATATGTGTTTGCTGGAACAAACGTCGTGAGATCATGAGAGCTTGCGCCCATAAAAAAGGCTCTCTCCTAAAGTATTTTGATTCTTGAGAAATCTTTTTACCCAAATTTAACTGACCATTAAATATTTTGGTTAAATACTTATTACCCTACTTTAGCCATTTAAGCATCTGTTATTACGTAACGGGTTACACGGCGTTCCTCTTTTCTTTAAATTTTTTATTTTGATTTATTCTCTACTTTTAACTTTTTTATCTACATTTTTTATTTTTTAAATGTATATCCTAATATTAAACGTTAGCTTTATATGCTGTGCAGTGTTTCTCACTTGAAAACATAGAAATTATTTATAAACAATATACAATCCACTGCGCTTAACCCCGACATTTTTTATTCATATTGCTTGCTCCTTATGATTTAAATTTTTTTAACTTATCCAAAGATAACTCATTTAATGAAATAATATAAAGTAAAATAAAATACATGACAGTAGATCTAATTATAGTCCTAGTCATGGAATTAATTATGAAGTTTATTAATTATAGAATCAATTGTAGATCTGTTATTATTATTATTGAATCATTCATGAGTTATTTAGATTCAATTTCTTCTAAATATATTTTAAGTTTCTTTTTTAGTAGAAGGAGCAATCGGGACAGGTAAACTGTTCCACAGATTAGCTCCTGTATAGCGAACCATATTGTAAAGTATTATTATGCATAAAAAACAAGCCTCCACGAGTAGATAGCTTTGTTGGACATTGATGAACAGATAAAGTGATAGAGAAGTACAGGGTAACCCCCCAAAAACGGGAATTTTTTAAGTGCGTATTGCCAGACATGAGGAAATGACAACACTGCGAGACAGTGACCTTGAGCAAGTAAACATTTCGCTATTTTAGTAACGAGAATGAAATTCACAGTATCCCAGCTGAGATGTTGCAGCAGTCAATGAGGAATCTCAACAGCAGATTTCAAGAATGCATTCGTACAGGAACACGCCATCTACAGGACGTAATTTTAAAAAAAAATGAAAAATTCCATCATTGTTTCTTAAATGGCATGTTTTAAGGTTTCAATTACTATGAATTAAATATTTTTTTTCCATCACTCTTGGTTTTATTGGATTGTTAAAAAGTTCCCGTTTTTGGGGGGTCACCCTGTACTTGTGAAAACAAGAGGGCCATATTTTCTTAATAGAATCATACACAAAAGTTAGTAATTTTAATTTAAATATTTACGGAAGTCTCAATATTTTCGCTTTTTGGGTGGATAGTCACAGAGTTTAAGAAACCATGCCGAGAAGTAATAGCCCTAAATACTATCTTTTGCAGCCTAGAAATAAGATCAGTATAGAAGAAAAAAGTTTTACCCCACCCTTGTACTGATAAATCATCAGTTACCCCCCCTTTAGATCTAGGAGATATAAATCGCACCCTGTTATCTGTCAGTAGACGAGTAGTCAGAGTAAAGTGCAATAAAACTTTGGTAAAAATTTATTCACTGGTTCTGTTTTTAGTACAACACTATTATTCGGTAGTGCAAAAAAGAGGCGAATAAAGCATTGTAAAGGCAGACAAGAACATTTTAATGATGCTTGGTTTTTATTTTAAAGAATATACCACAAATTCTTGCTAATTTTTTTTTGAAAGTTTACTGAGATGGTATTCCCCCCCTCCAAAAAAAAAAGATCTAAAATCCAACCCTCTGTATGCATCCTTTACCAATCCTAATCATACCATCGAAGGAAATGTTTGTGTATGGAGAATGAAAGATTATATAATTACTCTTATTTATACTGCGTGATTATATCAAACCACTTTTTAACAGTTTTGAGTTCAGTGTTAAAAGATTTGAACCGTGTTTTCATGGATTCTGTTTCACAATAAATGTTAGTATCACCAGCAAATAAGTAAAATGTTAACCTTTTTCAGACGCTATTACACTTTCACCCCCCCCTCGCTATGTTTTTCCCGCGACAACGGACAAAGTTCCGTGATGTCAGAAGTTGAAAAAAAAAAAGAAGGCGAATCACCAAAAGTTTAAGCCCACCTAAATTCCGCTAGGTATTCAGAAATCATCCTCCTGTTGGTGGCGACATTCATGGACTTAAATTTAGCCTGGGTACGCTGCTACATTGCTTCAACTCAATTCTTGGTGACTCCAGTGTTGGGATTTAAAAAGTTCTGAATGTGGTTGACAGTGTCATGAAGGGTGCGAATGTGTAATGGAACCCTTTTTGATACATTTAGTAAATCGTTAATGAAGATGCGAAAAAGAAGGGGGGACCAAGTATTGAACCCTGATGTACACCACATCCAATCGTACGGGAAATTAAATTAATATTACCAATTGAAACGTATTAATCTCTATCAAATAAATAGAATTTGACCGAGTGAAGAACATTTCCTCTGATGCCATAATCATAAATTTTTGATAATAGGATTTCAGAGTTGACCGTATCAAACGCTTTTTGAAAGCCAACAGACACCGTATTCAATCTTTCCTCGACCCAATGCGGATCTTATAGCCTCAGTCATGCTTATCAAATCATGTTCAATAGAGTGTTTGGCTTGAAATCCAAATTTCAAAGAATAAATAAATTTGTGGTGGTTGAAGAAAGAATAGAGACGTTTGTATATTAGTTTTACAAATATTTTACTAAATACTGGTAGAAGAAACATCAGTCTATAATTTGATGGTAGTGCTGAGTCTACCTTTTAAAAAATAGGTACAATTTTGGAAGTTTTTAATCTAACAGGAAAAATATCTTGGCAGAAGGACTGATTAATAAAATGAGCAAGAAGTTGAGAAATACGAGATCCAAGAATTTTCAATAGTTTAACAGGTATACTATTGGGGCCGACCAATTTAGAAGGATTCTTATTTGATATAATATCTGTAACTTCCAAATATGTAGCAGGTGTAAGAAATAAAATTTTTTTTTACTTTTATTAGAGAGGTAATCGAAAGGAGACTTAGGTGTTTTGTGAGTATTCTTTGATATATTTCCTGCGACACTAACAAAATAGTCATTCAAGACGTTTGACATCTCAACTGGGTCAAGTTTAACCTTTCTTTTACTGATTTTAATATTATTGATAGTATAAGTAATAGGGTTTTTGTAATTAATGAGCGATTTTATGTCAGACCATAGTTTTTTTTATATTTTGAGCGTTAGCTGAAAAATAATCGTGGAAATAATTAGTTTTACTTACCATCAATTCTGTAGCCTCACTGTTTTAAATCTTTTTGTAAATGTAGATATTAGTTTCAAAGTTGTTTTTTCTTGTTTATAAGCATGATGTTGGATTCTCATCAAATTTTGTATTCTGTCGTTTATTCATGGTTTGTTCCTAAGTTTAATTTCTTTCTTTGTAAATTTCCTAATTGGTACATGCGTGTTGGTTTGTTCACTTAGAAATTTACTATGTTTTTTATTAACATTCAAGTCGTTGTTATCTAGGTATGAAAAGTCAATTTGATGAAAATAATTAATAAATTTCCTTTATCAGTTAGAGTAATCATATTTGTACCCATTGGATTTAGTCTGTTGGATGTTGCGACAGGTTATTCTGGCACCGAAGATATTAGTGTAAATATTATCAATAATAGATCAAGAGCGATTAGATATTCTCGTAGGATGGCGGATAGATGGCAGGAAATAATTCAAGAAAAAGTTATTAATGAATTCATTTGAGGGTGTAGGGATGTCATAATTAAGAAGAGTGATATTAAAATCAGCCACACTATTTACATTATTGGGACTATTGTTCTCATCTTTGTGGTCATGTTTATCACAACGTTTCGGCCGTTGTACGCTCCGGATTTCTTCAGGTGGTTGGAATGTCGAACTGAACCCTTTATTTCGCTCACTGAGGTAGACTGTTCTAGGTCCACGTTGTTGTTCATGATGACGGTAGTCATTGAGTATAGAATCCAGAGGTTGGCAGTGAATATTTCGAAGACAGTAGGGAAGCGTAGTTCAGTAGCAGAGCGTAGTTCTTTCTTCTGTTCTGGTCATCTTTGGTTCTGGCAGGTTGGCATTGGACATTCGGAGAGAGTAACCAAAATGGCCGGAACAGAAGAAAGAACTACGCTCTTCTACTGATTTGAGATTGTTTAATAGATGTCAATTATCAGTTATCTCCTGGTAATCCCCTTCTACAAGTTCTCCACCTGAAGAAGGCCGGAGCGTACAACGGCCGAAACGTTGTAATAAATATGGTGATGAAGATGAGGACAATAGTCCGAATAATGTAAATAGTGTACATAATACCTCATCTCAGAAATATAGACAGATACTAAAATCAGTCATTATAAAGACTTGTTTACTAGATAGATTGGGAAGAATAGTCTGGAAATAAGTAGAAAGACTTTCTGCATCTGAATTTGGATGTCTGTAAGTACAACAAAATAGTATATTTTTGTCGCTCTTGCTTTCAACCTCAACTCATATTGTTTCAAAGTCGTTGTAATTTAAATCATCACGGATATTGGAAAGAAGAGATAAATTTGATATATAATCCGGTATCACCATTTTGTGTAAGAGATGCAGTTTTGAAGAATCTATATCCGGGGATATTAATATTATGGGGTTTTTAATGGATTCCCATATTTCAGATACTCCAATTACATCAAATGACGTCTTTGCTAGGACAGCTAAAGAAATTAATTCGTCATGATGAAGATCTAGGCTTTTTATATTAGTGCGTAGAATAGAGAGCTATGCGCTTTGGTATTAATCAAGGTTAGTTCAGGAATAGAGAAATACCGTGAATTAATACTTTGAGGTATATATTCATCAATATCATAATCACTTAAACTAGACATTTTAGAAAGACTTGAAGTCATTTCAAAAGTAAGAAGACTATTACTGAAGGAAGGCACAACAATATCATATAACGCTATTTACATTATTCGGACTATTGTCCTCATCTTTGTCGCCATGTTTATCACAACGTTAGCCGTTGTACGCTCCGGCCTTCTTCAGATGGTCGGAATGTCGAACTGAACCTTTTATTTCGCTCACTGGGGTACACTGTTCTAGTTCCACGTACCATGTCTAATGGATGTCCGTTATCTCCTGTTAATTCCCCTCTCAAAGTTGTCCGCTACCTTAACCAGGTATTGAACTCACACTCTTTGGGTCCTGTCACTGGATCTAACTAACGCATTTATCCACAGTGGCATATGTCCTGAAGAAGGCTGGAACGTACAACGGCCGAAACGCTGTGATAAACATAGCGACAAAGATGAGGACAATAGTCCGAATAATGTAAATAGTGTACATAATACCTCAAATTGGAAATATAGACAGATATTGAATATCATGTAAGTTTGAAAGATCTTCATTAGATAAATCATAAAAGGGAAAACAGAGTTGTAATATTTTAAAGACATGAGTTAGTTTAGTATAAGTTACCCCGGAAAATAAATCCAGAAAATACAGGACAAAAACTAAGTATAGAGAGGTTTAAAGGCTTTATGAACCTTGACAGAGCTAAGTGTAATGACAAAGGTACGCAGGTGTAGGCTTTAAGAAAGGTTAATAATCTGAGAATAAAAGGATCGCGTATAGTGTCCTCTTATAGTCCCAGTAAACAGAAATACCTCTCTCAAAGAGGATAGGGGAGATCATTCTTGATTATTCATAACACTCCGCACTTAAATAAGAAAAAGAAAGAAAAAATAATGAAGAAATAAAAAAGAAAATGAAATTACACGACAAAGCATCAATAATTAAATTAATAAAAAAGAAATAAAAATTAAACTACAAAACATCTAAATAACCAATTACCAAAATGTTTTAACCCCATTTACATATTCTGCTCTTCTAGAAAAAAAGTATTTATTTTTTATTTTTAAAACTTATAATAATGTTCCTGTTTTTTCCACCTCCTTCTCATCTACCCGATGACAGTTCTCAATGTCAATTTGGTTGAAATCAAATTCGTTGAAGACAGAGCATACTTTCTTTTTACAGTCTTCGTTTGGCGTTGCGTTTATATTTCCAAGTCGTAGATTTCTTGATCTTGAATGCCTTTTCATTTCCAAATTATGGTTTTCGCATTTGTATACCATTTTTTTTCAGGGAGTATATTTTTTCTTGTGCTCGGCTTCATTCATTTGCCTTTACCAATTGGTCGTTTAATCAAAAAATTTTGGCTCCTTTTTCAATAATAATTTTTAGATCTGTGATTTTATAATATACAGTGTAACCCGAATATAAGAGAGTTGTCGGGACCGGAGAAGAAGTCTCTTATACCCGGGTTTCTCTTATATCCGGGTTTGGTCTATTATATATACATTAACACAGGCTCTAATTTGGGACCAGAGAAAATCTCTCTTATATCAGGGTTTATCTTATATCCGGGTCTCCTATATCCGGGTTACACTGTAACAAGTTTACAGTAGTCGATAATATATCCACGACATTTGACAACGTTTGCAGTTGCTTGTTCGTTTCTATACATAGATGCATTAGATAGTAGGCGCACTGTACTTACGTCGCCATTAAGGGGTCAAAATGAATATTATTATTTTCGTCAGCCATCTCCGCTAGTTTTTTGTTGAAGTCAATAGTGAGTTTAAATACGAATTTCTTTGATGCTATAGTGTTGAAAAATTTAAAATAAAGAGAATAAAAAATAAATAAATAGAATAAAATAAATACAGATTACTAAAAAAATACAAAAAATACAAAAAATAAAGAAATATACAGTTTACAAGAGATTATTGTAGGCAAGGAGCACTCAAGAAGCCATCCAACTATTCAGGTTTTCATTTTCGTATCATTGCAAACGGTCAGAACCTTCGACGAAGTTATAGAAATGGGCTTGAAAAAAAAAGTGCAATCATGGCGATGAACACAACGGAAGGAACTGAAGGAACCAATCCGGAAATCAAAAGCGCCCCCTACAAAAAAGGAAAATTACGAGTTCCTGGGTAAATAAAGCAGACACCTTCAATCAAAGGGAAAAATCATCAAAGATTATATTAGAAGAATAAAACTCTCTTCAGAAACTTAAAGGAATAAATAACACGGCGGTTTCCACTGTATGGCGTTCTGGATCTTTCTTAAACTAGACAATGAAATAAAACAAACCACAAAGCAAGATAAAATTGCTACATACTCGAGAGACCATATCGATAGAAAAATAGCAGAGGGTAGAGGATGCCAAGATAGATAACGGAATAAAGAAAAGTACTAAAAGCTTGTAATTACCACAGTAGGGAAAAATCCATGGAAAATACTCAAGATAAATAAAAATTTAAAAAATAGATAAACAACACTTTTTGTACACTTCTGAAGACAAATCGATGACATGACAGATTAATCAACATGGACATGGCTACGTAGGGTGAAACAGGAAGATAAACGGGGTCACTTTGACTATAGCATCCCCATCTCCAAAAATGTCTTAAGAACCAACTAAATGCTTGGATAGACAGAACATAAGAGAATAGCAAATGTAGACGGTGTGGAAATAAAGACGAGACAATCAATCATATTATCATGTGAATGTAGTAAATTAGCCCAGGAAGAAGACAAGACTAGATACGAACGGATGGGGAAGGTAACCCACTGGGAATTGATTGTAGCTTTACCATACAGACCAATATTATATGCACAAAACAGAATATGTTATAGGGAATACGATACAGAATATCTTCTGGGATTTTGAGATTCAAACAGATCACCCGATCCATACCAGAAGACCAGCTCCAAGTCGTAAGGAAGAAGAAAAAATGCTAGATCCTGGATTGCACCATATTAGGAGGCCAGATCCGAAAGAAAGTGAAAAGATAGATCTCGATTTTGACAGAGAGTAGAGGAAGTTGTGGAAAGTGAAGGTGACAGTCGAGCCAGTCATAATCGGAGAACTAGGAACAATCTGGAAGAATCCACAAACGTCTAGAAAAACTGTAAATCAGATGAATAACTGAGTTCATCCAAACTATAAAACTGTGCTAAAACCGGCTACAATACTGAGGAGAGTTCTGGAATAATGAGGAACGTTTATGTCACTTGCACTTCAGTAAAAAAAAAAACAACGTTACTAATGTTATGAAAAATCGAAGATAATAATAAGTGAGTAAGGTTCAGGAAACTTCACGGGACTTGTTGTCACTTGATCTCCTGCACTATGCATCAGACTTCTGATGTAAAATGCAGTCTTCTGAATAATAAGAAGACGATCTGGGTACTAATCGCACATGACCGTTATAAAATCAAGCAGGGATAAATTAAGAGAAAATTAAGAAAAGAATCCCATTTAGGAAGAAAAATACGCATGATCAGTAGAAAATAATAAGTTCGCCTCGTCTGGATTAAAGAAGAACGCTGATTAATGGATTAACGAATTAGGGAATTCAAGAAGAAACATAAAGTTCTGCACTCATCAGAATGGAAGGCGGTGTCAAAATCGACCAAATGAAATGAGATAGATATATACAAAAATGGGTAAAGTTTAATTCACATTCATGTTCACAACTTCCTCTACTATCTCGCAAAACCGAGATATCTTTTCACTGCCTTTCAGATATGTTCTTTTAGTATGGTGTAATCCAGGATCTAGCATTATTTCTTTTTCCTTACGTCTTGGGGCCGGTCTTCTGGTATGGATCGGGTGATCCGTTTGAATCTAAAAATCCCAGAAGATATTCTGTGTCTCATTCTCCAGACAAAAAAAAAAAGATGCTATGTCAAAAGGGCCATTTTCGCTTGATACCGTTATATTATTTCTCGAGAAGCGACAATAACTATTTAATGATAATAACAATTCAGTGATAACAATATCTATTCACTATTTACATTATTCGGACTATTGTCCTCATCTTTGTCGCCAAGTTTTATCACAACGTTTCGGTCGTTGTACGCTGCGGCCTTCTTCAGGTGGTTGGAATGATAAACATGGCGACAAAGATGAGGACAATAGTCCGAATAATGTAAATAGTGTACATAATACCTGATCTCAGAAATATAGACAAATATCTATTCAGTTCTTTACAAGATTATAAAACAAAGATATGATAACATTGACAATATTTTTTTTACCAGAGTATAGAATTAAATTTGTGAATATTATAAAAATACTGATAAAATATAATTTTAAATTTAAAAGATAAAAATGTGTAAATACAGTTTTATATTTTATAGTTTTAAGATTGGGGTGTTTGCTGTGTTTCGCCAGTGATAGTACCATTGGAGAAAAGCGGTCGACCCTGCTTTACTCAGGTAAATTGGGATGCGGAACTGTACTGATACCCGACCTACATCCATCTCACACACACACATCTTCAATAAATCGCATGGGCATAGCGTCGGTCACACCCAGGTCAACGGAATCGACCTGCCGGCAAAACTGCCAGTCGCAAGCTTCAGTATAGTAGCTGCGCCGCAGAGGTCAACGGCATTACCAGTGGGAGTAGGAACTTCTGAGAGGAGGGACTGCGTAACCTTGACATCCCCGGTGCAAAATGAACCGGCAAGCCATTGCCCTATTTTGCTTTGAATGTTCCCATGAACCACAATTACGACAAAAATAGGGGGAGTGGTGACCACAGCGGCACAAAATGCGCTAACCGACTAGAATATGAATATACTGATTGCGAATCTCTCTTGGGGTGTATCGTCAGTGGAAGTACCTTTGTAGCGAAGCGGTCGACCCTGCTTTAGTCAGGTGAATTGGGATGCGGAACTGTCCTGGTTCCCGACCTACATCAAACTCTCACACATGGCTTCAATAAATCGCATGGGCATTGCATCGCTCACACCCCGGTCAACGGGATCGATCTGTCGGCAAAACTGTGTGAGGGTAGTCGGAAGGTTTTCTTGACCCAAACGGTGAAGGGGGACACATCTCCCCAAATCACCTGTGCCAAGTGGCCATCGGCCAGTCGCAAGCATCAGTATAGTAGCCGCGCCTCAGAGGTCAACGGCTTTACCAGTGGGAGTAGGAACTTTTGAGAGGAAATACTAGATAACCTTGATATCCCCGGTGCAAAATGAACCGGCAAGCCACTGCCCTATTTTGCTTTGAATGTCCCCATGAACCACAATTACTACAAAAATAGTGGGAGTGGTGACCACAGCGGCACAAAATGCGCTAACCTAATACATGAATGAATGATGGTTTTATAAAAATTCTAAAAATAGCTTTGTAAAAAAATCAATAATAATAACAAGAGAGTATACAGTAGTGGTTCCCAAACTTTTCGGCGTTGCCGCTCCTTTGCGTACCAAATCACAACCCTGATACCACCCCCAAATGTATTGGATTTTCTTGCTAGTATTGCATGTCAAATAAATATTTCCCATGATAATTGTTATATAAATGGGAAACACTGTAAATGGAAGGCAAGATACTCTCCCAGTTCAATATGTGTGCGTGATGTATGTTATAGTTCAGATGTTGGGCACTTCGAGGCGGTGTAATGGTTAGCAAGCTTATCTCCCTAAAACGATTACGATTGAGTAGTGAGTTCGATCCTCACTGGGTGCCCCCTACTTTCGGCCTTGTGCCACATCTAAGCTATGCTTGGAAAATCACTATAGTTCAGATGTACCTCTGCCTGCCTACTTTTTTTTCTCACGACGCTATGTATCTTTTCACCTCTTTCCTGGGGCTGCGTAACCAAAATAATATAAAAATGTGCGATATTGTAAGACCCCTAAGACCCCTAAAAACGGCAGAGGATTAGGTGTTATAATAAACTATATCAAACTGTATATTTACAAAAACACACACACGCACACAAAAGGAAATTCCCACCTTTATACTGAAATAGATGAAACTAAATAATCGTTGAATGTATCAAAATGGTTCTAAAGAATGCATGACAGAGTGACAACAGCTATATACCGGGAACTGCGCAAACGGCTTAGGTTAGACACTGTAAATGAAGAGTATCAGTAAAACCTAGAGATAGTGCTGGAAAACAATATATCAGGTCCTTGATTTTGGAAGCCTAGAAAGGTATGAAATAGGAAGGTGAGTGTCATATGATTAATAGTAGGCGTACGATTAAGGAAACAAACAAACAGAAATCAGTAGCAGATAAATTGAAAGGAGGGTTGAGAATGTACAAAAGAAGAGTTTTTTTTTTTTTAGGTTTGCTATCTTACACTGAAGATGATGGACATTTGAGGAGACTTTCTAGAGCAATGACAACCAGACATCTAGAGTGGACGTAATAATAATAATAATAATAGTAATAATAATAATAATAATAATAATGAAACTTTTGACTATATTATCTCACGATGTCCGGAACTAGCAAAAAATGAATATACCCACAGACATAAGAAGGTAGCGATATATGTGCACTGGAAGACAAAATCGAAACCACTGAGAGATGACATGAACTCCAACCAGATACAGTTACCCAAAATTATGATGTAACTATCGTCTGGGTCATGCCAATTCAAACTGATAGGGAAATAGAAGCCAACAGACCTGATATTATCAAAAAAGACAAGAAATTCAGGAAGTGCATGCTTATTAACATAGCAGTACCATCTGAGAGAAACAAACCCATGAAAATTATCGAGAAATTGTCCAAATATAAGGACCTGGAGATCGAGATTAACAGGATATGCGAAATGAAAACTGAGACTGTACCAATAGTAATCGGGCCTCGTGAGAAAAGAATGGACAATTTCACTAACAGTGTCCCAGTAACATCAACATACAAGTTGCCCAGAAGATCGCCCAACTAAGAACATCCCATATACTAAGAAAAGCGCTATCAATTACATGACAACTCACCTAAAGAGCCTAAGGACCCTAGTTTGAACCTGGCACTACAGGATACAAAGCAGGAAACATACACACATAATAATAATAATAATAATGATAATAATAATAATAATGATAATAATATGCAAGAAGAAAAAATCGAAACCACGGAGAGATGTTATGATCACCAACCAGACACATTTACCCAAAATAACGATGTAACTATCCTTGGGACTTGCCAATTCAAACTGACAGGGAAATAAAAGCCAACAGACATGATATCAAAAAAGACAAGAAATTCAGGAAATGTATGATTATTGACATAGCAGTACCATCTGAGAGAAACAACTCCATGAAAATTATCGAGAAATTGTCCAAATATAAGTGTTAATCTGAGTTAAGACTGTTGAGTTGTCTCCTCTTGTCTATGGATAAAAGGAAGTCTATTTGGAGTGATCGGTTGTAGTTTCCTTTGACAAGATGGCGGTCTAGCTGAGACTGGGTGTCTGTGGAAGGAGTAAATTCACATTGGTAGCAGAAGCTGTCTTGTTCAGCAAATGCTGAAACACATTTAAAGGAAGAATGGCTTCCTTCACAAAACACCCACCTGTTTTGGTAAATGAAGAGGCATATGCTGAATGGAAGCAATATATAGGCATATGGTCTATATTCACAGACTTACCTAAGGAGAAACAAGGACCTGCTGTGTTTTTGTCATTACCACAAAATATAAGAGAACGTGTTCGACACTTGGCAATGACGGATATCGGTGGAGCAAATGGATTAAATATAATTATTGACACATTGAACAAAATTTACTTTGCTGGACGAAAATACGATGGCATACATGTCATTTAAGGAATTTTATTCCTACAAAAGGGCAGCCGGAGTTAATATAAATGAATTTTTGGTACGATATGAATTTCTGTATCAAAAATTACAGAAATTTGGAATTCCTCTACCAGAAGGAGTCCAGGCCTTTTTTGTTCTGAATGCAGCAAATGTATCGGAGGAAAATGAAAAATTAGCAAGAACCACATGTTCCAGCTTAACATATGCAACAATGAAAGATACACTGAAGAAAGTATTTTCTGATATCTCATCAACAGAATGTAAAACTATCCCTGCTATCAAAGAAGAAGTTGAAACAGTAAATTTCAATAGATACAGAAGTATTAAGGAACAAAGGCATGACATGATTTATAAAGTAAATCCTAAGGACAGACAAGGTAAGATAATGCGTTGTTTTAAATGTAATTCAACTAAGCATTTTGCCCGAGATTGTACGAGTTTCGATTCTAGAAACAATATCAACACTGTCGTGGATACAGACCAGGTGAACTTTACTTTGTTTAATGCTGAATCATGTTATCGAACATTGATAAATGACTCTTATTCCAATGTAAAAATGTCCAATCTTGTGAAAGAGACATTGGGTATGGCAGTGTTGGACTCTGCTTGCTCACGAACTGTTGCTGGAGAAATTTGGTTTAATGTATTCTTTGATACATTAAATGACCGAGATAAGCGGTTGGTGGAAACTGTTAGATCTAACAGAATATTTTGTTTTGGAGATGGAGGGGAGGTAAGAGCTATTGAAACAGTTAAGTTTCCTGTAACAATAGGGGGTATAAGAGGTATCACTGGTTATATTGAGGCTGACCTCGTCAAAAATGATATATCCCTGTTATTAAGTCATAAATCAATGAAAACTGCAGGAATACTACTAAATTTTAAAAACGACAGCTGTCGCATTTTTGGCAGACATATTAAATTGCAAAACAACAACTTCCGGACATTATAGTCTGCCACTAACTAATATGCTTTTGGAGGTTAAAAATGCACCAAGTATAGTCTTACATTGTGAGACTTTAAAAGGATGTTCTCGAGTGGA
>OZ038481.1:102192093-102232093 GCA_964036315.1 Acanthosepion esculentum
TATCTATCTATCTATCTCTGTTCTTATATACCTATCTTTCCGGGCCTGTTGTTATCTATTTATCTGAGGGAGTACGTGTTTATATTCACGAACTCATCAAACCGTACTTGATTATCTATAGAATAATTTATGTTTATGTATATAGCTTAATTATATACAGCTATTAACAAATGTTTAAGACCAATTAACCTACTTGACATTACTTTGTATCATAATAAGATTGCATGATGTCATTGTTTTTTGTTATTTTACCAGCCATTATTCACACATGGTCTACGCCAAAAACGATAGTATTTGTGTAGTGATTTAAGATCAGAATACGGATAAAAACATCCATTTTCACCTACACGAAGGGGCCAATTTGTGATTCTACGCAGTGGAAGCTATTCTGAATAGAAAATTGGTACAACAGTAGGTTGTAACAAACCAGTTGTGTACACAGTTTTTGTGAATTTAGCGACAACGACACGTCTATGGAAAACCTATGCTAGGGATGGCCACTTTATGAAGCAGATTGCTACACGACCTCCAACAAGTTCTTATCAATAGATACATGCTGCTGATCTGGTACAAAATATTAAAGATGTCTTAGATTGATCCGGTCGCTCATAAATTATTTGTTACTGTGTTGTATTTAACTTTTAAAAAGTAGAATAACAAAATTGTCTGAAACATTTGTTACTGACTATATATATTTCTAAGAATTAATTGATTTATTTTTAATCCGATAATTTCATTATTTCAAAGGTGGATACGTATTTGAAGTAGACGTCCCGTTTATGTATTAAGCAGTTTCTACCTCGTCTATCGATCTGCGCATTCAATAAACCTTCGTGAAGATATATATACTCGTATATATATATATATTATTGAAGATACTTATATATATATATATATATATATATATATATATATATATATATATATATATATAATCATTTATTTGAATATTACAACATAAATATGTTATAAAATCACTACAAAAATAGCCATTTTGTTTCAACACTTCTGGTGTCTTATCAAGTGATGATATAGAATATAGAATAAATGGTTTTAAAAGTTTCAAATTAATTAACGATCCTTAGCTAGGAGTAAACGCTGTTACATAAGCTAGGATGACCAATCAAAATACAAGTATAGGGTAATTCGAAAAATTAGACAACTAAGCAAGGTTATCATAGATATTAAAAGATTTATAAAATTTGAAATTATATATATATATATATATATATATATATATATATATATATATCAGTGATTCATCGAGTCTGAAACCTCAACAGAATGCAGAAATCACTGGACGGCCGTTTCGTCCTATATTTGGGACTCATCAGCAGTGCGCATCCACTACCGAGAATTGAAACCCTGAGTTTTGTCAAGCAAACACCATACCAACTGTTCCAACAGGCCTTGGTGACAAAGAGGTAGCAAATCAGACTCAATATAGCGCCGCTCACTCACATATTCCATGGTAGAACTCTACTGAGATTCTCTTTAACCATAGGACTGTGTCCCCTGGAGCAACGACTACTATCACCAAGCTGTTCACTCCAGAGCATTAGAAGCCCGTTCAAGCAATGATATACATTTGAAATTAGGAGAATTTGATAATTATATTTAAGTGATTCATCGAGTCTGATGAGTCTCAAATATAGGACGAAACGGCCGTCCAGTGCTTTCTGCATTCTGTTGAGGTTTCAGACTCGATGAATCACTTAAATATTATTATCAAATTCTCCTAATAATTTCAAATATATATATATATGAATATATGTATACATATATATATATATCTTAATATATATCTTAAGATATCTATCTATCTATCTATCTATCTATCTATCTATATATATATATATATATATATATATATATATATATATATATATCTTAATATATATATATATTTAGGTAGCAATCCTTCATTTATGCATGTTTCATTAAAAGCGACAGACAAGGTACTACGGTTAAGCTTTTTATTTAATTTTTCTTGTGTTCGCACAAGTGCTTTCTTTTTTTGGACACAAAGTCTGTAGAAACTGTCCAAATGTTTTATAGTCCAGAGCGCTTTCGGTTATACTTTCAGCCATCATTAAAGATGATTTTATTTTTTAGTTTAATTGGGTGTGTGCATTATGTGTATGCTTTTAGTGTTTTATAGAGGGGTTTTATTTTCTGAACATGGTTAGCACGTTGTGTCCTAGTTCGTAGTTAATATTGTTAAGAGTTGGCTTTTTCTTTTTTATTATTGTGGCTTCCATTATTTTTTATCTTTTTTACAAGTAAATGTGGTTATTATGTTTGTGTTTTCTACTAGTATGTTTCGAATGGAGGTTGGTAGGTTTGTGTGTGTGTTTAAATGTGTTCTAATGGAGCTCTGGTCGGATAGATGCAAGGTAAGGCGTCTGGATAGGCATGTAGTTGTGTGACCGATGTAATTATTTGTGAGTTCGGTTTGATCAGGAACACAGTTCCTTGAGGGACATTTGAACTCATAGATAATGTTCGTTCGTTGTAATTTTGATTTAGCTTGTGTGTTGTATTTGAGGACAAGGTTAGCTGTCTTAAATTTTTTTATATTAGATAATTTGATTTTATATTCGGGTCGATTGGGATAGTGTATATCTTTATAATATTTCTAAGTTTCGTTTTGTTTGTAGGTAATGTGCATTTGGATTTTGTAGAAAATATTTATGTAATTTTTGACTGTATGTTCACTATCGTTATTTTATTTGGGGAGAAATAGTCTAATTTTGTCGTCTATAACGTTGCTTCGGAACTATAGAACGTTTGTACAGAGTCTACACACCCTGTGTCCCAAAAAGAAAGCTCTTGTGCGAACACAAGAAAAATTAAATAAAAAGCTTAACCGTAGTACCTTGTCTGTAGTTTTCAATGAAACGTGTGTGTGTGTGTGTGTGTGTATATATATATATATATATATATATATATATATATATATATATATGTGTGCAGGTATGCAGAAAAATAGGAAAGTACACGTTAGGTAAATAATTCGGAGTTCCTTAGTATTTTTGCTTTTATTTTCAAAAATACAGTGCTCCATACAGAAGTAGAGCTTATATTATAATATATTTTTAAAAATATGATTCCTTCGCTACATAAGAGTTCTCATGTTTCAAAAGCGAGAGCTGAGACCCCTAATATAATTTTTGAAATTAAGTTGAGTTAAGGTGTCTGGTCATGCTTCCTAGTCAAGCGAGAATTTAGGAATAGCGTGACCAGACACCTTAATTAAACTTAATTTCAAAAATTATATTAGGGGTCTCGGCTCTCGCTTTTGAAACATGAGAACTCTTATGTAGCGAAGGAATCATATTTTTAAAACAAAAAATATTATATATATATATATATATATATTAATCTTTTTGTGGATTATTTTTTATATTTTATATTACTATTTTTAATTTTGTTGACAGCACAGTATAGTTGGGTCAGTTGGGCACCGTCTGTGAGAAAAAGAGCACCATAACGCAATTCACCTCGCCAGAGATTTGGAAACACGAGGCTATGCTGCTTGGAATTCGCACCGGAAGCTCCAATATGGACATTACTTATTGGGGTGTCAGTCCGAGAACAGTCCAGAGGATTCAGAAGGAGTTGGATGAATCTAACTGTGATTACGAAGGTACGGCATCTCGGAAAACTCATTTGATAATGGCTAAAATAGCCGAAAGCGCTCGGAAATGCACAACATTTGGACAGTTTTTACACACTTTATGTCCAGAAAAGAAATTACTTGTACGAACAGAGATTTTATATCTTTAGGCACTCATTTGCTGAGACGAAACTAAAACACCCGACAGCTCTTTCAAAGAAGTTTTAGGAATTGTAGAAAAACGGTTTGAGCCCACAGATAATTAGGAAGATTATAGTTTCCGCACGTACTCCTAATAATCTTAGAGATAGGTGTGACTTATATTTAGAAGAAAAAAATTAGAATAATAAAATACAAAAATCAAAGCTAACTGTTGAATCACAGGAATGAATTAGTGTTAAAATGTCGACATAAAAACAAATTCAAATTTTCATAATATAGGTTTAACTTAATTAGCTACTATATTGCTACAATATTCACTCCCCTCCAACTCTTCAAATGTCGAATGTATAACGACTTCAAATTTCTATATTCCCCCTGTATAACTTCTTTACCTATATTAATTATAATTTATAAACTTCCCATACTGTAAGATCTCACCAACTCTCTTTCCATTAATCGCTTACATCCTTTTATCTATATATTTTAAAGTTATTTTAAAAACACCTTTTATTCCTCTTTTAATTTTAGATTAATATTTTATTGTTCATATAACCCCAAAATGATGTCATGAGGCTAATATTCCGGTTTAATTTTATAAAATTTCTTCCCTTTAAGATAAATACCTTCCAGCCCCTGACCCTTGTCTCGTGCTTTTTCGTCTTACTGAAACATTGAAATGGATAAGTTCTATATTAGGTTTTCGACTACATTTCTTTTTTTTTTTCGCTTTCACAGCTAAATTTCTATTTCTTACACGAACACAGTCTACACCGGACTTGATAAGATAGACGACCAATATATTCGTCTGCCGAAATAGGTTATTCTGCATATATTTTGGATTTTATTGTTTAGTAATATATATATATATATATATATGTATATATATATATATATATATATATATATATATATATATATATATATTAGGTAATGAACTTATTTTTATTTATTTGTTTAAACGTTATTTTTAATGGATACACATATTTGAGAAGATGCTCTGTTTTTGTTTATTTATTAAGCATTATATTTATTTATTTGCATCTACCGGCCTAATACTCAAAAATAAATAAATAAAAATGTCGGATTTAATCCTTTCCTAAAAAACTGTCTTTATTTACGTTAGGATACGAATCAGAGCAGATCTTCATATTTCGAGAATTAGGAAGACATGTATTCAAAAGGACTATTCGGGCGTTGTTTCATCTGGAAAGCCTATATAACCGAGTGGTTTAAGGACGAAGGTTCGAATCCTGCCAGTAAGCCCATATTTTTCTAACATGATTTCTGGAAAATTCATGCCGGTATATATATATATATATATATATATATATATATATATATATATATATATATATATATATATATATATATATATATGTCATATAATATATATATATATATGCGTGTGTGTGTGTGTATGTGTGTAGTATAGTGAATACATAATATATATGTATGTATGTATATATATATAATATCTTTAATACATAATATATATATGGTAATATATATATATTATAGTGGATACATAATATATATATATATATATATATATATATATATATTATAGTGGATACATAATATATATATATATATATATATATATATATATATATATTATAGTGGATACATAATATATATATATATATATATATATATATATTATAGTGGATACATAATATATATATATATATATATATATATATATATTATAGTGGATACATAATATATATATATATATATATATATATATATATATATATATATTCTAGTGGATACATCGTAATGTAAATATATATTGTAATGGATACATATATATATATATATATATATATATATAGGATGTATTAAAATTTTTTTACAAACATTAGGGGCGGGTTCCTCACACCAAAACAATGACAAAAGTCAATATAAACATATGTCCTCAAATCCTTCGTAATCGACTTATTAAGTTTAGTGAAAATTTATTGTACATTTTTTTTAAGCTTTTCACCCCAAGCAAGGCAGGAAGCCACCAGCACGCAAGGGGTTACAGAAGGTTTGGAGGAAGAGCAGATAGGAGTGGTAAAGGAGAGGATGTGGAGAAAGATAGTGGATCGATCAAGGCAAGGGGGTTACAGAAGATTTGGAGCGAGAGCAGATAGGAATGAAAGGGGAAAGGATGTGGAGAAGGGAAGTGGACAGATCAAGGCAGCTGGAGATGTCGATTGACGTTAAACTTAAATAGTTGGAGCTTGTATTTGTCAGGGAAACAGGAATAAGGAAGGGAGTTCCACAGGCGAGATGTGCGAGACATGAAGCTATTGGAGTAGAAGAGACGTCTACATCTAACAGTTTCAACGGTGAATTGGTGGGAACGGGATGCCAGCCTCGTAGGACGTTTAAATTCATGAGGCCTAGGAACCAGCGAAAGCAGCTCCTCGGAGCAATTACCGTGAAAGTATTTGTAAAAAAGACAGAGCGAGGCAACGTCGCGTCTGTGAGAGAGGGACTGCAGACGAGATGACAGATCAGGGCCAATTACATTGCATATCCGTCTCTGGATCTTATCAAGAACCCTGAGGCAAACAGCAGGGGCTCCAGACCATATATGGCAGCAATACTCCATGCAGGGGCGAATGGTCGATTTATAGATTTGGAGGATCGATTCCGGGGAGAAAAAATTCCCTGGCTCGGCACAGGGAGCCAACTTTCCTTGCGGTGGATGATGCAATTGACTCGATGTATTTGTTCCATGGCACTGTATTACCATTTAGACTAGATCACATTTGTTTTACATGTATATTTCTGGCTAACCTGTCTTCGTTTAACCTGTGTAGTAGTGAGTTAACTGACCAGTGTCCGGTTTAACAATAGCAGGATATTCATATCGTGAGCAGACAGATTTGATTTTTACATATGGCCGTGATAATGATAATGAACGCGGGGTTGCACGGCCGTTGTTTATCGTCACGTTGCTGAGATAGGGTCGATGGTATCCCAAACTATGGATCGAGGAAAACCAAGACCCGCTCGTACGCCTGACCAGGAAGATCACATTGATATAATTTCTCAGTGAATTCGAACAAAAAAAAAAAAGAAGCATTTTCCTTGTTGGAGCCAAGCATTTTGAAATAAAACTTCCTTACTACTTTTTTTCTTTTTTTTAATGGAAATAAACAATAAAATCTCATTTTTTAACTACCATTTGCCGGTTGTTTAAAGACAGAAAATAGTTTTAGATTTAAGAATGTTTTGGGGATAATAATAATTCATTTATACAAATCTTACTAATGGGGTAGAAGATGTGGATTCATAACTTTGACAATATTATTTGCTCATATGTGAACACAAACAACCTAACTAAAATTGGAACTTGGTTCTCAGATTTCCAATTCTGAACGTTATCCATTACACCACCCGAACATCCAAGCTTGCAGCACTTCGTATTCTCAAACTGTTACCCATCTTGGTACTAACCAGACTCAACATGGCTTAACTTCGGTGATCATACGGTAACCGGTGTTTCAGCGTGATGTGGCCTTAAGCTTAACCACCATTGGTAACCTTGTGCTTGTGACCTTGTGCCCAAACTAAGCCACGCTCAGTAAATAGCAATTTAACCGTGGAAATAAAGAAGGTTCAAAATTACTTTATTCCGCTGACTGAGAACATTCCGAGGTGGGATTATTACAGTAAATCGTTTACAATCCAATATTCGTTTGAGGCAGGTAATTATACTAAGCAAAAGAAAATAATGTAAGTTATTTCAACTGTGCAAAATATTTCGCTTGGATAATCTTATGTCTGAATTTTAGCCACAGCTCAAATCAGAATTATATCGTTGAAGAGAAGAGTCAGGATGGAAATGGTAATATGCGATTATTGTGGGCGAAAGTTGAACTTTTGCCAGGCGAGTTTATACATCCAGAATGACAGAGCTGAAGCCAGACCTCCTGCACGCGGCTGTCGAAAGCTTACGCGAAGGGAAAATGGGCGCCATAAAACTGGATGAGAACGCCAACTGCAGTCTCAAGATTTATAAAGAACATTATGATATACTTAAAACCCATTCTGAATATGTCGGTGAAAGTTGACTTAAATATTTTCAATGAAGTTTTAGTCATTCAAGTTTTGAGTAAACTTTTCTTCTACTTTTAGCAAATAGATTAGTTGGAGGTGTATAACATTTCCATACGCAGAAAGAATAAATTTGAAAAAAAATCTTTTTCATATTGCTATAGCTTAAGCACACAATGTCACGAATCTGGAGCGCTTAAACTATCATAAAATATAACTTCGATGAGTAATACATACCGCAAAACAATTAAAGGCCCCCATAATAAGGAATTGAGTATCTAGTCATTTGTACAGCCTGAAGATGGTGAGACAGTCGCGTAACTATCTTGGTGTCCACAGGAAACTTGAAATTGCGCAAAGACTCTAATAACTGAGTATTATTTCTCTTATATCAAATATAAATTTTTGTGAGATGCGTGTAGTCCTTTAGGACGTTATTATTATACATATCTATCTATCTATCTATCTATCTATGATAAGATATAGTTTTAAGGTATGTTATATTTATAGGTAAAAGTGCTCAATATCAGGAATAGAGCGTATGTAAATATAAAAGTAGACATTGAAATCAACGCCCAGAGGCGGCAGTCTGCTTCATTATTAGCATAAAACAGACTGTTGCCACTGGGTATTGACTTCAATGTCCACATATATATATATACATACATATATATATATATATATATATATATATATATATATATATATATATAAATATGTGTGTGTGTCTGTGTTGTTTGCGAGTGTAAAAATTCAGGTTTAACTACAATATATATATACATATATACATACATACATACATACATACATACATACATACATATATATATATATATATATAGAGAGAGAGAGAGAGGGAGAGGGTGGGTCTTAGTTCTCGTGAGAATGCCAATCGTCTATGGGCACATACGGCTTTGAATGAGTTTTCTTTCTCCTAGACTAGTTTCCAGCCATGGCTAGAGATCACAGTTTGTCTTGCTATTCAATTCATGGCAAGAAAAAGAAGAGAGATATGGATTTAATTATTCGTTTCCCTTGGTTAAATAGTAGGGCCGACTGGATTTCTTTTAGCCTTGGTTGGAGACCAGTCTAGGAGAAAGACAGCTCTGAATCTAAAACCTGGGTGGTTGTTTTGGAGACCTTGTGGCACACTATGTGCACACGTTCTCTGTATTCGGTTCTTCACAAACCTACATCATTATAATCTGATCATATGTGTCGGTAGTATAGCGATTCGGTAATAAGAACTGAACTGCTGGACTATTATACGGCGAAAGTGACGGGAGAGTCCAATATACATACATACATATATATATATATATATATATATATATATATATATATATATATTATAATATTTTTTGTTTTAAAAATATGATTCCTTCGCTACATAAAAGTTCTCATGTTTCAAAAGCGAGAGCCGAGACCCCTAATATAATTTTTGAAATTATGTTGAGTTAAGGTGTCTGGTCACGCTTCAAATTCTTGCTTGACGAGGAAGCGTGACCAGACACCTTAACTCAACATAATTTCAAAAATTATATTAGGGGTCTCGGCTCTCGCTTTTGAAACATGAGAACTTTTATGTAGCGAAGGAATCATATTTTTAAAACAAAAAATATTATAATATAAGCTCTACTTCTGTATGGAGCACTGTCTTTTTGAAAATAAAAGCAAAAATACTAGGGAACACCGGATTATTTACCTAACGTGTTCTTTCCTATTTTTCTGCATATATATATATATATATATATATATATATATATATATATATATATATATATCTGATTACAGTGGGAAATATACCCCTAATTCAGCCTGTAACAATATGCCTTCCTCGATATATTTACAAATGTCTATTGTTTTTCTATCTCTTTTTTGTTTATATATATATATATATATATATATATATATATATATATATATATATATATATATATATATATATATATATATATATATATATTCCCACTGTAATCAGAGATAGACGTTCTCGTCTATGTAAAAGCGAGAATTTTGAATGCTGATTTTCAAGGTTAGCAATTCCACTTGAAACATTAGCAGTTTTTAATATTCCTTCTCCCTACACATCACATTTGGCACAGTTCTGAACAAAACTGTGTTTGGAAATTATCTTCTAAAGATAATTAAATTACACAGATTTAGTAAATAAACAGGGATTTTGTAAAATACATGGATTTAGTAATAAATGCTTTATTAGTGCCCACTGTACTTTTCAAGCAATGGACATTCCCAGATAGTTATAAGAAAAACGATATAGTCACCTATAAAAATACGGAAATCTTAACAGGTCGTTAGATTATGAAACATGATTTAACCCCTCACTGCTAACAACCGCCTTTATCTAAGATGACTCCCTCCAGTAACTCTCTCTATCGCACTTTTTCTTTCTCTTTCTACGTCATTCTCTATTTCTGTTTTCATCATAGACGAGCAACACAGTCTGAGTGCGATAGGATTTTCATTAAAAGGACATAATCTATTTCTATTATATTACAAAATGCTTTTTAATTATCGAAGAAAGAATTATTGTTAAAAAGTCAGCTGTATTTCAGGGGCGAATTTGTCCTTAACAGGTTGGTAGGTGACGAAACGTGATCTAACGCCTAACTACAAAGAAATACCTTTATCTAAGATGTCCCCTCTTTGTGACGCACGCTCGTCTTTCTACGTCGCTTTCTGTTTTAATCTTTAAGTTCCTCTCTCTCTCTTTTTTTTTTTTTTTTTTTTATTCCTCTCAGGATCTTTGATACCTAAAATTGACACACAACATACATAGTCAGTTACGCGTCATCTTTCGATACATGACTGACGTGGCAGATTTTTTTTCCCGCAGTAGGTTAGCATTTCTTTCTACAGTAGCCCAGTTACCTTCCATTTTGATCTGACCTATATGATACGCATAGATGGGGGAAGAATAAGGGGATTCATACCTTTCACGAGGGTATTAGCCTGTAAGTGAACGTAATGGTTTCGACTGGAATTCGAACTCGGTTCTCTGATTCCTCAATCCAAGCCGCTATCCACTACTGCACCGTGCCTCAGCAAACATTGGTACAATCATATTAATATACAGATGAAGATATTATTACGTCACCTGAACTTCAGCGCAGGTATTTATCAGCACGCTATTTCGAACAGAATGTGGCACAAAGCTGTATTTAAAAGAGGGAATCCCGGACATAGATATATGAGTAGAGACATTTACTCTTCGTGACGTCAGAGCTACCAGGGCTTGATTGCGAACCCTAACTCCCGGTTCAATAGGAGAGACAGTGTGTGTGTAGGGTGGGGGGCATGGATCACAGAGATTATTTTTCTATTTTTTAACCTGATTAGAAGTAAAGAGAATTAATTGAAAGAATGGAACGAAAAACAGATAATAATAGGGACGTTAGCCTATAATTCTCCCCACTTCAATAGGTTTTAATGCACTTCCTCCATGTGCTGTGACCATCCAGGATGTGGGCGATCATAGCTTTCCACAACTTCTTATCCTTTGTAGCATTTAGCAATATTTGTCTTTTTACTGTTAGTCCTTGTTCTAACATCCATGGACGCATCTTTAAATAGGTTGTTCATTATTTCCATGTCTCTTTTGACTTCGATGTCCTGTGAGTGTCAAATTCTCCGAGCCTTCTTTCCTCATTATGTGACCACGTGTCTCTTTTTGATTCTAAGTATAAGGGATTTTTTTTTGTTTCCATTTCCCGTAAAACTTCGCTATCCCCCTTTTTTGTAGACTCTTAACAAGAAAAAAAAGAACAAGAAAAAAAAAAAACGAAGAGAAAAAAACAAAAGTAAATCTACCGGTGATAGTCGTGCATAAAGAGGAATAATTTGTGGTCGAACGAAGCTTTCGTTCCCATTTGCTTTCACAGAACATCCTTCAACCGTCTTGGGTCATTGTTGAAGCGAATCGATTGAACTGTTTTCCTGATCGTTCACGAAATAACCTTTAACAACGTTTGTTTACGGCTGCACTAAAGTGTACCGTTGTATTCTTCGAATTTCGCTGCCCACCCCCTTACGCATCCTCTGACTATCCTCCTCCTCCCTAGAGTCATTGCTATCAACACAATTCCTGACCTGACAGACACCCCTCTCACATCAGCATTCCTTCTTTGTCTTCAACTGCAGTAATACATCCTATTCTCCTCGTCCTGGGGAAACTCCTGCCCTCCAAAGCGAGCCTGCGCCTCAGACGTTACTCCCGCGAGCTGTCTGCGCAATACAAGAACTTAGCCTCAACTGCATTCCGAACCTTTGGAAATTTCCCTGGAGAGGAGAATCCAGAAATTCAAGATGATCATCAATCGTCCGATGCTGCTCTTCTTTCCATCGGTCTTCTTCTCTCTGGCACCTCAGCTCCAGCACCTAGGGAGCCAGATAAGCTTTTAGGTTACGCCCTTCTATGTACACTAATAAAGATCCCCTAGATCTGTGCGAGAGAAGGGGTGATAGTGGCGAGGATTTCGTAGAGAACGTGAAGTGATGGGAGTAGGTATATCTTGCACTTGTTGGTAGTGATACGTCCCAGGGTATTATTCGGTCGTGTGAAGTTGACTTTATTGACAAAACAATAAGACGTAACGAGAGACAGACAAGATGAGAAAACCAGACCCGTTTATTTTTACAGAGTCAATAATCGAATCACTGGCACTGTTCGCTTGGGCCAGCGAGCGCGCGCATGCGCACACACGCAAAGAAACGAGAAAATAGTTAAACAAGAATACATTCGTGTTTGTATAGATAAAGAGATTAAGCCAATCGAAAAAAAGATGAAATGGTGGTGACAATAGGACGATTGTGTTATGACTGTCTTCCAAGTGAGAAAAATCCTGCCTGTTGAGAAAATCAGTATTTGAAAATATTCAACTACATTGACGACAAAGCAGGTAAGGACGTATATATATGAAGGTTTATATGCGTTACAGCCAAGAATAATGACTTTTCTTTGGTTATTTCCTGTATTCCTGTACTTCCTTTTCATCATTTCCTCCACCTTTTCTTTACTTTTTTGTATCCTTCCTTCTTTTCCTTCCTTTTGTCTTTCCTTCTTCCTTTTCCTTTTTTCTTCCTTTTCCTTCCTCTTTCTGATTTTTCATTTTTTATTCTTTCGTCTTTTTCTTCCCCATTTTTCATTTCCTCCCGTTTTTTCTTCATTTCTATCTTTTACTTCCCTTTTCCTTTCTTTTCTTTTCCTTTTTCTTCTTCGTTTCTTTTACATTCCTTTTTTCCTTTCTTTTTCTTCTTATTTTCCTTCTTCCTTTCTTTTTCTTCCCATTTTCCTTCTTCATTTCTTTTCATTTCCTTTTCCTTCTTCATTTATTTTTCTTTTCCTTTTTCCTTTCTTTTTCTCCTTTTCTTCTTCCTTTCTTTTTTCTCCTTTTCCTTTTTCCGTTCTTTTTCTTCTCTTTTCCTTCTTCCTTTCTTTTACTTTCCTTTTGCTTTATTCTAAAAACTTGATCCAATTACAAAGTTAAACCAGATTATATAAAGCAAAATGAAAAAGCAATATATATATATATATATATATATATATATATATATATATATATATATATATATATATATATATATATATATATATATGTATGTATTGTATTGGGGCAGCAGATCAATATTCAAACATATATTGTTAGATATAACAGACAACGAATGCCTATTATGCTTGATCATGAGCCGTTCTAAACTTCGTATATTTGCTTTAATTTTGGGAGAAAATAATGACAAAATTTGTTCAATGTAACAGAATATCATCTTTTATGGTGAATATCTTTGTTTAAATGTCCATATAACCATTCTGAAGATGGCTCATGTAAGCCGAAAGCTTAGATCAAGGAACAGCATAAAAAAAAAAAAATATACAAATGTTAGACAATTTATTTTCTCCCGAAATTAATGCAACTATACGAAGTTTAGAACGGCTCATGATCAAAATAATAGACATTCGTTGCCTGCTATATTTAACAATATATATATATATATATATATATAAACTCATTATAGAGGAGGCACAGTAGAGTAATGGACTGGATTGAAGAACCGAGGAGCCGAGTTGGAATTCCCGTTGAGTTCATTACAGTCACTTACGTGCAAATACCCTTGGGAAAGGTACGAATTGAACTCTTGTCTCCCCCAGCTATGGGTAAACAGTAGGACAGAAAGGGTTCTGTGGACTTGGATGGCAATGAGAAGGAAAACTCTGAATTCAGAATTGTATGTAGCCCTGGCGAAACACATGCTATGTTGCTAAAGAAACGACCGCTCGCATTGACTTGACGATTCCGACTACGGTCGAATTATAACTCCTTTTGACTAGTGTCCAAAAAAATGGGACAATGGACATTAATGGTTTATAATTGGAAACCTATAATTAGTATAAGATTTTTATAAACATATAGTAGTTTTCTTTAGAATCTTATAATTAGGTAGTCACCGACGACATTATTCGTACACCCATCAATGTTGAAAAGTTTTATCCATTTCTCAGAATTTGATGCCCGTATGATGCCAGGTTTTTTATATGTTAATAAGCAAAAAAAAAAAAAGAAAAGAAAAATGGAATATAAAACTCAATTTTCAGAACAATAGTTTAAATATAACAAATTTGACAGGCTAATTATGCCAAATAGGAAAACAAAATTATTCGTACAGTGTGAAAAATATTGATCGGTATACGAATAATTTCGTCGTTGTCTGTGCCTCCACAAATTCGCTAAAAATGAGCATAAACTATCAAAAAATGTCCCAAACTTAATAAAAGCAATTCGTCAAGATCTATATTATTATTAACATTATTATTAATGTTTTTTTTACGCTGAAAAACACAATGATTCGAAAATTCTTGCAAAAATCAACTAATTGTTGGATTTTAATGATACTTTCGGGACTTATTCACAAATGATTAAAATTATTATTTCTTTTTTTTTTAGAAAATATTGGTAAAAACATTTTTGTTACATCTGTACCTCCATTTAATGATATGAAATTTCGAGAAATTAATACTTCTTCGTTGATTAATGACTTTTTACAAGAATTGTATTCATTAAAAAAAAAAAAAATTACAATAATTTATAAAATTTTAAATGTTTGTATGAATTTGTACCGATTAGGAAAAATTGTTATTAAGTAGAAACTATATTTATTAATCATAAATAGAAAAGCTTACAATTCACCGAGCCCCAATATTTTAAAAAGAATTTTGAATTTATTTTGTGTGTATAAACGTGCTGATTGCTGTAAATACGTAAGTCCATATAGGATATTATGAGAACACTCAATTTTCAGAACAATAGGTTAAATACGACAAATTTGACCGGCTAATTATGCAAAATAGGTAAACACAAAATTATTCGTACAGTATGAAAAATATTGATGGGTATACGAATAATTTCGTCGTTGACTGTGCCTCCACAAATTCGCTAAAAACGAGCATACATGATCAAAAAATGTCCCAAACTTACTAAAAGCAAATAGTCAAGATATTTGTTATTATTAACATTATTATTAATGAATTTCTTTTACGGTGAAAAACAGAATGATTCGAAAATTCTTGCAAAAATCAAATAATTGTTGGATTTTAATGAAATATTATCAGAAAATAAAAGCTACTATAGTTACTATAGTAAATTTAAAGCAAATTACCTAAAATTAAATAAAACATTAGATTACGGAGAATATTTTCCTAATTTTAAGGTTACTGGGTAGTTAAAATTATATAAAAAGGCGCTCACGTTATATTCCGCAAGTAAATTTTACAGATATGTCCCCCGTAGAAAAAAAATAGATAAAAATTCAGCATCTGACAATATTTCTGAGATAAGATACGTAGATAACACCTTCATACTTTGGTCACACCAGGAAGGTTTCCAGCTACTTCTGGACCATGTGAACTCAATGAGATCATCGATACAGTTCCTTAATATATCTAACAGAGCATGGGCTCAAGACATTCGTATATCGCAAGGCAACATCAACCGAACAATACCTCAACTTCAACTCCCACCACACATACAGTGTAAAGAAAGGGATCACCCACTGCTTACAGAATCGAGCAAGTCATAAGTGGTGACCCAGAAACATATGAACAAGAAATGGTCAGTATAAGTAGTACCCTACAACTTAACAACTACCCTGGAAACATGGCAGCAGCTCCGACAAACGGGGATAGAAGGGTGCAAGAGGATAACAACATTCAGAAAACAGTTTCGGTTTGCCTACCCTATGTGAAAGAATTATCGGAAAAAATACAAAAGATCCGCGGTCCATATAACATCAGGACGACCTTCAAACGTGGTCCAACACTTCGCAGACATCTCTTCCGAGTAGGAGCCCCCCATAGAGGAGAACATGACAAAGGACTGTGTGTACGCCATCCCGTGCAGCTGTGGTAAGAAATATAAAGGAGAAACAAGCCACCTATTTAAGTTAAGACGGCAGGAATACCGTAAAGCCGTAGCATGAGGGGAAATAAAAAAAATCAGGGGTAGCTGACCACATATGGAGGGAAAGGGGGATCCCTGTCCCCCGTGGGATGAGGTTGAAATAAAAGACAGAGAACATCACTGGAACATACGAAAACTTAAGTATCAGCACACATGCTAGACAACAAAATTCTACTAAGTCAGCCAAGCCTAGAAATGAATACAATATAGGAAACAGTAATACGGAATGCTAAAGATATAATAACAACAAAAATTGCAATATGAGCTCTGTTAAAAAATGATAACTAAGACATTAAATTTACAAGTCTCAAAAATTCATACACTGATGTCTTCAAGGGCTCACAGCGACCCAGTGGACAAAAAGCTGTGGTTGGATCCAGTGACTTGACACAAATAGCTGTGAGTTCAATACCTGTCTACTGTAGTGGTGAACAAAATCTTAGAAGGTTGAGTTAAACTTGGAGTATTAAAGACACAGGTTTGCTAGGGTGGATAGACAATCCCCGTTGCAGACTCTTGCACAGGCACGTTTGTGCTTGCAGAGCCTAATTGTGGTTGATACTGCAACTATGATGAACAGTTTCTGTCACGATGACTTGTGTGAGCACAACCATCATCTACCAAATTTTAATCACATGGGCTGTGTGAACCCGTGGTATGGTTTTCAGGTACGTTCCAACAATGCCGAACATAAGGTTCGTCTCCTCAGGTCAGTAATTTCAAGGACACCTCCATGATATATATATATATATATATATATATATATATATATATATATATATATATATATATATATATATGTATACTTTTTAAAATTTTAAATATTAGGAGATTAGTTGAAACCGATAGTTTGGTTTCAAACTTACGGTATCCTCAGACGATTTTATCAGTTGATCTCCTAACACGTTATTTTTAAAGAACTAATGAACGCTATATTATTTGAAAAAATAAATAAACCAAAGCACGATAGAAAGGGCGGAGAAGGAAGGAGGAGAAGAAGAGGGGGAAGAGAAGAAAAGCAAGGGTATGATAAATTTATCGGTGGCGGGGGGTTAATTGAAATGTCCAGTTTTATTTTCATCCAGCCTTATATGTACTTAAGAGGAATTTTTTAATATGTATACAAGGACTCCGGATTTCTGAATAAAAAGGTTCTTTGAATCTGGAAATGTCATATATATATATATATATATATATATATATATATATATATATATGCATACATATATGTGTTCCTCGGAAGATCCCTGAATAATAATTTATTATTGACCGTTTATTGATATTTTTCAGCCATTTTATGGAAAATAAATTTTATTAAATGTTTAAAAAGTAAACTTCATTGTTTCGTGAACAGTTGCATTCCACATCACGTGACAAACTCCCAAATACAGTTATTCAATTAATTTCTGAGGAAGGACCGAGGTGGTCTGAAATATCAAATATATAAAAACATATAAATAAATACTTTCGCAAAGAAACACCCAATTTTTTTCTTTTAATTTGCAACTTTTCAGTTGTTTTATCCATATTATATAATATATCAAGAAAGTATACGTAGCTTCTCATTATGCTATATATATTATATATATATATATAGATGAGGACATAGGAATCAACACAGTATAGTGACGCACTTTCATACCGCAATGAAATCTTCAAACCAAGATCGAATTGAGATGTGAAATTGATAATCACTATACAGTGCTGGTTCCTATGTTTGTACTGCCTATAAAGTGTCTATATCCAATATACTCTAAATTTAGGCAACTTTAGACAATATATATATAAACAAATAAAATAAAATTTCAGAAGTTCGTAGATGATATCTGCTGACTTAACCGTTAGATATTTAAATGATATTGCTTAAAAGTTGTTATATAAAAGGACATTTATGCGTCAAGTTATTTTTATTTTTATTTTTAAGCTTATCACCCCAAGCAAGGCTGGAGGCCACTAGCACGCAAGGGGTTACAGAAGGTTTGGAGGAAGAGCAGATAGGAGTGGTAAAGAAGAGGATGTGGAGAAAGATAGTGGATCGATCAAGGCAAGGGGGTTACAGAAGATTTGGAGCGAGAGCAGATAGGAATGAAAGGGGAAAGGATGTGGAGAAGGGAAGTGGATAGATCAAGGCAACTGGAGATGTCGATTGACGTTACACTTAAATAGTTGGAGATTGTATTTGTCAGGGAAACAGGAATAAGGAAGGGAGTTCCACAAGCGAGATGTGCGAGACATGAAGCTATTGGAGTAGAAGAGACGTCTACATCTAACAGTTTCAACGGTGAATTGGTGGGAACGGGATGCCAGCCTCGTAGGACGTTTAAATTCATGAGGCCTAGGAACCAGCGAAAGCAGCTCCTCGGAGCAATTACCGTGAAAGTACTTGTAAAAAAGACAGAGCGAGGCAACATCGCGTCTGTGAGAGAGCGACTGCAGACGAGATGACAGATCAGGGCCAATTACATTGCATATCCGTCTCTGGATCTTATCAAGAACCCTGAGGCAAACAGCAGGGGCTCCAGACCATATATGGCAGCAATACTCCATGCAAAGGCGAATGGTCGATTTATAGATTTGGAGGATATTTGATAACGCTACAACGTTTCTCCCACAGATGCAACGTCGCAAACCTCTTTTTACTCTGTCGCTATTTCCATGGAAAATGTTCTGACGATATACATTCACTCATTTCCCCATTTCAAAGCAGTTTTCAGCTAACAACCGCCATGACACATTTACAGGGGCGGAACATCCTAATTCATTTTTTATTCCATTGATAAGAAGGAAGATTCGTTCAAGATTATTCCAAGAGCCGTTGCTTTGTTGAAGACTCCTGAGAGGATCCTACTTGGGATACTACAATCTTCCTCGTTTCGAATCTAGGGTCAACAGGGAACTACTACATGTTTCCTCATAGTTTGCACTTACTCTCCTCTTTATATCTCCTACGTCCCCCCAAAAAAACTCATTTAGTAACGCTTTACCTTGAGTGTCTCTTTGGCCTTGGATTGGGTGAAAATTTAATAAAAAAGAAATAAATAAAAAGGAAAAAGAAACATTTTACAGTTTATTCTCTTTCAGAGTTTTAAATATTAATTGCTTAAATTCAGAACAATATGTCAGATTCAAACTCGCTTCTTCAAACAAAGATGCTTCCTATATAATGTTTTATGCTAAGGTTCAGTCAATACAGTGATCAAGAGACATTCATGGTATAGGGTTAGTAAGTTTGGTAAAGTTTGTAGTGTTCAGGGAAGCATTGACGCGCGGGTCTGTTAAAGAAAGTAGCAGTTCTCCGCTGAGTGGAATAAGTCTGTACGTGACAAAAGCGTTGGTTCATGTATGTGGTGACATAATCATTGTGAGCTCAATTGCTGGGCTGTATAGTATAAACTTGGACTCTTTTGAAACAGGGTGAGCAATAACTAATCAATACTAAATAACCAGCGGATTAAGATGGCTACGCATGACAGACAGGCTACAGTAGGTGCCACTTGCAATTATAACAGAGTCAGTGGCTGTCTGTTGTAGTTACATAAATTGTAGATACTCTCTATATAAAGCTCTCGACTGTGGCAGGGAAATATTGTGCGCAACATGCTATTAAAATCCTTAAAAAAATATCGACAACCGCATCGTTCAAATATGACGTTATTGCCATAGTGCAATTATTTTCTTTACTAATGTTTACCCAATACAGGCCACAAGACTCAATCAAGTTCATTATCAAGTCTCATCACTGGTATGCCACAGTGACCGAGAGAGAATAAGGCAGCCAAGTGAGGGATTGTTGATATGTAATTCCCTTCCACGTGTCACTTCGATAAGAGATAAATCTATCCATCAGTTGTCATCGAGATTTTATGAAGGAACCTGCAAATCTATGTGACCATAATAAAAATATTTCTTTCGCTGTGCGAGATAAAACTGATAAATATGGAAATAAAAAAGCATGTATAGCATTTTATTTCTGTGTAAAACAGTGTCTTACCCTAAATAACGAAAAACAGAAAAAAATAAAACAAATTTAAAAAAAAAATCACACGTGTGTGGTTGGGGGTTGCAAGGACTTGTTTAAATAGTTGTGGCATCTATTTACATGAGAGGACCCAGCACATTCTACTCGAAATTATTCGCTGAATAGATGATATGAATATAGTTTTACCAAGAATCTCTGTCTCGTGGGAGACGAAGAATTCAAACAGACATTTTTTTTCTTCACCAATTTCTGATGGACCCCTCCCTCTACCAAAAACTAAGAAAAAACAATAAAACATTTATATTTGCCAATATGATCTCTGTTGACAATAATCTGGTTTTATGGTTTTCATTTTTTATGACATATGAAAAGACACGATGCATCGATAAAAACATAAGAATACTTTCATTTGACCTAAAAAGATATCAAATACTACTATCTTTTATTAAAATCCCAATTTTTTTTAACAGTGAAAAATATGAAAAATTATTTTGTTGGAGAACCCTGAAATACTACTGCTATTAAACGACTAGCGTTTGTTAATAATTTTTTCTCAGTATTTATTTTATCTTAATTTCAGTTGCAAATTTTTTTGTTGCAGAACCCTGAAATACTACGGCTATTAAATGACCAGCGTTTGTTAATAATTTTTTCTCAGTATTTATTTTATCTCAATTTCAGTTGCAAAATTATTTTGTGGGAGAACCCTGAAATACTACGGCTATTAAATGACCAGCGTTTGTTAATAATTTTTCTCAGTATTTATGTTATCTTAATTTCTGTTGCAACGAGGATCATTCATCGATCGGGCAGTGCTACTGTTGGATAAAATAATTGTATTATTAAAAAAAACTTCAGGAAAATAGTTTTCTCGTGTCCACTAACTCATAACGCTCTCTCTTCTATTGATGAGAGTTTTCTTACTAATCTTTTGTTCGAAGTCGTATGGAACGTCACATTTTGAGCTTTGAGTTACAGTAATGGGAAATGGTATTGTAAAATTCCCACATTTGATCGTGTGGCAAATTACCAAAATAATGTTACTGATAATACTAGCTGTTTCCTTATAAGGAAACATTTGACAGTCATTAAACGAGCAGACAGTTCTACCACAGGTTGAAATTTATAAAATCTTTCTAATGAAATAATTTTTCAAAAAAATACGTTTCTTAAGTTCACTGTCATCGCTCTTTTCTAATATTTCTGGTTTTCCTTCTTAACCTTTTGTTCAAAGTAATGTTGTACGTTAACATCTTATGTCATTATTTTCTCTTCAGGTTACATGCGCTATCCGTTTTAGTTGTTGAAAGTGCTTAAGTTATGTGGTTTCTGTTATTTGGTGTAGTTCTATGATTACGATTCTCTAGCACCAGTTCACGTGGTACAGAAAAGTATGTTCATCACTAAAAGGTCCATTAAACATTTTTACAAAACTCTATGAAAGAAAAAGAGTACTAAACTGCTATGTGATATCAGTCCTCTTGTATGACAGTGAGTGCCAGACGGTCTCAAAGATGAAGGGGAGACTTGAAACAACAGGAATATGGTTCTAGAGAAGGATGCTGAGGATACCGCGGACCGAATATGTGGGCAACGACGAATTTTTAGAGAAAATGGAAAAAAAAACGGCACATACATAGAATAGGCATAGACAACATTTTTCGAACAGTGAGACGCAAACGGTGCAGCATGTCATAAGGCAGGCCGGACCACTAAAAGAATTAACGTATTTTTTTTTATTAACGATACCGCAGCCATTTTCCCAACAAAAGCATCTGCTTTAGAAATGGGGAAAAGTTGATTTTTTATTCTTTGGAGAAAAGATTCCTTGTATGATTTTAAAAAAAGTTGACGTCTTGGTATAATACTTTCACTGATGTCAGCGGGATTAGCGCACATTACTGTCTGTGGTTTGTTTCTAATTTATTCATTTGAGTAGACAAATATGTTTGTAAATGAAGAATAATTATCATTGACGTTTCCTGTTTGTTGTATCGTCGAGGTGAATGCGACTTTTGATCGTCCATGAGTAAGCGAGGCACCATTTTCGCTGCAACTCTTTTCATTCTCAATTCTTCAGTCAAAATTCGTTGACATGAACTCCAGGACACACCAGTCAAATCAACAAGTTCGTCAATTGTTCGGCGACGGTCTTCCAACATCATTTCATGAATTTTCATGACGCTTTCAACAGTTCGGGAGGTTGAAGGTCGCCCTGAACGAGGTTGGTCTTCCAGCGACAATTGACCATTCCGAAAGCGTGCAAACCACTCATAAACTTGTGTAGCATCCTCGTAAACTGTTTTAAGCATAGCAACTGTTTCAGCTGCTGTTCTCCCTAGCAAAAAAAAAAACAGAATTTCACAGCAGCACGCTGCTCCTTCCTTTCAGCCATGGTAAAAATAGACGAAAAGGCGGGAAGCACTTCAAAACAAATGTCAACCACGGAGCTGTACGTCTACCTACGATACGATGACACCAGTTAGCACACTGATGACTGAGGGTTGCCTCAAGTGGCATCTAGCGGTGGAAGACTGAACTACTACGGTTGTCACTCAGAAAACGATTCCGGTTACTTTTGGGTCCCCCCACTTCGGATGTATTTCTATTTACAGGCTTGAATATTCGAGAAATATCATTAGGAAAATCTGGTAGGATTCGAACCCGCATATTTTTCTAAGAAGATTTCTCAAATACTTAGACCGGTAGATGGAAATAAATAAATATACTTTTCAATAAATAAATAAAAACAGAGTACAGTGTAACCCGGATATAAGAGAGTTGTCGGGGCCGGAGACGAAGTCTCTTATACCCGGGTTCTCTTATATCCGGGTTTCTCTTATATCAGGGTTTGGTCTATTTTGTTTAGGTAAGTATGGCTCTAATTTGGGACCAGAGAAAATCGCTCTTATATCCGAGTTTCTCTTATATCCGGGTCTCTTATATCCGGGTTACACTGTATCAACTCAAATATGTGTATCCATTAAAAATATCGTTTAATCACTAAATTAAAATGTGTCGGATTAACAGATGAAAAATCCATTCATAAAAATTTAATATATCTAATTTTAAGAAGATTATAGAATTATTTTCTTTATATGCTGTATCACGTATGGAAGTGGGCGATCATCATGGCTCTCCACAACTTCTTATCCCTTGTGATCCTTAGCATTGTTTATTCCTTTGTCAAGCGTCTGCTACGTGGTTTGATGCATTTCCGTATTTCGCTTGCCCTTGATATAGCTTGTGAGGCTTAAGTTTTTCAAGTTCTTAACAGTTGCATAATATCGGGAGTTCTGCAGTGCCATGTCACACATGAACAGGTATCTCTGCAAGCACTTCCGGTGAGGTCAATTTTATGCTATAGTGTTTGTATATCCTGAGACGATGGACAGCAACAACTATTTTGGCCTTTTTCCTATTTATGTTATGTTTTCTTTGTCGTCTGAAAATAAGAAGTCCTTATTTTTGTTCCTTTCACAACTCACTTTTCATTTAAGTCAATGTAAGAAATTTCTTTCTTTCCAAAGAAGAAACTTTGCCTAATGGTCAGCAACTGGACCGGCTACCACGCTTGACGTCGTCTGATGCGAGTAAGACGAAACAAGACGTGTCGAAGAGCGGAAGAACTCTCGATGAGTCAATGGCCAGCTAACTAGAATTCGTGGTGGTGGGGGGTCAATAAAAATGCGGAGAAGTTAATGGGAAACCACTCCAATATCTTTCCCATCTATATCATGTTAATAACCAACACAGAATTAGATAAAAAGGAAAAAAAGACAAAACAGAAAAAAAAAAAAACATGGATGAAATTCTAGCAAAAAGGCGAAAAAGACAAATATTGAACTTCTTTTCATTTAATAAAACAGGTTTGTTTATTTGTTCTTAAATTATTGATTCATTTTGAGAACAGGAGAAGACAGTCCTAAACCCGTGTCTTAAGCAGAGTTGAGCATATTTTTAACTTTTCTTTTTTTAATTGAGTTAATGTAAAAAATCCCTGTGCACACAAATACGGAATCTTGAAAGATAATAGTGTCAAAATAATCTTTATTCCCAAGAGTGCAAATTCTCCTTTAAACTTAATTCAAAATGATTAAACTAATTCCTGAAAATCATTCTTCAGTGTAAATGTACTAAAGATACGATAACTCAGACACCTATTCAGATATCAAGTTTAACTCAGCTATTGATTCTGGACGTTGGTAAGCAAGTGGATTTTTTAAAAACTGCAGGATCTTATTTAAGGGTTCAAATTTCTCCTCTGAACTAAAAAAGTGAGATGTGACAATGTGGCGTGGTTTGAACCGCTTGAAGTATCTTCATTAAGAATGTTCTCAGCAGTGTGTTGTAACAATTTAGGATACATAGGTGACTTGATCAAATTCTAATCTTGTTTGCCTTAACATCTGAAACATGCTAATATATTCAATATGTGGGAATACTGTTTTTCTCTAGATTGATTGATTTTTTTGCGGTTTATCTATCATTTGCACGTTATTTAAAGCCAGAAATTATCTCTAGATTTTAAGAATTTCTTGGAGATAATAATGATTTACTTATACATGTCCTACTAATTAACCCATAGCTAGGGTAAGGAGAGGTGGATTCATATCTTTTCCAAAGGTATTTGCGCGTAACTGAAAATAACGAACCCGACTGGAATTGTTCTCTCCGATTTCCAATTCTGGGCCCTTATCCATTACACCACCCGTAAAGCTTACAGCGTCTGATATTTTCAAATGGTCACTCATCTAGGTACTGACCAGGATCGGCGTTGCTTAACTTTGGTGATCGTACGAGAACTGGTGTTCCAACGTCATGTATCTGTAAGAAGTGATATAGACGTAATCTTTTTCCTAGATGCTTTAAGTTTTTAGCCAATTCATATCTATCTGAAATACATTCATACATACATATGTACACACATACATAAATACATACATACATACATATGTACATAAATATATACATGCATATATATATATATATATATATATATATATATATATATATATATATATATATATATATATATATATATATATATATATATATATATATATATATATATATATATCATCAGACGAGCATGGTAAGTTAAATCTATTGTTATAGTTTTGAATTTAGAGTTATCCTCCTCATTGTCTACGTTCCAACAACGGCAAGAAATACAATTCTGCCCACCTATTTAACCCATAGTTGTGGGGAGAAGAGATGGATTAATAACTTTCCCAATGGTTTTTGCGCATAAGTGAATGTATTCGACTGGAATTCGAAATTGACTCTTTGATTTCTCATTCCAAGCCGCTGTCCGTTACACCACCTGCACATCCATCCATCCATCCATCCATCCAAATAGATAGTCAGACTGGGCAATTCGTAGCAGTTTAACAGCTAATCATTACTAGTGAGTAGCGAGTTCGATCCTCATTTGGGACTCATTTTTGTGGCTTTGTGTCGAAACGTAATATTTACTTCTGACTAATGTTGAGGCTTCTTAACCTTTGTGCTCAAACAAGAATTGGTGCTGACAGCGTGAACTGACCGAGAACCCGTTCTTTACCGCGATACTAATCTCAACCCCTCCACCACCCCATGTTTTACAAATTCAATTTCGTCTTCTCAACTGAAATAAAAAAACAAAAAAAAAACAGCTACGTGTATCCATTAGTGAAATGTCTACGCAATTGGCTCTCCAAGACATTTGAAGACTCCCGGGATGGTCAACGATTCCTGCAAAGCATCTGGTAGTGTATCAGGCAATCGTTAATCCACCAATAATATAGTTGCAATTCTGCGAATACGGAATGTTTTAAGTACCAGGGGTGTAACAGATTGCTCATGCATTTTCATGATGCAGAAAGAAAGAAAAAAAAAACTGCTTACGCATAATTGAATTTGAACCGAATCCATACTCTTTTGAGCTCTGGGAATATACAATGGGAAACTTCCTGAAATCCGGCTTCTTTCTGATTGGCTGACTGGGTAGGCAAACATGCGCGGAAAATGCTGAGGCTGAGAAGTTAAGGGTTCGAATTTTTGTGGATTTTTACGCTCACAAAAGGTTATACGCATACAGTTATTTCAATCCAACACTATAATTGCACACGCATGTATAAACACCATGAACGGTGAAAAGTTATGTGAACCAAAAAAAGATTAAATATGTAAATATGAACACTTGCCGTAGAGCAGTGGTTCAAATAATTTTCCTATCTGTCTCCCTCTTGGCTCCCAGGCCACATCCGTAGCGACTCTCTCCCACAATCAAATGAAGACACTTCATTATGTATACTGCATTCACTTAACGACCGGATTCAGTCCCAACAACCTGATCGCTGAACGAACTGGTCGCTAAGTGAGAAAATGTACCTATCGCTATTTCAAGAACTTTACGCATGTAATGAGTTTGTAAGGCAATAAAGCCACTGAGACACAAGGGGTTACTGAGCGTGAAGGAATACGATAAAAGAGAAACATTATTAAGGAGCGAGAACAATAGAAGAATAATCAAAGGGGCAGTAGATAACGATTGACTGGAAAGCGTGGAGTCGGAAGAGATTTCCACAAGAGAGAAGTACGAGAAAAACTGTTAACCAGCTTACGGTTATCTAGCCAATTCAATTGTGGATTGAGGAGACCTTGCCGCCAATATAGTACTGCGCTTAAATTAACAAAGTTAATCAGAACAATTACCATGAAAGTATTTATAGAAAAGGCACAGGGAAGCGGCGGTGAGAAAATAACTAAAGCCGATACGCCAGGTTAGGACCAATAATATTACTGATTTTTTCTTTAGATTCTATCAAGAATATTTACATGTATGTATATATCTGTGTGCAAACATAATTGTAGTGAGTATATGAATCACAAGGGTAATTACGATCAGTGCGGGTGTTACAATTACCTACTGAGTATAGCTTAGTTTAGAACAAGATCATGGTAATGGGACGTTCAGTGAGTATTGGACATCAGCCAATTGGTATGGGCGGGTGTGTGGGTGGTTTGATGGATGGCGGCTGGGAAGGAGAAATCAGAGAGCCGATTTCGAATTCTAGGTGAATTCGTTATTTTCACTTACGCGCAAATATCGTTGGAAATGGCATAAATCCATCTCGTCTTCCACACAGCTATGGATTAAATAGATTAAATATATGACTGGTGCACAGGGTCATATGTGGCAGAAATATTCAAAGCATGGACGAATGGTAGCTTTATAAATATGTAAGATAGATTCATGAGAAAAAATCGTCTAGCATGACACAGTGAAACAACTTTCTTAGCAGCTGACCTAGGAATAGATTCAATATAATATTTACACTTCATGTCAACCGAGAATGTATCCCAAGAAGGCGCAAACAATCACTCTCATGGAAGTTAATATCAACAATGATGATGAGAGGGAGGAATGGTCTTTCAGGCAATCTATTTCTAAATGTTTATACAGTAGAGTAGTCTAGCGAACTGTAAACATAATAAGTTTAAAAAGCAGTTCTATATTCTGTACATCAGTTCGCATACTATAAATACGGAACGACAAAATTGTAGTAGAATACTGTCTGGTCGGACTTCTTATTTTATTTTATGACATTTCATAGTTGATCGTAAGTCAAAGGTCGTTAAATAGGTAAGTCGTTAATTGAGAAGTGTTTGTAAAATCATTCCTCAATTGGTATCTCTGACTTGTGACCATTTATTAGAATAAATTGATTTCATTCTGACTTTGCAAGAACAGTCCAAAAAATAATCTGGCAACTGGGCATTTGTCCCCATTGACAACACCTCCCTAAAATTTGAGTATAAAGGCAATGTATGCGATTAAACTCACAAAAGAAAAAGAAAAACAAAACAAAAACAAGTACAAAACGCAATAGCGTTATGTGGTTGTAAGTAATATATACAGGAGAGTAAAGTGAGTTTCATTTTCATTGGGCTCTCCAAGAAAGACGAAGCTACTATAACTGAATGAAATGAAAGGTAATTTGATCGTTACTAAGCGCTATCATGTGCTAGACTAGGCTATCTGAACTCACATACCGTAATCTCACACAGTGATAGAGTGTATATTTTTATAAGAAGGTCTAATTTTTTACGGGTTATCAACACTTTATGCGTTATTTAAATCCGAATCATATTTTGAATTGTAAAAATTATTCTTTTTTTTTGCGGGTGAAAATTGCATTAACAATATCTTTTTGGGATAACAATGGTTTTCATACATGCAAATCCTACTATTTAATCCATACCTGTGGGGAAGATGAGATGGCTTTATGCCATTTCCAACGATATTTGCGCATACGTGAAGATAACGAATTCTGTATATATATATATATATATATATATATATATATATATATATATATATATATATATATCAATTCATTCCAAACAAGACTATAACGTCACTAAGACGCAAAGGGCTACTAGAAGTGAAAGAGAACGAAAAAGCTTTAGAAGGAACCAGAAACCCAATAATTGTATAAATTTCAGAGTTTAGAGGGATATGAAGTAGAAAGTTGAAGTAGACTTTAGAAGGAATCAGAAACCCAATCCTAAACGGGAAATAAGAGACAAACCTCTACTCCTTTTCAAAAGACCAAGAAGGAGTATGAACTGAGCGATATGTGAACTTATTTACTATATATGAGCAATGAACAGATTTGTGTTGTTCAGTTTTGAAAATATTTTTAACATTTCCAGTCTTCGATCTTTGGAAGAAAAAAAAAACGTATAGAAAACGATTATTTAAACCATTTCTTATATTAAAATTAGATAAAACATGAAAACAAAACTCCTGCAGGGCCGTTTTAGAGATCTTCATTATCTCCCTTGTCATATTTTACTCTCCTGACGGCCAGTAAATATGTTAAAACCAGAAGAAAACATTTTCAAAATTCATTGAAAATGGCCGACTACTCCTGCAACCAATATATCTTACTTAACATTAAATCAATTATAATAATTGCATTATTTATAATACTCATTTTATGTCTATGTTTGGCATTGTGAATGTATCCAGGTGGGTCTCTCTCTAGATGTGTAACTGGAATTTCCCTAACCGCAAAAAAATACATAAAAAAGAAAAAGAAATAAAAGAAATAAAAAAAAAGAAAAAGAAATTGTCGAAAGATCTTCATCTCTGGCAAAAATAAGAAACTTTTCCATTTATCTGCCAAAGCAAGTGTTCTAATTAGAATTTACTTAAAGCCGAGGCGAAGAGGCTGCGGCCAGAATTCCTTGTAATCCGCCGTCCGCATCATTCTTCTTCCATTGTTCTACGGGCCTGGCGAGCCGACTCACAACGTCTTCGTGACAAACAGTGCGTCAGTTTTCAAGGCGAAGCAGATCACTCTCGTGTCGCATTTTCTGCTATCTATCACCTCTCACCACCGTTGTCACCGATTATAGACAGAAAATTTGCACCAGTGACAAGGTCATATCGATCATGAATGACAACCCCCGCCTCATGCCTGCTTTACAGACCAAACAATAGTAATGTGAGACTTTATTTGTTTTGAGTGAACGAGTGTCTGCTGTCATATTATTCATTCTTGGCTTTCTGAGAAGCTTTGCCACTGAGTTGAATTGTGAAATTTTATTTTCATTATTCCATATATTATTTAGACAATCTTCTTAATCTTTGTTGTTAGGAATACGGCGTTTTCCAACAACATTAACAACAGAAATGCGTAGCACATATTACTAGAAGAGAAAGAGGCACCTCGAGGCAGTGTAATGGTTAGCAAACTGAGTAGCGAGTTCGATCCTCACTAGGTGCCTCCTATTTTCGGCCTTGTGCCATATCTAAGCTACGCTTGGAAAATCACTATAACTAGAAGAGAAAATAATTATATAACGAAGTCACTAACTTTCCACACTATCTGAAACAAAAAAGTAACTTTAATCATATTAGAAAGTCCTATTAAAATTAGATAAAACATGAAAATAAATACAGCCCTGAAGGGCCGGTTTAGAGATCTTCATTATCTCCCTTGTCATATTTTACTTTGCTGACGACCAGTAAATACGTTAAAACCAGAAGAAAACATTTTCAAAATTCAAAGACGTTTAGTGGACTTGAAAAGTCTGATTTCCTGAAAGAAAAAAACAAAACAATGTTAATAAAAATATTTTAAAGCTTTCAACCGGCAATAACGCTGTTTTGTCAATGAACGACGAATATTTCCTTATAAGGAAACTGTTAATTACATCATTGCCATTTCACCAGATACATTTTTCGGTTTTTATTCAGATGAATTGTTTTCATTATTCCATATGTGACTCAGTCTATTGTCTTAGCCTTTGTTAGGCTTACGGCCACATCATGTTGAAACACAGGTTCCCGTACGATCACCGAGTCTAAGTAACGTCGAGCCTGTTAAGTACCTAAATGGGTGACCACTTGGGAATCGCAGGTGCTGTAAGCTTTGAAATGCATGTTGGAAATATTAATCGGAGAGCCGACTTTCAATTCCAGTTTGGTTCGTTATACTAACTTAAGCGCCAGTGCCATTGGGAAAGGTAGGAATTTACTTCTTATACTCCCAGCTATGGGTTAATTAATAAAGCTTATGTTGCTAAATGATTCTCATCGCCCCCTCTCCCCCCAAATTTACAATATAAATTTATTTTCTTTGTTTGATAAGCCGTAGAAAATGTATGAATCTATGAATCAATTAGGCTTTGTTGTAAGTAACACACACACACACACACACACACACACACACACACACACACACATATATATATATATATATATATATATATATATACCCGATGCGATGGGAACGAAAGTAATATATAAAATATATAAATTCTAACGTTCGCAGCATTCATTCAAAAAAGAGCTCAATACAGGTAGTAGAGCGATAATTATTTATTTATTATAATTTTATCATATAGACAAAACCATTTAAAAAGTAAAATGGTTTTGTCTATATGATAAAATTATAATATATATATATATATATATATATATATATATATTTATTATAATTTTATCCACTGTCCTTTAAAAGGGCTGTGGTGAAATAATTTATTATATGGAACCTTAAAGCAATCTGTTTTTATTTAAATTATTAGCTCTGATTTACATTGAGCTCTCTGGATTCTATCCTCATTGGGTCTTCCCATACTAGTTTTTCGTAAACTATATATATATATATATATATATATATATATATATATATATATATATATCCATTCGAATGAAATCTTTAAAATTTGGTATTTTGTTTTGCGAAACCGAATCCGGTGTGAACGCTTACCCTATCACTAGGATCTTAAACAGTTCAAGTCTATCTTCCCCACATATTAACATAAACCGTGCCTCTTAATCTGTAAAACTCTACCTCGAGTGGCTCTTGAGCCTTGTAAAAAGGTAAACATGTGACCGAGTGCTAAGGTCTTTTGTTATTAGTGATAATTACGTGATAGTGATATTCTAGTTTTTCCTGGTCATGGAAAATGTAAATTGTTTTCAAAGTTACTTCAACCTTCAAATCCCGGTTTGATAGGAACGATTGAATTAGGTCAAACAATCGACCTGTGATACCATAACCCCGGAGCTTGCGAAGGAGGCCGGCATGCCAAACCCTATCGAATGCTTTCACAGACGCGATGTTGCATCGCTCTGCCTTTTCTACAAGTACTTTCATGGTAATTGCTCCGAGGAGTTGCTTTCGCTTGTCCCTAAGCCTCGTGAATTTAAGCGTCCTACGAGGCTGGCATCCCGTTCCCACCACTTCACCGTTGAAACTGTTAGATGTAGACGTCTTTTCTACTCCAATAGCTTCATGTCTCGCACATCTCGCCTATGGAACTCCCTTCCCTATTACTGTTTCCCTGACAAATACAATCTCCAACGGTTTAAGTGTAGCGTCAATCGTCATCTCCAATTGCCTTGATCTATCCACTTCCCTTCTCCACTTCCTTTCATCTTTCATTCCTATCTGCTCTCGCTCTAAATCTTCTGTAACCCCCTTGCCTTGATCGACCCTCCGTCCTTCTCTTTCTCCACATCCCTTCCTTTACCACTCCTATCTGCTCTTCCTCCAACCCTTCTGTAACTCCATGCGTGATAGTGGCCACCGGCCTTGCTTGGGGTGATACGCTTAAAAAAAAAAAAATAAAAAAAAATAAATGCCAGACCGTCCTCGTCATTATGATTAACCTTTACACCGGGTCACTTAATTCTTTTGAAATGTTTTAGTTAAAAGAGGTGATAAACAGCTGAGAAGAGACGGATTTTAAAACCCGCATAGAAAATACACTAGTAGGAGGCGTCAGACCAGACCAAGAATGGCGTATTGATGCCAAATCTGGGCTGGTGCTATCAGTCCACACTGTCCAGGCTTGATAGTGATAAAAAGACGATTAGGCGGCCTTATTTTCCACCCTGCAGCACCTTTCCCACGGACGAAACGTTGCTACCCTCTCGATCTTCTATCGAGATTACTATGGCATAATGTTCAAACGCGCTACATTCTATCAGTTCAAACCCTCACGGCTAGGACTCGCCAAATTATGTACACGACGTCAAATTATCCTCAATTCATTTGGCGGAGAGAAAGATTCATTCTGACAGCTTCGTTCCCAGAACTGTCAGTTTGTTAAACAGACTCCCGAGAGGATACTTTCTCGATTTCCATAATCTTAACCTGTGCCAGATCAACCGATACCTATCCTACATATCCTCACAATATGCACCTCTTTCTCCCTCCTTTACGCACAACGATATTATACAGTAATCCTCTACCTTGAGTGGCTCATGGGCTTCGTGCTGTGGGAGCAATAGTAAAAAATATATGAATCTGAATCATAAATGGAGCTAATCAATAGCTTTTGTGTTGGACGTAAAGAATGAGGATTTATTTAAAAAAGGTACTATATTTTTTACGTGTTATTGTTTCACGTGAGAAGTGAATGAAACATATTGGAGACATGGAAACATTCAAGAAATATCTTCGGTACTTCTTAATAATCTTAAAATCTTTGGGTTCTTTATCTATCTATCTATCTATCTATCTATCTATCTATCTATCTATATTCTTATTTTTCTATCTATCTATCTATCCATCTATCTACCTATATTCTTAATTTTCTATCTATCTATCTATCTATCTATATTCTTAATTTTCTATCTATCTATCTATCTATCTATATTCTTAATTTTCTATCTATCTATCTATCTATCTATATTCTTAATTTTCTATCTATCTATCTATCTATCTATCTATATTCTTAATTTTCTATCTATCTATCTATCTATATTCTTAATTTTCTATCTATCTATCTATCTATATTCTTAATTTTCTATCTATCTATCTATATTCTTAATTTTCTATCTATCTATCTATCTATATTCTTAATTTTCTGTCTATCTATCTATCTATATATCTATCTATATTCTTAATTTTCTGTCTATCTATCTATCTATCTATATATCTATCTATCTATATTCTTAATTTTCTGTCTATCTATCTATCTATATATCTATCTATCTATATTCTTAATTTTCTGTCTATCTATCTATCTATCTATCTATCTATATATCTATCTATCTATATTCTTAATTTTCTATCTTTCTATCTATCTATCTATCTATATTCTTAATTTTCTATCTATCTATCTATCTATATTCTTAATTTTCTATCTATCTATCTATATTCTTAATTTTCTATCTATATATCTATCTATCTATATTCTTAATTTTCTATCTATCTATCTATATTCTTAATTTTCTATCTATCTATCTATCTATATATCTATCTATCTATCTATCTATATTCTTAATTTTCTATCTATCTATCTATATATCTATCTATCTATATTCTTAATTTTCTGTCTATCTATCTATCTATCTATCTATATTCTTAATTTTCTATCTTTCTATCTATCTATCTATATATCTATCTATCTATATTCTTAATTTTCTATCTATCTATCTATCTATATTTTTAATTTTCTATCTATCTATCTATATTCTTAATTTTCTATCTATCTATCTATATTCTTAATTTTCTATCTATCTATCTATCTATCTATCTATCTATATTCTTAATTTTCTGTCTTTCTATCTATCTATATTCTTAATTTTCTGTCTTTCTATCTATCTATCTATCTATCTATCTATATTCTTAATTTTCTATGTATCTATCTATCTATCTATCTATCTATCTATCTCAGTTCTTATCTCTCTCTTTATCTCTATCTCATTAATTCAGTTCATATCTGTTAAGCTATCTGCCTGTCTAGAAAGCATCACAGTGAGGAAGTTTTAGCGGACGCATCATACCATAGTTGATTTACAACGCATGATTTTGACCGTTTCTGCCTCGTATAACGTCGATTCTTCTTAACTAATACTTAACGTCTTAATCGCTATCAACATCAGACCATCGTTCAGTAAGAAATTTCTAGCGCCAAACCTCAGTGTGACTAAACTAGTAGAATTGCTAGTTTTCTTGAATACAGTTTAAAATAACGTGTTTAGTAACTCTTTTTTGCTTAATTTTACGTTTTTAATTTTTATCCTCTTAATCAACACTAACGTCACTGGCGAAGTAGTTTAAGAATATTCAAATTTGTGTACAGTTACTTATAAACTCATTGCTCCTAAAATATCGTGTACATTTTTTTTAATGGAGTAAAAACTAGACGGCACTAACGTTATCTAACGACAAAAATGCAAAAAAAATAAGAAAAAAGAACGAACTTTTAGGCTACACATTGCAGTGAATTCCCCGTATTCGTGTGGGTTAGGGACCAGAACTGGCCGCGTATAGTTAGAATCCGCGGATACATGTAACCCCACCTAAAACTGCTTATAAGTACCTATTTTGATTGTTAAAACCCCATATGTCTTAAACTTTCATCATAAACACTTTAGAAACATTTCAGACTCTTTTAAAAACATTTTTGAATAAAAGTATTGGTTAAGTTGGTGGAGTAGTGGGTAGCGGATTGAAGAATCGGAGAGCCGAGTTCGAATTCCAGTCGAATCCATTATATTCACTTACGTGCTAATGCCGTTAGGAAAGGTATTAATCCTCTTCTCCTTAAATAGCAGGACAAACTGGGTTCTGTCGCCGTCTTGGAATGACAACTCTGAATTTAAAACCTGCGGAAGTGCACCTGGTCTATGTATTCGACCCTTCAGCACGAAGCCTTCCCCATTATAATAAAATCATATGCGCTGGTGTCTGGGCTGTCCTAGAGACTGAGCTGTTTGACCCTCATATTTGTGATCATACACTTAGCATAAATTTTCTTTCAAACGTACAATAAATCGATACAACCATTGAACAATGTAAAATATGTGTAACAAGACATAAAATATAAAGTTTAAAACCTAACATGATGGTGCCCACAGAATTAGCATAAGCCACTTTTAAGACCCCAGCTGCAGCTCCTAACAAAGAACAATACCCAAGCTCTACGCATGTATTTGAGTTTGTTTTTTTACAATGAAGGTGTGCAATTATTTCAATTTTTACCATAAAAATGGACGGTTATATACAGTAGCTGCCATAATATAAGAAATATGACAAATTTAGCTTATTTCCTTTGTTACATTTAATCTTTATTTTAAAAAAAAAACTATTATGTAAATTTTTGTAACTTTGTATATTTATGCATTATACCCTAATCTTTATTCGGTAAAAATTTCATTGCTAATCATGCATTACTTTTTAAGTAATACACATATTTATGTCTTTGTAGTTTCTGTTCCTTATATTATGGCCGCTACTGTATATTTTAAGTCACTTAAATAACAGGAAAATTATACAAGGACATTTAAATATGTTGTATTGAAAAAATACGCGAATCGTGGAAGTTCTCAGCGAATAATTTGTACATATGTTCTTCAGAAAAACCCGCGAATATTCGGGGTTTCCGCGAATAACAAGTACATATGTTCTAAAGAAAAATCCACGAATGTGTGAAACCGTGAATGCTGGAACGCAAATAGGCAGGGGCTCACTCTATATGTTCTTAAACGCATATAGATTTGTAGTTTATTTACACGAGTCGGGACAACGGGGAGAGTGGAAAGAGGGCGTATCGAAAAACACTTACATATAAGTAGATATTTATTGGACCGAGGAATATTAATTTCGCGGTTGCTTTCATGAAACACTTCATGAGAAACGAACTCACTAGGCTAGGCTTGCGAGGCAGGCTTTAATATTACTATCCTCGAGCAAGGTACGGTAGTTATTGGAGAAGGCTTTATCCACCCAAATTTCCGTCCAAACCTTATATTTATTGAGATGTACTATCAAGCACACTCTTTTCGCTCAAACGTGGTAGATATCGGGCATTACGTTCAAGTACTCTATTCTCGCTTAATCAAAGTGTCACGTCAGATGTAAGACATTTCCGTAATAATATCTGATGAGAGACCGAGCTCAAATATGACTGATTGCTTTATTTTTATCTTATCAAGCTTTTGTAGGTTATTTAAAGCCAGAAAATATTATTAGATTCTAAAATTTTTGGGGGGCGATAATAATGATTTTAGTGATACGGACTTACTAATTAACCCATAGCTTGGGGATTAGAGGTGGATTCATACCTTTCCCAAGGGGATTTGCGCGTTAGTGAATATAACGAACCTGACTGGAACTGGAACTCGGTTCTCCGACTTCTAATTTCGAGTCGTTAACCATTACGCTAATCGCACATCGCACTTCCCAACGGTCAGGTTTCTAGGTACTAACCAAGCTCGACGTCGGCGACTATATGAGAACATGTGTTTCAAAGTGATATGGCCGTAAGCGAACTCAACTACACGGGCCATTTCTAAAGGGTTGGGTGAAAACTGCAGTCTCGGCTGAAATTCGAACATGTTTTCTAGCTCCTAAAAACTGAAAGAGATTGTAGACAAAGTAGAAAAGGAAAGCGAGAAAGAAGGACTATTAAAGTTAAGAATTGTCATAAGCATATGAGACATGAGCTACGGATTGAGGAAGGTAAAATCAAACAGATACAGAAAATAAGTTATCTGTATATCGTGTTAATAGGCGAGAGACAATGTGACACGTCAATCCTAATGCGTTTTAGAATAATGAAAAAGGCCTTCCAGAATCTAAGTAAAGTATTAAGAGACAGAAAATTTTCATAAGAATAATTAAAAGGATGTTGAACTGCTATTTAATATATAATCTCCAATATAGAAGTGAATGCAGGACAATTCCCTCACAAATGAAGAGGAGACTTGAAACATCTATGAATGCAGTTCTACAGAAACTTACTGAGAATAAAAACGGACTGAACGTGTAAAAAATTAGGATAACCGAAGTGAATATAGGAAGAAGAAGGTCACCAGAAGGCCCCCGAATCAGAAAGAGAAAGAAATTTCTGGGACACATAATGAATAAAAAGAGAGATTGGAAAATTTGACACTCACAAGACGTCAAGAGAGGCAAAGTCACATTGCGGGAAACTACCTAATGAGTTTGAATAGATGACCGAAAGGGGGCCAAGATGTATGGTAAAAGGTAGGAAGTAGTGGTGAATCATGATCGTCAACGTCCTAAAAAGACATAACATATAAAGGAGGAAAATCGATAACCAAAACCGCGTTTTCATAAAAAACAAACAAACAAAAAAATAAAATAAAATAAATAAAATAAAATAAAATAAAATAAATTAAAATAAAATAAATTAAAATAAAAAACAAAAACAACTACAAAACGCGGAGACTTGAATCGTATTCTGTATTTTTCGACTGGGTTTACAACACAGTCCGAATTTGATTTTTCTCTTAATTTATTTTTTTGTGATTTATCTATAGATAATTATTTCTATCCTTATACATTATATGAGATAAATTATGATCAAAGAAATTTGAAACAATATATATATATATATATATATATATATATATATATATATATATATATATAAGAATTCAGAACAAAAATACATAAAACGAATGCATTGGGGATTACAAATTTAATTTTCAACTTTTTAATGGGAAATTCAAATTGTTTCCAAAGTTCTGAAATAGGTGTGTCAAGAAGTTAAACTTCAGGAAGAGCTTTTAATTGAAATAGAAAGAAAAATAACTTAACATATACATAAAAGAATTAGCGTGAAGTGGTGAAAAAAAAAACCTATGAAAAAGAGAGAGAATTTTGATGCTGGTTGAAACTTATACAAAGCAGCTCTATCATTAACAAGGAACCAATTAATCGTGACGTGATGAACGGTATTTACCTCTCCAAATATAGTCTAATTATTTCATCATAAATAGTAACCGCGACCACTAATATTCCATAAAGTCAACAACAAAAAAGTAGCCCTCAAAATTCATTACGATTTTATAGTCTTTGCTCACGTTATTACGAACAACCCCATCTTTCCCTAAGAGAAAAAGCGTAAAAAAATAACCTAAAAAAAAATGTCCCTGGACCATCAAAAAGTACTTGACGAATCCGGCCATCCTCCAAAGCAATTTTCTCCCAAGCAATTAAGTCTTTCATGTCGCCAGTTATTATTATTGAAATTAATGTCACCTTGGGACCGAAGGGCATTTGATATTTCGCGGCAAAATCACCATTGCGTTATCCAATAATGAACGAAGGCAGAGAAACCGCCATGTTTTTTCCCAAATAATTCTGTATTCAACCAATGACTTTAGTAATTTCTTGTCTTTTTATTGCGGCTAAATCACGAAGCAGTGATGAACTTGTAACGCTTGCGCGTTACTATACATTTATCTTTCAGGTACCGTGATATATAATAACAGCTTATAAAAAAGACAAAACAAAAGTATATCAAATTTACCTTGCCTAGAATCGAATCTGGCCAATGCCGGACATAAAGGCTGCAAACTATAAAACTGAGATAATTATGACTGCACGATAATCGAATAAACTCAACACGCTAATTGTAAATTATAATAAATTTACAAAAAATAAATTTCTTCTGGTTTATTGAAGAATGCTGGAAAATGTGAGACTATCACAAAACATAGTACAGTTTATCCATATTGATCTCTAACATTGTTATTTGGGTTGCATACACATATAAGATAGTACGCAAGTATATATATATATATATATATATATATATATATATGTGTGTGTGTGTGTGTGTGTGTGTGTGTGTGTGTGTGTGTTAAACTACTAGTAATACTCGGTTGGAAAAAACCTCGGATAACACAACTTATAAGTCTATCAAAACAAATTGGTACCCGAGGAACAAAAAAAGAAAGAACTGGAAACATCCGATAGGGCGAAATAAATCGTCCAGTGCCTCAACTTCTAGTCCAAAGAAAAAATCCCAACCGAGTAATAAGGCTAAAACTTAGAGTGCTCAATACGCTAAGTAGAGCAGTAGAGCAGGTCTAAATAGAAAAAAAAATATTTTGAACATACAACGTGTATTAACACGTGCGATACCCTATCTTCATCAGCCGCCGACCAGGGGTGATATCACGGTTTCGGTGGCTATGGCGGGACCGCCACCCCTGACACCACCAGCAGCGTTTGCCACCAGGCAGGGTATGAAGATAAACTAATTGATCGTTCCTATTTGTAAATTCTTGTAATGAAATAAATAAACGATTGTTCCTCGTTGCAGCTTCTATCCGTAATGAAAGTTCCTGAACGCGTTTGCTGTTATTGACGCGCTCGTAAAAATCGTTATAGACGACCACGCAAATATTTTACTCGCGCATGTTAGGTCGTGATGTTGCGC
>OZ038481.1:102237093-102359593 GCA_964036315.1 Acanthosepion esculentum
GACTCTCCTCTCGATTTCGCTAAGTGCGCAGCACTTCATTTTTACAACTGACCCTCCAGATTAACCACATTTACGACTTGATCATGGGTGGTGAAGGCTTGTGTAGAACCAGCCAGAATTTTTGAAAGAACCGATAGCGGAGAAATGGTGCAATGATCTACGAAGTGTACAGAAAACCGTCCTCAGGTTTGAATTCAGTTCTCATTTTATTAGACTAGTTACCAACAAACGTTAGAGAACCCAATCTACCCTACTAATTTTAACCATAACCGGCATGAGAAGAGATAAACTTATACCATTAAAAAGGATATTTGCCCGAAAGTTAACTTAAAGAACCTAACCGGAATTCGAACTCGGCTCAGCCGAGTTATGCTTCCAACTCGCTAACCAGCAACTATAGACAGAGGAACCTCGACCTCCGAATTTAATCCGTTCCAGAAGTCGATTCGTAATTGGAAATTTCGTTTATCGAAACAATTTCCCCTATTTAAATTTAGAGAAATTATATAAAATCGTCCAAGCTCCAAAAATATTGATATAAAAATCAATAAAAATCGTATTTTATGCAAAATTAAATTATTTTTTGAGCATTATTCACAAATGATGTAAATAAATATATCACTGTGACCCCTTCCCAGGTTTTACCAATAAGATTTAAGCAATTTAGGATAGTGAAATGATTCTTCCAAAATTCTCTTAGGGTCAGGTATTTATTTTCGGTCACTTCAAAACACCTCTGAAACAAGGTAGCTTTATCTCCATGCCTCACTACACTGTGAATGCTGGTTCTCTTTTTAAAGTTTTCAAACCATCCCCGGCTTGCCTTAAATGCATTTTCATCTTCGGAAGACGTGCTTGCTATATTTCTGGTAAGATCAACATACAGTGTCCTTGCCTTTGCACATGTAATATCTTCAGACACAGAATCACCTCATAGCTGCCACTCATTCAGACACACCAACAACAGCTTCTCAACATCTCGGGCTTTTGGACAATGCTTGGTAATTATGTTAACTCCCTTGGCTACGTAAAGCTTTTTTTAATTTCTATCTTGTTCTTTAGGATAGTGCAAATTGTTGATGCTGAATGTCCGTATAGATTGGCAAGGTCAGAAACACGGGTATCCTCTTCGTACGTCTGAATGATCTCCTTCATTTGAACGGCTATTTCCCCTTCTTCTTAGTAGCAACCAGCTTGTTGGATGACATCGAGGGCTACAAAAATATTTAAAAAAATTACCAACTAAAATTTATTGTACATGTACAGTAGTATTTACAGTAAGACATTAAACTGTACTGTACAGTAACTGTATGGAATAAACTGCAGTGATGAAATGTACCGTACGAATCAACCTGGATGCGTAGTTTATTTTACTGCATAGTTTACATGTTGTACCTGCATTTTATACATTTTATTATACTCTAATTGAATTTTATAATTTTTTCTTTTACATTTTTCAACTCTACCGTATTGATATCAATTTAACATTCAATGATTATAAACTGTATATTAAACTAAAACACACATTACATTACATAGAGATTAAACGAAAGAACTCAGCATTGTCACATTTTACCTACTTTTAATTCAATAAATTTTAATAAAATATGCACGTTACTGTACTGTACTGTAATGTACACGTATTGATTGCTGTACATAAATTTTTACACATTATTAATTTTTCTACCCTTACACTAATATGCGTACACTAGAAATGTCTATTCTACAAGGTAACAGGACTGAGCGGGGTGATGCAATGCTCGTAGCATCACACAACATCTAGTGAGATGGAACTGTATAGAAATATGTATTGTATAATAATATAATACAGTGTTGTACATAAAATATATTATAATATAATAATGTACAATTTATATAAAACATAAAAATATAAGAATAAAATACAGTAGAAAATATATCTGCAAATATTAAGTAAAGTACAGTATAAAAATGAAGTATAAAAAAGTATCGTAATATTGTATAATACGAGAGCATTATATTATTATATATAAAATATATAATATTATAATATACCAAACATAAAAATATAAGATTAAAAAATATTTATGGTACATTTATATCAAATATCTAATTTGAAATGCAGTGGCGGGAATCCTATTCTTAATTTCGTAAGTCAAAATTAATTCGTAAGTGGAAACGAATTTTCTGACGAATTTTTATTCGTATGGCGAGTTTTTCGTAAGTGGAGGTATTCGTAAGTCGAGGTTCTATTGTATATGTAAAAGTGCTGAAAAGTTCTCGACCTGACTAAGAAGTGATTTGTAACATATCTCTGACGCTTTGTCATTTGGTCAGATTTTGGAAAGTAGTGAACATTCCAGCACTCTTTGTGTGTGTGTGTGTGTGCATATATATATATATATATATATATATATATATATATATATATATATATATATATATATGTGTGTGTATAATACACAAACATATATCTGAGTGCGTGTTTGGGGTTTAAGTTTGTCTATATTGTAATGGTCCTATAATTTGCCTTTTCCTCATCAATATCATCCCCAGGCACGCAAAACAAGGAAAATATTGTCTCTTACTTTGATAGAGATTGTATTTACGATTAATACGCACGAAAAGATATCATTTCGGAATGTTCGTATGACATTCAATAGACACTTCTCTAATTTGGACCTAAACTTGTTAACCGAACAAAAGCTGGCGAAGGTATCAGATGAATGAAAATCGTTTGACATTTGAATTATCGTTTTGATAAATTCCGTTGACATTTCGAAAACTTAGCTGCCAATATATATTTGCTATTGAATAAAAGCATTGATGTTGGAAACTTTATACTAGATATTCTCACGGAGATTTTACAGGTAGGGAGCGATAACAAAAGATTATAACGTTTTCCCAGTCCAGAGTATGGATATCCAAATGAACATAAAATTACAATTATCTCTCACAACCGGATAATTATCCCAAACGGAAGTGATCACTCACCCAAATTGACGAAACAGCACTCGAATGCGGTTACAAGATTCAACCTCCTTGCCCTGACAGTGACAGACAGATGAAACGCTTTACATAGTGATGGTGTGAACGCACCAACACAGGTTATTTTAAAAAAGAAGTAACCGGAGATTCGACTCAAATCAGATGAATGATTATTGACTAATTCTAACCACTACAATCAGACGCTTGACTAGATCTTTGGTGTCATGTGTAAGGCTTAGTCTGTGACTATTTGCTTATAAATATATATTAATCTAAGTAACTACCGTGGTCAGACCACATTGTGCGGGATGAAGAACTGTCGTCTTTCAAAGTTCCACCCAACAAACCTCTTTAAAACAGATGAAACGTCGCAAGCCTCTCGCTACTCTATCGCTATTTCCGTGGCAAGCTACATTCCTTGGTTCCATCATCCATGATCTTTGCGGCTCGGACCCACCACACCACGTACGCAAGAATGAATTATAACCATTCCATTCGTATTTTATGAATAAGAAAGAAGTTCCACTGTGACAGCTTCTTTCCAAAGACAGTGGTTTTGTGGAAGAAACTCCCTTTGGTACAATCTTGACATAAATTATGAACTGCACTTCTTGCATTTTCTTACGCTCATACAGCACCACACAATAACCCTCTACCTTGAGTGGATCTTGGGCCTTGTATGGGGCGAAACTGAATTCAAAGCCTTTAAAATAATAAGGCAGTGTTGGTAGGGAAATCAGTCGAGAGAAACAGTAAGAGAATCCGAGATCAATCTGAAAAGGAGTGGTTTCTATCAGGCTATCATGTCATAGAAACACAGTCATAGCAGCTACGGCTCTCACTACATGTGGTACTTCCAACGTCCCAGATGGGTTATCCGAATTACGAATTCACTGAAAGCATCCTTCAACTGGCCAGATTCTGGTCAGATTTTATCAAGTGAGAACTTTTCCGTACCGCCTTGGAATAAAATATTTTTTTCAGTAAGAAAAATTTGATGAACGTTCGAATCTCACCATGGTCAAATATTTCAAGAAAATGACATCTACAGTTCAACCGAGGCCTTTTGATAGGAATTCAGTTGACGCAACTGTTCGGTGGCCGTCGATGGTCGTACTGATAGGAAGTCATATATGTCTTCTTGCACGGTGGTTTAGGTGTACTTGCCTTGTTCAGACTGCTAACCACGCCAGATTATGCAATCTCTTGCAGAAACTTTAAGATCCACTTAGCATAGTTGCCGTATAAACTACAGGTTGCCTTTGTGGGTGTTGAATATGCGTGAGAAGGCGTCTGAAATTAGATTTTTACTCCTAGCAGACTGGCATATTCAAATGCGAAAAACTAGCCAGAATTTTCAAATCAACGTCAGAAAAATATGGAGAGTACTCAGCAGTTCAAAAATGAACAAGAAAGATAAATATAAACGATTGTGATAAATATTTGCATTACAAATGATGACTTTATTTTAACACGTAACGATAATTGCTTATTCTGAATTAATTAATAATAGCGCTGAAATCCGGTTTTACAGTCTTTTGTTAACGTTGGAAATAGTAAAAATATTGTTACGAGGGTCATTCAATAAATAAGGTGAATTTTTCGGTATAAGGACTTCTAATACAGATAGAAGCTTACTTTAAAAAATTTTGTTTTGTCTTACTTCTTTTTCACATGGATTTAATTTCTTTTGCAGATTAAAAAAAACTTTCAGAGTTTTGGCGATTAACAAAGATGGCCGACCAAGAAGCATGCTCCAGGATTGAACAGCGGTCAGTTATCAAGTTTTTGGTTGCTGAAGGGTGCAAACCAGTTGAAATTCATAGGAGAATGTCAAATGTGTATGGTGCCACATGTTTCAGTCAAAAAATGTCTACGAGTGGGCTAAATTGTTTAAAGAAGGACGGAGCAGTGCTGAGGATGAAGACAGGACTGGGAGGCCTACAGAAGTGAGGTCTCCTGAGATGATCGAATCAATCAATGACCTCATTCAGTCTGACAGATGGGTGACTATGGATGACATTGCAAGGACTTTGAAAGACATAAAGAACAAACGCAGGTGTCATCAGTCAGAAGGAGTCATCTTGCATCATGAAAACGCAAGGCCTCACACAGCAGCCCAGACGGTGCAGACCATCAACGAGCTGGGCTGGAAACTGCTCCCTCATCTCCCTTACAGCCCAAACCACGTCCCTTCAGACTTTCACCTGTTTGGTCCCTTGAAAGCGTTCACGAGAGGCACGAAATTTAAAAATGACGATGAAGTCAAAAGTGTTGTGAGCGACTGGCTGAGACATCAGTCCAAAGATTTTTACGCTGAGGGAATACGGAAGCTTGTGCACAGATGGGAAAAGTAATATTTTATTATTAGTCACAATTTTTATGATTAGCGGACTCAGGGTCCTCCGACATCCTAGCCAAACTGTACTACTACTCTGTCGCCTTCTATCCGTAATACGGCTGTATTAGGTGCAACAAAGTTTCTTGGTTCATTAAAAAAAGTGTCTTATACTACGACAAAAGCAGTAATAATATTAAGCAGAACGGAATTCGGAAAAGAAAGCACAGAAGAAGAGGAACTATGCAGAAAGCTAGAAAGCAAGAGAAAATGCAAATAAATGCGATTGAAATATATATGTACTAGCAACTATACCCAGCTCGTCGATCAGAAAAAGCGTTCAATTCGAATGGAGCAAAAACAGCATCATGTTTAGAGGTAACAGAATCTATCTTCTTCAATTATTTTAAAGTATTTTTATTAAAAAGACAATCTGGAATAAATGTAGTTACTTGTGTAACAGAAGTAGTCTGTATTTATTCAATCGAAGTTAGCCGAGGACATGAAGGGGTAATACAGGGAACATGAAGACCCACTCCTGACCACCATTATTTTGGAGTTTTTGAAATTCAATTTGTCAGTGTGCTACCAGGGGTGTAAAAGAGGATACATTTATAAAGCAATTGATGAAAATTGGTTGAAAGTTCAACGAAAAATAAGTAAGAAACCAGTAAAAATCGCCATTTTCGCTATTTACACGGGTTTTCACAATATGGGTGGACTCAATCATTAAGTTAAATGACTGTTAAACAATCAAATTATTGTTGACTACAACAAAATGAAATTTTTTTTAGAATGCCTGAAAACTAAGGGAGATTTTAATTTAAAATTTGTACTGTCTTTCGCGGTTTTTCGCTATACGCAGTGGCTTAGAAGTAAAAATGAGGTATCGTTGAGCTCGTCATGATGCAAGTTACCTACATACCGAGTTTGAACGAAATCGAGGGAAAAATTGTTGAATTTATCGATATTTCATCGGCTTTATCGATTATTGATTTTTTTAAATTATCAATTTTTTATGCTAAGAACCTATCTCTTACATGGTACAATGTATATTCCAAGTTTGGTCAAAATCGGTTGAATGGATCTCGAGTGAAAAGGTATCACTCAGACAGACAGATATACAGACAGGCACACAGACATCCTCTGTTTTATATATACAGATGTATGGTAGCGATATATCGCGGGGGTATATTAATAAAGCATCGTCAATATAGGGGAAATAAGTTGCTTTTTTTTAATCATTTCACCCTAGGCAAGGCAGTAAAACCTCTAAGATACAAAGAGTTACCAAGAATGGAAGAATTAAAAAAACAACAGAAGAGTAATCAGGAAGACGTTAGATAACGATTGACATTACATTTAAAGTTGGTTTGAAAGCATGGAAAGTGCGAGAAAGAAACTGCTGGTATAGAACTTATGGTTATGTCTAGTCAACTGTAAATTGATGAGGCCTTGTTGTTAATCTAAATTCATAAAGTCTATTTACCATCGCGAAGAGATCATCCGAACAATTACCATGAAAGTATCAACAGAAAAGGCAGAGGGGAGCTACATTACGGCGGTAGAAAAGTAACTGAGCCAAGACGCCAGGTCAGGACCAGTAATATTGCAGATTCGTCTTTGAATTTTATCAACAATCTCTAGATATACAACAGCAGACCATATGTAGCAGCAATATTCAAAGCATGGACAAATGGTAGACTTATAAATATGTAAGATAGATTCTGGAGAGAAAAAATTGTCTAGCACGACACAGTGTACCAAATTTCTTAGCAGAAAACCTAGCAATGGATGCAGTATAGTCTTTCTGCTTCATGTTAGCTAACAATAAATGCTATGAAAAGAGTCGAATTCCCCAAAATTCTAAGAGACATGTCCGTACTCAGTTGAGCAGCGAGGCCATCATTAGGCCGAATTTCTATCTGCAAAACTTACCATTGAAGTAAAATAATGCCGATGTTTTTTTTTTTATGAAATGGCATATTTTATAATCTTGTCCGTCGGTAGTGACATGTTGGCTATATTATTTTATCTATAGATTAAAACCTTCATTAAAACGTTGACCAGTTTATATATAAACATTCTATATAAAAATATACCGGTCCTCAAATCTTAATTAATTTTACAAAGACATTTGAAAGAAAATGAATAAACCCACGAATTACCGACAGAACAAATTATAAAAATCAACAATTTTATTAAAAAACTGTGTTATTTCAGTTTCAGCGGGGGTATTTGTACAGAGAGAATTTCTGCCTACTGGCAGAATTCTTCATAGAATTTTCAGAATTCATCCTCTTTCATAGCGGTCTCTCCCCAAATGCAATATATATATATATATATATATATATATATATATATATATATATATATATATATATATTAAAGCGTTTCGAACCCAGGTAACAATCGGGTTATCAAAAATTGGTTTGCAACGCAGACAGATTCTCGCCATGATGAATATTGGCGCGATTCCCATTCTCATTTTTCCCCATATGAATCTCCACAATTGTAGCCTTGTGTCAAACTAATCTAAGTTTAGTAGACATCTGTTCGAGAGTAGGTGTTAGTAACTTAGTCTTGCTATTATTACTGTAATGAATTTCATCACACTGAGAGCTCAACAATTGTAACCTTGTACCAGACTAAGCTAATCTTAATATCGACCGAGTGCCTCGACCCGGAACAGAGATTAGCAAGAACTCTATTCTGTTAGATATTTAATTGAAGCTCAAGACTTTTAGCCTCTTACCGGATTAAAATGACTCATACTTAATCCTAGAAAACGCTTGTAACCGTCATTTTCATTTTCTTGGCGGCTTACGGCCTCATCATGTTCCCCTACGATCAGCGAAGTTAAGCAACGTCGATCCTGGTCAGTAACTAGATAGGTGACCACTTAAGTGCTGTAAGCTTGGATGTGCGAGTGGTGTGATGGATAACGAGTCGGAATTGTTAATCGGAGAGCCGAGTTCGTTATATTCACTTACGTGTAAATACCAATGGGAATGGTATGAATCCGCCTCTTCGCCTCCAAGAGATCGGTTAATTAGTAAGACTTGTATCACCAAATTATTATTATCCAAAAAAGAGAAAAAAAATATTACAATATAAACATATTTTCTGGCTTTAAATAACCTGCAAAGGGTTGACAAGCCGTAGAAAACGATTCAGTTTCTTTTGAGTAGGCATTGTCTTTATTTTTATTGTTCTTTAGTCATATTAACTTCTGACTGGTGTTATAATATTAAAACCATGTCTTTAAATTTAGGGTTTTATTTATTTTTTGTAAATTAGTGTCAGAAAGACTTGACTATCACAGAGAATGGCTAATTTTCTCTAGTCTACGGTCAGAGTGAAAGATAAGAGGAATTTCTTTGAAAGTTGTTGTTTTCTGAAACTGATATCCCAAATCTTTTGTTATGCATCCGAGTGTGAATATCGTGTTTTCTTGGCACTCTGCCCAAAACCCGTAGGAGGTAAGAAACATATGTATAAAAAGCATGAGAAATAATTGGAACAATTCACTGAAAATAGCGCTGAAACGGACTACATACACACTCTAACAAACACACACAATCATATATATATATATATATATATATATACATATATATATATATATGCCAGAGAGAATCCAGTTGACATCAACAGATAAGTTAGTCCATCAACCGATACAGAATCCAGGAGCACGTTTATTTATGAATATATCGGAGCTGAACGAATGAGTCAGAGAAGAGGAAGAGATAAATCAAATGTTTTTATCGCTTGGCCAATGATTCGTCATTTGGCCTCTGTGTGTGCCTATCTTCATAAAACAACGGAACAATCCAAAGAGCTCAGGAGCAGATCAATGCAAAGAGCGGCAAAGCCTTTTAGACATTTCTAATGGCCTTTCTGCCGTGCTCCCGGCTATCTGACTAGCATAATACGATTAGATGCCAACAGGGGGCGCTTGTACAGCGATTATGTAATCCTGAGATATTTAAGTTTGAGATAATCAATGGTCAAATAAGATCGCCTAACGTGTAGTAGTAACAAGTATGGAATATTGTAATAATGACAGTGTGGCAAGGGAGGTAACTCTTGTCATGAGAAAACTGCTTGTGTCGACATTGTAGATTTGTTTATATATAAAGTAGAGTACCTAGATTTAACCTCCCTGGATTTAATGAACCACTCGTAGATCACATGTGCCACAAGGAACTGATTTTTTTTTCTTTACTATTTTTTAGAGAGAGAGAGAGAGAGAGAGAGAGAGAGAGAGAGAGCAATGTCAGACCTTCATTGCCCATTCCAACGCCGTCTGTCACAACTGCAGAAGAGAGTGTCATGCAAAGATTAGTCTGTTAAACCATTCCAGACGCTGCTCACAAAAGGACTGAATGTTTAACCAAAGAGGACGCTACATTTATTTCGCGAGATAAAAGCATGCATACTGTATTGCTTAACAGCCGCGAAGGAGACATGAGTGTTGAAAAGCAATAGGAATTTGACGAAAGAAATATTAATGAAAAATGAATAACAGTAAATTTGTTTCGTTAGATATAAGACGAAATATAGACAAGTAAAAAAGAATCATCACTAGCAGGGCCTATGAGAAGGGTGTCCAGCTGGTACTTTATTCCGGGGTCCAAGAACTAAGAAGGTCCCCACAGCAACTATGCAACGCAAACATCCCTCAAGAACGAGCACTTTCTAGTACCCACAGGACGACATACACTTACATACGCACACTCAAGTATCACTATATATATCACACCACATTTTTTTAAAATTGGTATTTATTATTAATTATTGTAGGACTAATTGTAGATGCATAGATACGTAAATTAGCGTCATGGTTTGACTAGCGCACATCAGAGTTTTCGCATCATCATGTGCCTGTATGCATTATTGTTTTATGGCAAGGACTTTATGCATTGTGATTGTAAAAGAGTCCAAGATTATCGTTATTATGAATATTTAAAAAGCATTTGCCGATGACAAATCCTAAAAAGGTGATTGGTGAATGTAACCGTAAATACTGATGTATATTGCTGCATCAATTGAATATGTTTGTCACATTATATCTGACCATGGAAATAAGGCATTTGTGAGAATTTGCATGTAGATTTACATCAGATCTTCAATTTCGAGAAAAAAATCTTTGCCTGCCTTGGGGCCCCAAATGAGTCATGCACCGTCTTGCAAATTTTCTCTTGGCGGTCCTGATCACTAGAATAAACATGATATTAGTTAGGAATTACAAATTACATTTTAATTATTTTTTTTTACGAAAGGTCACAATGACGGACAAGTTTGCAATGTTCCTTTTTCATCGTGAGCAAAATGCAATATTTCCTTGTATTGAGAGGTGGCCGGATCTTTTGAAAAAAAAATCTCTTGTGTTACTCGAAGACATGCGCGCGACATTCATTCGTCACCATAAACTTTAGTCAGTTACTGAAAATTTGTCCTGGGTACGACGTTAAACTGCATCCAACAGCAAGGCCTCTGATCAGGAGGTTTTGAGGAAGCGTGGAACCACCTCTTAACTGCTGGTGTTCCCAGGTCCACCTTGACCCGGGGTGGTAGCACCTGTTGGGGTCCCAGCTATGGGCAAATAGTGAACTTCCAGCTCTTTCGTCCTGGGTAGGACGGTAAACTGCATCCGCGTCCATGGGTATGACGGTAAACTGCATCCGCGTCCATGTGTATGACGGCAAACTGCATATGCATACTGGGTACGGCGATAAATTATGTCCAACAGAAAGGATGTTTTTGAAAAAATAAGGTTGTCGGCTATACGTTTTTGGAAAAATAGTATTACCAGCTATACATTTTCGAACAATACATTTTTGAAAACCAAATGTTTCTAGCAATACATTTTTGAAAACCAAATGTTTCCAGCAATACATTTTTGAAAACCAAATGTTTCCAACAATACATTTTTGAAAACCAAATGTTTCCAGCAATACATTTTTGAAAACCAAATGTTTCCAACAATACATTTTTGGAAACCAAATGTTTCCAGCAATACATTTTTGAAAACCAAATGTTTCCAGCAATACATTTTTGAAAACCAAATGTTTCCAGCAATACATTTTTGAAAACCAAATGTTTCCAGCAATACATTTTTGGAAACCAAATGTTTCCAGCAATACATTTTTGAAAACCAAATGTTTCCAACAATACATTTTTGAAAACCAAATGTTTCCAGCAATACATTTTTGAAAACCAAATGTTTCCAGCAATACATTTTTGAAAACCAAATGTTTCCAGCAATACATTTTTGAAAACCAAATGTTTCCAACAATACATTTTTGAAAACCAAATGTTTCCAGCAATACATTTTTGAAAACCAAATGTTTCCAGCAATACATTTTTGAAAACCAAATGTTTCCAGCAATACATTTTTGAAAACCAAATGACTCCAGCAATACATTTTTGAAAACCAAATGTTTCCAGCAATACATTTTTGAAAACCAAATGTTTCCAACAATACATTTTTGAAAACCAAATGTTTCCAGCAATACATTTTTGAAAACCAAATGTTTCCAGCAATACATTTTTGAAAACCAAATGTTTCCAGCAATACATTTTTGAAAACCAAATGTTTCCAGCAATACATTTTTGAAAACCAAATGAGAGTTACTCAAAATCATTTTCGGCATAAAATGACCAGTAAGGTTGGAATGCCGTTAAATAAAACAACCAAACCAAACCTACAGAAAATTTTCGTATAGCGTTTTGTTCAAATTCTACCAAACCTCCAAGCATTACTTGACTTTTTCTACAACATCTAACAACAAAATCTTTGCTTCAAGTAATTACTTGGGAATGCCAGGTGCTGTCAGCGTGGATGTGTGGGCGGTGTAATGAATAATAACTCGAAATTAAAAATCGGAGAGCCGAGTTCGTTATATTCACTTATGTGCAAATACCCTTGAGAAAGGTATGAATCCTCCACTCTTCTCACTCCAGGTATTGGTTAATAATTAGAACTTGTATCAGTAAAGCATTATTATTCTCAAGAAATCTAAAAATATTTCTGGTTTTAAATAACCTACAAAGGTAGATAAGCCGTAAAAAATCAATCAAGCAATCCATGTATAACAGCGAAATTAAGACGCAAGCAGGTTTATGATTATATACTTGCTTATTAGTCAGCGTGCATCACGTGTTTCACGCATGCGCGCTGTTTCGCCTTTCATTAGCCGAGTCTTGTTATTTAATAGCTAAATTTCGTATGTAAACGATAGATGACATATATTGTGACATAGTTGATTGTGGCAGGAGAGAAAAAACTAAACAAATAAACAACACACACAGTTTTAATTATCGTCGTCAACACACAGTTTTAATTATCGTCTCCAACGAATTTTGCTGTTACACGCCCTGACAGATCAATACAAATGCAAAAGGATGTATATTTATATATATATATACAGATTATACAAAACTGTTTGATAAAATACGTCACAAAAACTTTTTAAACTGCTCGGTAAGCTTAATTTATTTGGGAAGTTTATTAGAATTATCCAGAACCGCCGTAAACGGATAAAAAATGAAATCAGTAAATACACAAAAATAGAAAGGGGCCCAAGACAAGGATGCGTCTTCTCACCAGACATATTCAACCTTTAGAGTTAAGCAATCTTGAGAGAATGAAAATGTCCTATCAGGATTCATTATTGGCGGACACAATCTTTAAAATTTTAGATATGCACTGAACAGATAAAACAGACACAGAAAGGAAACAACAGGAATTCCTACAGAAGATAGCAAAGGAAAGCGAGAAGAAAGGACTAAACATCAATTTTAAGAAGACAGAATTTAATAAATTGACGTGAATTACAAATTGGAGATACTAAAATTCAATAATTATGATAATTTAAATATATAGGAATAATTTTAACAGAGGACGGAAAAGGCGATGTGATAGCGAAAGATGCTTTCCAAAAGTTAAGCACAGTATTAAGAAACAGGAAAATTTCGTTAGAAACAATGTAAATAGTACTGAATTGTTAGTTATATCAGTTCTCCTATATGACAGTGAAAGCGGGACAGTCTCATCACAGAGGAATAATAGACCTGGGGCAATAGAAATGTGATTCTACAGAAGGATGCTGAGAATATGATGGATTGAATCAGGAGACTTACACTTAGCATAAGAAAGAGTTGAAATTTCTAGGGTATATAATGAGGAATAAGGAATGAGAGTATCTGGCAGTCACAGGACATATTGAAGGTAAAGGAGAAAAACTGCGCATAACCCCTGCCTAACGAGCTTGTGTAAATGATTGACAGAGCAGGGATTAGGAAAGAAAGCAAAAAGATAAACTTTATTAAGTGCTACAAAGGATAAAAAATTGTAGCGAGCCAACATCGCCACGTCCTGAAGGAATGCGACACACAGAAAAGCTCCATGGCTCTCCCGCTTAGCCTTTGTCATTGTACTGAACACAAATATGTCTGGTAGTAAGGAAAAATGTTTGGTGAGGTAATTCTTGCTGAAGCCAGCTGGTGAGGTTCAAATACGTCTTAAAGCGAAGATATTGCATGATTTTTCCTCAATTGGTGGTTTCCATTTTTAAAACTATTATTCTTTCTTCCGTTTCATCTTATTCCAAAAATTAGTAAATATCTTGAATTATAAAAACTGAGAGAATACAAAAATTGATGCAAAAAGAGAAGTAAGAGAAAACTCGAGTAACAACAGAAGATACGCAGAGGACATAGTACTGATAGCAGACACGGAAAAGAAATTAGAAAATCTTCTACAGAAGGTAGCGACGGAAAGTAAGAAGAAGGGACTAAGCATAAACTACAAGAAGACATCAGTAAAAGGATGAGCCCGAAATGCGATTTGCAGGTCGGGAACAATAGAATCAAATAGACGCGGAAGTTTAAATAACTGGGAAGCGTTTTGACAGAGGACGGTAAGTGCGACACTGAGATCCGTAGACGTATTGAGATGTCCAAGGACGCATTCCAAAAACTGGGCAGAGTATTGCGAGACAGGAGGATTTCTTTAGCAACAAAAAAAAAAAAAAAGAATACGGAGCTGTTACGTGACATCTGTCCTTTACGGCAGCGAATGTTGGACGATTTCCTCAAAGATAAAGAGACTCGAGGCGACGGAGATGTGGTTCTACAGAAGGATGCTAAGGATATCATGGACCGATCGTGACCGAGCAACGAGGAGGTCAGAGAGGATGCAAACAAAAAAAAGAGGCTTATACTTAACATCAAGAAGAGGCAGCTGAAGTTCCTGGAACACATAATGAGGAAGGAGGGCCTGGAGAATCTGATACTCACGGGTCGAATAGAGGGAAAGAGAGACAAAGAAAAAAACGCGTGATATACCTGGAGGGTATAAGTAAGTGGATGACAGAACGTGGTCTGGGGGAAGAAGCAGAGGGAAGGAACTTGTTGAGAGCTTCAAGGGATAGAGGGAGGTGGAGAACTATGATCGCCTACGTCCTGAAAGGACATGACGCATAAAGAGAAAGAAAACAGTAAATGAATAATTCCTCTTCACATGAAAGTGCAGATTGCACCATAAACTATATATATATATATATATATATATATATGACCAAAAAGGCAAACGGAAAATTTACCTGAGCCGACGCGTTTCGTCCTCTGAGGCAAATGTTGATTGAGTCTCTGGGAATTTACTGTTGAATGTTACATCTTTCGAATCTGTTGGTTTGGAACAAAAAAATCGTTGCGAAAAAACAATCACGCGTTCAAACTCTTGCCTATTTAAAAATGTTGGTGGTGTTTGAACACATGATTTCGTTTAACACAATATTGAAATTTATTGCATACTAGCTTAAAAGCTGCCTTATCGGGAGGCATTTAAGCTAGCAGCTGCGGGGGGCTCTTAAATAGGCCTTTGGCTTGTTCAGGCGTTTGAGAGTCCCTAATGCTTTGCATATTCTCAGCATTGGAGAATCCTGGCTGCCGTTTGATCTGGGTTTTCATTTGCATGGGGCTTTCTTTTCCTCGCTGCAGCCTTGGCTCTTTCGATTGCAATCTGGTCCTCTGTTGGCAGAGAATTATTTTCGCGAAGAATACTGCTGCCGTATGCGATAGGTGTAAAGTTGAAAAAGTGTGACACAGTGACACACTGAAATTCGCATTTATTATGTAGATATACATATTCTGAAAACTGACATGTTGATGCGTTTTTCTATGCGATTTGTGTGTGGATTTTGGATTATAAATGTTTTGACGTTAAAAATGAAAATGGTTGGAAAATAAGATGCATTTTCGTTATTTGATACTTTTCATAAAAGAAATAAGAGTATTAAATTGAAGACTGTACAATCAGCAAAAAAGGCGAGTGCCATTTATGGAGATAGTTCATTAGCTGAAAATACCTTCTGTAATGTGGTTCGCTAGGTTCAGAAGTAGAAATTCTGATCTGAAAGATGTAGCAATATGGGTCAGCTGAGGTCTTGTTAAATTTAAAGCAGCTGAACCTGTTGCAAAAATGGATTCGGAAAATTTATTTTCCACCGATTGTTATCAGCATCGTGAAATGGGCTTTATGAGCGCCCCAGACAAAGAGAAGACGCTGAATAAAGGCAGATTGCTTTTTAAACGAAGATGACAGGACAGAGAACCATGCTAGCAATAAAAATGATCAGTATCTTGAAAAGACGCACAGAAAGACAAAGCGGTCATCGAAGATCGACGAGACACCAGTTAGACTGTTCACTTCTCACACTAAACTAAGTCCCATCTCATCCTCGCTCGCTTATAGCAGTAGGTTACAATACAAAACCAGAATCTGGTTTACTGCTAGAAATTGTTTTGTTTTTCACTCGAATGGTTATTTTTTTAAACCACAAGCGTTTGACTGGAAGAAGCTGCACCCTGTCGACGAATCTGGTGTCTGGCCTGAACTGCAGCACCACAAAACCCGAGGATGTTTCTAAAGGCATTCATAGCTGGCGATGACTAAATCGAAACACTGACAAGGAATATAGCCGCTACTTATCCGAGAATGTTAAGGCATTTGACAGCACTTTTATATGTTAATCGATACCATGTCTGAGGGCTTCACGATTTAACGGAAAAAATTATAATGGACCTCATTTCTATTTGTTATTCTCTGCCCAAACCCCACAAACATGACTCACTTTTGAAAAGAAGAATGACAGACGATGAAGAATGAATTATTTACAACAATATAAAGCGGAAAAGGTCAAAAGGAAACGAGCCACCGTTAATCACTGCAAAAGCCGGTCTGCATCCAAAGAAGATGATACTGTGTATCTGGAAGGATTGTAATGAGATCGTATATTCAGCAATCATTCTGTAAAATCAGATTTTGAATTCAGACAAATACTGTTTCCAAGTTGAACCTATTAAAAGACAGAAATTGATGAAAAGCGTTCGGAACTGGTCACTCAAAAAGCTGTCATCTTCCATCAGGAAAAAAAACAGACATTTGCAGGCTCAGAAGAAAATTTGCCTTCATCCGGTTCACACTTCTCCTCGGTCTTTCGAACAGGAGTAGCGGTTTATCTTTTGTTCTCTGTTCAGTACTAGGCTACCGGTTCCTCTTAAAGTCTTCATTCTTTTTCACTTCCAGTAAACCCTGGCTTCTTAGAGGCATTATCGCTTTGCTTGGGTTGATCTGATTAAAAAAAGAAAAGAAAAAAAAGAAGCTTGGTTGGAATATCCTACTGAACCCTCTATAATCACCTGACCTTACATCTTTGGATTAACACATTTCAGTCCCTACAAAATTCTCTTAAATGGGAGGAACTTAAATTCTCTGGAGGCATGCAAAAAGCACTTAGAGCAGTTAATCACACAGAAAGATACATTCTAAGAGGATAGAGTCATGAAGCTACCTCAAAGCTGGCGAATCGTAGTGGAACAAAATGAAACATATGAATAAATCTATGTGAATTTTTTTAAAGAAAGTAATGGATTTTTATTAATTCGACAGTTTTTTTTATCACTGTTAACGTTCTACCGCAAGGAAAGTTGACTCCCTGTGCCGCGCCAGAAAATTTTTCTCGTCGGAGTCGATCCTTCAAATTTACGAATCAACCATTACCCCTTGTATGGAGTATTGCTGCCATATATGATCTGGAGCCCCTTCTCGCTCTCACCCTTTCACTGTCGAAACTGTTAAATGTAGCCGTCTCTTCTACTCCAATAGCTTCATGTCTCGCACTTCTCGCCTGTGTAACTCCCTCCCCTTTTCCTGTTTCCCTGATAGCTATAATCTCCAACTATTCAAATGTAATGTCAATTGACGTCTTCAGATGCCTCGATCTATACCCTATCCTTCTCTTCATCCTTTCCTCTATCACTCCTCTTTGTTCTCTCTCCAACTCTCTGTAACCCCTTGCGTGCTAGTGGCTTCCCGCCTTGCTTGGGGTGAAACGCTTAAAAAAAAGTAGATAGTCGTATCTGAGTAGATGATCCATGTATTTATTAAAAAGTATATTTATTTATTTTCGTCTATCGGCCTCAGTGTTCGAGAAATCTTATTAAAGTAAGATTTCGGCCTTGTTGCAGCTTAGTTGGTCAGAGCGTTCCGGATCTAACAGTAACTCTCTCTGCCCAGAGGGACGCAGATTCGAATCCTGACAGAGAGCTTAAATTTTTCGTCAATGATATTCCTTGAACATTCAGGCCAATAGATGAAAATAGATATAATGTTTAATAAATAAACGGGGTGTCAACTCAAAATAACGTGATAAAAAATATCTGTCTTTTAAATTCACTCAAAATGCTCCGAACTTTAGTTCCGACCCAATAAAAAAACATCAGTGGGATTAAAGGTTTAAGGCCAGAGAAGTCCTATTAATTTTAATTTATGGAACTGGAGAAATACTCGTAAGGCAAACATAGGTTCCAGTATATGCTTGTAAAACAGCTCTTACCGAACGGGGTATAGGCTCAACAAGACTACTTGAAGTTTTCTCTGGGATCATTGTGCCGGAACTTTAACAGCGGGCACTTTAACTCCAAGTAAAATGGTTGAGAAGCTTCAAATAAATAGTGTTGGTTTAATATATCCCATAAGCAGCACTGAGGTCCAGGTTGATTTAGCGGCCAATAAAATCGGTGAGGTGCTCATGTTTCTGTAAACGTTGCCGTACAACGCGCCTAGCAGTATGACTGTACATTATTAAGAGAAGGTCACCTAAACCGTGAAGTGTTTTCAAGAGTTAGTTGTTTATCCACAATACATCCCAGTAGCATCTCTTGCTCAGGGTAGCGACCCCCACGTAGCCCAGTCCTTCACTTCATGAAGAAAAAAAAAAACATACTCACCGGACCAATCGATACTCCTCTAACACAAAGTCTACCTCTGATGCTCGTCTGGCCATTGAAAACTCTAATTCGGCGATGAACGTTGGTACACTGACTGGCTTGCAGCTCTGAAGCCCTATACATAGCAAGGATCGATGTGCCGTGCATTGTGAGTTGTTCCTTCATTCACATTGATTAAAACTATCCTCAATTGGCCTTTCTACTGTGTCGTTATCAGCGGGAAATCCGGCGTTCACTGCTCGCATCAATAATGTTTGGGCCATCTGATGCCTTATCTGCGGTTGGTGATCCGCCCCTCACCGGATCACTGTTAATAAGTACTCAGCATAACTAACGCGAGCACTCCAGAAGTATGTCGATTCAAAAAATGTTCTGAACTTGTTTCTAGGCTATAACAATTTGACCGTTATCAAATTCACTCAAACTGTTTACACAATATCTTCGGAATTCAACACATCAAAATAAAGTACAATGAGACTGGCTTACTTGCTGGTATACCTCTAGCTAAGGGTGGATAGATTCATGCCTTTCGAAAGGGCAATTACGCGTAAGTGAATATAATCAATCTAGTGGATTTGAAATTCGGTTCTCCGATTGAAAATTACTCGCCATTATCTATTACACCACCCGCACATCCAAGCTTACAGCACCTGGTATTCTCAAAGGGTGCAGGTAGGTACAGGCATCAACGTTGCTTAACTTCGGTGATTGTACGAAAATATTTCAACTTAATGTGGCCGTAAGCGTGTCACATAATGAAGAAAGTGGGCTTAGAAAATCTGACACTCACAGGACATATTAAAGGAAAGAAGAAAGCAGTACATAGCCTACCAAACTAGCTTGACTGGTAGAACAAAGATTAGGTGAGGCAGCAAAAGGAGACCGATGAAACGAAAGTTGAGCTAAATTCAAAGGATAACCGTTCTAAAATCCGAAGAAGAAGCTTTGAAAGCTCTTTGAATTTAGCAGTAAGTACTTTCAAGGATCCGTTCAGTATAATGTTCTGGGGATGCTTTTCTTTTCATGGAACTGGTTTCTTAAAACCTATTGAAAATACCCTCAGGAGCGAGCAGTACAAGAGAATTTTAGAGTCTTGTCTGCTCCCTTCTGCTGAAAGGGTGCAAATCGACCCCACCAAGCTCATTTTTATGCCGGATAATGCTCCCTGTCACAAATCAAAATTGATGAAGGAATACTTTGATGAGAAGCAGGTGAGTGTTCTGACATGGCCGCCCCAATCTCCTGACCTCAACCCCATATAAAACTTACGGAGCATTATAAAGTACAGGCTCCGGAGAAAGCAGTTGAACAACAAAGAGGATTTGATTGTGAATTTCATATCCGAATGTAATTCAAATGTTGGAAATGAGATTTGCCAGAACCTAATCAAGTCAATGCCAAAAAGGGTTGAAAAGGTGATTCAAAATAAAGGAGGACACATAGATTATTAAATATTTCGACCTATATTACCTATTATAAATAAATTATACCTCTATTATTCTTTAGTTAAAGCTGTTCGGTTATGTTTCTATTGATTACTATTTGCAGGAAATAAGTGAGTCACTTTTTTTGCACAGAGTTTTTCCCTAAATCTCATTTATATCCAAAAATTATAATTATCAATAGACTACCTTGGGGTGAGTAAACTTTTTTACTAGGTGGTCGGGAATGGGTCTTTATATTAGTAAGATTAAAAATTAGTTTGACCCCAAAAACAATAGGCGAAAAAGATTTTAATTAAAAAAAAATCAGGTGAGTTACTTTTATCGAACTTTTTATATATATATATATATATATATATATATATATATATTGCAACGATAGCCTAGGGTAGGATCTCTGAGTGATGCCAAAACGGTCGGGTTTCGATTCCGGCTTGAAGCAATCGGACGTCTAGCCACACTGAATAGCTGTGATATGGCGAAACAGTTTGTCTGTGGATGACAACATATATATATATATCTGAGTGTTGACTTATATATATATATATATATATATATATATAGTCATCCACAGACAGACAGACTGTTTCGCTGCATCATCAGCTCATCCGGTTGTCTCTAGCTAGGATCGAAACCCGACTGATTTGGCGTCAGTCGGGGGATTCCTCCACTAAGCCGTTGGCGCACGGCAGGGATGAAAGCGTATTTATTTTTAGATAAACACATTTAAGCGTATTTATTTTTAGATAAACACACAGTGATTGAGAGAACTCGATTCGATTCATCGAAGAGTCTTGCATTATTATATATAGATAATTTTGTATTTGGGCAGTAATCTCTTATTATACAAGTTTCATGAAAAACGACTGACAAGTTACTACGGTTAAGTTATTATTTAATTTTCCTTGTGTTCTGTTTTTCTGGACATAAATTATGTCGAAATTGTTTGAATGTTCTGTGTCCGAGTGTGTTCAGCTATACTTTTATCCATTCTTCGGAATGATTTTATTTTTGATTTTTTACTGTATGTATGAATTGTTTTACGTATGTTTCTAGAGTTATAGGAATGTTTTATTTTATCAACTATGAACAAAGCCACAATATGCTGTCCGCATTTGGAAAATAAAACATCCAGTGAAAATAAAATAATCCTTGATAAAGACTAAAATTATAGTCGAAAGCGCTGGAACATTCGGACAATTTCTACATTAATTATGTTTAGAAAAGAAGAAAATTATGGGGACGCAAAAAAACGTTAAATAAAAAAGAAACTTAATATCTGTACCTTGTCAGTTGCTTTTAATGAAACACACACACACACACACACACACACATATATATATATATATATATATATATATATAATGCTTGCGTGGCATGCGTTTCAAATAGCCTCTGTCATATATATATATATATATATATATATATATATATATATATATATATATATATACACATACACACACCTATATATATATATACATACATACATACATACATACATATACATATATATATATATATATATATATATATATACATATATATATATATATATATATATATATATATATATATCGCACATATAGTGCTGGTGTTAATAAAACAGCGCTCGATGTAATATAAAATATCGAGCTATTAAGTACATATTAATGCTTCTCCCGTCGAACTCGACGTATGAGGGCCAGACAGATCAATTCCCAGAAACTGAAAGCCGGACAGCCACACGAGAATTGATTATAGTGGTGAAGGCTTTGTGTAGGGACATCCACACTTTTTGGAGGGACGAATACAGGGACCTGGTGCAACGAATGCCACAAGTACATATTAATATACATATTATCCCTCAATGATAATATGTATATATATATATTCATTCGATTCTTATGTCGTGTTCGACGTATGAGGGTCAAGCAGGTCAGGTACTAGGACAGCCAAGACACTAGTACATGTGATTTGATGATAGTGGTAAAACTACACTTTTTGAAGGGTCGAATACAGAGACCTGGTGCACTAAGTGCTACAAGGTCCCCCAACGACCTTCTGCAGGTTTGAATTCAGAGTTGTCCTTCTCCTAGACAAGTTGCCATCCAAGGCTATAGAACTCAATCTGTCCTGCTATTTACCCATAGCTACAGGGAAAGAGGATTCATACCTTTCCCAAGGGTATTAGTACGTAAGTCAATGTAATGGATTTGACTGGAATTCAAACTCGGCTCTCCGATGCCTCAATCAAAGCCGCTGTCCATTACTCCAACGGTGTAATGGATAGCGGTGGTTTATTGCGGCTGGGATTGAGGAATTGAAGAGCCAAATACATTACATTGACTTTCGTGGCAAAGCTATGAACCAATCTCTTTCTCTTCCCTCTATGGGTAAATAGCAGGGGAGGCTGGATTAAATAGCCTCGGGTGACACCAGCCTAGTAGAAGGAAAACTCTGAATTCAAACCAGCCTGGAGAGAGTTGGGTTCCATCAGATCATCATGCCCAAGACACACCACTTCTACTGCCGCTGACGTGTATATGGTGCCCCTACGACTCTGATGAGTTACAGGACACGTGATCATGATTTTATATATATAATGGACTCTCTCGTCGGTTTCGATGTATGAGGATGTGACAACTTAACCAATTGATTCAGTTATGAAATTTTGTGCGATAATCTTAAGAGGCACATAAGACCCACCAGTGATTTACAAAGGATACCGCATATGGAGCAAGAGTGGGGATTGTGGGATGAGATCACTGTTAGATAGGCTGACCTTTTAGATCTTGCTCTCGCTTCCTGAAGACGATTCAGAATCCACTAAAGCACGTTGATTTCCATTCTACCCGCTCGAAGTATAAGCGCTCGAGGGTGTTATGAGGTATATCGACAGCTAACAAGTTACTTTTCAGCTTGTCCTTGTATCTTAACCCTGGGCGTCCTACATTCCTGTAGCCCTGATATAACTGGCTGTATATTAGGATATATATATATATATATTATGAAATGGACAAAGTCCGACAATTATTTAAAGACATTTTTATGTTTAGCATTCTTTTTATAGATACAAGTATTTAAGTAAATGGTCTGTTTGTAATAAACAGTATAAAATAACATTTACCGGCCTGAATGTCCAATAAATTTTCATAGAAAATATTCGTCCTCCGATAGGATTCGAACCTGTATCCTATACGGAACCGTTATATAGCCTGACTTGCCTTAACCGATTCGGCCACTGAGGATCGTTCGGTTGGCAAGGTCGAATTTACTGCTTTTAAACTTTAATCTTCCATGAATCTCTCACGTACATTCATAACTGCTCATGGCGTATCAAACGTAAATAAATTACGTCACACGATGAAATGGACAAAATATATAAAAAGAATGTTAAACATAAAAATGTCTTTAAATATATATATATATATATATATATATATATATATATATATATATATATATATATATATAAGATCCAGACTATGTGTTTCCCGCTGTTGTGCAGAGGATTTTCTTATGTTTTTGTTAAATGCATCTTACCTCTTGTCCAGTTAAGGTTTCTACCGCACATTTAACTAATGCAGGTCGCGATGAGTAAATTGTCGCCATTTTATAATTTTCATTTCGCACATGCATCTTGTTTGCTTTTGATTTTGTCAACTGCACTGTATAGTAGAGTCAGGCATCGTCTGTTAGAAAAAGAGTACCATGACGCAATTCATTTCACCCGGAAATTTGGAAACCACATGCTGCACTGTTTGGCATTTGCGCTGGAAGCTCCAATACGAACATTTCAGAGTGTTTGGGTGTCAATCTGAGGACAGTGCAGAAGATTTTAAAAGAGTTGGATGCGTATAATGGTGATTACGAATGTACGGCAACCCGAAAATCTCACTCTGATTGTTCTGATCAGAAAAGAAGTCCCGAATTTGTTGGTGAGGGCATCAGGCTCAAAATGGAAGCCTATATCAAGTGCCTTGAGGAAGTAGCGCTGCCCTGGGTCAAGAGAGTGGCTAGTGGATGACTATGTCTGGCAACAGGACAGGACTCTGAACAATGTCACACAAGCAGGTGATCCAGTCATGGCTGTCAGACAATTTCCGAGACCCAACCACCCCTTATATCTTGCCATCTAACTTCCCAGACTGCAAAGAAAATCTGAATCCAAACCACCGACTGCTTTGTAAGTCTATATTCTTTAGGCAAAGGTTAGAAGATGATAAGTTCAAAAACAAATCCACCTCGCATGTCGTCTCGAAGAAATAACTGCGCCCCCTAACTTTGAGAAAATAATGGACTCCTCGGGTTTAGTACAGTTATTTATTACTGTATACAGTGTAACCCGGATATAAGAGAGTTGTCGGAACCGGAGAAGTCTCTTATATCCGGGTTTCTCTTATATCTGGGTTTGGTCTATTTTGTTTAGGTAAGTATGGCTCTAATTTGGGACCAGAGAAAATCTATCTTATATCCGGGTTACACTGTATAAATATAATAATTGTGACACATGACCGAATAATGATTTTCTAAGCGTAGCTTAGATGTGACACACGGCCGAAAGAGTGGAGCACCCAGTGTGGATTGAACTCAGTATTCAGTCGTAATAGATCTAGCGAAGCAAGCCTGCTAACCATTACATCACGTTAATGATTTTCTAAGCGTAGCTTTGATGTGGCACAATGCCGAAAGTATGGGGCATCTAGTGAGGGTCGAACTCACTATTCAGTAGTAATTGATCTAGCAGTGACCAGCTTGCTAACCATTACACCATTTCGAAGTGCCCCTTCGGTCTTAATACAATGGTTCGAACAAACGCAAGATCAAGACATTGCACGGCGCCGTGGACCTCTCTGATTTCGGGCCATTCGCCCGTGGGTTCGGCACTTCATCACTTTAGACGAATTGTGGAACATAATTGGAGAAGTCAGTCTGTGAAGTTAACTTGCTAACTATTGATTTATAAGAAGGCGCTTCCCTTTATATTGCTATAGGCTTGAACTTGAGTCAGAAGTAATTTCCGTTTTTGGGAACCAACTGTAATAAATTGAAGAATAAAGTTGACCCCCCCCCCAAAAAAAAATAAAACAAAAAAAAATAAAACAAAAAAAAAATTACTAATGAGTTAAACTAATAAATCCTGTTTTGGCAAAGCTATATGTCAGGAAAATTCTCAGACCTTTGAAAGGCAACCTGTTTACTGGATAAGAAACTTCTACTGTAGGAGGAGTATGCAATCTCTTTTTAGCATCAACTACTGAAAGGCTAAAAGAAATGAAAGAAGATTTGTTGTTTTCTTACTGGCCAGTTATTTTTGAAAGATGACAGTAACAGATATTCTGCTGATTTCAGCACCAGCACATTTCGTCCTCAGTGTCCCTTGATGGAAATCTGAGACTTTTCCTTATACAGATCTTGGTAGTCGCAAATAGTATAAGTATTCTGATCTTACCCTCATGGCTATACACTTCGTTAGCTACCCCTGCTGTCGCTTTCTCTAAATCAGTGCTTTTCAATCGGGGTGCGCCGACACCCTGGTGAGTCTCGGAGAGTAGCTTGTGGGGCGTCGAAAAGTTTTAAATTAAAATAACAAACTTGACAAATTAATGGCAGAACCCATATTCCAAGAAATTTCAACGACATTAGCCTTTATTTCTTCGGGCGATTTTAATTGAACCGAAAGAAAAAAAAACCCAGAAAAACAGTGGAATTGAAAAGTAACTCCCTATTTTATGTATGATAGACTCTTCCATCTAACTATATTTTTACAAGACGAGAGAGTCCATCATTCATAAAATAGAGAGTTATTTTAAATCACCCTGCATTGACAATACCAAGTAGAAGCTTACGAAGCTTTATGAGATTTACTTCCGCTTTAAACTTTAGATTTATTGTAATGGATAATTACAAGCAAGAGGAGAGAGGTGACGTGCTTATTTTATCACCCCCCCACCAAAATAAATAAATAAATAAAAAAAACGGAAAAAAAAAATAAGGTAACAGAATAAGAATTTTTAAAAAAGTAAAAGTATTTAAAATAAATAATGAAAAATATTGAAAAAATACAGAAAAAATAGTAAAAAATGTAGGAGAAATATTTTTTTTTAAAAAAAGAAGAAATATAAAAATAGTGGAAATATATTAAAAAACAAGGAAAAATATTGAAAATACAAAAAAATTTTTAAATAGGGAAAAAATATATATAACATTAAAAATATAAAAACAGGAAACAATAGCCCCAAAACAGAAAATATTCCTCCTTAAAAATATTTAAAAAAAACCCAAAAAAAACAGAAAATTTTTTTTCCAAAAACAAAAATAACCACAACAAAAAAATAATAAAAAACGAAGATACTCCCCCTCCCCAAATCAACCCACAAAGACAAGCAAAAAAAATTCGGTCCAAATCGTTTTTTTTTGTTGTCCGGAATTGGATTATAACTTGAATCAGTTAAATCAAGTTTTGACGTTCCACGGAGTGAATTGAGGAAGTTATTTCTGCAAAATTTCGCGGTTTTCTAAGCTGGACAAGAAATCACTTTAGTTTTGGGGCAGAGGGCCAAATCGCCCTCTGCTGGAGTTAACTTAAAAGTCCACAGCGAGTGCGGTTTTTAAGCTAGTCATTTAGAACTCAAAGCACTCAAGGAACAGAGTTGCTTTCTTTTTAAATAGTGACTGTAATCCCACCACTTGCAGTGGATCCTGTACGAAATTAATGCCGTTACAACCTGTGCATTCCAGTTCATTCATTAACAAGGAAATACGCGTTAATGTAAAAAAGTTCTTAATATCCTCAAATGGTTTAGTTTCGTAACACGAATACAAACTGTAACAGTAAATACGTACCGTATTTTAATGGAACGAACAGAGCGAAAATCCAAATCACAAATCTGTCCGATACGGGAACATCAAGTGCAGATTCATCTCGTCTAGACCATTAAAGCAGATCAAGGAGGAACGCAGCTTTCATAATGAACTTTATTAACCCGGCGTTTCACTTGTTGTGGGGGGTGAAAATGAACGGAGTTCAAAATCTATAGTATGCGACGAGAACTTGTCAAAAAAAAAAGAAAGAAAAAAGAAAGCATAATTGTTTTCTAAGATACAACTTTAATGAAACAGAAAAAAATAGTATTCTAGAGGTTTTGTTAAAATCTTAAAAATGTTCAAAATTTTCAGTTAAAGTACATGAAAACACTTATATAATAACTGTATTTATTGCAAAAGAAATGAAAGCACAGACAATTGCAGAATCTTTAATTCTACCTCCTGACCAAAACAATTGTACGAACAATGTTTAAGCAAAAATATATAAATTAAATTAAAATTCCCCTTAACTGATAATTCCATAGCCAGGTAAACTATGCAAAAGTAAGTATACAGTAATGAAATACAAACGTGCGCATAAAACCTATTTTATTGATCATACAAACATATCAATAATAAACATATCAATATCTGAAACTCTTTAACCCTGTTATTCACACGCGCCTCTTTACCAGCAAAACATTTATTATTATTATTTATTAAAAATACAAATTATAATAAATGTATTATAATAAAAAATATGAAAATAAAAATATTAAAAATGATTTTAATGAATTAAATAAATCCTAGAACCATTATGGTAATACTGGTATAATGCATACTGTATTCCTAATTTTGCAGCCCCCTGAATTATAGATTGATCTGAAAATATTAGAATTAACGTAAAAATGTAATGAAGGATATATTGTACTGTATACACATTTATGAATCATGGGACAACAATGGAACTGGAAAGAAATTTGACCTTTCAAAGCGATAATATTTTTCAATGTTTTCAATGATTACTTTATGTTTGTAAATTTATCGCGGGAAAATTGTGTTTGTATCGGCACAGATGGAGTGCCATTTATAACTAGCAAAGAAAAGGAAGGGTTTTGTCTCACAAGTAAAGCCGTACAAAGAAATAATAGAAGTTCATTGTTTTTTTTTCTTGTATCGTGAAGCTTTAATTTCGAAAACATCAAGGATTCAAAAATTGCAACCTACTGTGAATGGTAACTGAAAAGTTGTTACGTTTATTTTTTTCGGAATTAAGTTTCTTAAACGAATGCGAAGAAATTCAAGAAGAAAGGACTAAACATCAACAACAAGAAGACAATGCGTAGTTGTTAACAAAAGGGTGAGCCCAGAATACAAGTTACAAACTGGAGATGCCAAAATCAAGCAAGTACATACATTTAAATATACAGAGAACGGAAGATGTAACAGTGAAATCCGAAGGCACATTGGGATAACAAAAGATGTATTTCAAAAGCTAAGTACAGTATCAAGAAACAGAAAAAAACTATGTTAGAAACAAAGAAAATACTACTGAATTATTATGGGATATCTGTTCTCCAACCTAGCAGTGAATGCTTGACAATCTCCTCAAAGATGAAGAGGAGACTTAAAGCAACACAAATGTGCTTCTACAGAAGGATACTGAGGATACCATGGACAGAATATGCGAGCAACGACGAAGTTTTAGAGAAAATGAAAACAGAAAAAAGTATACTTATACCTAACATCAGAAAGAGACAGTTGAAATTTCTTGAGAATATAATGAGGAAAGAGGGCTTGGAAAATTTGATACTCAAAGGACAGAGGCACAAAGGAAAGCAACGCATAACCTGCCTAGCGAGCTTGGGTAAATGGATGGCGGAACAAGGTTTAGGAGAAATAACAAAAATACAAAATTTATTAAGAGCTACGAAGGACAGGAAATTGTGGAGAACCATGATCGCCTACACCCTGATATTACACGCTATATAAGGAAGAAATCAATGTGTTTTCAAAGATGTATGATGCAATGAATTCTAAACATAACAGGGTCGTTTACCACACCGAAGCTCGTTGGCTGTCGAGGGGTTGTGTATTAACTCTTATCTATAGACTCAAAGACGTAATATACGAAAAGTTTTCTCATGACGATAACAAAATTCGGTTAAATGTTACATAAACTTTAGTGGTCAAAAATTGGTTTATCTGATATACTTGAAATTCTGTGTTAAATTCTAAGATCTTGGGAGAGAAAATAGTTTAGCATCTACTAATCACCTTTATGATTCCCAAGAAAAGTTATGATTTTGGTTGTCTGGAATAAAAGGAAATTTCAACATGTTTCCTTAATTTACATTATTCGGACTAATGTCCTCATCTTTGTTGCCATATTTATCACAACGTTTCAGCCGTTGTACGCTTCAGCCTTCTTCAGGTGGTTGGAATGTCGAACTGAACCCTTTATTTCGTTCGCTGGGGTAGACTGTTCGAGTTCCACGTGTCATGTATAATGGATGTCAGTTAATTCCCCTCTCCAAGTTCTCCACTGCCATAACCAGGTATTGAATTCACACTCTTTGGGTCCTGTCACTAGATCTAACGCCTTTATCCACAGTGCCATGTGTCCTTGAGGGCATCTGTGTATGAATTTCTGGTTATTATAAGCCTAATGTCTTCAGCAACCGATTTTTACCAGAGCTCATATTGCAATTTTCTTTGTTATTATCGCTTTTCTCTGACACTCCTTATTACTGGTTCCCATATTGTATTCATTTCTTCGCTTCGTCGGCTCAGTATAGACATATGTTTCCTTAAATAAGTAATTTCAACAACTATTCCGATATCAAAGTAAGAGTCCTTTGATCATTTGAAAGTCACGAAGAAAAAAAAAAGAGCCATTCTTTGTGTCTTGACCGTATGAATTTAAGCGTAATACTAGGTCTCCAGCTAGGTCTCATCGTTTTACTGATGAAATAGCGAGATATAACAGTAAGTTTTTTTTCTCTAGCCTGTGAAACTCTTCCGTTTTCTTGCTTCACAGCCATCTACAATTTTTAAAGATGTAAATGTAATCGCCATCTTCTGTCTTCCTGAATCCTGTTCTTTTTTGCTTCTCAGTCTCTTTGACACTCAGTAGTACCTTGCGTTTCTAGCGGCATTATTGCTTTGTTTCAGGTAAAATGATTTAAAAAGAAACTTTATTCTTTAAAACTTTTCATATTTAATTTGAGCATTGAGTGATACGACTGGGTTAATAAGAGATGAAGAATTATCTCAGACATAGAGAGAGAAATAATTCTTCAGCTGAAGAATCAAATCATGAAGAATTGAATTAGATTCATATTGGATGGAAATTTCAATGCATTGTTGACTGATCGTCCTTGAAACTTGGACTATTAAAGTCGCTAGAAGGCGTGCCAGTGGCTGACTATAAAATCATTACCATTCACAATGATGGGCAGTTTTCGGCTCTCGTGTGTATGAGAGATGTGCATCGTTGAAACTGGAAGATCAGTCACCCCCAGGGTCAACATACATTCGCAAGTCAAGGAGCATAATATTTAGTTGATTGACGGTACAAATTCACTACTCAACAATAGCCGGAAACATTTTGGTAACTTCGGTTCTTAATTTAATTTTGGTGAGTCTGCTTCAATTCTTTAACTAACATCAAGACGAGTAAAAGAGAGAAAAAAAATGAAAGCAATTAACAAAAAAATGCGTATTGTTTTATGACCTAATATTATGGGGATGTGTGCCCGTGTCAAGAAGTTCATATTTCCCATTGATATTAATTAAAAAATTAAATTTATTTGAATTTTAGCTGAAATCTTCTAAATGTGACGATGTATATTTTGGGGAAATACGAATTTAAAAAAAATCTTTTTTAATGTATTATCAAAGTTTGTGATTCCGTTTCTCGCTTATGATCAACGTGTTGTTTTTAGTTAACATCAACGATAAGACACAATTAATTTTCGATTAGAATGTCGAGTACCTCCAGCATAGCTAGGTAGGATGACGAGGTAGCAGAAAGATTGAAAATCACCTGCTTAGAACTAATTCAACAATCCATTTTTAATAAATGGAAGCTAACCACTTCGGGAAGTCTCTTTTGAGGCTTAAGCTAAAACATTCAAAACGCTGTTAATATGAATAACTGTTTCAATTTCTATGTAAAAACAATGAAATGTTATGCCTATTTAATTATATACAATTCATAAGTAACAATTCGCATAATTATTTATATTTGTCTCGTGGGCTTGGTTTATTTACATAAGTATATGAAATCAGTTTCATTGAGTGTCAAGAAACAAGTGGCTAAAATTGAGTGGTATTCAAGATTTATTCCATCAGACGTAGATATTTTAATGGTATACCTTCAACCACAGATAAACTGTATTGTTGGTAATTTTACTATAAAATGGTATTTCGGGTAAAAATTTTATATATAAAAATGTATTGCTGCTATTTTTACTATAAAAATGTATTTTTATACTTTCGTACTGTTTTGTTTGTGAGTCCACTATTTACCCATAGCTAGGACCATAACAGGTGCTACTACCTGAGTGCACCTGGGAACAACAGCAATTAAGAGATGGTTGCATGTTCCTCAATCCTTTCAATCCCCGACCGGAAGCCTTACTGCCGGATATTATTTATCGTCATACCAAGGACTCAACCCGATTGAGAATTGCAGAGAAAATTTTCTTCTTGAGGACATTCGTGTCTTTTGTAGCTCATAATAAATTTGGTCTTTTTTGTTATCTCTCTTAATCCCTGTTCTGCTATCTATTTACCCAAGCTTGCGTTGTATTCCTCTGTTCCTCTTTCTCTCTGTTCTGTGAGTATCAAATTTTCCAAGCCACTTTTCCTCATTATGTGCCCTAGAAATTTCAACTGTCTCCTCCTGGTGTTAAGAATAAATGTCCTTTTTTTTCACAGTTTCTCTAAAAGTTTGTCGTTGCAAACATGTTCAGTCCATGGGATTTTCAGCATCCTTATGTAGAACCACATTTCTGTTGGCTTAAGCCTCTTCTTCATCTCTTAGGAAATTGTTCAGCTCTCATTTCCATAGAAGAGGACTGATATTACGTAACACTTCAGTACTCTTTTCTTGGCTTCTAATGAAAAAAAAACTGGAAACATTAACTCAGAACTTATTTAATAAGATAACGTCATTTTCTAAATTTAATATTGCTAATTTTTTAGTCTACATTTGATCGAACGGAAGCTTTCTTTGTCATCATTTTACAGAAAATCTGTTGGAGTTCCCTAATTTTTCATGGTTTATTAATGCTTTATATTATTATATTATTATTGTTTTAGATTATATTATTTATATTATATTATTATTGATTTATATGATTTATATTATTATATTATTAATGCTTTATATGATTTATATAATTATATTATTATTGTTTCATATTATTTATATTATTATATTATTATTGTTTTAGATTATATTGTTTATATTATATTATTATTGTTTTATATGATTTATATTATTATTGTTTTAAATTATTTATATGATTTATATTATTGTATCATTATTGTTTTATATGATTTATATTATTATATTATTAATGCTTTATATTATTTATATGATTTATATTATTATATTATTATTGTTTTAAATTATTTATATGATTTATATTATTGTATCATTATTGTTTTATATGATTTATATTATTATATTATTAATGCTTTATATTATTTATATGATTTATATTATTATATTATTATTGTTTTAGATTATTTATATGATTTATATTATTGCCAAAGTTCGTATGTATTTTAATTTTATATTATTTTTTCCGAGTATTTTTGGATGTTGCTACAGTCATTTTAAAGTATTGCGTTCTGTGAATATTTACGCAATTATTTTTGGTTAATTCCGTTGTTCTAAGATTTGATGGAACCAATTTCAAGTCTCTCAAGTTTACGTAATTTAAACGGTCAAACCGCAATTTTTATATGTATTATAAACAGACTCATTCAAACCAAGAGACCCGGGTTAGAATCTCACCATTGTTGATTAGTCTAATGTCTACTTGATAAAGAGAAATTAATTTGTTGTTCAAAGATTTAAATGCAATGTCAGTTGTTATCTAATGTCTTTTTTTAAAAACTCTTTTTTATTGTTCTCGCTACTTATTGATGCTTATATTTTTCTTATTATTTCACACACGGTAACCTCCTTTCGTCTTAGTGGCTTTATTGCCTTGCTTGGGATGAAACGATAAAAAACACACAAGAAACTGTAACTAAGGACCGTTCAACATAGTTGTAGTATAAATCTTTGATTGAATCTATGGATGTTGAACAAAAAAATCCGCCTGAGTAGGCGTCTGCATCAGGGATTGGCAGGACAACGTGGCGGTCAGGCATACGCGGATACGAGCGGCCGGCCACACTGATATACACGCAGGCAAGTTAAGAATTCCGAAGCATATTTTTCCATGTCATTGCACTTAATCCAACACTTCTCCAGAGATCTCACACAGCTCTAACCTTACAAAATTAAAATTTCTGTTAAAAAATACAGCCAATAAATCTATTATACTACGAACTTCTTGATGAACCCTCAGATACCCATTCATGAATAACTGAATAAGATCTATCACATTCGGGTTTTTTTTTTGTAACAATAGGCAATTTAAGTTCTTGCTCAAATTTTTAAATTTTATTATTCATTGACTCATTTGTTTAAAAGGAGAGCAACAACTTAAGCGATTTTCCCCAGTTAAACTAAAAGGTGAAGCAAATAAATCCTTCGAGTATTTAGCGCAATATTGAATAAATATTGCGTTTCCCACAAGTCTCCAAGCAATTATCGATTTGGTCGGGTTAAAGTGAAAAAGAGATAAAGATTTGACGTTTTTTTTTTTTGGTTTGTTAATACATTTGTGAGCATCAAAAAGGATTGTTTTCTTTTTTTGTGCGTGTTATTCATAAAGCGTGTCGTTAAGAAAATAGTTTGCCTTTTTCAGAGATTGACGAAGAATTTCGCAAATTTGTTTAAGAAAGAAAAATACTGATTTGTATATAAGCAACATTCAAAGAAATTGTAGTAAATTTTAGATTACAACAAAATGTATTCTATCATTGACAATATATATTTAACGGCTACGCGTACCTACATCCTCTATTTGAGATAATAAGAATTTCCGTTGTTATGGTAATAGGTAGTCTTATTCTACAGACATCACATTTATGTCTTATAAGGAAATTGTTCAGACTGTTGATACATTGCATTTTATTTCAGTTTGTTTCCTGTTAACTTTTCTTAGATATTTCTGATTTAAGAAACAAACAAAAAGAATTCTTACACACAAGTGACAATCGATTTAGTTGTATATATAACAAAACTGAAGATTACTCATGCAGAAAATATTGGGTTGGTGCATAATTATCAGGCGTTTTTTAAACAATATTTATTATAAAAAAAGAAACATAACAATTCAACAATAACATTTTTAAATGATTATTCCGGGGCGTATGATTATCGACACGCATTTTTATAACGTGAAAATAAAATAATATTTTTATTAAAAAATCAAAAACAAAACAGCAATTTTTTTATTAACAAATAACCCGCCTACAAAAACGCCTGATAATTATGCACCAACAAAATATAATCAATGCAGTTGCAAAATTCAGTAAATATTTACATTATTTTATATTTTAAAATTTGGACTGGTGTCAATTCGACGTTTTTCTTTTTTTTTTATATTAACAGCATTTTATTCTCCGGGCTTCGTGAAGTTGTTTATATTTGTTCCGCCAGGAAAGAGAAGCAAAGACAGACAACAAAGAAAGGGATACAAAAAAAAAAGTAAAATCTTCGGAGCTTTGAAAATGGCACCACTAAACTAATAACCACATCATTTCATTGTGGGTAATACATGACAGGTTTGCCTATAGTCCGGTTTACACGTCTTCCGGTCAGAAGTAGAGGTTTATCTCTTGTTTCCTGTTCATGATTGGGTTTCCTGTTCTATACTTCTAACTATACTTTCATTCACTAATTAAATCTTGACATCTTCAAGTCTAGAATTAGCTGTTAACTTTCTTGCATAGCCCTGTCTCAATAGCAAACCCGGTATCGCTGACAAAACTAACCTGGTCGTTGGACTCGAGAAGGACCTCCAATCTGTTGTTGACTGAGGCAAGAAATGGCTGATAAACTTTAATGCCAAAAAAACAAAAAAAATATCGTCTATTTTACGCACCACAGAGAACCCTCCCTGCCTCCCATTAAAATGTCCGATGCTCAACTCCATGAGAGCACCTCTCTGCAACTGCTTTGTCTCATACTATCCGCTGACCTGAGACAGAACAAATACATTGAATCAATAGCTTCATATTCCGAAGGGAAAGTTGGTTCTCTGTGTCACGTCAGAAAGTTTTTCTCGTCCGAGTCTATCCTTCAAATCTATAAATAGACCATATATGGTTGGAGCCCCCGCTGTTCATCTTAGGGTCCTCGACAAAATCCAGAGACTGATATGCAATATGATTGGTCCTGATCTGGCATCTCGACAACAGTCGTTCTTTCATAGACGTGCCGTCGCTTTCCTCTATATTTTCTACAAATACTTTCCCGGTAACTGTTCCCAAACTGCATGAATTTAAGCGCGCTACTGGTTTGGCATCTCAGTCCCACCCTTTCACTGCCGAAACAGTCAAATGTAGGCGTCTCTTCTGCTCCAATAGCTTCATGTCTCGCACTTCCCGTCAGTGGAACTCGCTTCCTCTTAATTGCTTCCCTGATAGCTATAATCTTCAATTATTCAATTGCAATGTCAATCGACATCTCCAGATGCCTTGATCTAATACCCCGTTCTTCTCTTCATCCTTTCCTCTATCACACCTCCTTACTCTTGCTCCCAATTTCTGTAACCCCTTGTGTGCTAGTGGCACTTCCGCATTGCTTGGTGTGAAATGCTTAAAAAAATGCCTGAATAATTTTACTTCTTGCTCTTTCTTTCACTAATACAAATTCACACAATAACCCTTGACCTTGAATGACTCTTGGGCCTTGTATTTGGTGAACCTTAGTAAAAAAAAAACTTTAAAAAATCATTTTTATTCTTTCCGTATTTAATCAACTGGACGAATAACACCATTATCAAAAAGGCCAGGGGATACAGCGGCCAAAGCACTGTGAGGGGCGTGGGGGTGGTTGGTGAAGCAAACAAAGAAAAACACAGTCAAGAAGACGACAATCAATATTAATTCCTTATCTCAAAATGAGAGAAATAATATCGTGATAATGACGGAAGGGAGACTGGAACAATTATCGACATAGCAATATTTCAGCAACACCCTCATATACGGGGTGTTCCAATAATTTAGACCGATTTTAAATGTGAATTAAGTTTAAGCGTCTAATGATTTTTTTCTTTTTCTTTCAGATTTAGCGGAGAGTTTTCACACATAATTGCTATGATATAAATAACATGATCCAATAGAGAAATAAATATTTTTTCACCAAAAACACTGATTTATTTACTGCTGACTTTGACCCGTCTTAATGAAACACCCTTATATATAATCCGTCTTAATGAAACACCCTTTACTTCTTAGTAAGGTTTATCTTTTCACCTTCATTCCCACTCACTGTTTCTCGCATCTATTTTACACCACTTTATTAAGTAGGCTACTCACTGTTTCCTTTTACCACATTTGCCTTTAATATATCTTGTGAGTGTCAAATTCTCCAAGCCCGCTTTACTTATGAATCCTAAAAATTTCAACCGTATCTTTCTTATCTAAATATAAGCGTCCTTTTCGTTCCTGTTTTACTTTAAACTTCCTCGTTAATCACATGTTCAGTCTATGATATTCTCAGAATTTTTCTGTAGAAGTATATTTCTCTTGCCGCAAACTTCTTCCTCATCTTTGAGAAAATTGTTCATCATTCACTGCACTAAAGGAGGACCGATACTAAATAACAATTCAATACTATTTTCCTTGTTTCTTACGAAATATCCTGTTGGAATGTTTTGTTTGGGTGCATCTTATATCATTAATATATAATCTCTCTTAATGAAACACCCTTTATATATATATTTTTTACTTCATTTATTATTCTTTTAGTATTAGATACACAATAGAAATATTAGATACCAATTCCTTCCAATTCAACTTTTACGCAAAAATTCTTAGCGATTACTTGCATTATTTACATTATTCGGACTGTTATCCTCAACTTCATCACTATATGTAAATAATACAAGTAATCATAATACATTATCTCAGATACAGACAGAAGCTCTTAACGGACTCGAGATATTTAATAAACAATACGCTTTAGAGCCAACATGTTCTTAAAGAAAAAGAAAATGTTTTAAATCCATGTTCTATTGTTGTTGGGCTAAAGTGACGCCTTTTTTCCCACATATCTAAATAATTGATCTATAGGATTAGAATGAGAAAATTACACTGAAATATTTTCTCTCTGGATTTCTGGCTGAGGAATTGTCATTTACTGCGGACTATTGATAACAACTAAAAAAATGAGGATCTTTTTGATTGTTATCACAACGTTTCAGACTCATCAGGTGCATATCGATCCAGGTAAGCTTCAGGGAATCCAGAACTGAAGCCTTTATATATTTAATCTAAGGTGAAGACTGTTATCATTCCACTGCCCATGTCTAGAGATATTTCGTCTATTTCTCATTTTTACTACTGCTGAGTTATTGTTCGCCCTGTTTCCATCGAGTCCAAAGTACACACTAAGGATTGAACTCACAATTACTGTCAGCAAATGAGCGAACCAACGATTTAATCAACTACGTGATTATACCGAAAAACAATTCTCTGTGTAGAACCTGGAGCAGTAATAAGCAAAAAAATACCCCCCCCCAAAAAAACAACAACCTAGTATTGACCAACACAAAGTATTAAAAAAAGCCAGAGTAAAGAAAGAATACACCTGTTCATGCCTGGGGATATATCGTCTAGTTCTCATATTTACTACTGCTCAGTTATTGTTCTCCTTGTTTCCACTGAATCCAAGTCGACACTGCCTGACTCCGGGATTCAACTCACAATTACAATATCACCAAATTCCCGTCATGATAATAACCACAAGTAACTAATATAAATACATTGAAAGATGATTTCGAAGTTTTCACCTGAAATCAAGAAAATGCGAATTTTAATCTAAATGGTCAGAATATACGGATAAAAAGGCGTTAGTTTTTAGTTTTAAACCAAGTTATGGATAAATTGGTTAGACAAAAAATGTTTCTGTATTATTTAACAAAGCCAGTGCATTGCGTGGTACACGCATAGGCGATATTTCAGCACATGATTGACGAGGCAGATTTTTCCCGCAGTAGGTTGCCATTTCTTTCTACGGTTGCTATCCAAGGCTATAGAAACCGGTCTGTCTGGGGAGAATCTATTAGGGAGAAGAAGAGAATTCATACCTTCCCCAAGGGTATTAGCACGTAAGTGAATATAATGGATTCGACTGGAATTCGAACTCTGCTCTCCGTTTCCTCAATCCAAGCCGCTATCCATTTCTCCACCGTGCCTCCTTTCTGCGGTAGCCCAGTTGCCATCCAAGGCTATAGAACCCTGTCTGTTCTGCTATTTACCCACAGCTGGGGGGAGAAGAGGATTCATACATTTCTCAATTAGGTTTCTTTTAAAAGCAGTCCATGATTCAAAATATTATCTTTCTTTATTAATTACCCCTATTTTAATTAATATTTGTAATACAAGTTATTGTAATAATTATTATTAGTTACATTATCCAAATATTACTTAGATCTAACGTATTAAGAAATTAATAAATACAAAAGTTAGAAGTTTTGAAAAAAATTCAGTTCTTGATACACAAAACAGAAAAAAACGTCAATTTTCAATATCTTAAAATTATTAATATGATATCATTGAAATAAATATAATTGATATATTGATTCTACGAATAACGCTTAATTTGTCAAATGGAGGAGGCATTATCCTTAAATATATGAAAATGTTTACTTTTTTTTTAGAAAGGAACTGATATCACACTAACGGCCTTTCCATTCAAGTAATAGTAGCTTCCTGTTGACAATTTATACCAATGTTTGTATTTACAATTATAATTTTTAAAGGTGAAGGTCATCCACTCCCCCTCGCACCCCCCCAAAAACAACAAAAAAAAAAGAAAAGAAAAGAAAAACAATCAAACAAACGGTAAACATATGCTTAGGAAAGAGAGATAGTGAAATATTTATTGAAATAACAAGTATGGATGCCTCCTATAATTTTCTCAAAATAATAATTATATTCTTTTATTATACATACTTATTTCTTCCTTACATTTATTTCAAAATACGTAACGGCGGCACACCAGCGTGCATCTATTTATTTATTTGCCATCAAGTCATGTAACACCATTTTCCAGCCATATATATAATGTTTTTACAATGACACATCCGAGACACGTATTTATAAAAAAATTCTAATGTAGTGTAATGAATTGTATAAGTACATGTTGTTTTATGAATATTTAAATTTATTTATTAATATTATAATGTATTATGAATATTTAAATTTATTTATTAATATTATAATGTATTATGGATATTTATTTTTCAGACATATAATAGCTGGAATATAATATGCAAGTATTTCTTTATATACGTCGATTGACATAAGAATGGGTATCGAAAAAAATACTGAGTTTCTTATTAAAAATGCCGTAAAAGCAGAAAAAAATTGCCCTAGCCCAAGAACCCCTTATCTAATTTTAATGAAATGTGGCACTGTGCTTGACAGGGATTTAAGGTACAATATACTCCTAAATTGATTTGGTTATTATTTAGGTGTATAAAATAGGGTACAGAATCTAGTAAAAGTTTGAATATAACAAATGGATACCACTTCATAGAATTATGCACCGTTTAACTGTATCTCGAGAACAAATATATATAGAAAATTAGATTCATTTTTAGTTTTTGTATTAGTTTTATTGTTAGTTTTATTATTATATAGATTACTGATCATTATTATTTTCTCAGAATGAATACATCTCATTCGAATCGAAAAAGAGTAAGAGTTGTCATGAGAAAGAATAGAGTGAACTTTCAGTATCTATTTAGTAAATTTTACTTGTTCCTCGCCAAACTTTTAATTACATAAAAATTTCCTTACGTACATTTTAATCAAATAAACTAATCAGTATTACTTTAATTATTTCTATTTCGATAAAAAAAAATCAGTAACCAACTGGCACTGTGAAAAAGAGATCATCTTAGAATAAACAAATACAAACCCAAAACGTTCAAATTTCAAAATAAGAGAATATCTGTATCTCTGAGATTAGGTATTATGATTATTTACATTATTTACATTATTCGGACAGTTATCCTCATTTTCATTGCTCTATTCACAACGTTTCGGCCGTTGTACGCTCTGGCCTTCTTCAGATGATTGGAATTTCGAGTCGAACCCTTTATTTCGTCCTCAAGGACACATGGCCCAGTGGATAAAGACGTTGGTTAGATCCAGTAACTAGACCCAAAGAGTTGTGAGTTCAGTACCAGGCCACAGCAGTGGTGAGCCAAAAACTTGGAGAGTTGAGTTAAAGGGAAATAACTGAGACATCCAGAAGAGACATGGCACATGGAACTAGATCATTTTTACCCCGGTGGACGAAATAAAGGGTTCAGTTCGAAATTCCAATCACATGAAGAAGGCAATTGAGACGCAATCGCGCCAATCCTCCGAAGGAACGCCATCGAACGAGGGCCAATAACCCCTGAAGTCTCCACTGCCACAGGAGTTTGTTTGAAGTAGTGCGAAATGTCAACATATTTGATTATGTCATTATTTTCTCTTCGAGTTACATGTACTATTCTTTTTAGCTGTTGCTGCTGTTGAAAGTGATGTGGTTTGTTATTTATTGTTTGCAATTGTCTAGCGGCAGTCGCCAAGATCCGATGAAGGATCGTCCTAAGACCTACAGTCTGAATTGACTCGAAGTCTATTTTTTTACCATTGTTCTAAGAAAGCACTTGTATATAGCCGACATTTTTAAAAAAAAGGAAAATTTGTGGATGCCTAAATATTTTACGCTTTTATTTTATATTTTTCTCTTTTATATTTTTCTCATGACCTTTTTCAGTTGCATTTGTCTTCAAATTTGTGACAAACAATTTAATCACAGTTTGTCTTACCAGAATATTATTTTAAATGTATTGCAATCTACAAGGTGCTGAAGAGTGATCACCCCAATCAAGAACCCTCATCCAAAAAAAGATTTGTTTAGATTTTAGAAAGTGAGTCAGCCGAGAACTTTTCAGTGGGCATCTCACATTATAGATAATTGTTCTGTTTCCTTAATAGATATAACATTCACTGTATCCTACAGGATATTCTTAAACTTTGTGTCTATACCTCTAGTCAAATAATGAACTAATACTTTACATAACTGATCGGCTAAAATTGTAGGTTGTAACTGTGATTAGAATATGAAACCAGGTAAATATCTTTCCTTTATTCATGTGGCTCTCTCAATATGTCAGCGCACTGCTGCTTAAACAGCTTAGTAAGAAATCAACTGGTAGTACCATGATCCTGAAATTAGGGTTTGGGCGAGCGACATTTTAAACTAAGTACTTCCAAAAATTCGTGTACCTAAGGTTTAAATGTATTTTTCATAAAGGAAAAATCCTTTTAGAAGCGTTCCAACCACTTAATTGAAAGCTAAATGATTAAATTTTCTAATTCCAGAAAAAAATACTGTCGATTATTTCAAATAGAAATTTGAATGATATTGAGTAGATGCTTCCGAAAAATCAATCGAAACGGCTATTTTAAACTTTTTTTAGAGAAATGTAAACGAACTTATTTTTCAGTTTTTAAAATCCCTCTAAAATAAGATATACATTTCTGAAATGTTACTTTCATAAAATTAGCAAATTTAAAGTTAAATTTATCTGTTCTGAAACAAAAATCACTTACTTATAGCATAAAATTTTCTAGACAAACATTTCTTGACCTCGGGGTTTTGTTATTTTCACGTCTCCATCCATAATTTGATGGCTGAATGTGTTGACAGGTTTAGTACGGAGCATCAAAAGTAATATAACGGTTTTTCGTTTCTTATAATAATTTAAAATACTATAATTTTTTTTTACATTATTGTGTTACCTCTATCTCTCATTATTTAATAGCTAAGATAATGATAAATACTTATATTAATTATTAATATTATATTAAATTAATACATTTTTAATTTAATAACTGAGATAATAACTGTTGTGGATTCCGGGATGAATCCGATATCAATGAATAACAAACGCCAGGAATGGATAAGGAAAATAGATGTATTAACGTAATAATACAAACTGGTAATACGGGTTAGTAGATCCAGGAATGCGGGTTAGTAGCAATAATATATATATATACAGTCATGGTATTGAAGTATCGCGGTATGACTCCTTACTGAGTCTACGTGCTCGCTAACTGTGACGCTTGCCGCCGTCTCTGTGTGTGACTTACTCTACTACTACTGATCTCTACTACTCTTCTGTCGTTCCGTCTCGACTCCTCGGGTATTCACTGGCAGTAGTATATGTGTACACTGGGTGAGTCCATTTGTGTAAAAAGGGGAGACGCCTTAACAATAACTAATAAAATTATTATTATATTAATAGTTAAATATCTCACTGAGTTATTAATTGTTTAAATTGATAAATGAGATAATTTTATTATCTCAATTTAATTTTTAATTTAATAACTGAGAGTAAGATAAAACCGTTACATGTCAAGGAGCTTTCCACAAGGAGGACACAAGCTTTGAAACACGTGACCTTTTAACCATAATGTCACTTATGAGATATCATACTAAAAAAAAATGTAACATTTTGACTCACAAGAAATATTTTTAATTATGGTAAAAGGTTTTGGTAGCATTATTTGTATTAAGCTTTCAATTTTCCCTTAGTAAATATAGTCTTCACTTAACTTAATAACCGACCTCGTACTCTGCTTGGAAGAATTTTAAAACATTTTTTAAAATTTAAGAAAAATGAAAAAAAACATGAAGAAAATGAAGAAAAATGCAAACAATTCTTTTTCAAATTTTTTTCTTCAGATAATAATGTCCTTAATATATATTATTGATAAAAGCAAATAGAAGCCCATCTCATTTGATAATTAGATAGTTTATTGCAGCTTTTATTTTAAGATTTGGAGCAGATTTTTAAAAAGTTGGCAGTAGTTGTGAAAAAAAAATTGATGATTTAATTTCTCCAAGGAGTCCTGCTTATAAGTAATACAAAACAATTTGCATACTCTTTGAAATTCTAGAAAATTTCATAAAATTAATTTATGGGACGGGGGTGGGGGTAACAGATATAAAAAAATATTTTTACCAAGATTTTCTAAAAATATAAAATTCAAAAATAAATTCATTCATTTTTTAATAAGTCCTGAAAATTTCATAAAAATCAGACAATTATTTGATTTTTGCAAGAATTTCCAAATTAAGTAGCAGTTTCAAATGGGAAAACTCATTAATTTGGTAATGGCCATTACCACAAATCTTACAAAGTTAACAAAAGAAAAACGAGATTTTTGACCCAAATTTAGAACGTGTTAGAAAGGAGAAAAAAAATTAAAAAATATTTTAAAAATACTTTGTTCTTTCCTCTTAATAATAACATAAACATTTTAACGATGAAACTTAGTTTTTTATTAAATTTCAGAACTTTTATCATTATGCTATACTGATTTTTTAGCGAATTATTGGCGGTATCTATTTTAAACATAAGCAGGACGCACAGAAAACTTCGATCCGATTTGTATGTAAATAATTCCGTCATTTGTGATTTGTTCTATGCTAGTAATTAACATGAAAATATTTCTGATTAAATGGATATAATGTCACTGATGTGTTAGCTAAATATTACGAACTACTTTTTAATTTTTATTATTAAAGTTTATTTGCGATACAATTTTCGTTTTTCTGAAGAATTGTTTTTTTGTCTAATCATTGATAATCATTTCGAGTATGTGCTTTTTGTAAATATTTGTATTTTGTTAGTTTATGACTGTCAAAATTATATTTATCTCATGTCCCTGGACGATGCTTAGAGCCGACTAAACGAAGATTTTACAAAGTTGTCGATATCGACTCCTGGAGATTTTTGTCGATAACTACCGTGGTGACTTATGACTAAAATTTCCAATCAAATATTAGTCCCCTTGCTACATTAAACACTTTACCATCAATGATATCAGCTAATTCAACAGAATAGTATATTGAGTTTTTTTTTTATTTTTATTATTACCTATATTATTTATCAAGTTTTTTCTTCATTATCATTACTATCACTATTATTATCATCATCATTATCATCATCGCTGTCATTATTTGATTATCAATCATCATCATCATCATCATCATCATCATCATCATCATCATCATCATCAATATAATTATTATCATAAACATTATCATCATCCCTATCATTATTATCATCATTATCCCGATCATTATAATCATTACCATCATCACTATCATTATTTTCATCATCATTATCATTATTATCATTATTATCATCATCAATATCATTATTATTTTTATCATCATCATTCATCATCATCATAATTATCATTATCGCTTTCATTATCAACATCAGCATTAGCATCCTCGCTATCAATATTATCATCACTATCATCATCATTATAATTTTTATCATCATCATTATCATCATCACTATCATTATAATCGTCATTATCATCCTTCTATTATTATTATGATCATCATTATCGTTATCATCACTATCACTATTATCATCATTATCATCACTATCATTATTATCATTATTATCATCACTCATAATTATCATCATCACTATCATTATTATCATTATCATCATCACTATCAATATCATCATCATCACTATCATTATAATCATCATTATTATCATCATGACCATCATTATTATCACCATCATCATTATTCTTACCATCATTACTATCATTATCATAATTACTACTACTACAAACACGTATAGTATATCGATCTATTGAGTGATTGATTCGTTTTCTATAACTTATAAACCCTTTGCAGATTATTTAAAGCCAGAAAGTATTTTTAGATCGTAAGATCTGAGGGGTGTTAATAATGATTTAGCGACAAAATTTTACTAATTAACCCATAGATAAGGGGAGAAGTGGTGGATTCATATCTTTGCTAAGGGTATTTGCGCGTAAGTGAATATAACAAACACAACGAGAATTGGAACTCGGTTCTCCGATTAACAATTCCGAGACATTATTCATTGCACTATCCGCATATCAAATCTTACAGCACCTGGTATTCCGAAACGGTTACCCGTCTAGGTATTAACCAGGCTCGACATTGCTTAACTTTGGTGACCGTACGGGAACCAGAGTTTCAACGTGATGAGGCCGTAAGTGGTTGATTTAAAGCCCTAGCAAGAAATATAAAGGAAATGATTGATCAGCTGACATAAAACAAAGCCTGGCAAAATTGTTCGTTTTTATTACTGTGGGAAACTTCCTAGATTCGCGACAAATCAAATTCAAGTTTGCTAGAGAAATCTCAAGAAAAGTTTTTCGGATAATTTTTTTTTCTAAAAATTCGGATTCAGTTAGAATTTTATTTATTTAATTGATTTATTTTTAAATTATTTACATGGGAAATTAAAAATCTTTCTACATTTTTTACAGCTACCCATCCACCCGTATTTCCCGGTCTGTCTCCTTGTCTGTGGTTAGAGTAGTCGCTTGTCTACCGATAAACAGACAATCCACTCCATTTTCGCCGTTTTAGAAGCATTCCTGACCCCTTCGCTTGTTTATAGACCTTTCTCTTTTCACTACATATGCTTTCCTCCGCTGGGAGAGCGTGGAAAAGTCAAAATTCACTCTGGTACCTCCCTTGGGTCGTGTACGAGTGAAGAGCGAAAACTGCCGACATCCAAGGCGTCCGATTCAGAGCGGACCGATCGACATTTAACGCGCGAGCCTCCGCTGTGTCGATATCAAAAGCTGGCAACATTTAGCCACGCTGACTAGGAAAACAAGCCAGACACAATTACTTCCAATCCATGCCATCTTCTGTAAACATACATTACTTTGATACATACTTGCACTATTACGTTAAGTAAGAAACGTTAGATCGACGAAAGTGAACGAAGGACTACAATAGCGTTGCGTTCTTTGTTGTTGCGCGTCTATGGTTAGCGGTCAAAAGTCGCGAACGGGTCGTTGTAGATTCAACAAAGACTATAGCGAAAAGAAAAACACAGACATATGCAATTTGTGGTGAGCGGTAAACAAACCGCGTGACAGTGATATGTAAAAAGCGGGAGGCGGGAGTGCGTTGTCTCTTGTGGATTGGAGACTACAACATCAGTGGACATGAAATCGAGTTACCGATTCGATTGGACGTAACAGCGATAAACAGAGAAAATACAGCATGAAATTTTATGTGGCTTTTATCTATTCAGGGCATTGTGAAAGTGAACGGGAGCTGGGCGTGATATCCTGACCGGTTGGACCGGCTTTCACTTTCATCTGGCAAATAGCAAAAAGAAAATAAAAATACACAGAGAGGCAGGAAATTAGACAAACAAATGGAAAATAATAACCGATGCCTTATTACATGTAAGTTAATAGTGGATAGGACCAGCTTTTAAGCAGTGAGTTTTGTCTATTTATTCGTCTACCGCATTCTGTTAATATCCTGCAGTTCCATAGCAATTTCTGAACAAATACACGCACATACACAGACAGACAGATACACACACACAATTTATATATATATATATATATACATATATATATATATATATATATATATATATATATATATATATATTAGCTTAAAAGCCGGCATTAAGCTAACTCTTGCGGAGGGCTCGTGATTGGGCTTTAATCACAATAGATAGGGAGGAGTAGATGTGACAGGCAATAATAAACTACAAAAGAACGCAAAACTGATTGCTGCATTTAAGTATTGCATTAATAGTTAAGCTTACCTTTTAAAAGTTCAACGATAATTTTTCTGTCGCCACTTAATTTAAAGACAATTCGATGTACGTAGTTCCTTACTTTCTGTACAAACAGTTATTTTTATTTAATAAGTGACTTTCGCTGGATTTCGCATTTAATTTCGATTATTCCAAAATTTATTTTCAAGTTGTAAAAATTGTAATAGCACAAAAAAACAAAACAAAAACAAAACAAAAACAAATTGATCGGAAAAACCGTTTAAAAATGTCGCCGAAAACAATCGCAGAAATGAAAACTTGAGAATCCCAAATTTCAGGATTGCGAGTTTGGATCTGAAACGGAATGTTTTTAATCTGCTCATGGAGTTGGACTGATTCGAAAATGATATGATATGTTAGGTTACGCACTCTAGGAGTAATGTTGAAAACACGGATAATTTTATTTTGAAACACTGTAATTTGAGAACATTAATTTTCGCATTTGAACATGCGCTATTGAAAGTTACAGAGTTGTGTCACTTTAACTGTTTTTATCACTAGTAATTCAAAATGTAGGAATCCAAAATTTCAGGATTATGGGTCCGGATCCAGCCTGGGATGTTTTTAATTGGCTCACAGAGTTGACTTGATTCCAAAATGGTATGATGTATTGGGTTACGGCCTCTAGGTGTAAAGTTGAAAAGGTGCGACACAGTAACACACTGACATTCAGATTTTTTTTATATGGATATATAATTTGACCTATTTTGGGTGGGGTGGGTTTGGGGAATAATATAGAAGATGTAGAAAGTGAGATGGTTGGAAGTTCGCTTGTTGCGTGAAATACAGTTTTAGTCTCTGTGCAACATACACAGTTTTGATTCCTTCAAAATTTATTTTAAGTGGCTATCCTTATTTGAGTAAAACGCCGATTATTATTTTTTTAAAACAGTGTTTATTTCGTCTAGCGATCTACGCATTCGAGAAAAATTGATAAATCTGTCAAGATTCGAACCTGCGTCCTCTTTCGTAGCAAGTGCCACCAGCTGATCCGGCGTGGTTTAGACCACTCGGCTACGAAGAGCCTCACTGCCAAGCAAGGTTCTATTTGCCTTAAAGCTTTGCTTGGCTGTGAGGCTCTATGTAGCACGATCAGATGGTGGTTCCTCCTACGAAAGGAGACGTAGGTTAAGATCCTGCAGGAGGAACATTTTTCTTTACTAGATTTTCTCGAATGTCCAGGCCGGTAGACGAAATAAATACTTTGCCTGTCCTGCGAATGTGATTTCCACGTCCGTGCATCGTATGTGGTGCACACGAGCCATAATTTTAAAGAGTGGTAAAATTAAGGATGATTAAGAAAGGAGTTTACTATTAAGCAGGACATCTAAGGAAAGGCCTAGACTAATATTTTATGCATCATATATGACCACAGGACTCTTGACTGATAATGTAAGGTCTCCAATGAAAGGCATCTATTTTTTCACTTTATTGAAATGAGTATAAACTTTGCAGCACTTGTGATGCACAGATTATGATTTGTACGTTTTTATTATGTGAAACACTATACACCATTGTGCAAATTCATTGAAACAACCCCTTTTAGTTTCCTTTCTTTCACCATTCGGTCATTTTTAGACCCACTTAAGTGACAGTGTGTAATCGATTTCTATTTTTTCCTCAGATTAGGTCATTTGCAGTGGTGTGCAGTTATATGAATCTATTTTCGGGGTGTAGTATGAATAACTTATGATTTGTACGTTCTGTGCGTCACATGTTTTTATGTGAAACACTATATATATATATATATCAACGCATTCTATTTGCCAAATAAGCTGAGTTGTTTCAAAATAGTTATAAATCTGAAAACAAGCATGAACGTTTGGATACTACACATGAAAATGCCCGGGACAGGCAAAGGGTTAAAAAAAATGGCGTTATACTCAAATACACAATCTTCCTATCGTTTATTAACTCCCTAAATTTGATCTTCTGCTAAACTAAGCTAATACATATTGAGCTTTCATTCACGTGGTTTGTGTAGTAACTGAAATAGTAACGTATTTACTTTCGCCTGTGTTCAGGTTGAATTCCGAAATTTGAATGTAGATGTTCGCCCTTATGAATATTCATGTTTTATTTCATTCATTCATGCACACAAAAGTAAGCTTAGTTATCTATCCTGTGCGTGCGTGAATTATTTCGGACTGCTTTCCCTTTTCGCAATACAGCCGCGTGAAGACAATAATACCTGAAAAACGATGAAACTGACATAGCCCAAGAAAACAAAAATTCTTTGACAATGGCTTACAAAGGCCGAAAGTAGTCAGATATTAAATAATTTATACTTTAGACCGTAAACCAAGGAAAAGTATTTTTCGTTGGTGTTTAACCAAAGTTATATAAATTAGAAAATTCTGCCCAAATACATACACACACACACACACACTCTCTCTCTCTCTCACACACACACACACGCACGCACGCATGCACGCACACACACACACACACGCACACACACACACACACACACATATATATATATGTATAATGTGTGTAAATACCTGTTTACTGATTGATATACATGTAGATTTTATATGTGACAAATAGGTATTTGCTAAGTTTAGCTTTGTCTAGTATAATGTCATTTGGAGGGCAAGGTTTCGCTGGATTATCTTGTTAACCGTTACTTGACTGAAAACGTGAATAGTCCTTTGTATAGATGATGAATTGGTATCCTTGACTTGGTTGTCATCGTCACAATGTTTTGACCGTTGTATTTTTCGATCTTCGGATTCCTTTTTAAATAGACTTATATCATTATAATTTATTAAGCGTAGCCACAGATTTGGGATTTTCACGTAAGATCACACTTATCATTAAATATTTACAAATCCAGCTTAATGGTGAATTGGCTAACAAACATTTCGACAGATCTAGCAATCTGTGCTAAAATTTAAATAGAGATGTTGCTTTTGGCTACAATTGAACACAAATCTCACGCCACAAGTATCCATCGTCAATGATACTTGATATTCGGTGAATGTTGTGGAGTAACTGAACACCCTCACAAGATGGACTAAGACTATTTAAACAGCACTTTCTCTTACTGATGGAGAGGAGTTAACGATAAACTCTTAAAATTTGTAGATCTCTCCGCCTCTGGGCAGAAAGCAACCCAGACGATGCTATGCCAAAGGGAAGATTCACGTCTGGGGAAGTAGACAGTAACCCGACCTCGTGTATACGGGGTCTATGGGGAATTTTTGCCCGAGCCTACATATTAAAAAAAAACGGTTTTGTGCCACATCCCGCCTTGTAGGCAGGTCTCGGATATATACCGATGAGTTAACGATTAACGGTTTATCACATTCCTCTGTGTTCTAAACCTTGCATCATATTATTCACCGGAATAAACAACTTCTTATTTTCTATATGTGTGTCAACCATTCCTATTTGCAGTGAAGCAGTTGAAGAGTATATTGATCCAGAGAGTTGAGATAAGAGAACACATCACATAAGATAATAGAGAAATTGAATCACATAAAATTAAAACAGCTGGGTTGGAATAGCGACAGATAAACCAAATATTATGAAACAGGAATACTCCATTAGAAACGAAGTAAAGCGCATTGAACTGTTATGTAACAGCAATCCTCCTATATGGCAGTGAATACTGGACAATTTCCTAATAGAAGATGAGACTTGGTTATGAGAAATGTGGTTCTTTGAAAAAATATACTAAGGAAAATGGCATGTAAATATTTGTAGCATAGACAGAAGAAAGCCTTGTCACGTCGGTGAAATAGTGACTGAAGCCGAGATACCAGATCAAGATCGATTAAATCACAGATCATTTTTTGAACTGTGGCAAGTGCTGGGTGTGACAACAAAATTGTCCAATTGTTAGATTAAACTCTGAACCGTTGTATCTTAGAAATGTTTAAATATATCTTACTGGAATTCTCTGAGGTTTTTATTGGACTCTACTGTGAGCAATAAAATTGTATAATTACTCTTCACGCTTAAGAGAAGAATCGTGATGAAATCGATCATAACCGAAAATGACATGTTCATCATTAATCATAGCTAAGGATCGGAAGTTCATGGAGGATTCAAATATATATATATATATATATATATATATATATATATATTATTCGAGGATCATTTTCCAACTTATACAAGATGATCTTCGCCCTCTCTAACATCCTAACTTTCTGTCCTGGTGTAACAAGGTGCCTCATACGTTTCATGTAAGATTTCATTTTCAAGTCTTTTTTCACTGCTCTTTGGACTGTCATAGCTGAAACTCCTCTCTCATATACCAAACGTCTTATGAATTGAGTTGGATCTTTTCTAATTGATCTCTTTAGCTCTAACTTGAAATGATAATTCCGTTTTTTTCGTGACTTCCTGATCCAGTTTTCCTCTTTACTTTTCCCTCTTTTTTAAGCTTATTCACCGTTCTCTTTGTGATTCTTGAATTGATTTTGAAGATGGAAGTCAGAGTAAGAATGCTGATGCCATTACTGAAGGTCTGAATGATCTTTTTCCTCTCACCATTTCTCAGTTGAAAAGACAGTGGCTCTGACATAAAACAATTTTAACCTGCTCTCTTTTTAGCTGAATAGTTCAAAATAATATTTTCAAAGGCAGAAAAATTAATAAACAATGAACTTCGTTTACTGATGGAGTGATTTTCACATATACCCCAAATATCCGGCGAGACAGGGAAGAAACCGAAAAACTTGCCAGATGATGGTTTATAGGATAAAATCGTATGATATATACTGAAAAGTTATCCTTCAAATTTGGCAAAATACTAGAAATAGTTTGAGAACTACTTTGGTCGGATCGAGAACTTTTAAGTAATCTTCTGATTTCTTCCTTCTCAGACAACTTTGATTTTCAAAAATTTAAATGCAATGTCAAACGTTATCATCTGTCCCATTAATTCTTGTTCTTTTATTGTTCTCTCTCTTTAACAGTGATATTTTTATAATTCTCCAAGACTAAGTAACCCTTGCGTCATAGTGACTTTATTACCTTGATTGGGATGAAATGATTAAAAAACATGCCCTCCGTATTTTAATAGATCAATTAGGTTCGCGTTAGGCATATTAATTTCTCTGTACCCGCTAAATATTTGGAGCAAATATAGACGAAAGCATTTTTTCATAGACATTGCAAGAACACATTGGATTTAATATTGATTCACAACATGTGAATATTTTTTGGAAGCCGATGTTTTTTCCCCTAATTTTGGAGATTAAGTTTATTCACTCATTTAGAGAAATGTATTTTTGTTTAAGTTAATTACCCGTTAAATGTCGGTTTCAGGCATTTAACGGAACATCTTCTTTCGTTACTGGCAAGGATTTAGTTTCACAAAATGGCCTTTGGAAAATGCTTAAGCTGTTTATGCTAAAGCGATTAAGATTTGATTATATCATCGTTTTTATTAATACAGTTCTCTATAGAAGGATGTGTTTAATTCTGACGAACAAAAACATTCGTCTACGTGCATATACACAGATCTATACACATATATACACATTTCTTACCAGTCATAGATGAAGTAAAATTCCTTGTCAATAATTTGTATGGTAATATTTCATCAGTGGTCACGCTAAAGAATATATATATATATATATATATATATATATATATATATATATATATATATATATATATATATATATATTACTATACTTTACCGGTAGCAGGACTCAGAGTTTCATGCACAAAGCTATCTTAATGTGGTGAATAGAGACTAACCGTTATAGGATTTGAATTTTAATGAAAATATCTGGTTAACACAATGCTGGCGCAGTCCATATATTATACGGAGATTACGTTTATATATATATATATATATATATATATATATATATATATATATATATATATATATATATATATATATGTGTGTGTTTGTGTGTGTGTGTATTATTTTAAATAGGCTGGATTAAAATACTGAAATGAAAATATTAAAATTTTAATTATGTAACGATCAGTCTCCATTAAGCCCCTGAATACTTCGCTGTGCATGAGACTCCGAGCCGTGCTACCGATGAGGAATAATATATATGTTTATTAATATATACATCGACCACCATTTTATTAACACCAGCACTCAATGTGCGATTTTTAATATATATATATATATATATATATATATATATATATATATATATATATATATATATATATATATATATATATATATTTCATTAAAAACGACTGACAAGGTGCTTTTATTTATTTGTCAGTCGTTTTTAATGAAATGTGCTTGAAAGAAGGATTGCTACCTAAATACACAAATATATATATATATATATATATATATATATATATGTATGTATGTGTGTGTGTGTATATGTGTGTGTGTGTGTATATGTGTGTGTGTGTGTGTGTGTGTGTTGTTAAACATTAACTTTTCCGTTTAATAATCTTTTTTTCTGTTTTTTCTTACTTTCTCGCAAGTTTTTTTTTTATATTTGTGTCTAAGTTGTTGAAATAAGACCCTAGTCCATGGTGATTTGTCGAGCGTTTTCGGTAATCGTTTACCATCATTATGGCCGTAGGCTTTGGCTTGAAATATGTTGCTTATTATTTTAGTTTTATAGATAATATTTGGGGTATTTAGACAATGTGGTTGGATTAGTTCATTATTAATAAGGAGAGGGGGTGCTGTTTATTATTTGGAGGATTAGTTGTTAAATATGTTTCAGATGTTTCTGCCAGTATTAAATGCTATTTTATTCGTGTTGGTTTTTTGCTTTTTGATTAGGATGGCATTAAGAGTTAGTAATCTTTTTTTGCATTTGTTTTATCGAGGATTTTGGTGTTTTTAATTAAGATTTTTCTTATTTTGGATGATTTGAATGTGTTACTAGTGATGCAGTGTGTCGTTACAAGATTAATTTTTTATAGCACTGGTGTCATTAAAGTGTCATGTCAGTCTACGTGAGAGAGTTGTGGTTGTGGGGGAAACCTTGTATACGTGCGCGAGATCGAGTGGTTTGAACGTTCGATTTCTGATCATGAGACCCACCGGTTCGGTGGTCATCATCACGGTAGGGAATTTATAGATCGGAGGAGGTGATTCCAGCGTGCGTCCCCTTTGTAACAGTGTCTGAAAAGCATACCCCGGGATGACCCAGGCCTTGTAAATGATATTGGGTAGATGGAACTTTTCGATGGTTGTGTTAGAACGAAGTTACAAGTCTTCGTGACCGAGGGTTTGAACGAACTGGCCTTTATTCAAGAAATTGGTCACGACAGATTATGCGCTCCCCCCAGAAGCTCAAGGTTCGCTCAACATAGTCACAGTATAAACCACAGGTGGGTTCTGTGGATTGAGCAGGCGTCTGTAATAGGATATAGCTAGCCGCCCTGGTAGATGAGTAGATTAGAAACGAAAAATACCCGGCCAATATATATATATATATATATATATATATATATATATATATATATATTTATATATATGTGTGTGTGTGTGTGTGTGTGTTTGTGTGTGTGTGTGTGTGTGTGTGTGTGTGTGTGTATCTGTAGCGGTATATGCGTGTATAAACGAAGAAGTAAATTAATCTTCAAACACGGATCTACAAATTTTAATAATTTTCATTTATTGCAGTATTATTTTTCTTTTGACTTGAAAGAAATGAATTGTAAAAATACTGTGAACAATTTTACACAATGGGTTTCGTATATCCTTTTTTACAGTACAACAGAATGAATGCGTTAGTATATGATAAACGATAAATGCATGTATATGCGTGCAGATGTATGTGACAAGATTTATGTCACAGTTCTAGAGTGTACGAATTCGTAGTTGTAGACCTTATGAACGAAGGTGAGAAAACAATTAGCTCCTACTGTTACAACTGTGCAGATGTATATGTCACAAGTTTACTTTGTTTGCACTGTGTGTATAAATTCTAGTTGTAGACAAGGTAGTTATGTGTGCGCCTGTTGACGCAGGTAAATAAGTTAGCGCAATGTCATCGTTATTCCTAAACTTAATGTTTTTCGAAGGCTCCGAAAAACCTAAAAATTTTATTTTCTTTTTAATCGCAAGCTTATTGGCTAATATATATTTTATAAATATTCCTTTTAAGGAAGAAAAATAGTAATATTTGGATTTAGTGTCAAACAATTTTACGCCTCCTGCCATAGAAATTATTGACAGTAATTACACCTGGGAGGAACAATGCTTTGAAAACAATTTCGCCAACTTTCACAATGGTAGATAGTTTAGAATTAAATAAATATTGTTTTAAATATTTGTTTTGTTAATACAAAAGTTCTAAAGCTTAAAATTTAAGGATTACTCGTAATAATGCTTTAGCATCCTGCTACCACTTTCTTATCAATGTTGAATTTTGTACAAAAAGTGGATCAGAGAGCGTACTCAGCTTAGTAAATATTTTCAGGAAATATCAGCTTCTAATTGGTCAATAAACACACAAGTGGGCGTTGCAATCCACCCACGTACAAATATTTTCCCAGCGCGTGACCAAATCAAGTTTTCCCGACAAGTTCTTTCGATCCTGTCACGTGGTTACATTAATTATAAATAGCAGGCACGAGCTTGTTCATTCTCTCTCTTTTCTCTTCCCTTCTGCGAAGATGTAACCTTGAAGGATTCTCGTCTGGACGATGAGCGGTCAGACGTTAAAAGCATATTCACGCATGCGCGTACGTACGAAATTTTCTAAACTACATTACAAACATGCAGAACATATCCAAACATGCATCAAGAACTTTTCTCTTTGAAATACTTTTCAGCATTCTTCAGCTTTATAATTCATTCAACTTTTGTGAGCTCAGATAAAAAAATTAATTCAGACAAAGGGACATAACCCCAAAACCTCTACGCTCGTACACACAGAAATAAATATAAATGTTGATATTATAAAAACCGTATTTACTCCTTCTTGCTGTTTCATATTTTGTGATATTTTACGTTAAATATAAATCGTGTGGTCATGTTAATAACAGATATCTACAAATGGTCCATTCTTTTCACATCCTACAACAATGCTAAATGCAACCAGTGCGCCTGGGCCTATGTTTGTACACTGTGCAGTAGTACCGGCGAACATTGCTAAGAGCTACAACGGATAGGAAGTTTGGGATAGCCATGATCGCTGCGATCCTGAAGAGTTATAGCACAGAGTGCTCCAAACTGTTCAACTGTCGAAATCTCTGGCTTGAGCAGAGAGGAACGCGGACGAGGCTTTGCCGAAGGGCAAAGTTTCGTCCGGGGAGGTAGACAGACCCTGAACACGTTTATGCGGGTTCTAAGGGAATATTTTTGGCCGAGCCTACGGGCTCGGAGATCTCACGGTAAACTCGGCCTTGTGCCACATACATCTCTCGCGGAGGGGAGGGGCTGTTAAATATTAACAGAGAATTTATCTTATATTTTGTTCGCATACTTTTGAATTTATCTCTCCAATTACTTTTGGCAATACATTTACTAAGCGATCTGTAGGTTTCTGTGACCTGAACCGAAAAACTATTTTTATTGAAATAAAAACGAAAACCTTGCGTATGCCGGCTATAAATGATGCGACCCGGTGAAAAGTCGAGTCAATGCTCTGGAACAGCGTCGGTCATGCGGTTGCTCTCTTTTTCCCCAGCTAAGGTTTGGATCTTCTCTTCACACAATCTGAGTTGTTTCTCAGTTTTCACACAGCGCCATCTGTTGTGGTCAGCTGCTGCATTTTCAAGATCTTAGTGTTAATGTTTAGAGCTTTTATATCGCACTTGCAGACATCTTTGTAACGAAGTACGTTTAAGAAAATGACCCGAATTTTTAGGTTAATGTTTTGTAGAAACTAGCGATACAGGGCGAAACTAGCCAAGCCTATTTTATGTTAAATTTCCTAATCTTCTACACTAAATTTGTTATAACAGTGTGTCAGTCATACACAGAGCTATATGATGCGTTCAGCATTTATAAATTCCACATTCTGAATTTTTATCACACACACACACACACACACACACACACACACACACACACACATATATATACATATATATAATACCAGAATGTAATTGGTAGGGATTATTCCAAAGTGGATTTTTCAGTCCATATGAGAGCTCAATGTATGACACAGATCAAATAAGAGTAATTAGGAAAAAGCTTAAAAATCCATAGTCAGTAATAAATTTATTTCGATGAATATAAGCACATTCTTCTCGTCAGATCGACTGCATTTCATGAAATGGAATCAAGATATCCCAGACAGACAGATATACAAAAAAAAAAAAAAAACAGGAAAAGAAAAAATACAAGCTGATACAATCATTCATCGAAAGAAATTTATTACTACAGATTTTAAGGTTTTTCCCTATATATATATATATATATATATATATATATATATATATATATATATATATATATATTTTAATGGATTCTTTTTTTATGGATTTCTCGTCATTAAGTTTTCTCGAATGCGCAGGGTGGTTGACGAAATAAGTACTCTTTAAAACTCAAATACGGGCATCCAATAAAAATAACTTTTGGAGTAATATATATATATATATATATATATATATATATATATATATGCTATCGGTCTGGAGAGGGATGATCCCAGCGTGCGGCAACTTTGGAAAGTGCCTGAAAACCATACCACGGGTTGACCCAAGCGTTGTGATTGAAATTGAGGGACCGTCCATAGCTGTGCTAGCACGAAGTCACACGTCATTGTTCAGATTTTTGCTCACGCTAGATAACACGCTCTCTCCCAGAAACTGTAACTAAGATCTGCTCAACATAGTTGCAATATAAACCACATGAACAAATACAAATGTACTTGAGCGAGCGTCTGATTTAGGAATTGGCTCGCCGCCCTAGTAAACGGTTATCCTCAAATACGTTATCCTCAAATACACCAGGAACTTCTCGCCACAGTCAAACGGAGAAAAAATGACATGGTTTGGACACATTACAAGGCACGACAGTCTGTGCAAGGCCATCATGCAAAGTACCGTTGAAGGTGGACGTAGGAGAGGACGCTAAGGTAGAAACAGGTTAGACAATATCAAAAAATGGACAGGTATGACTGAAACAGAATTTCTGATGGCTGCCGTTTATAGACCGTTGTGGCTTCTGTATTTCTAATCTACCCTGCGATTACAAAAGTTTAGATAATAATGATGCTAACTTTTAATAATTCAAAAACAAATTAAAATTCTTCTTTTCTGTAGAGCCTACGGTGGTGTTAGGTGTATATTACTGTTGTATGGAAAGACTGACTAACCTTCTCTACCGTTATTATTGAAACATGGGCTCGTCCATTCGCTTTTAATAGGACGTCTGCTGATGAAACAGTGGCAAAAGTGGGTCGCAAAGGCACAGCGGTTTCCGGTCGTACGCTTGTCACATAAACTACTGTATTCTCAATCCATGTTCGCATGTGATTAAATCCTTCTTCACTCAATCTTTTGGTTCCAGTGTTTTCCTTACTGCCTTACTAACTAGCAACTATGAGCGTTATATGAACTTTATAATAATTACAATGTGTTGTTCCGTATATTTGACAAGAGGCGTTTACCCAAACGCACCCACCACCAACTCGTTGGATATAGTACCCAATGGCGATTAATATGGACATTTCGCTTTAAAACAGCCTTGACATTAATGTAGATAATGATGAAAATTTAAATGTTTATTAGAAGAAGGAACAATAGATAACCATTACTTAATATTACTATTGCACCTTATATTATATACGATAGCCCTTTCAAGACGAAGGCGATTATAAATCCACAGACGGCATTTTTTATCTTCTGTGGATTGCAGGATTCAGTAAGGTAGTTGTGTGTTTACTCGTTGCATTCTCCACGCTTTTTGCATTTCGAAGAGTCCTTCTTCTAGATTGATTGTTATAGAAAGCTGAAGGGGCTAATCTAGGGAGTTGAAAATATTGATTCATCCCAGGTCACCGAAAGTAACCGAAAGATTCTAAGTCGGAATTTGCACGCGACTTGCCAATCTTAATTTCCGCGCAATCTATGCAACTTTTATTTTTCATATATTAAATTACTTCATCTTGGTCTCTATAATCCGACGTAGATATAATACTTTGACCCTATCTGAGGCAAGTTATTTTGGAGTCGTGAAAGGCAAGGGTGGTTGGATTTTTTTTTTACCCGCCAAATTTAAAATATCATAAATTTCAAAATAATGGCTTAAATTGCTTGAGACTTGACAGAATTATTCTTTTACCATTTATCTTTGATTTTAAATTTTGACTGGGTTTGGAACTAATGACGTCATCAAACGGTTTAGACTTTGAAAATTAAATAAACCAAAGGCTTCAATGCAATAACTTCATTTATGCTAAATGTACTTGAATCTGATATCACAAAATTTATGCTAAATGTACTTGAATCTGATATCACAAAATACCTGTATTGGTTGTAAGCAGTCGTGGCATCCTGCCGGTTCGCGCGAACAGATTATTAAAATTATAAAAGCTTAGTGAACCGGTTGTTCGATTATCTGAACATAATCTTTTATATTAATAGCCGATATATAATAGCTAAAATATAATTAATACCATTGATGTAAGTTCTCAGAAGGCTGAAAGAGGGTTTTCTTATGATGAAAAATTTATTCTGGCACAAGAAATCGCCTTGAAGTTAAAAATGTAGCAAATCTTCTAGTCATAAATTTGATATGTCTTCCATTGGATCTTTGGGACGGCAACGATTCAGTTCGAATGTGGCTAAGAAACCATAACACAGAGTCAAGAAGCATCATACTTCTGAACATACACTGAAAATGGTGAGAATAGAATTTCAGCCTGGAAATACCTTAAGAAATAAATGTTTTCTATTAAATTATCAAAATGGTTTAATTCTTTTTGATACTATAAATTGGTTTGTTTCCATTTTCAGTTTGAAAAGAAAATAAGTAGAATAGGTTCCTAAAGATTACATGACTTTTTTTTTTTAATTATCGTCTTTATTAAACAAAGTAACTAATAATAACAAAACAAAAGTCATTGAAACAAAGCAATTTCAGTCGACCAATGATGACCATTCCAGAACAACGTAACTTTTTAGAACTGGGAGCTGCGAAGCCATTATTGGCTTCAAGTAATACTACATGTAATTTTTAAAAATTACAAAATCCTCACCTCAGCAAAAATATGCTGATATCAGCAATAATGTAAGAAAATAAATTTTCATTATATTCCTAAAAACGAAACAGCTCAACAAAATCTTTCCATGACCGTCTATTTTTAGTAACATACCTGGAGTTTATATTATCCTCTAACTTTATAATAGCCAGAAAAGGCAGAAAATGGAGTACGGTTGCCATATTTGGGCAGGAACTGCCCAGACCTCACTTTTTAATCTTAATAGAGATCAAGTAGGAGAAGAATTATTTTCCACGCTCCAATCTCTCTCTCTCTCTCACAGGCGGGATGTGGCGAGTCTCTCACTGCTCGATCGCGACTACCATGGAAAGTGCTCAGACGAACTGCATCTCCTGGTTCCACCAGGTCAGACCTTCACGGCTGGGACCTGTCATGCCACTTACGTAGTAGCAAACTACCGACGTTCCAGTCGTATTCGGTCGGTAAGAAGTAAGTTCCACTAACACACTTTCTTTCCGCCAACCCGTGTCAGAGGATGTTTCCCCGATCACCACAATCATAGCATGTTCAAGTCAAGATTCAACCGTTATCTTCCCCACCTATCCATATAAACTACCCCTTACTGTAACCCTCTACCTCGAGTGGCCTCCAGGCCTTGTTCAGAGTGAACCCTAATTTAAAAAAAAAAAATCCAAATCCATACCTCAAACAAAAAAAGGGCAATATCAGTTAAAAGTTGCGAGCGAGTAAAAAAGCTCCCAACCCTCCTAGAGACATCATTAAACGAGTGCGCATAGGCAAATCTAAATAAGATATGGGTAAGAATTCTACTAATGCAGAAGGTTTTGCCGGCATTTGAGAATGTTGCGTAGAGTGAAAACTGAATGGGTTAAAGCACATGTAATTCTTTTTTTTTTCTTTTTTAAAAACTCAAATTAGTGTTATTTAGTTAGGTGGTTGCATCTGGATCATGTATGTGAATAAGTCGTACTTATAACTGACATTCATTGCGTTTGCTTTTAGATGCCCCGGGCATCCACTCGCCAATTAAGCTTCGTCTCTGCGGTATTGTCCGAAGGGAGAAAAGGGTGCTGTGGGAGAACCCTGCACGCGAATTCCATTGGTCCTGTCAGAAATAAATGTATTGAGTATCGATTGAAAATTACGATGAGGATGATGATAAACCATAATCAAGATAGACAACATCCATCGATTACAGTGAGCATTCCGCATAGCCAGGCCATCAACAAAACACAAGGAAAAAGTTTCAAGATCGTTGGCTTCAACCTGACTTCTTCCTTCTTTTTTCATGCCCTTGATTAGAGTTTGAACACACACACGTATATATATATATATATATATATATATATATATATATATATATATATATATCGGTTATTAAAAGACGAGAGGAAAACACCGTATTATATTTATTTCCGAGTACTTTAGACATAGCATAATGTCATGATCAGAGTATTGTTAATAGTATATATATATATATATATAATTAAAAATACTCTGATCATATATATATAGATATATATATATATACAGGAAAAAAGAGAAAAAGCTAAATAACGAATTTAACGTGAAAAGAAAAAAACGATGAAAAGGACAAATAATCACGATACTCTGCACGTATGCACATCCTCGCAGACCGCAGATAGCAACGGGCGCATGCGCATTAAAACACATCAGCACATACGGGCGCATAGCTGCATGCATACAAAGGCACACCCGAACACAAAAAATAAGGAAATACTTACACCAATGATAAGTGTATAAAAAAGAAAAAATCGAAAAATTTGAGCAGCAAATTGCTGATGTCTCCTGAAGATTGAACGGAGAGTTCCGCCTCCAAAACTCTGGAGTCAGGATGCTGAAGGTAATATCTATCGGTTAAGTGACATACTTTTACACATATAAGCCTATATATATATATATATATATATATATATATATATATATATATATATATATATATATATATATATATATATATATATATATATATTTATATATATATATATATTTATATATATATATATATATATATATATATATATATAATTTTCTCGATGTTTTAGGCCGGTAGATGGAATAAATACTGTTTAAAATAAATTTATTTATTTAGTATATATATATATATATATATATATAATTTCAAAAATTATATTTGGGGTCTCGGCTGTCGCTTTTGAAACATGAGAACTCTTATGTAGCGAAGGAATCATATTTAAAAAAAATATTATAATATATATATATATATATATATATATATATATATATATATATATATGCACATTTTATTAAAACGACTGACAAGGAGCTTTTATTTAGTTTTTTATATAATTTCTCGTGCGATCTAATAATGTTTTTCTTTTCAGATGATAAATTATATAAAAACTGTCCGAATGTTCTTTTTATCCGAGCGCTTTTGGCTATACATTTAGCCATTTGTAAGGATTATATTTCATCTGTTAGAATTAGAAATAGTTTGTTTTATAAAATGTTTCATTTATTTGTTTCAAAACACGGTCAAAATATTATGTCCATGTTCAAAGTTAATATTATTGAGTGTTGGTTTGTTTGTTTTATTAATAAGGCTTCCATTATTTTTAGCCTTTTTTTGCATGTGGATGATGCTATTATATTAATGCTGCCTAAATACACACACACACACACACACACACACACACACACACACACATACACACATACACACACACACATATATATATATATATATATATATATATATATATGTATGTATGTACACAGGGTGCGATGGGTAAATTGACGCCAGTTTATATTTTTATATGCGCGTTGTTTATTTTTGATTTTGTCGACTACGCAGTAAAATAGTGTCTTTGGCACTGCCTGTAAGAAAAAATCACCATGCCGCAATCCGCCAGAAATTTACAACGGAAGCTCCAATACGAATATTTCCGAATATTTTAGTGTCAATCTAAAGACGGTACAGACGATTCGGAAAGAGTTAAGTGAGTCTAATGGTGATCACTAGTGATGACGACGTTATGCCTACATTCATCTTCACACAAGACCTTAGAATAAACACGGAGAGCTACATCAAGTGTCTTGCGGATGTAGTGCTGTCCTTGGTCAACAAGGTGGCTGCTGTAAGTCCATATGTCTGGCAACAAGAATCACAAGCAGGAGAACACAGTCATGGCTGTCAAACAATTTCTGCGACCACATCACCAAAGATGCAACCCCTTTGATTATTATGCGTGGGCAGCAGTTCAGCGAGAGGCATACGCCTTGTAACACCAAAGAGAAACTGAAGTCAAGGATTATAGCAGCTTTCATCAACTTTTAACGAGAGACCATCCAGAAGAGTTGCAGGAGATTCCGACGTCGCCTGGAGGCCGTTCTTGAAGCCAATGATGATTTTATTGAATATATTTACTCTTTACTGTTTTAAGATATTTTTGTCTAATTTTCGTAAATATATCTCTTAAAATGAGAAGCCGGTGTTATTTTCATATTGGCGTAATTTAGGCGATAATTTATACATCGCAGTCTATATATATATATATATATATATATATATATATATTTTAAGACATTTTTATGTTTATATATTCTTTTTATAGATACAAATATTTAAGTAAATGCTCTGTTTTATAATAAACAGTATTAAACAACATTTACCGGTCTGAATGTCGGAGAAATTTTCAGAGAAAATTTTAGTCCTCCAACAGGAATCGAACCAGTATCTTATACAGAACCGTCATATAGCCTGACGTGCCTTAACCGTTTCGACCACAAAGGAGCGTTCGGGTAGCAAGGTCGATTTTACTGTCTTTAAACTTTAATCTTCCATGAATCTCTCACGTACATTCATATCTGCTCATGGATTATCAAATGTAAACAAATGACGTCACACATTATGAAATGGACAAAGTCCGACAATTATTTTAAGACATTTTTATGTTTATACATTATTTTTATAGATACAAATATTTAAGTAAATGCTCTGTTTTATAATAAATTTCTCGGACATTCAGGCCGGTAAATGTTGTTTAATACTGTTAATTATAAAACAGAGGATTTACTTAAATATTTGTATCTATAAAAAGAATGTCTTAAAATAATTGTCGGACTTTGTCCATTTCATAATATATATATATATATATATATATATATATATATATATATATATATGTGTGTGTGTGTGTGTGTGTGTGTGTGTATTAAAAATTTATTAGAAAATTATAACATAATTATGTTATAAAATCACTACAAAAAAGATGACCGAATAGGCAGTGTGATGAATAAGAAGCGGACAGACATTCCTTAATACTACAAAGGAAAGAAAGTTGCGCTGAGCGATCATCACCATATATCCAGAAAGGGTAGAGCACATAAAAGAGCTCAGTCGAAACCTAGGAACCTTGACAAGAACTAACAGGAACTTCGGAGATTTCCATTCCTATCGACCCAAAAATACGGAAAAATAGTGGGATCTCCTCTCAGCGGCTTTCCTCCTCTATTTTTAGAATTACTAGAAAGAGGTTCTTTCAAAAATATTCTACCAACAAACTAATCTTATTCCAGTATAATATATTATATATATAATTTCTAAGATATCCACAAAACACTATTTTAACAGATATTGTCCACCAACTTAATAACATTAAACCTACAATAGACTTCACCTTTGAACTTGAAACCAACTGCACTCTTCCCTTTCTAGATATCATGTTAGAGAGAAACAATAAAGAACTCAACTCTGACGCACAGAAAAAAAACTACCAACCATAACAACCTGGTCAACTTCTACTCAAACCACACCTATGAAATTAAATATGGTATAATTATAGGTTTCTACTTAACAGCATTAATAATTTGCAGGTCCCCAGTACCTACCCAAATAAGAAACACACATAGAAAAGACATTCAAAAACCTCGAATATTCTTATCACTTCATCCACAACGCAAAGGAAAAGGTACAAAAATACACGACCGCAACAAAAATAACATTATCAACAATAACAAATTAAACAAAAACAGATACATAACACTACCTACCAACTCCATAACATCCACTATCCAGAACAACTTATTCCATTAAAACAACATCCAAATAGTCACAAAATTGTTCCAAAAGACTTATGGATAAAAACTAAAAACAACCATAACAATAATAATTCAGAAAGAGCATTTATAAAATAAATTGTTAAAACTGTTCCTCACAATGCATTGGGGAAACATACCGAAATAAAAAAAAACCGCATCTATGAACACAAAATGGACCTCATAAATAACAATTTAACAAATGCTCTAGTCATACACGGAAAGAAATTCGACCACAATTTTGATCTAAAAATGCCACATTCATCAAAAGAGAAAATAATTTACTCAGCAGGAAAATCCTCGAGAGTCGAATATTATCAAAATATCTATTTACCATTTACCGTTTTTTCCCAATCTCACCTTTCCTGAAAAAATTACTACTTTCACAAGCCAACATACACAACAACAAATATGTTGAAAAATCAAAAGAAAACTGCTAAATCCATCACTCCAGCCTTTGAAGATGTACAGCACAAACGTCCATATCATATCATAACAATCTAATCACAATCCAAACAATATTCATTTAAAAAAAATATGAATACTGAATATTACTCGCTCACTTTACATTTCACCAGACTTTGAATTATGGCATTTTGTGCCATTCATATGCTTTGTCAGATCTTTCAACCACCTTATTAATATTCATGAACGTTCTCAAATTTATAAGCCTTGATAAACCAATGATATCCTCGGATCTGTGTATATGAACAGGTGAGGCACAATAAATCCTACATTGCCTTGATAAAGTCCCCCAGAGGACGAAATGCGTCGGCTAAGTATAGTTTTTCGTCTTGTTTCTATTTATTCATCTTCTCTCTTCTACAGATACACTCCATCTAAGAATATTTACAAACACACACACACACACACACACACACACACACACACACACACACACACACACACAAACACACACACGCACGCACATCCACACATACATATATATATGTGTGTATGCGTAAAATACCCGCTATCCATAATATTGAGCACTTTTACCCATAAATATAGCATATATTAAAACTATATATATATATATATATATATATATATATATATATATATATATATATATATATATATATATATATATATGTATATGCTATAATTTTTACATTCGGACAAAACCACTTACTCACTACTCAGATGCATTCTTGTTTCGATGCGCATGCATCTCGACTAGTGAGAACCAAAAATGTTAAATTGTTTTGTCTGTATGTAAAATTATGATAAATAATTATTGCTTTACTCTTGATATTGAGCCCTCTTTTGAGTTAATGCTGTGAACGTTAGAATTTTTATTATTTTCGTTCTTATTACATTACAGTAAAAATTCAATGTTCGTAGCATTTACTTTTTAAAAAGTGCTCCATACAAAGTTGAGCAATATATTATTATTATAAGAGATTATAATAAAAACATGTTGAAATCGCTACACAAAAGCCTTCATGTTTCAATACTTTGATTATAATTCTTCAGGAAATCACCAGTGACTTAACATCGCCTGAATGTGTACAATCAAATTATTGAACATGAAAGCTTTTTTGTAGCGATTTTAGCATGTCTTTACTATAATCTCTTATAATAAAATAATAATAAGAATATATATATATATATATATATATATATATATATATATATATATATATATATATATGTATATATATATATATATTTCAATGAATCATTCATACAGAAAACAGATATAGAAGTTAATGATAAAATGGCGAGAATACATCTTCGCAAACAATTTACAATTTACTGTATGAATGATTCATTGTAATATAAATTGAACTGCACTACATACTTGATATATATATATATATATATATATATATATATATATATATATATATGCATTACTCTTCAAGTATGAATTAAGTTCGTTTAGCCACTGCCGTATTTCGTATAGAAAACGCTAAAGTTTCTCTTTCTCTCTGCCGGTAGGGTAGGATATGTGAATGATGCCAAATCGGTCCAGTTTCGATGCCGGCTTTAAGCAATCGGACGTCCAGCTACACTGAAGAGCTGGGATACAGCGAAGCAGTCTGTCTGTGGATGACCATATATATATATATATATATATATATATATATATATATAAGTAGAATGCTCCAGGTATTAGAGACCACGCATCTAGTCAGCAATAAATCGAAGAAGACCCAAGCTTTAAGTGGCATACAAATTGTAATATGGCACCAAGTGATCAAATCTCGATGGTTTCTTTTCTACATATGTAGTAATGGATTTGCTTAAAGTTCGTATTTTCATTTTTCATATGAAAAATTGGAAATTCTGCAACATTATTTCAGTGAAATTTTTGCTTAACAAAATTACAATTCCTAATTACAGTTTAAATATATGGGAAAAAGAAGACGCCATTTTATATTGACACCAAAAGAATATTTTTCTTTTGACTAATTAGTTTTTCCATCTTATTTTTGACGTTTTTCTCAATGCCGTGTTAAGCTCGTTTTACATTCTACAACTGCATTAATCAAACGAGTCGCATCTCCGGACCCTGTGAGCCAGTCAAACATGGACAGCATTTTACCGATTAGGCTACAGGAGCTAGCCAACAGTTGTTACATGCTTCATTATCATATTTTTACTCTACGCTGTTTGTGTATCCTTAGCAACATTAAACTTAATAATCTTAAGTTGCCTTAAATTTTTGGATGGATCATTTTCAAAATAAAGGAACAATGAAAAGAAAAACTCGCTGAAAATTATTTGTTGCAATCCATTATTTAATAGGTTGAGCAACAAGACTATTACATCTACTACTACTAGGTGTCAACAAACAATATGACTGATGTTATTTTTTTTCATAACTGCAGGCAAAAGGTGAATAACTGTGATACTTCCTCTAAACACTTACCTTTTACGTATAGAATATGCGACGTTTTGAAAATATTTGTAAATGTTATGATCTGTAGAGTTATATTATGTGGATTTGTTTAATATTTTATAAAGAAACATCTACAGACATAAAAAAACCCTACTTACTTTCATAATTTCTAAATTTAGAAGTACCAGCTCTCGGCTAACTTCGTCTTTCTGCAATGCTCCTCAAGTATAACAAAAGCCAAACAGAAAGTTGCTGTTGAAAAAGATATCTTAGACAAAACATAATAACTCTAACCACTGTAACAATATTTTCTACTGTTTGGTGTTTTATGCTGGGTGAGACAGCATCTTAACATCAACACTGATTACGTACCATTTGACCCAGATTTCCGTTAAATTAGCGATGCTCTCAAAATGGCCGCTTACTAAGAAAACAAACACGCTTCCTTTTGTTAGTGTCTCTTATTACGAAATGGATATCGACTGAGAATGGCAATCGGATAGTCGAGTTCAAATTCCATTCGGGTTTGTTACATTCACTTACGCGTAAATATCTATGTTAAGGTTGGATCTATCTCCTATCATCAGCTATGGATTAAATAGTAGAGCCTTTATTTGGAAAAATCATATTCTCAAAGAAATTGTTTATGCGATATTCACTAGCAAATAAAAATAGTTATCGAAAACATTTCGGCTGATAAGCCATAAAAATAAAAATAAATCCTTACTCGATAATCCGTACTTGTAATTTTGTGACAAAATAAACTAAACTTAATAAAACGGTAAATAAAATGTTCAAATTCACTTTCAATTATAAAAATTGGCTTTTGTTTAAGAATGTGATTCACTTTAGAAAACCTAACACTATTATTTTCTGCATCAAGAATGTCTGGTTAATTTTCTTTATTTGGTGTATTCACTTTTTTATTCACCAAATAAGCAACATAAATAAATTTGGTTAAAAAAGAGGTCAAAGAGAGGGATTTTGCCCTCAAGGACAAATTCTCTCTGGAATTTGAAAACTGATTAATTTGAGGAAGTTTTAACGAAAAAAAAATATCGCACAAATAATAATCTAAAAAAAAAACCCCAAAAAACATCGAAGTTTTTCGACTCATTTGAAAATTATCTGCACAAAGAAGTTGGCTGGTAATTTGCTTTATAGCAACACCCGTCCTCATTTAGAAAATACCACACAGCAAACGATAATTAAGTTTGAATGGTAACTTATTCCATATACCGAGGATGTTCCATTCTTGCCAACTTAACGACCATACTTGTTTCCACCCATAGACTGAGCAGTGGTGCCATATTAAGATTTCCAAAAATGCCATAGCAAATTCATCGAATCTATGTCGGAATCGGTCTTTTATGATAGGATACACAATTTCGCTGAATTGTTTCGTAAGGTCATAGAAGGCCACGAATATACATTTATAACCGAATTATAGAATTATATACAGTCCCCTCCAGAAGTATTGGAACGGATAAGCCAATTTCTTTGTTTTTGTTGTTAACTGAAGAAATTTGGCCTTTGATCAAAACATTAATATGAGACAAGAATTCAGAATTTCAGTTTTTATTTCCTGGTATTTACATTAAGATGTGTTAAACAGATTAGGACATACCACCATTTTTTTTTAATCCACCCATTTTCAAGTGAACAAAACTATTGGAATACGTGACTGTCAGGTGATTCTTGTTGCCCATGTGTTACAATTTAGATTGATAGTTTAAACATTAAATAGCTCTGAATGACTACTCTTGATTTTAGCCGTTGGTTTCCCGTGTAAAGACAGAATTTCTTGTTAAAAAGGATAAACCAATATGAAGACGAGAGTGCTGTCTATGGGAGAAAAATAAGCCGTTTGGAAGCTGCGAAAAAGAAGAAAAACCGATCATAGCCATAGGACAAACATTGGGCATAGCCAACACAACTATTTGAAATGTCCTGAAGATAAAGAAACTGTTAGTGTACTGAACAACACACATAGAACTGGTCGGCCAAAGAAAACAATAGTAGTAGAAAACTGTGTGAGAGCTGCGAGGAAAACCCTATAACAATAGTCAGTGACATCACCAACACCCTCCACAGTTCAGGGGTGAAGGGTTCGCAATACACCGTTCGAAGAAGACTTCGAGAGTAGGAATATAGTGGCTATACCACAAGATGCAAACCGCCCATCAGCAGTGAGAATCCGAAGGCCAGATTCAAATTTGCAAGGAAGTAAAGAAATGAGCGACAAAAGTTCTGGAAAAAAACTTTTATGGACTGATAAGACCAAGATTAATCTCTACAAAAGTGACGGAATGGTCAAAGTGTAAAGAACAGATCTGCTTATGATCCAAAGCATGCAAGCATGGTGATGGTGAAGCATAGTGGAGGCAGTGTCTTGACTCGGGCTTGCATGACTACTTCTGGAACAGGCTCATTCATATTTATTGATGGTATAACTCATGATGGTAACAGCATATTGAATTCAGAAGTATACATAAACATTTTGTCTGCCAATTTACAGTGAAATGCATCCAAACTAATCGGGAGGCAATCTATTATGCAGCAGGAGAATGACTCCAACCATACTGCCAACACAACAAATGACTTCATCAGGGGGAAACGTGGACAATTTTAGACTGGCCAATTCAATCACCGGACTGTAATCCAATATAACCTGCATTTAATCTACTGGAAAGGAAATAGAAGGAAGAAACCGCTCGAAACAAGTAAGAACTGAAAGAGGTTTCGTTAAAAGTCTGAAAAAGCATCACAAGTGGAGAATGCAAGTTTGGTGATATTAGTGGGTCGCAGACTTGATGTAGTTGTTGATAGAAAGGTTTATGCACCCAAATATTAAATGTTATATAGTTTAAGACTATGTGTTCCTCTACTTTTGCTCACCTAAAAATAGTGCAATCTGATACAAAAAGTTGGTATGACCTAAACTGTTTAATACATCCAAATGTAAACACAAGGAAATAAAAGTTGTAATTCTGAACTCTTGTCTCATATTCACCCTTTCATCTTAAATCTAAATGTCTTCAGTGAACGACGAAATAAAAAATTGGCCTTGCTGTTCCAATACGTTTGGAGGGGACTGTGTATATAAGTTGATATTGAGATCAACAACCAGCAGCGACAGTATGTTTCATGCTTAAAAACAGTCTTCAGGACATGTGTGTTTTGTTTTACCGCGACTATTTATATATGTTGGTCAATGGTGTATTATGGGTAGAAGATCTATTGTATTATCCTAACGGTTAATGGCTGGGTGGTGACGGTTATATTTCAAATTATTTTAGAGATTATTGGGTAGAAATAATTGTGGAGTCGAATGAGGTTATTCGTAGGTATTTTATAGTGTTGTTTTTTTAAACTTTTTTTAAAACTCATTATTTATTATTGATTACTTAATTATTTGTTGTTGATTAATCGGAATCTCTTTCATGATGCGATACACAATTTCGCTAAATGGTTTTGTAAAGTCATAGAAAGTCAAGAATATATATTTATAACATATTATTATGGTAATTGTTCTGAGGAATTTTTCCGCTAAGGCACTTAGACTTTACGAATTTATGCACAGTACTGGATTAGCAACAGCCTCTCATCAATTTACTGTTTAATTGCAACCGTATGTCCTATGCTAAGAGTTTCTTCTCTCGCACTTTTCGCTTGTGGGACGCGCTTCTGGTTACATACTTTCCATATAACTTTGCTCGTCAAAAATTTAAATGCAATATCAATCATCTTCTATTGTTCTCATTCCTTAATAATGTTTCTATTTCTTCTTATTCTCTCACATTTAGAAACTCATTGTGTCTTAGTGGCTTTATTCCCTTGCTTTGGATGAAATTAAAAAAAAGAATATTATTTTAAATATAAAAGCACTCTACGTATAGTAAATGACTATTTTAGGCAATCAGCGATCCTCAGACAAACCATCAAAACATAACACAGACTGATCAGAGGAAATTTATGTTTCAACATTATATATATATATATATATATATATATATATATATATATATATATGTATGTGTGTGTGTGTGTGTGTGTGTGTGTGTGTGTGTGTGCGTGCGCGTGTGTTCCAGGGATAGTAGTTTGTAAACACGGGTTTCATGCTTTTGCGATCATCAGACAATCAGATCATCAGATTGTGTCTGATGAACGCAAAAGCGTGAAACCCGTCGTTTCAAACCACTATCCATCCAACTGAATATGTTAGCCCTATCTCGAATATTGAGCACTCTCCACTAAGTACCACGTATATCATATATATATATATATATATATATATATATATATATATATATATATATATATATATATATATATATATATATATATATATATGAGGGAGCGATGAGAGAGATATTTCTTATTACTTTAAATGTTATATTTATTGGATACATCTGTTTGAGTAGACTTACTTTTTTCTTATAACAGTGTAAATCTGTACCTACCGGCTTGGGCTTTGGAGAGTCTTAATAAAGAAGATGCACCTTCCGTCATTGCATTAGATTAAAACCTTAAATTCGAGCATTAAAAAACAGAGATATCAACTCACACCCATATATCCTCTAAATATAACGTTTAAAGTAATAAAAAAAAAATGTTGGATTATAATAAAAAATAGTTTAGGTCCTTAGAATATAGAAATTAGCAGAGATTATCAGTTTCACTCCTCAAGTAATTCTCAGATAGTCCGGTGATTAAGGCATGAAACCGACATTCTCCAGGTTCTGTTGAATTTTATGACCATCATGTTTTATATCTACAAACATTTCGTTTACGACACTGAACTCACTCAGATATAGCAAATTTTAAACTCTTTGTTGCGAGAGTGTTGCACAAAAGAGAAAGAGAAAAGTTCACTACCAAGGGAACAGAGTCACGAGATGGGTAAATCGACGGAAACGCGTGCAAAATCAAAAGACATAAATGCTGCGTGTGCATGTATCTTTATGTGTGTGTGTGTGTAATGGAGGGAGGGAAGCAGGTAGAAAGAGAGAGTAATTGAGTCGACGGTAAAAATGAGGAATAATTGATTATATATATATATATATATATATATATATATATATATATATATATATATGTGTGTGTGTGTGTGTGTGTGTGTGGATATATGAATCACAGTATCTGTCGCTTCGTCACGTGATTAAAAACAAAGGGAAGTAACCAGAGTGAAATATTGCGGATGTTCTTTGTTCTATTCCCAGGTGCATCCAAGAAAGCATTTGCCACGCAATCAAAATTGATCTTTCGGAAATTACTTATATTTTTAGTTTAAAACTGGTTACCCACTTTGAAAGGGAAGTTCATATGGAAACCACTGGATCGCGACCAATTCCTATCGCCTTGTTTATTCCATTAACATTAGTAAAACTAACATGATATGTTATTTATTAAACCAATCTTCCTCTGGCTACAAGACCAGACAAAGGGAAATGAAAGTAGGAAAATCGTACTACGTTAGTGTTTCAAGTATATGACGACCAGCCTATTTCGAAAACAAAATCTCCTCTTATATAAATGGAGGCTTATATAACATTGAAACACCGGTTCTTGAACGTATCACCGAAGTTAAGCAACGTCGATCCAGGTAAGTACCTAAAGAGGTTATCACTTGGGAATATCAGGTACTGTAAACTTGGATGTACGGATAGTGTAACATCTTGGAATTGGAACTTAGATTTCCGACTTCCAATTCAAATTTGTTATATTAATTTTCGTGCAAATATGTTTGGGAAATATATTAATCCACCTCTTCTGTCTCCAGCTATGGGTTAACCAGTAGGACTTTAAAAAAATTCTTACAATCTAAAGATATTTTCTAGCTTTAAATAATCTACAAAAGTCTTAAAAAAACGTATCTAACTACAATCTTATAAAAATGAATAATCTTTCTCTGTCCGTATGTATAAACTGAGTGCTAAAATTGAAGATAGTAGGACACTAGATGTTTTCACCTATCGATTTATATAAATGGTGTCTGCTGAATGACTCATGTATGATGTAATAGGTAAAGATGTAGTGTAGCTGTGGCGGTGGACGTTGATAGGATATAATGACCTTTCGGAATGTGTACTGGAGACAGAAAAAATAGAACCCTATATCTCCGTAGTGTCAACTATTGTTCGTTTTTTCCCTCACGTAAAAGTTGAAACGAAATTTCAGGAAGATCTCAGTCAGTCAGTTATGTGCCATGCGTGATACACACTTAGGCAATCATGTATCTTTGGATACATGACTGACGAGGCAGATTTTTCCCCGCAGTAGGTTGCCATTTCTTTCTGCGGTAGACCACTTGCCACCCAAGGCTATAGAACCAGATCTGTCCTGCTATTTACACATAGCTTGGCGGGTGGAGAAGAAGAGGATTCATACCTTTATCAAGGGTGATAGCACGTAAGTGAATGTAATGAATTCGACTGGAATTCGAATTCGACTCCCCGATTCCACAATCCGAGCAGCTATCGATTACTCCACAAGTACGTTTCAGGTAAAGATCAGTGACATGTGAACACTGAGTCCACCCCCGGACGATCTAAGAACAGAACCTTGAGGAGAGTGACACTGGCGTTAACAATCCACAAAAAGGGGACATTGCTTGAAGTCAAGACCTAATTTAACGCCAGTTATCCATCAGTCAAAGAACTGTATAGCGGATGTTATATTCCTTATAGTTATGTAGTCATCAACTAAGAATGATCACAGCATGGGTTTACCTTTCTTCGCTTGGACCAGAGGACTTCGACTTTGAGAACTTGGCGCTATGTCACCTGGTCGAACGAATTAAGTTCCATCTCTTTGGGACAGACTGTCTAGTTCGTGTATGGAGAACATCGCTTGAAGGTATGTATCCATTCAATCAACAGGTTGTTAGTGGTATCGCATAGATTGAGGCCGCTTGTCCACATTAACATATCATTGTAGGAAAAAACATTCGGCCAAATCAGGCCGTCCTGTGTATGATGATAAACCACATCCTGGGTAAGACCATAAACTGTCAGGGTCCCAGCTATAGGAAAATAGTTAACCCCCAAACTGGGGCCAAAACCCTATGAAAGTGTAAAAATAAGTTTTAATAACAGAAATACTTTTTTCGTAAAAAAAAAGATTTATTACCAGCAATATATTTTTGAAAAATTATTACCAGCAATACATTTTTGTAAAAATATTACTAGCAAGTAGTATTGTCGGTATTAAATAACCCGTTGAGACTGATAAGCCGTAAAACAAACCAAACCAAACCAAACCAAACCAAAATCAGGACAAAGAAAACGAAATTACTTCCGTCTTATGGCTACAAATACAGTGCTGTTCGATAAAAGTGACTCACCTGATTTTTTTACTAAATGTTCTATTCTCCGATGAAACGAAAGTTAAGCTAAATTCAAAGGATAAGCGATCTAAAATCCGAAGAAGCTTTGAAAGTTCTTTGAATTTAGCAGTAAGTACTGTCAAGCATCCGTTCAGTATAATGTTCTGGGGATGCTTTTCTTTTCATGGAACTGGTTTCTTAAAACCTATTGAAAAGACCCTCAGGAGCGAGCAGTACAAGAGAATTTTAGAGTCTTGTCTGCCCCCTTCTGCTGAAAAGTTGCAAATCGACCTCACCAAACTCATTTTTATGCAGGATAATGCTCCCTGTCACAAATCAAAATTGATGAAGGAATACTTTGGTGAGAAGCAGGTGAGTGTTATTACATGGCCGCCCCAAACTCCTGACCTTAACTTATGGAGCATTATAAAGTACAGGCTCTCGTGAAAGCAGTTGAGCAACAAAGAGGATTTGATTGTGAATTTCATATCTGAATGGAATTCAATGCTTGGAGATGAGATTTGGTAGAACCTAATCAAGTCAATGCTAAAATGGGTTGAAAAGGTTATTCAAAATAAAGGAGGACCCATAGATTATTAAATATTTAGAAGTATATTACCTATTATAAATAAATTATACCTCTATTATTCTTTATTTAAAGGATGATCTGTTGCCAGTGGCTCTCAGGAGTTCAGGCTTTATCATGTCCGTCCACTCTTTGATGCTGTCTAGCCAGCTCTTGCGTTGCCGTCCCCGCTTGCGTACACTTTCAACACTGCTTTGCAAGATGGTCTTGTAGAGGCTGTTACTACGTGTGACTTGGACACACCACGTCATCTTCCGTAGCTTAATAGTGGCGGAGAGAGATTCCTGTCGGCCAACGAGACTTTTGACCTTGCTCCGGACATAGTCAGAACCGTTTTAGAACACTGACATTAACTCCTCGCAGGTGTGAGAAGAGATGAATTGGCACTTTTCCAAGTATTTTTGCGTAAAACATTTTGAACTCGACAAGGCAAACACACTTTTCGCGCTGATAAGATCTAAGTTACGATAACCGCGTATCCATTAAGCAGATCATAAAAGAATGAATTATTCGTTAAAAAAAAAAACGAGAAAAATATCTGTCGAATAATGTACCACTTCAGAAATAAATATAAGTGCAAACTGAAGGAAAAGGAGAATAAAGTTATACATGAAAACCTTGCTTAAGAGCAGTGGGAATGGAAGATGGAGGTTTTACTTTGAATAACTCTTACGCTGCAAAAAGACCCCAAGATCTTTGCAGAAGGTAACCGAAAAACTGGAGACTCAAGTCAAAACTGAGTTCAATTTAGATCATATCACTGTTGCGATCAATGAGAATACTGAGGATGGTACTGTAGATTTGAGAAGCCTTATATTGGTTCAGTTCAAAATGATGAGATAGTGCAAATAATACTTCCAATTTAATAGCGGAGTGTAACGTTATCGTCGGGTAATTCTAATAAAAACATGAGAAATTTCTTATACGTAACTTTACTGACTTCGTCATTAACCATTGGGTGTGTGTCTTGGGAGTGATGGGGCTTCTTCGAATGTGTACTCTACATTCTAGTGTGGATGGGTGTTTATCTGCCTCTCATTTTTTTCCATGCGTGCACAGTTTAGGTACAGATGCGTCGACAATGTGTTCACCTGTCAGGTTCAGTGATATCACCTAGGAGTTCCTCCCACAGGTCAACCTTGCACCTGGCTTCTCTGAACGACACTAAGTGTAAAGTGTACTCTGCAATTATTTGAACTGAGCTACATACCGCAAGAGTGATTAATAGATTTTCGACGGACGACAAGATATAAACATAGTTACAATTCGGAGTGGTATTCCCATGCCGGATGTCTGAATATGAGTACAAGGACACAGAATAAGAGAGAGAGAGAGAGAGAGAGAGAGAGAGAGAGAGAGAGGGGGGGGAGAGAGGGGAGAGAGAGAGGGGGGGAGAGAGAGAGATTGATCGATTTTAGTGTGAGGTTATTGAATATCCCACAATGCAATATTGCTTTCTGTGAATGAGACTAACTTAGAATGGGCGCCTTGAAGTGACACGTTAATGATTTCACTTTTCTGGAAAAGATTTCTTCAGCTCACCTCCTCCAATCCCAGCCCAGATCAGCTCAGTTAAACCAGTATAGGATTGTTTTCCTTTTTATTAAACTTCAGTTTAATTTAGCTAGGGAATCTATGCACAATGTTCATTTTTCTAATTTTTTAAAAAATTCCCCACAGTTATGTTTCCCGTCCCACTTAGAAGAAAGAATTTAACGTCCTTCGGGGATGTTGTAATGTTTCGTTTTAATTTTATTTCGTATTTTTTATCATTTTTTACTCCCGTCATTTTTCAGCTGGTTAATTTGTTTTTTTTTTTCCTGCTATATGAAATCGTGCATAGCGGGACCAACGTAGTAGCGTATTCTGTTTCGTAAATATTTTGTAAATATAATTTCATATCATTTCAAATCACTGGGGGAATTTTTAAATCGTAAAATATGAATATTTGTTTTAACCCCGTCCGCGTATGAAAAATGTAAATATTTAGAATAGAATTTCCGTAGATGAATGCGACCATTTGGTGATTATCCAATGATAGAGTGTCGTCGTGGTTAAAGAATGATGAAGACAAGAAGTACCCGGGAAAATCTTACACTTTTCCATTCGAATTTTCTGATAAATTATAATTATGTCTGCGTGTTCCAGCACTAGAAGATACCAGGGCTGCTTCGTTAAATATTTCGGCGTAACAACTTTAACAACATTGCACTAACAAAAATAAGTATGGATGCAGGTTATTGTTTAAAGATAGTACAAGGGAACAAAAATAAATTAACAATTTTTTGCATTTCACTGAAGCAGACGTTAAACACGTGGGAGAGCCTTTCTTTCTTTCTTTCTTTTTTGCTTACTTTCATTGAAACAAGACAGCACTGCTGATACATTTTACCGCCTTACCTCGTTATATATATATATATATATATATATATATATATATATATATATATATATATATATATATATCAATATATATATAGATAGATATAGATATAGATATATATATAGAGAGAGATTGATTGGTTGAGTCATTGATTTTGGCGTGGCATCAATGTATATCTTTCTTTCCTGCTCACTTTTGCTGAAATAAGACAGCACCGATGATATATTTTTCTGGCTTACCTCGATATATATATATATATATATATATATATTATAATTTTATCATATAGACAAAAACAGTTTACTCACAACAAAGATGCAACTTCGTTTCGGTGCATTTCAACTGCACCTCGGCGGATAAGCATTTTCGGTTCTCACCCATCGAGGTGCAGTTGAAATGCGCCGAAACGAAGTTGCATCTTTGTAGTGAGTAAACTGTTTTTGTCTATATGATAAAATTATAATAAATAATTATCGCTCTACTATCGGTATCGAGCGCTCTTTTGGATTAATACTGTGAACGTTAGAATTTATATATTACTTTCGCTCTCATTGCATCGTATATATATATATATATATATATATATATATATATATATATATATATATATATATATATATATATATATATATATATATATAGAGAGAGAGAGAGAGAGAGAGAGAGAGAGAGAGAGAGATTTTTGTGTGAGGTCAATTAATATACCACAATGCACTACTGATTTATGTGAATTGGGCTAACTTAGTGTGGCGCCTTGAACTGACATCTTCATGATTTCACTTTTCTGGGAAGTATTTCTTCCGCCCAGCCCAGCCCAGCCCAGTTAAACCAGTATTGCATTGTTTTCCTTTTATTAAAATTCAGTTTAATTAAGGTATGGAATCTATGCTATATGTTCATTTTTCTATTTTCTGCAATTCCTCACAGTTATGTTTTCCGTCCCACACAGAAGGAAGAATTTAACGTCTTTCGGTCTTGTGGGAATGTTTCATCTTAAATTTATTTTGTATTTTTTAACATTAACATACCTCCCGATCAAAACTGAATAGGCCATTATTTATGAGGTGTTGACGGGACATAGCGTACGCATTAAATAAGGAAGAAACAGAAATTATAATAGAATTGTATGTTCCAGTGAATTTGACTTCCTTTTCTTCTTTTTCTATATGCTATGTTAATTGACGATCATGGCTCTCCACAATTTCCTGTTCTTTGTAGCGTTTAATCGAATGTGTTTGTGCTATCTCTCCTTATCCATGTTCTACCTACCATTTACACAAGTTCGTTAGGTAAGTTATACATTGCTTTTCTCTGCCCCCCTTGCCTACTATATGTCCTGTGGGTTTCAAATTTTCTAAGCCCACTTTCCTCATTAGGTGCTTTAGAAATTTCAAATGTCGCTTTCCGAATCCTTATTGTTTTTCTAAAGCATCGTTGTTGCTCATATGCTCAGGCCGTGTTTTTCTCAGAATCTTCTGTAGAACCATATTACCGTTGCCTTAGGTGTCTTCATCATCTGTGATGAGATTTTCTAGCATTCACTGTCATATGACAAGGACTGATATTACATAAATGCTCAGTACTCCTATCTTTGCTTTTAACAAAATTTTCCTGTTTCTTAATACCGTGAATAGCTTTTGGAAGGCATCTTTCAATGTGTCTTGGGATTTCGGTGTGGCATTTTCTGTCCTCTGTTAAAACACTTCCTAGTATTGAATCAATTGCTTCGTCTACTGCTAGGAAAGTTGGATCAGTGTGTTGTGACAGACAATTTTTCTCGTCAGAATGCATCTTGCACATTTATAAATCTACCATTCGCCCGTGCATTAAAAATACTGTTCCCACATCTGGTCTGGTGTTCCTGTTGTATATCTCGAGATTCGTGACGAAATCTAAAGAAGGGTCTGTAATGTAATCGATCCTGATCGGAAATCTCGACTTCAGTCACTTTCTCACCGACGTGACGTGGTTTTCCACTGTCTTGTCTATAATTATTTTCCTGGAAATTGTTCTGACGAGCCTTCCTACTTGGTGCCTTGATAGCATGGATTTGGGCGTACTTCTAGATTGGCAACTAGAACTCACCGTTTTACTACTGAGCTAGCTAGATGTAGATGTTCTATTCTAATACTTTCTTCTCGCACTTCTCGCCTGTGGAACCCTGTTTCGGTTTCTGTCTTCCCTGTCATCAATAATCTTCAAAAATTTAAATGCAACGTCAAACATCATTTTTGTCTTCCTGAACTCTGACCGTTTATTGTCCTTTTCTCTCTCGCTAAAGTCTTCTCATTCTCTTTCACTTCCAGCAACCACTTGCGTCTTAGTGACATTATCGCCTTGCTTGGGGTGAAATAATTAAAAAAAAATTGTACTTGCTTGATTTCGGTATGTTAAATTTGTAATGTTGGGCTGTTCCCTTTGTTAACAATCTTATATTCTATCTCCATTGAAGACCAGCATTTTCCCCACCTCCAATTTTTAGCCTATTACCGCATTTCTGTACATAATATCGCGAAGAGAGTTTTAATTCTCGTGTTACGCATGGACTGTATCTATAATAGACATTGCTTCCTTACAATTAATATTAGAGAATTACACTATGTGCTTCACAAAATGTATGGGAAATTAAGATTTGAAATGCTTTCCTGAAAGAAAGGAGAATTGAACAATCAACAATTTTTTTTTTAATTTCATATCCGATTGGTTTCCAGGTAAGTGGGAATCTATGGCGAATCACGGGAGTCGATTTGTATCTTAATAAATGAACAAATCAATCAATATATTAAGAAATAATTGGTGATAGTACCTCAAAAAATATTTTATAGCTCTGTATACCTTAAAGCGTTTCACGTCTTTTGACTGTTTATTCTTCATATAAATTTATTTCAAATGTGAATTTAGTAATTAAGAAAAAATATCAACAAAAATAGCTATTCACAACTATGGCCTCTTGATTACATTTTTTAAATGTTTCCTCAGCTTTGCTGATTTTATCATAACGTTTCGGCAGTTGAACCTTTTTGCCTTCATCAGGTGTATGTCGGTCCAGTGTATTTAGTAATTAAAACATAGAATACTAGAATATAAAGATGTGATGGATGCTGAAAGATTCTCAGCCCGACCATAAAGTAAATCTCGTCAGAGGCTTCTACTTTATTTATTTTCCGGATCATGTTGTATATATAATGGTCGTAGAATGCAAAAACGATTTTAACATTGACAAATATGTCGCAAACATATGACGAAAAGAAATAATAATAATAATAATAATAATAATAATAATAATAAGGAGCCTGCCAACGAATTGATATGACTTGCCTACAGGTTTCTAACGTTTCAAAAAATAATTTCAAAATAAGTACCTGCAAATAGAAGTAACAAAATGGCGGACCCTTAAAAGTACGATTATCCCTAATGTGACAGAGGAATTGTATATGATAAAGAAGGATACTGAAAATCATGTGAGTAAAATTCCGTGTCACATCGGTATTTCAGGGTTACAAAAGATTACTTTGTGCGTAACTGCACATATCATCCGAAAGAAAAAAAAACTCTCTCCATCTAAAACAAACATTTCAAATGTGCATAGACAACTTTTATACAGTGTACTTTTAGTAATAAACTCTTGAGGGGACTTAGTAGTTAACCACTTCAAATTACTCTCTGGCAAGATTATATCACACACACAATAATGATGATGATAATAATAATAATAATAATAATAATAATAATAATAATAATAATAATAATAATAATAATAATAAGCTATACCCGTAGTAACATATAGCTTCAAAATTATTGAAGTTAATGTGGTTCTCATAAATCGTATGCACTGTGGAAGTTGAATGACATTAAAAGTATGGACACCAAAACCAGAAAAATGCTTAACTAAATAAGAATGCTCTACCCGAAATCAGATATTGATAGATTGTACGTACCAAGAGCTTTAGGGTACCGAGGTCTAATCCAACTTGAAATAAATACAACAATCAGATTAGAAGCCTCCCTCACAAAAACCAATGACCCTCTCCTACAAATAGTAAAACACCAAATCCACTCCATCAACAGCGAAGCTGCACTCTTCAAGAAACAGATTAATATACCTGAAATCCTACTAACAAGAAACAAAGTGAATATAATCTACGCCAAACGAGTAAAACAGAAAGCAAAACAACTTAGCCAAATGAAATTATAAAAGAAAAAAAAACGACTGGGAGGACAAGGCGTTGCATGGCAAATACCTAAAAAAAACCCCAAAGAAGCAGATGTGGACAAACAAAAACACATCAATGGCTGAGGAGCACCGGGATGAAAGGCCTAATTATTGCAGCTGAGAACCACAGTCTCGCTATGGTTCTTATCACCGTCACATAATCAAAGATGTATCTAACCCGAAATGGAGGATCTGCGGGAAATATGATGAAATTGTGGACAATATTATCTCCGGATGTCCGGAACTTGCAAAAAATGAATATACCCACAGGCATAAGAAGGTAGCGACATATGTGCCATTGGAAGATATGCAAGAAGCACTGAGAGATGGTATGAGCACCGACCAGACGCAGTTACCCAAAATAACGATGAAACTATCATCTGAGACATGCCAATTCAAATTGTCAGGGAAATAAAAGCCAACAGACCTGATATAAAAAAGACAAGAAATTCAGGAAGTGTATGCTTATTGACATAGCAGTACTATTTGAGAGAAACACCTCCATGAAAATTATCGAGAATTTGTCCAAATACACGGACCAGGAGATCGAGATTAACAGGATGTGGGAAATGAAAACAGAGACTGTACCAACAGTAATAGAATCTCTGGGCCTCGTGGAAAAAGGAATGGACAATTTTACTGAAAGTGTCCCAGGTAGCATCAACATACAAATTGCCCAGAAGATCCTACTACTAGAAACATCGGATATATTAAGAAAAGTGTTATTAATTAAATGACAGTTCTCCTATAGGGCCGAAGAACCCTAGTTTGTAACCAGCACTACAGGATACAAAGCAGGAAACATACCATACACAAATAATAATAATAATAATAATAATAATAATAATAATAATAATAATGATGATGATGATGATGATGCATTAGTCAAGTTAGAATAAAATTAGAATGAATTATTAGCAGCATTTTTACACCATGTCTTTTAAGGACATAAACGATTATGGCACTCCACAGTTTCCTTTATTACATCATAGGTGAATTTCCATCCATTTTGTGCTGTGATTTCCCGTTGTCTTCTCCACGGTTCTGAATTTGCAGTTGTCCTTCTCTTAGACTGGCTACCAACCAAGGCTAGTGATACCATTGTACCCATATTTAACTCATAGCTGTCAAGAGAAGATATGAATTTATATTTTCAGACTAAATTTCTTTTTAACAACAATCTCCCAAAGTAACTCACCGAGGAATTTCCGCATGCGTTTTGTAATGGTTTATTTGAAACACTGAACAGCTTTGAACGCTAGAACGAAAGAACAAAGAGAATGAGAGGGAAAGAGAAAGAGAAAAGGAGACGGAGAGGGAGAGTACTAGAGAGAGATAGAAAGAGCTAAAGAGAGAGAGGGGTGGAGTGGAGAGAAAAATAAGGAATGAAAAAGCTGATGGAGTGAGAAATCGAGAGGCAAAGAAAAAAGTAAGAGAGATAGAATAATAGAAAGGTAGAGGGATTGTAATGAGAGAGGGAGAGTGAAAGATGAAGAAAGAGAAGGAAAAACATGCGCAAATACGCACACGTTCACACATACACACGCACACACTCTCGTTTATAGAGTATGCACACTGGTTTGGTGGGCGAAATGTGGTTCTCATAAATCGTATGCAATTTACATCGTGTAATTGATAGCGGCTATGAGAAGGAAACAGGCGAAATTTCTCGAGAGGTTTTACGAATAATCGTGGATCCAATTTCTTTTCTTTTCGATTTATGTTTTTGTTAAAGAGGAGAAAGATGGCGGAGATGGGAGGAGAGGAACGAATATAGACATAAATATGGGATTTACATTTAACTGAGGATATATTCGTCTTGCTTCCTTCGTCCTTTCCTATTTTGAATTTGATTATTTGCAGCCTTATCTATATAAACATTGCCCCCTCCATATATATATATATATATATATATATATATATATATATATGCGTATATTTATATATATGTGTGTGCGTGTATGTATATATATATATATATATATATATATATATGTACATATATTTATATATACGCGTATAATTATATGTATGTATATATATATATATATGCTTATACATATATTTATATATATGCGTATATATATGTGTTTATAAATATATATACACATGTATGTATATATATATATACTGATAAAATAATTATATATATCAATATATATATGTATGTATGTATGTATGTATGTATGTCTGTATATCTCCATATACACCAATTTAATATACAGTAAAGAAATTTATATATATATACTTAGTCTGATTGGCTTACCTCCTAATTTTATATATATATATATATATATATATATATATATATATATATATATATATATATATATATATATATATATATGCATATGTAAAGCAAAACGCGTAAGACAATTTAATATATATATGTGGTATATATGTGTGTTTGTATGCGTATGTGTGTGTAAATTTATATTCCGCCCGTATAGTCTTTTACATAGATACTGACCGCATTTTTCTGTCAACCACGCCTGCGTAGATGTATCTGAGACTTTCAGTTTTAATTACATTTATGAAGCAGAATAGTTTTCCTATGGATTAAATCATTCAGTTAATGTTTATCAACATTCATATATATATATATATATATATATATATATATATATATATATATATATATATATATATGCGTGTGTGTATATATATATATATATATATATATATATATATATATATATATATATATATATATGGTTTGTGGCCTTTTGTGCAATTCTCGAGCCTGCCTGAAAGACATGCCCATCATAGGCATGCAGTTAATTAGTAGATGGTCGTCGGACCCACAGACTTCGAACTTGACGGGAAAAGTTCATTATACATACACACACACACACACACACACACACACACACACACACACACACACACACACACATACATACATATATATATATATATATATATATATATATATATATATATATCGTCGTAATGTTGGTTGTTTTTTTTAGTGGCTTATCAATATCTATGGGCAATATTTATTGCCGAAATCTAAATATTTTGTAAGAATCTTTATTTGTTGGTGGAGGTTTTAATGGTTTTAGTGATACAAGGCATACTAATTAACCCATAGCTTGGAGAAAGACGTGAATTTTTACTTTCACCTAAGTGAATATTCCGAAACCAACTGTAATTGAAATTTGTCTTCTCAATTAAAAATTCCATGCCGTTAACACATCCAAACTTACAGCAGCTGGTATTTCCAAGTCATCGGTGATCGTACGGGAATCGATATTTCAACGTGATGTGGCCATATATATATATATATATATATATATATATATATATATATATATATATATATATATATATATATAGTGTAAGTTTTTAACACCAGTTTTAAAACTGTCACAAAGGACTTCATCATTATAAAGATCGATATCAAAAGCAAGTGCTGCACTCAGAGACCCTTTGTATAGAAACTGGGAATTCAGAAACTTCAAATTCTCGGTAAAGACCACGAGTTCGTAACTTTAGTAGTCTCAGATACTAAAAAAAGCAGAGGATATCCTTCACTCAAACAAAGAAAATCATACAAAAGATATATCTTGATTACCGCTTTGGTTTTACTGCCCTTGTTGTCAACTGCAAATTGTTTTGAATCTTTTTATCCTTGGGAGTTTGCTTTGCCCTGAATCCAAAAGTCATCCAGCTGCTGTCATAAAAATCTAGTCATCTTACTATAAATAAATGAATCACCGTAAGTTTTTTTTTCTGCTCCGTGCAAGTTATCTTCCGGTCTTAGAATAACGATCCAGGAGTTACGCTGAAAAAATCAATATAAATATGATTAAGGAAAGACTAATACAAAATTAATAATAATGACAAGGAATTATGTAAGAAATTTGAGGTCTGTTACAAGAAATAGGCATTCTTAATAATCTTGCCTTGAGTTTTTCGCAAAAAAAATCGGGATTCATTCCGATTCAAATATCAGATAATGGAATTTGTTATCTGGATTTTTAAGTCTGATGACAGACTTAGCTGAGTATTTCACCATACCCTTATTGGCCCGGGTACGCGCCCAAAAAGAAGCCAGGTTGTCGAATGCTGTTTTTCAAGTCAGGGGAAGTGGCCTGGTTATATTGAATCCATTACTAGGTGTGCTGCTAAGAAAGTTGAATCATTGTGTCTTACCAGACTGTTTTTCTCTCCTGAATTTATAAGTATACCATTCGTACATGCTTTTAATATTGCTGCCTCATATAGTCCGGTGCTCCTGCTGTATATTTAGAGATTCTTAAAGAATCGGCAATGTTGTTAGTCCTAACCTGGAAACTCGGTTTCTTTCACTTCCCCACCGTCAAAGTATAGCTTCTCTGTGCCTTTTCTATAATTACTTACATGGTAACTGTTCGGATGAATTCTTCCCTATTGTATCTAGACTTTGTGAATTTAAGCGCATTACTAGATTGGCGGAAAGGTCTTATCAACTACAGGTGAATTGGCTAGATGTAACCGTAGGTTCTATGGTAACAATTTCTTTTTGTCCCACTTCTCGCTTGTGGAACTCTCTTCCGGCTTCATGCTATCCAATCAACTTTGATCTTCCAATGTTTACATGCAATATCAATTGTTATCTGCTGTCTTCTTGATCCTTCTTCCATTGTTCTCATTCGTTAATAATGTTTCACTTTTTTATTATTCTTTCACACAGTAAGCCCTTGTGTCTTTGTGACTTTACTGCCTTGTATGGGGGTGATACGATTAAAAAGAAATAAAATAAAAAAGGCTACTCCCACTATTGGAGAACTGACATATTATCATCTTTCTAAGTTATTTTCCTAGTGCTGAACTAAACGAAGATCATAGAATATCAAAAGCAACGATACTGATCTAAAAAGAATATCATTTTCTTTGACCGTAATAAGTTGTTTTTCTTATTGTAAAGGTTGAACACCTAATCCCTGAGAGCCAGATTCTGAACAAAGACATTTTGCACGAGATATCTCGTCAGCCGTCTCGGGATAATCATCGCTGTCACCGATTCAGTCACCATATACGAAATGTTTTTAATCGTTAGAATCATCGTCGGCACTGCTTTCGTCACACTATTCGAGACGATTTTAAAACTGTCCAATTCGATGGCAGACGATGACTCTGAACGAAGAAATTTATTGCGAGAAATCTCATCAGCTAGTTTGTTACAGTCTTTGCTTTTGCTGCTTCAGACATCATATGCGAATTGATTTCCCATCACGGTTCGACTAATGCCCCGAAGAAAAAAAAATCTCGTGAGGTATCTCGTCGGCCACGATTAAAAGTGTAGATAGTTACTTTATATTTAAGCAGCTCTGCAACTGTGGTAACTGCCTTTTTCCTCGTTGGTGCCAGTGGTCATGGTTCAAGCTCATGCAAAAACCAGGATTTCCAATGTTGCTTATCATGAAAAGCACGTCTAACCTAACATGGAAGTCTGGTTTGACATCGTCTTCCTGACTTGTACTCTCATTTCATTAAACCTATTAAATATAGCAACGTTTTGCATTCACAGAAATCGGTTACAACTGGTCGCATTTTTGTGCATCTACAAAATTTATGCAAATAAACACCATGTGTTGTTAAATTTTTTTAAAGCATTCTTGTAGACATTTCCCCGTATCATATGACAGAGTGATCCCAAAAAATAATGTCTGGAATTTTATTCTTAAGTAGAGACAGAGAAACATTACAGAAGAAGCTGGGATGAAGGGTGTTGGCTATAAATTTACACTGGCCTACTGGATCCACCCAAATACAAAAAAAGAAACGGAAAAAAATATATTCAAATCGGTGACAATCAGTGTAGAACGTTTTAGAACAATTACTTTTTAGAAGAAAACATGTCTACCATTTTTCTACAATGAGTGGATCATTTAGCTAAAAATTGTCCCGAGTGAAGGAGAGCAGTAACTCTTAGCGACGACCACCTTTCTTCGAACCTTGTGAACTGGCGCTGCAGAATCGCTAACAAATAACTGTACCAAGTAACACATTACATAGTCAAGATGTTGACGTTCCACACTACTTCAAGCAAAAGACAAGGAAGGAAACCCCCATCAAAATACTGGAAAGATAAATAACAGTTACTGGACTCGAGAAAACTATTTTCCTGAGAAATTGTTTAAATAAAATTTTTTTTAATAAATTTCACCCGGCAATAGCATTGGCTGCTCGGTCAATTAATACCGAATGCTTTCATATCAGGAAACGGCTGATATTACCATTATCATTATTGAATTTCAAATCAGTTTTTCTTTTATAAATTTGATGTTTTACCCTACAGCCACTTTCTGATAGACGCAACATCGCAAGGATATCGCTAGTCTATTGCAAAATTCCATTCTTCAGTGCCCCCAGATCAGCCAAGACACACCTTAATACGTCGACATGGTTCAATCATCCTCATTCCCTACGTATTCTTTTGGCAAGAAGGAATTTTCACCCAGAAAATTTCTTCTCAAGGACCGCTATCTTGTAGAACACCGCGAAAGTATAGCTTCCCTCTATAAACTCCCGAGTGCATGCTTTCTCTATCGCTATAATCTTGACGTACAGAGTCAATCGCTATCTATGAACAATAACTTCGTAATCTGTAGAGACTGTTGCCTCCTCATGTTCATATGATACACCTCATTCGAAAACCCTCTACATTGAGAGGCTCTTATGCCTGGTATGGGTGAACTTTATTTTTAAAAAAATATTTTTAATAATATTTTCCTTACGGTGTCTTGTAACATCCGTTTAAATTTTGGACACGGCCACATGCATAGGGAAACCTAATATTGGCTTGTGATGCTAGATACTTTTTTACAATGATGTTCACATTGTATAAGGCCTAAGGGACACTCAAGGTAGAGGATTATAGAGTAATAGGCAGAGTTAATGGGGATATGTGTTGAAGATAACGGTTAACCCTAGAACTGAACAGGTTAAGTTTATAGTGATCGGGGAAGTAATCTCTTGGGAGTCATTTCCACAAGGTAGTGGTTCGTAGGAAGATGCTACTCGAGTTGAACCAAGGGAATATAAACGGAATGAGAATGTTTCGCTACAATCTGCGTGACATGGCAGGTCGTAGCCGCGAAGTTTAGAACTGGTGGAACGAAGGAATGTCGTTCTTCTGAACATTTTTCATGGAAATAGCGATAGAACAGCACGGAGCTTGCGAGATTTCGTCTGTGGAAAAGATGTTGTGCGGTGCAAATATAGTTCATCGCTCAAAAGGACGTGGTGACGCTTTTGGACTCTCGAAAGTGAAGAATGGACAGCTCCTGACCATAGCAATTTTCCAAGCGTAGATTAGATGTGGCACAAGGCCAAAAGTACGGGACACCCAGTGAGGATCGAACCACTACTTGTAATTGTTCTAGCAAGATAAGCTTGCTAACCATTACACCGCCTCTAGGAGCCCCAGCTCCTGATCATATATGGTAGCAGTACACCATTTTTAACCTGATCTGGCTCTTGTAAATGTATAGGATAGCAGGAAGATCTAGGTACTTGCTGGACCAGTACAGGGAACCGACCTTTTTCCCAGTATCTTTAGCAACGAATCGTATGTACCAGTTACATTTGTGGTCTGGGTTGTGTCCCTGAGGCAACACCTGTTCATAGCGATCTGTGAAAATTCTGGGTCCACTCGGTGATAATGGAATGTCATTAGTTTGGTTTGGAAGCATTGAATTTGACCAACCTGCCACCCCCACACTCATACATACACTGAGCAGTCAGGGAAGAGATTACCTTCCAAACTCTGGACTTCTTGAGTTTTGGAGGTGCACCAATATACCGTTTAATCACTGTTTGTTATATAGGAAGAAAATGAGTAACTACCGACACCGAGGTTCGAGCGTGACACTCTGGATTTATGAATATATGTTTTTTCGCCAGGTGTTGGACTACTGGCTGTAGTGATTATTGAGTGAGTATTGAGTGGAACTATCCAGTCGAATTAGTGTGAATTATTGTGCGTCGATGATTTTGTTTTTGATTTAGGATTTACCGGGCGTTAAACCGAGCCGCGCTACTAACAAAGTATTCACTGAAATGGTTATCTTTGGTCGACTTTTACTTCTTTGCTCTTGTTATGTATCTATTTGCGGTTGTAATTAAATACTGTTTTGTCATAACACTGAAGTCTTGAGTTATACTTAATTATTAACGGCCACCGTACGTCACAAAAGTATTGCCTCAAGAATACGCGCCTTAGAGTGTCTTGTGATTGCTGTTTACCTTTGGAAAAAGACTAAAAATATAGAATACTGACTATCGATCTCACTAGCAATAAATTGCATTACCAACTTCTCGTCCTGGGTATGATAGTAAACTCCATCCGGCAGCAAGGCATCTGATTGGGAGATTGGAGATTCTGTGGAGCGTGAAACCACCGCTTAATTGCTGTTGTTCTCAGGTCCACTCTGACCTGATTGGTAGCGTCTGTTAGGGCTCCAGCTATAGGCAAATGGTAAACCACACATTAAAAATAAAGCATTATGAAAGTATAAAAATACATTTTTATAGTAAAAATATCAGCAATACATTTTTTTATTCAAAAACACTAACAATATGTACATACTAAAAAAGTATACCGACTTCACTGAAACCCGTTTAAAATATTACCAAAAACGAACTTTCACGACATTAATCCATGTAATATCCCACAATTTCTTCAATCACACTGTATTCCAAAATTTAACTTCAACAAATCACTAAACACACATATCAGCGCTTCTAGCAATCATATCCACACGAACATGTATATGCACCAAAACTGAGTATCATCTACCATGTATTCAGTTGCGAAAGCAGAATAACATATATCATATTTTTATTACTTTCAAGCTCATAAAATAATTTCATTTTGGCATTAAATGACCCATAAGGAGTTGATATGCGTTTAAACAGACAAAATCGACCAACTTGTCAAGAAATTCACAACGCTGTCGTACTCTGTTGTATTTTGAAATATATTTATTTCTGTATTTTTTATTGTCCGTTTTACGAATTTCCGCTGGATTTATTTAGTATCGACTGTAATTGTAATTGGACTGTTTACTGAGTATATGATTAAACAGTAGAAATAACAAAGAAAACATTATTTCGCACCAATCTTGTTATTTCGTTGACTGACCCCAAACAAAAGCGAGTGTTTCGAAGGTAAGCCTGACTTAGATATTTTATTCTACATAATCTTTCGGTGAGAATTTCTGCAAACGAAGCTGAGTTTCGTATTCGGACAATTTTTTTAATTTATGATTTTATGAAATTCTGAAAGCTAAATTTAATTTTTTCTTCCCATTGACTGGAGCAAATTCTTGTAAGCAGTTGATGTTTTTGTGTCTTAAAAATACAATCTTTTGTAACCATTTTCAGTTGCCTATTGTTTCTTAGGCTACGTCGCAGAATAATTCCGTTTAACTAAGTGAATTTATCACGTCTAGACTTTGAAGAGATCAGAGCATCTTTAATTCACCCCAATCTATCAACCAGAAAATCGAATACTTAAATTCTCTGTGCTGCTCGTAAAAAAAATCATGAAAAATTTATTTTGAATGTTTTTTGTAGATTAGGATTCATTAGAGCTTCCTTAAGACACGTCATTTGTCGGAATCGAAAGATATTGATAAAAAAAAAATCATTTTAGAAGTGGGGGTCTCGTTCATAACATAAATAGAGTGTCAAATAAATACATGATTTCATAAAGATATATATGTGCTTTGTTTTTATTTATAAATGTCAAGTTTGAAGTAATAATAACGATGGAGAGTTTTTATACTTTCTTAATTCCTGAGCTTCCCTCTCGCGTGTTATCATCCATCAAAATAAGATAAACATTTTTCAGCGCCGAAGCTGAATTAGTAAAATAAAGCTTTTTCATCTGTATGTGACCGATTAAGTCATGCGTAGACTACAACTAGTATTTATTTTTTCAAACTGCCAAAGAAAGAAAGTTTTTTTGTTATTTTGATTAAATTTACTTTGACTGCATCTGTTGCGATTTTTGTATTTTTTAATTTTCAGTTTACTTTTTATTTTATTTATTATTTTTCGAATGTAACATCTTTCATTTGTTACACTAGTCTTTTTGATAATTTTTTCTTTTCTTGCGTTTAGTTTTGTTGTAAGTGTTTATTCTTTCTTTTCTAATTCTTTAAACACATTCGGCATTAAGCGCAAGTTTTTTTTTTAATTTTGTTGCCCAGTCTAATTTTTATTTTTATACGTTAGACTTGTTTGTCGAATTTATTTTTTATTTCGGCCATTTTGTTTTCTTCATAGGCGAATCATTTTTTTGTTACACGTGCATTTGATTTATTTTTGTAAGTCATCATTGTTAAATATTTTGCATTGATTTTTTAAAATTTTTAATTGTTTAATGTAAAATACACCTTTTTTGTTGTTTTATTGTTTGCGTATTTGAAGAATTTTTTTTCACTCATTAAAATATTTTATAATTTGCTTCGTCTGCTGGTAAACCCAGTTTTTGTCTCTCGTCTTTAGTTTTTCATTATTACTGTACGTTAAACTAGTTTTATTATTATTTTTCCAACACTCTTTGTAGAAATACTTTAATTTGTGACTTATTTACATTTTACTGATTTTTTTTTGTCAATTGTTTAATTTTTTAAGCAATCCCTAGTTTTGCCTACAAGAAAAGAAAAAAAAAAGAGCAGTCACAATCTTTAAAAAAATGGCCGACAATAGTCGGTCTGTCAAAAAGAACTTGTTTGGTTAAAAGAAGAAAACACCTGATAAAGAAGAAAAAACAAAACAAATAAAAAAACGGAGGACATTAACAAAGACGTCCAAAAAAATGAACTAAGTCTGATGACTTAAATTCAGAAAACAAGTCAAACTTAAATGTGAAGGAGAGTAACAAAGAGAACAACAACAGCAACAAAGATAATGTACAAGTCGGGGAATCGCTCCCCTGCTGGAAGTCCCTCACAAAGTGCATAATCAGCATAACAGAGTTACTGGAGAGAGCCAAGAATTACAAACATCTTATCAAAGAAGATGGTAGACTCTCAGGAATTACAGAGATTTGGAAAAAGAATTTTGTCGGTCTTTATGGTCAACAAGCGTTGACGTCTATGGGGGTTAAACACAAAGAGTGATCAAGGTTTCATGTGGGACGTACTGTTAACCACGCCTGCTGACTGTGAAGACACTTCCAGTCGAGATCTCATCACAAAAGACCTCATATTCCGTGAAGATGCCAATATCAGCATACGAGGTTCCTCCTTCCGGGAGAGCACTTGACCGCCTATCTGCTCCAGTATGATCAGATACTCAGTTCTATCTCCTGTGAAAGGTGGGTGGGGTTTTGAGATAATTCTAGATCAAAAAACCTTCATCTCCGTCCCTAACTGTTTGGATATAGAGGACAAGAAAATGCCTTTCATTGTGATCGGCCGTAAACCAACCTGTTAGAAGTGGAGAGACCAGTCAGAGAAGAACAACTCTGGAGTTCTAGCCCCCTACCGATCCACCCCCTCTGGTTATTTAAGTCTCGGCTGTGATGGACATGCTAACGATTAGGACCGGTGTGATAAACCCTCCATTTTTGTTCAATGTGCGGGCCGCGGAGAAGGAAAAAGAGGAATGGCTAGTCGTTGGCAAGACGAGAGGGAAGCTCCGGTCAGCGGGACCTCAGTCCCCGGAAGCCCCCACAAGTAAAGACATGTACAATCCCACTCCCTCTACCAGTTTCAAGGGCGATGACTCGGCAAGCTGCACAGAACCAATCATGAATCGGCGTCTCAAGTATGAGCCATGTTTTGAAAAGCAGGATAAATTTAAAATATTAAAGGAAACCTTAAAAACAAGGAAAATTCAAGCGTTAATACTTCAAAAGATTGGCTCCTCTTTCTCGGCACCGACTGTCCTCTCAATAAAAAAAAACGTCATGGCATCACCTTCAGTAACAAAATCACTGAATCCCACCCTTTTCAAGGTGCCACCTTCAAAAAGGTTCCTTCTACTAAATCACTTGCAAAAAGAAAGACCACACCTTCAACCACTCCTAATCCATCGCCTGCACATACACCCATAAATCCACCCCAAAAGAAGCCGGGCCAGCAAAAAAATCAGCGAAACCTTTCATCTCACACCACAGAACCTTCTTCAGAGAAAAAAATTAAATCTAAACCAATTTGTAACATCGGGGAAGAGTGTGTCGAGGAAGCAAGCGGAAATGGTCTTACCTCAAACAAGATAAAGGACCTAAAATATTTATTGAATTTTAAGGAGGTCAACTCCAAGGATGTAGAAAATCCCCAAAACTTCCCAAACGCTAAAATGGACCTAACCGTGGTTCGATCGGGAAAAGGATCCCAACAGATATGGGCTATGCTGCAGGAAGCGAATGATGCCTTTAGTACATTCACTCTCCTGACGTTTTTTTTCAATGACGATAATATAAAAAAATAAATAAATCAATATTGTTCAGGTAGGCTTCCTCGTTTTTTTTTACCTCTCCATGTACAGAGCTCTGAAGTTAACATTCCTCTGTGTCATTGGTGGCCTGTCTCTTGACAGCACTATCAAAACTGACATGAGTCAACGCCTTACCCCGACCATGTTTTGTGCAGATCCCTAACCCTAATCGGACTGATCTTGTCTCTCTAGTTGGCTAGTATAAATGGTGCAGGCCTGGGATCGGAGATTCGAAGGGCGAGTCTCGCTCGCGAACTTCAGCATCTTGGTGTGTATACATGTTGTATACAGGGGACCTGGTTTTCAACTGACGACCGAGAATACATTCTAAGAGGTTTTTCCTCTATTCAACATGTTTTGATGGACGTTCGAGAGTTGTTTTTCTGGCTAGTGAGAAAGTATTTGAATGCGGCGTGTGCTCTTTTCTTCGCAGATTCGACCGGTAGGCTTTGTGTACTGGATGTTACCATAAAGGACACATCTCTTTGTCTCATTGGGGTTTATGCGCCCAATGACTATGCGGAGCGGACTGATTTGTTTTGGCAGATCGAGCCGTTTTTGATGACGTCTCGTCGGGTAATTTTAGCGGGCGATTGAAATGCCACCTTTGAGCCCGATACAGATCGTATAGAGGAAAGGTCAACCTGGATGTTCGATATGTTGACCATCGTTTGCCCATCAGGCAAGTCCGAAATTGTGCATTTAATCGAAACTTCTCTCGTCAGAGATCTTCCGAAATACATAAAGTAATCCCAAACTGAAATAATTTAAATATTAATTACATAAAATAAAAAATAAAAAATATTCAACGACATAATTTACTCACTTTCGTTCATTAGACATTAAATGACGTCACTTAGTATCCTCCATGATTGAACTGGACTTTTCAGTTAACCTGATGAATATTTATGAGCGTTCCTTAAATTAAAAAATTTAGAAAAAATAACATTATTTTTACTTAAAAAAAAACTTTACGTTTGCATAACGTGCATCAGAGGTTAAAACTCGTTGGCAAAGATAACTTTTCTTTTTGTATTATATATACAGTGTAACTCGGATATAAGAGACCCGGATATAAAAGAAACCCGGATATAAGAGAGATTTTCTCTGGTTCCAAATTAGAGCCTGTGTTAATGTATATATAATAGACCAAACCCGGATATAAGAGAAACCCGGATATAAGATACTTCTTCTCCGGTTCCGACAACTCTCTTAAATCCGGGTTACACTGTACATACATACATACATATATAGTGTAACCCGGATATAAGAGAAACCCGGATATAAGAAAGATTGTCTCTGGTCCCAAATTAGAGCCTGTGTTAATAAAACAAAATAGACCAAACCCGGATATAAGAGAAACCTGGGATAAGAGACTTCTTCTCCGGTCTCGACAACTCTCTTATATCCGGGTTACACTATATATATATATATATATATATATATATATATATATATGCACACACAAATGAATGGAAATTTCTATAATTTAGAAATTGTCGCAGTTAGCTCCCCTTCATTTCCTTAACCCGTCACCAGGGGTCTCTCTCTCCCGGGAGTATAAATACGGGCTGACCTTTCGCCTCTTTCTCTTCCCACGGCTCTTTCCACGGCTTCGCCCACGTGCGGCCAAAACTGCCTCTCCTGGGGCCGGCAACCTCGCACCACGTGCGAGGTACTGGAAAACTTTCTCTAACATATCCAATATGTGAACTCTAATACACAACCAGCGTTTCCCATGTTCAGGGAACACGCTAAAAACAAAATTCACCCGTACGGACATTTCAATTGAACACACACACAATAACTTTCCATACAGACACTAACGTTTTATTCATGTTTTAAATGATGTATTTGTAACTCGTGTTTTAACCTGTTTGTTAATAATATATATTTGTTCGCATACATGTATATCGGTCTTGTTTGTTTCTTTGGACTCCATTAAAGTCCAACATTCTTATGTAGCTGGACCGGCCAGCGGAAGCCTTAACCTAGAGATAATTCATCTTCTCTACTTCTTACATTCACACACCGCATGGTCCTCTACAAAATATACAAATAATACTTTTAAAGAATACTACAAATAATAATTTTATTAAATAGTTTATCCATAGCTTCAAAAAAAATGACAGCGATATTGAAGTAATTTTGTAGGTGCTTTGTACTTATAAAATATCAGTTTATGTTGCTTTACATTTCCTTGTTTCTGTAGAATAATTCCCGAATATTAAACCAAGAAAACGTATTTCTATTCTAGTAATGATGAATGCTTATTTAAAATAAATAAAGACAGCTTGTTTATGGGTTCGAGATGATGGCATCAGTCGTGTTGGTGAGTTAACCACGAAAAAAAAAAAAACTAACAAAGAAAGGAAAAGACATCACCGGAAAGAAGAAAGACTTGTAGAAAAAATATACCCGACATATCTGGATTTCTCTGAAATAATATTTTTTTAAAGAAAAGAACATTAATGCCATAATTTGTTTATACATATATTTATATATTTAGTGTAGAATGTGGTAGGAGGTATAAATGATATCAGAGGAAAGTTGGTTCGGCGAGTCGAGTTCAAATTCCGGGTTTGTCTGTTGAGCTCCCTACCGGAATGATGCTCTTAGGAAAAGAATCGACCCCCTTCTTTTTTCCTATTTATGGTTTAAATTGTGGGAAGTGGGGTATAACGACAGTTAATCTCATTGAATTCCAAACCGTGGACAAAAAAACAGGAAACCTCTTCACTCTCTTCTCGAAGAAGTTGAAATTTCTGAGACACGTACTGAAAAAGGGGGGCTTGGAGAATCTGATACTCACAGGGCGGATAGTGGGAACGAGAAACAAGGGAAAGCAACACGTGACATTCCAAGTAGATGACAGAACAGCGAATGGGAGAAGTAGCAAAAGTTTAAAACATATTGAGACCTACAAGTGATAGGGAGAAGTGGAGAGCCATAATCGCATACGTCTTGAAGGGACACGGCACATAAAAAAAGAACAACAACACAAAAAGAAACCGCAGAGAGCCATGATCGCCTACGTCCTGGGGACACGTGACATTTAAAGACAAAAGAAATATTTTGTGTAGAATTGGAAAACAAATAAATAAAAAGCAAATATCGTTTTTAAATAAAGTAAAGTCTTTGTTTAATTTCAAGAAAGAAAGCTTATGATTGATTCTTTCATTTTCTACGGTTTATCAAGCATTTTCTTTGAAGAGGTCATATAAAGTCAGAAAATATTTTTTGATTGTAAAATGTCCCTTTTTTTAGATAATAATTGTTTAGTGATACAAGTCTTACTAGTTAACCCATAGGTGGGAGGAGAAGTGATAGATTCATACCTATCCCATATTTATTTGCGTGTAAGTGAATATAAAGAATCCAACGGGAATTTGAACTCGCCTCTCCGATTAACAATTCCGAGCCATTATACCTTACACCACCCGCACATCCAAGCTTACAGCAACTGGTATTCTCAAGCTGTCAGCCATCTAGTATTGGCCAGGCTCGACTTTGCTTAACTTTGGTGATTGTACAGGAACCGGTGTTTCAATATGATATGGCCGTATGCGAAGGGCGAAGATCAGACTAATTGTTTTATACTCCAAACATCTATGAGAGCGTATATATTTACAACGTTTAATATCTTAAATCGGATTAAAATTTTTAAAAAAATAAAAATTCCAAAGAAAATTTAAATTAATAATGTACTTTTCACACCTGTATATTATTATTATTATTTTTTTTTTTTCAAAAACCGCAGCTTGATTTTTTTTCCACTGTCATGCTTTTCATTTAAAATTAACCTTCGCCAAACTGAATGAATGAAATTTTGATCGTTGAAGAGAGTACCGAAAAGCCCAGTCGCAAGCCTTTGATCGTTGGTGTGAACGTTTGCGCTCTTTTTAACACACAGGTGCTTATTTGTTAGCGAATGAACCACAATGAATGAATAACAAAAAAGAAAACATTGACTCTTATTATAAAAAGCCAAGGAGAAAAATTAAAAATTGAAATCGGTTCAGCGGCTTTTAGTTTGAAAACGTTTTGCCCTTGGTGTCCATACATATTGAATAGGTTGGAAAAGGATATAAAAAGATAGAGTCACATTTCTTTGCAATATTTAAAATGTTTTAAATATCTTCTCCAACCCGCAACACATTTGTTTTGTTTCGCAAAACATACACAATAGTTTACGAAAATATGTATGCATTTTGGATATTTACACATATGTTTACATAGAAATATCACATAAACACACACAATTACACACACATATATATATATATGTATTAATATATATTATATTATGTATATATATATATATATATATATATATATATATATATATATATATGAATAAATGCGGTATTTTTTACCAGTTTACCAAATCACCTTTGCGATAATAAATCGATAGACAATCCTGAGTTCGTCTTTTCTTTGTTTTTGTTTTTAGAGTGCGTAAAGGTCAAATGAAACGACATAATCTTAAATAAACAGAATAAAAGAAAATTTATTAAGGGAAGAAATCAAAGGAAAAAGGTAGGAAAGTGAAACCGTGAGTTATGGAAGGAGACAGTTAAGGGAGTAAAAGAGAAAGAAAAGGTAGAAAGAGTAAAGGGGGGGTGTGTGTGTGGCGAAAGATGAAAAAAAAAGTGAACGATAAAGAAGAAGAAAGGAAAAAAGTAGAAGAAAAGAATAAGGGTAGAAATATACACGAAAGAAGAAAAGCGGAAAGAATGAAAGAAAGAAGGAAATCGACAAGATAATGAAGTTGGGCGGGAAATAAAAGAATGGAAAGTAAGAAGCAAGAAAAGGAAGGAAAATATGAAGGAAGAACGGTGAGAATGAACGAGAAAAGGAAGGAAAGTATGAAGGAAGAACGGTGAGAATGAACAAGAAAAGGAAGGAAAGTATGAAGGAAGAACGGTGAGAATGAACAAGAAAAGGAAGGAAAGTATGAAGGAAGAACGGTGAGAATGAACAAGAAAAGGAAGGAAAGTATGAAGGAAGAACGGTGAGAATGAACAAGAAAAGGAAGGAAAGTATGAAGGAAGAACGGTGAGAATGAACAAGAAAAGGAAGGAAAGTATGAAGGAAGAACGGTGAGAATGAACAAGAAAAGGAAGGAAAGTATGAAGGAAGAACGGTGAGAATGAACAAGAAAAGGAAGGAAAGTATGAAGGAAGAACGGTGAGAATGAACAAGAAAAGGAAGGAAAGTATGAAGGAAGAACGGTGAGAATGAACAAGAAAAGGAAGGAAAGTATGAAGGAAGAACGGTGAGAATGAACAAGAAAAGGAAGGAAAGTATGAAGGAAGAACGGTGAGAATGAACAAGAAAAGGAAGGAAGGTATGAAGGAAGAACGGTGAGAATGAACAAGAAAAGGAAGGAAAGTATGAAGGAAGAACGGTGAGAATGAACAAGAAAAGGAAGGAAAGTATGAAGGAGGAACGGTGAGAATGAACAAGAAAAGGAAGGAAAGTATGAAGGAAGAACGGTGAGAATAAACAAGAAAAGGAAGGAAAGTATGAAGGAGGAACGGTGAGAATGAACAAGAAAAGGAAGTTAAAACTAAAATAGGAATGAAAAGTAAAAGGAAATGAGAACAGAGAGTGAAATAGGGAAAAGATAAACAGGAAGAAAGAATAAGAGAAAAAGAAAAGAAAGAGTGTACAGAATAAAGAAAGCGGAAGAAAATACGAGAAGAAAGTGAGAAATAGAATTGAAGTGAGAGGGGAAAATGGGAAGAGAGTGGAAGAGAGAAAAAAGAGATAAATTTTTTTTTTGTTAATGAAAATAGAAAGAATCAGAAAGGAAAGAGAGAGAATGAAATGAAAGAAGAGATAAACAGGGTTAGGGAAAAAGAAAGGAAAAAAGAAAGGAAAGAAATATAGAATAAAATAGGTAGGAAAGAAGAGAGGAAATAAATTAATAAGGGTTAGTGAAAGAAAATAATACATTATAATATTGATGAAGAAATAAATAAAAAGCGAATGAATAAAAGAGGAAAAGAAAATTATGGATTAAGAAAGGAAGAAAAGGAAGGAGAAACGATTGAAATAAAAAAGATGTAAAGAGCAGCGAAAGAAAACAGAGTGAGAAATGAATGAGGTGATGAAAATGGAAAAGAAGAAAGAACATAATATATGGAAGAAAACACAGGAGTAAAAGGGGAGATGAAGGAAGGAAAGAAGAAAAGAGAGAAATAAGAGAAAAAGAAAAAAGGCGGGAAGTGAACGATGAAGGAAGAAACTAAGACAATAGGGAGGAAACTTACTTCGCCTCGCGTTTTGCAGTGACTGGGAGTGAAACGATTACATCGAATCAATAGCTGCATCTACTGCAAGGAAAGTTGGGTTACTGTTGTGTTTTTCTCGTCAGAATCTATCTTGCAGATTTACAAATCTACCATTCGTTCGTTCTTTGAAAACTGCTGTCATATCTGGTCTAGTGCTCCTACTATATATCTCGAGATTCTTGGCAAAATCCAAAGGATCTGTAAAGTAATCGATCCTGACCAGGCAGCTCGACTTCAGTCACTTTCCCATTGAAGAAATTAATTGAGAGGAGGAGACGTATCAAGGAAGGAAAGAAAGAAGAAAAAAAAGGCGAAAGGAAGGAATGAATAAAGAAAGAAGGAAGAAGAAAAGTATGAAAGGAAAGAAGAACAAATAGGAGATAGAGAAGAAAATAGATTGAACAAATAATACGGAAAGGAATTTTCGATAAAATCAAAAATAGAAGAAAAGAAAAATAAAAATGAACGAATGAAAGGTAAAAAACGATGCATGAATTTTTATTTCGGTTAATTTTAACAACATACCACTTATTGGATTATATAATAATAATCTCGAATATAGATTTTATGGGTTAAAAATCATAATTAATTAATCGATAGGTAGACACAGTTCCCCTATATATGGGTTAAATAGTAGTGGAGGCTGGGTTTTCTTGTGTTGGATGGTAGTTGATCTGGAAGGACAACTATGAATTCGAAACTGTGGGGAGGTCAACGAGAAAACTCTCAATTTGAAACTCAATTGAATTTTGTTATAATCATGGCAATTCACTGATAACAATGAAAATTAATCTGTGGAGAACCATGATCGTCTACGCCATGTAGCATTAAAAAAGTCATAGATCCGGTTTGCACTTGAGTAAAAAAGTGACATGCAATTCGCCATTGAGTCAAAAAGGTGAACACGTCGTTTGCATTTGAATCAAAAAGGGAGACACGCAATTTGCATTTGAGTAAAAATGTAGACACGCCGCTTTCACGTACGTAATAAGATGGACACGTCGTTTGATTTGAGTCAAAATGGTTGATATGCCATTTGCACTTGAGACAAAAACGTAGTAGAATAAAAAAGATGGATACACCGTTTCCACTTGAGTCAAAAATGCCGACACGCCATTTGTACTTGAGTCAAAAAGGTAGATACTCCGTTTCACTTGACTAAAAAATGTGAACACACTGTTCGCATTTGAGCAAAAATGGTGGACATGCCGTTTAAAATTGAGTAAAAATGTAGACATGTCGTCTGTAGTTGAGTCTACAAGGTAGACACGCCGCTTGCACTTGAGTAAAAATGGTGGGCATGGATCTGCAGTTGGAGTATTCTAAGACTAGTGTGCCAGGTTAGGAAAGAGGGGAGGACAAAAGAGAAGAAAGAGATATGGAATAAAAGGAACGGAGAAAAAGAACAGAGCGAAGAGATAAATAAGGACCAGTGAAAGAGAGTAATGAAGAAAGAGAGTAATGTAGAGAGTAATGAAGAAAGAGAGTAATGAACAAAGGGAGTAATGAAGAAAGAGAGTAATGTAGAGAGTAATGAAGAAAGAGAAAATAAAGCAAAAGAAAGTGAGGAAGAAAGAAAACAAGAAAGTAACGGCGAACGGATTAAAATCGGAGAGAAGCACAGGGCAACTTCTGAGAAGAAAAAGAAGAATGAACATCTGTCGAAGAGAAGGAAACTCTTATGCAAAGCCAACCGCATTGACTACATGGCAATACCAAAGTATTCAGTTGAATACCGCATCGTCCGTGGCACGGGTTACCAAGAAATGCTTCAATCTGTGCCTCACCAGGTTAAGGGTAAAAGATTCAATATTGATAAAGAATGGTTTAGTTATCCACCTAACCTATCTAACAAATCTTAAAATCGAATGCGAAATCAATTTTAGTTGGAAAACAGGAGAAATCAATGCCCAATCAGACGATTCCGGAATGTCAGTTAGAAAGACTGTTAGGTTCAGATATAGTTACGCATGTCTGTAAAGCTTATGCTTTAACTGAGGAAATTGTATTCAAAATGATAATTTTTACAGGGTTTAACTCAACTCTGTGAAGTACAAATCGACAGAAAACTGTGCATCAATGACCATTTTAATACTTCTTCAAAATTCTTTGAACGTCGCATCGATAGAAAGAAACATAACGTTTAGAAATGGAAACATCAAACAGCAATTGGTAGCTTGTATTAAATTCATACTTCAAAAGCATGGTTTGGCTAGACCATAAAACATTGTATAACTTGGCATAGCACAGTGAAAATAACCAAAAGGTTTATTGAATTCAGTATCTCAGGACCCTGGCTAAGGAAATTTGTGATGGATGTTAAAAAAAATGTAATCGTATCTTCTTTAAACAAGGCACATAAGTCTATTGTTTAATTGGTGTTTGTATATATTGAATCACGTTATACAAAGAAACGTATAATATAATCGTATCTTCTTTAGACAAAGCGCATAAGTCTATTGTTAAATTGGCGTTTGTAAATTTTGAACCAAGCTACACAGAAGAGACACATAATGTAATCGTATCTTGCCTATTCGTATCTGTTTATGTAATATATATAAACAATTAAGAAAAAACAAATCAACAGCATCACTAACATTCACTCACATTTAATTATTAACTATTAAATTCCATCACTTAGCATCCTTCATAGTTTATCTTGTTTTTCCGTGTTTTACTTAAGAAAATTTCAGAGCATTCTTAAATATAAAATTTTTGGAGACCTAACGATATTTTTTAATTCAGATCATAAATACATGTTGCAAAATAAAATCCTTACATTTGCCATGATAAAAAGTCCACCAAAGGATGAAACGCGTTGATAAAGGGAAGTTTTCTTTAGTCTTTAGTCATCGATCTATCTTTTTATCTATCTTGATTGTTAACAACAACAAAAAAAACAAAAAAAAAAAACGGTACCACCCTACGTAGGATTCGATCCCATACCGAAGAAGTGGCTTGAAGGTCTGCAAGCTTAATAGCACGGTTAAAAATTGTGCGTCCATTTTATCAAGTTCTGTGAAAAACGAAGTCTCCTTTATTTCCTGTTATAAATGTTCATGGCCATTTTCCATTTTCTCTCATTATATAAGCGAGTGTTATGGTGATCCAATCGGTTTCATTGCGATGAAACTTTAGCCGGCATTTCTAGTCAGACATATTGGAAAATGAATAATGATAAAGACAACCAGGGAAAACAATCAGCCTTTATAAACTGGGAAAGAAAAATTAGAAAATTAAAAAAATGTTACAACACAGACATTTATCAATTGCGCGCAGTCTTATTTACTCAGAATTATTTCATTTGTTCCTTTGTGATTTTTCTTTTGTTTCACTTATTTTTATCTGTTTTTATTTCGCTTGATCTTTTACTTATTTTTTTTTCTTTGGTCTTTACATTTTTCTCTCTTTCTTTTGTTTTTCTCCTTTCTTCCCATCTTTCTTTTGTTTTCTCTTCAGTTTTTTGCTCTTTGTTGTTTTTTTCTTTTTTGCACTGTTTTTCTTTTCTTTGTTTATTCATTTCATTTATTCGTGCCCTTTGTTTCTTTTTTACCGTTTCTGTTGTTGTCTTTCTTGTTTTTCTTTCTTTCTGCTTGTTGCCCGTTCTTTCTATCTTTCCTTTGATCTTTCTTTCCTTTGTCTACTCTTTCTTTCTTTCTTTCTTTCTTTCTTTTATTTTCCACTTTCTTGTCTTTTTTATTTGCTGAATTTTGTATTTTCGATCTCTCTTTCATTTTTTACTCTCTCTCTCTCTTTCTTTCTTTCTTTCTTTCTTTCTTTCTTTCTTTTGGTTGCCTGTTGTTTCATTCTTTTGCTTGCTCATTGTATGCCGTCTTTCTTTCTTTCTTTCTTTCTTTTGTTTACATTTTGTCATTTTTTCTTACTCTCCTTCTTCGCTTTTTGCTCTATGTTTCTTTTCATCCTGTGTTTGCATTGTCTCTCTTCCTCTTCGTTTTTTCTTCATTCATTCTTATTTTCTCGTGTCTTTTCTTTCTTTCTTTCTTTCTTTCTTTCTTTTACTTGTTCATTGTTTTTCATTCTTCTTTCTTGCGCCTGTTCATTCCTTTGTATGTTTTTTTTTTACTTTCTCCATGTCATTTCAGTCGAAATATTTTTCAGTCCCATGCAAAATATTTATAAACAGTGTTCAAAGCCAACAAGGCCGAACAATTCGCCGGCAGCAAGAGTTCGAGTTTCAGTAAAAGAAAAAAAAATCTCATAAGAAGAAGACAAAGACCATTTTGCATTGAATTTGCCTATCAATTTCATATTCATTTTTGTATATCAGCTCGGCACCCGCCTCCAAAAAACAACACCCACTTCTGCATCCACACGCGCACCCGACATGTAGGCGCGTACACAAAAACATGTGGAATTATTAAAGGAAAATCGTTAATTGGCCACTTTGAAATTTCACCTGAGGTAAATAAAAATACATACCGTTGACAGAAATTCAAATACATATATATATATATATATGTAATTTATTTAAATACATCTAATTTTCAAATATAACTTGTCTTTTGAAGAGTACTTTTAAGTATGATTTTGTATTTTTAAACATAACTTTATCTATATATTTTAAGTTTTTTAAGATCCCCTTTTATTCATATTTTGGTTTCAAATTAACATTTTATTCTTCATATAACAACCGATTTAAAGTCGTAATGTAAATATCCGGGTTTAATTTTATAAAACCTCTTCCCTTTAAGACTAATACCTACCACCATTCCTTGACCATTCCAAGACCGTGCATTTCGTCTGACTGAAACATTGAAATGGATAAGTTCTGTATTAGTTTTTTGATGTTTTTTTGTAGCTGTTACAGTTAAATTTCTAATTCCGACACGTACTCAGAGTATACCGCGGTTGGATAAGATCGATGAATTTCGTCGGTTGAAATAAACCTATTCCCCATATGAGGTAGTTTTGGATTTTATTGTGTACTAATTATTTACTCTGTAATAATAAATACATTGAGCTCATTTTGTGGATCAGTTTTAATATTTTATATTACTAGGATACACTTGGATTATATACCAATGGATTTATTACCTTTACAATATATATATATATATATATATATATATATATGTGTGTGTGTGTGTGTGTGTGTGTGTGTGTGTGTGTGAGAGTGTGAGTGTGTATTCACCGTCTAAAACCTCAGTTTATTATTATTCTACTTAAACCGTGTTATACCAGCTTTTGGCGTTAGAACCACCTCAATTCCTGTTAGCTGAGATTCAAGGATGTTCTGTTTGCGCTCTTTCGAAATTTGGTTCTGTACTGTCATTTTTGTATTATTATTATTATTATTATTATTATTATTATTGTGTGCGGGTGTGTATTCACTTGTGTGTGGAAAGAGAGAAAACCTATGTCAGTTTATTTTGTAGGGATATCAACTATTTGATCGCAATAAATTCCATCCACCATTTCTTAAAGGAGTAAACGTTTGAAAAATATATGACACTTTTCCCCCCATGCAATGAAACAATTTCATGTATTCTATTAATATCAAAGTGCGTCACACTTTAATACTGCAAGATGTTGAAAAGGAAAATTATTACTTTTTTTATTTCTATTCTTTTGGTTTGTTTTTGTATATGACTGGTTTTGATGCGAAGCACAGGTTCATTTTTCGCTCATTTCCTTAACACAACGAAGACCCCAGTGTCACTTCCTCGAAAGTGTGCGTCCGGCGCCTTCATAATTTGCCTTCTGCATAAAACATTATCCGCTTAAGTTGCGATGGTACCTTCTTCTCAGACTGGACAGAGGGCGCTGTATCATAACACTTGTCGTTATAATTATTGTTTTTTTCTGGATATAAATGTTGGTTATATTAAATTAAAGGACGAATAATTCTAAACAGAAAAAAATGCCAAATGAATTTAATAATAATAATAATAATAATAATAATAAGTTTTAAACCGTGAAAAATTCACGGTTTTCCCATTTTAATATTCTGATTGAACTTAATCCTTAAGTTAATGATTGAATAAGCTCATGGTGACTTCTACGGCAACAAAATATCCGTAGAAATTATCCTATCGCATCATTAAATATAAATGCTGGGCATTATTTTAAGAAGTCGGTACAAATGAAATGAAAAGATTTAAATTTTTTTTTATTTCACTGAAACAGTCGTTAAACACTTCTATCTTCTCTTCGCTTAGATTCTTTGTTTGTTCGTTTCTTTCTTTCTTTCTTTCGTTTTCTCACTGAAACCAAGTAGAATCATTTCCGTTTTTCCACATGATCAAAACGGAATACACCATTATTTATGAGGTATTGGCATGGGATACTAAACACTTCTATATTCCCTTCTTTCTTTCTTTTCCTTTATTTATTCGTTATTTTCTTCTGACCCTCTGAACTTCAGTACGTCCTGTAAGTATCAAATTCACCAAGCTCTTTTTCTTCGTTATGTGTCCTAGTAATTGTAACGTTTTCTTTCTGATTCTAAGTATAAGCGTCCTTTTTGTTTCCATTTTCCTTAAAACTTTCTTACTAATTGTATGTTCAGTCCATGGTATTCTCATAAATTCCAACAGCAATAAAATCGGAACCAATCCTTATCTACTACCCTCTTGATTACTCTTCTATTGTTCTCGCTCCTTAATGATGTTTCTCTTTTTTTACTTATTCTTATACACCCAGTAACTCCTTTGTGCCGTATTGGCTCATGCCTTGCTTGGGGTGACATGATTAAAAAACACACACACACTAGTATCCCATCGCTTCAAATTATTGATTTTGCTGTTACAAACAATACAAGAGTGAATTCAAACGAAACTGAAATGATTGAAAAATACGAGGATCTGGCGATGGGGAGTTGAAACAGTAAATCCTGCAGTACTGGATCAGCTTGGATCACCAGGTAGAAACTTGAAAGAGGGGAAATTTGAATTGAGATCTCAGATAACTGCCATCCTTTATTCTGCGAGAATTCTCCAGAAAGTTCTTGAGTTTTGAGGTCTTGTTGACACCATGCCTGAAGAAGAAAAGTTTCACTACGTCAACGTGCGACACTAACATTATATTACATTAATCCTATGATCGTCCACAGGAATTATTTTGTCTATGTAATGATAGATATAAGATAATCAGTCATATAATTAGCGAACACAGTTGACTCATAAAAAAGTAGGTATGTCTGGGTGGGAAGGATAATTTACTGAGAACTATGCAAACGACTGGGATTAAACTATACAAACAAATAAGGTATACAGAAAAAGCCATAATTTATTCTTTAGAACAAACAGCATGAGCACTTTGAATTTCATATAGATCGTCCTAATGAGAATTAAATTAAAATTAAAATCAAAAATAGGTAAACAATAGTAGGTATTAAGGAACACGAAAATGGCAGTTATATTCATTATTAGTGTCGTGCTTAAAAGAAGTTCGAAAGGCATTTGAAAGGTTTATAAATCTGTGGAAGGATTGAGACCAAGCAGATTGCGTATTTCAAGAGAAAGTGCACCGAAGAGAATTTACCCTCACCTAATCTCAAATGAAATGCGACAATGGAAGCACATTAAATACGATATTAAGACCAAAGTAAAATATTGCCACAGCAAAGTAGTTAATGTAGAATGTGTAGATACGATTGTATAATTAGCTGAGAAGGAGTAAAATTAAAGAAAGGCTTGATTTAAGTAGGGTAGATAATTTTAGGTACCGCCACTAATTCGCGATATCCAAAGTTTAAAATGATTTTTTTAAATGAAAAAAGCTTTCCTGAAGCTTACATTTTAGCTTTAATTGAAAGCTAAAGGATTAATTTTACTATTTCCAGTAATCAAAATATTCTGGTGCATTTCAAACAGCAATTATATTGATTTGAATCGATTTTTATTTTATTTTTCTAAAATAGCTTATTAGCGCCATTTTTGGTCGTCTTTCATCGCAATGTAATTCCCTTTATTTAAAAAAATCCCCTAAAATAAAATATACTTTTCTGAAACTTTATTTGCAGAATATTAGCTGATTTAAAATTGATCTGATTTGAAACAAATATTATATACTTTATGTTTAAAATAACACAGAAATGCATTTTTAAACAAAAGATTAGCTGTCTTTGTAACCGACAGTAGCCATGATTACATGTTTGACAAGTTGATAACAAGTTTATTGTTGTTCTACGGAGACTTTATCTGTAAAACATAATTTAAGAAAATGATGTGAAAACCTTTTTTTATATAATTTTTAAGTACTCAGTAATCTTAAAAATGTCCGTAATCTAATTTCAGGAATGTTAATTTTAAATTTACTATAGTCATCGCGCTTATTTTCTGATAATGTCGTATATGACCGCCCATACATTCAAAATGGGCACGTCTATACACATGAAAAAATCAAAATTCTTTTAAAAATCGAAGCGTTTGAAGAACAGATATTTTCAAACTTTGATTACAAAATATAGTTTTCACATAATAACAATATTACCTAACGTGATCAAAATAATGCAAAAATTTAAAAGATTTAAATTTTTTAAAATTCTTATAATTAAACATTTTTAAAAAATTATTATTGAAAATTTAAATAAATGAAAATAATTCTTGTAAAAATTCATTATTCATCATTTTTTCTTAAGACTATAATGTCCTTAATATATCTTATTTATAAAAGCAATTAAATGCTTTCTTAATTAAACAATGTCATAGTTTTTTTTTCGGATTTTTTATTTTACGATACGGAGCAGATTTTCGGGAAATGTATAACTCGCTGTAAAAAAAAATGATGATTTACATTCTCCATGGAGTCCTGCTTTTAACCAATAAAAACATTTTACCAAGATTTTCTGAAGAAAAGTTTTCAAAAATTATTTCATTGATTTGTGAATGGATCCTAAAAGTTTCATTAAATTCTGAGAATTGATTTTTGCAAGAATTTCAAAATCAATAATTTTTTTTTATTGAAAAAGGTGCTAAAATATCCATAGTAAGCTTTGGCTCACCTGCTGACGCAAGAAAAACAAGATTTTTAACCAGAATTTAGAACGTGCTAGAAAGGGTTAAAAGATTTAATAAAATAAAAATATATTTAATATTTATACATATAGTGTGATTTGCAATAAACAATGCAAATTTAAATAATTTTGTCTTATAATTTGTGCCCAACAGTATTAGTAATTCTTATCTACTTTTTGTTTTTATTAATTACGATGTAACAAATTTTATTCACTGAGTAGCTTTTTTAGTAATCTTACAATTTTTTTGTCAGTTTTTACTTACTGAATACAATAAAAAATTGCATATTTTGCTTGTGGTGATTCATAATTAGAATTCTGGTTTGAATATATATTTCATTCAATGTATCCAATGCAAAAATTATCAGCTTGATTTTCTAAAAAAAGTGAAAAATCAACCTGCCCTAGCATACAGGCACAACGAGATGTACGCATAGACATATTTATACGAACGCGCGTACATCCATGCATATATATATATATATATATATATATATATATATATATATATATATATATATATATATATATATATATATATATATGCAAAAAAAATATAGAAGTGGGACGTTTTAATTGAAGCCTTTCTGATGAAAATATTTGCGGTTTAAAAAGCACAGCGGGAAAAATTTAAATCGCGACTCAAGGTTTCAGGCTTCAGGTTCATTAACGATTCTATGCAACACGCCGCTTTTTATTTGATGACTGGAGTCTACTCGACAGTCTTAATCCCTCCACCATTCGTAATGGAAAAATAGTTTACATTTTTTAAATAGTTGAGAAAACCTAAGTGCAGGAATTTCTAGGGTGACAAAGACAATATGAACATAAATACCTTTTTCTCGACTTTCTGCAAATGCTCTTTGGTATTCATATGGAGGCGAAAGTTATTTTTTTCCTATAGGGGAAATCTATCGTATCGTGCGCATTTTCTTTCTTTCTTTCTTTCTTTCTTTCTATCTATCTATCTATCTATCTATCTATCTATCTATCTATCTATCTATCTATCTATCTATCTCATTCTGTTCATATCTATCTATCTATCTATCTATCTATCTATCTATCTATCTATCTATCTATCTCATTCTGTTCATATCTATCTCAATCTGTTCATATCTATCTATCTATCTATCTATCTATCTATCTATCTATCTATCTCATTCTGTTCATATCTATCTAATTCTGTTTCTATCTATCTATCTATCTATCTATCTATCTATCTATCTATCTATCTATAAATGCTAGCTTTTAACCATAAAGAAAAAAGGTAATTATTTAACTACTAACATCAATCCGAACTGATAAAAATGTTCGCGTGTTTCCGTCCCATGATTAATTAAACAGAAATTTTGAGGTTACATATTTAAGAAATTATACTCTTACTGTCAAAAACAAAAAAAAAAAAACAAAGCAAAACAAAACAAAAATAACCGGCAGCAATACGCCTAACAAAGTTTACATTAGATTATGGGCCTTTAGTCAGGCATAGTTTCATGGCCAAAATTGAATTACTGTTAACCCAGAGCGCCCCAGCTGTGCGTCGTCAAACCATCAGACTTTGTTGTTTTTCAGTTACAATGTGCAAATGCTAGATCCTATTTATATATTTCCTCTTTTCTGTTGGCGATAATTTAAATTTTGTCAAAAATCCGTTAAGTTGCTTACTCGCTGTTTTACCGTGTTTCTCTTGACTTAAATATGCCTTGTGAGCATCATATTCTCCGCGCGCTCTTTCCTCGTTATGTACCGTAGAAATTCCAACTGCCTTTTTCTGCTTGTAAGTATAAGTTCCTAATATTCTTTAAGACTTTCTCGGTACTCGCGTTTTCCCTACGTTCTTAACATCCAGCGTTCGAATCACATCTTTTCAACTTCGTTCTTCATCTTTGAAGGGATTTTCCATCATACACGGCTTTATATAAAATTAGATATTACACAGCAATTCAACATGATTTTTTTTTGTTGCTAACATCGTTATTCAATGTTTATACTTCGCTTAGTTTCAGGAATATAAAATATGAAAGTTACTTTCACCCTGGATATATCATAAATATCGGGATGGTAAATCAATAATTACTAAATACTTCAAATATCTCTGTGTATGGATCACTTATTTAAAAATTAGTATCAGAGATGAAGAAACTGAACATAGAACAGGCTGGGCTAGAGGTAGTTTCGCCCAACACCGCATATTGCTACAAAACCAAAACAGTAACCCCAAATTTCTAGTCTTGTTTTTAAATAGCTTCGTTAGATCGAGACGTTTATATGGATATCATGCGTGGCGTCAAATTCATTCAGAAATATCTAAACTGTCAGCTGTATATTTCTTAGCTTACATTGGTATCTCTTAGGATGAACCCAATATATACTGAGGTTACTACAGATTACCTCTTTTTAGATGAAAGTTTCTTGGCAGATATTAAATTCGATTTAAATCTCTAGTATTCCCTAACGTAAACCACATACTACACATATATATGTAAGAGATAAGGAATAGACTGTGCTAAGGACAGTATTGCTCAACACCGTCAGTTGCGACAAAACCAAAACATTAGTCTAAAAACTCTAGCTTCTAGCTTTTAAATAGCTTCATCAGATCGAGACTTTCATATAGATGTCATACCTGGCGTCAAATTCATTCAGAAATATCTAAACTGTCAGCTGTATACAACCAATTTCTCAGATCAGTGATTTTATAAAGGGCTTCGAGCGAATGAAGCCTGTAGCTATTAGCGAGGACCACCCTTCTACGAATCTTGTGGACTGGCGCTACAGAATCATTTAGGAAGGAAACCCCCATCAATAGCGAGAAGAACTGTAACAGTTGGGCTTGAGAAGCTCATTAGCCTGAAAAAGTGTTTTAAGAGAAAGATTTTATAAATTCAAGTGGAAATTAGCAGTCTACTCGATCAGTGAATACCGAATGTTTCCTTATAAGGAAACAGTTAATATTATCACTACCATTAACATTGCGATGCGCTTTTGAACTTTTGTGTCACATTTTTCATCGTCTGTTACTACACTATCCTGATAGCTTAAGCTATGATTAGAAAATGTCTGGGCGCTTTGGTTTAGAGTAATGGCTAGCGAACTCAACTAGTTGGACATTGAGTGTATTTGGTTCCCACTAAGTGTCCTGTGCTCGTGCTAGTGGCTCCAAACAAGGCTTGGGTTTGTAAATAATGACTTCATTATGTTATATATATGAAACAATTTTGACTGAATAAGAATAAAGTAAACAATATGGAATAACAATGCTACAGACTAAAAATTCTCATGTTTCTTTATGATTCTTATCGAGAAGAGACGAGTTTTTCTCTTCTAAAAATCTCCTTTGTTTCTTTGTTTCTTTGTTTCTTTCTTTGTTTCTTTCGTTTTCTCTTTCTTCCGCTGTTTTTGTTTCTTTTTTTCTTTAACTTTTCTTGTCCTTTCCTATTTTTCCTCTTTTTCTTTCTTTCATTTCACTTCTTCTTCTTCTTCTTCTTCTTCTTCTTCTTCTTCTTCTTCTTCTTCTTCTTCTTCTTCTTCTTCTTCTACTCCTCCTCCTCCCCCTCCTCCTCCTCCTCCTCCTCCTTCTTCTTCTTCTTCTTCTTCTTCTTCTTCTTCTTCTTCTTCTTCTTCTTCTTCTTGAACAAACATATGTAATATGTCTCGCATAGACTTTCATCCAAATCCCCTTATGTGTTCTAAATGGCTGAACAAACCATTTTCTTTACGTATGAAAGGGTATCATTCTCTGTTCGTGAATGTTCTTATATTGATAACGTTTCTCTATCCACGATCACGTGTATCGATTCCGAAATTACAAATAAGCTGTTCTTAATTTTGCATTATTCATCCAGGAAGTCAGAACTCCTTCGTTCGACAGCCCTCTGTTTGATTGTATATCTGTGCTGATCACAATTTTGACAGACTAGGACAGTGTTCGGCAAACGTCCACGCGGCCTGTTACTTTTTACGAAAAAGCGCACTGCAAATTTTACTTTTTAAAACATTAATTTAAATCAAAAAGAAATTTATTTGGTGTAAGTTGCCGAAATTAGTAATCTATTCAAAGAGCAGAACAGAGAGAACAACGACTGAATCTACATATATATATATATATGTGTGTGTGTGTGTGTGTGTGTATATATATGTATGGAGAGAGAGAGAGAGAGAGAGAGAGAGAGAGAGAGAGAGAGAGAGAGAGATACCAATTTTGGTGTTACATCCGGCACACACACACACACACACACACACACACACACACACACACACATACATATATATATATATATATATATATATATATATATATATATATATATATATATATATATATTTAAGTTGCGAAAAACTTGATAATCCGTATGGGTAGTCCCAAGGAGAATGAAATCCTGAGAGCTCAATGTAAATCCAGAGCTAATAATTTAAAGAAAAACAAACCACTTTAAGGATCCATTGTAATAGTTTATTTCACCAGAGACCTTTTAAAGTACTCTGGATCATCAGACATCACTTTTCAAAGGTGAAACGAAAAATAAGATGAAAATTTACACTTGTGATGGGTAGTATTAAGTTTATGTAATTTAACAGAGAAGGTAGCGAGGAGTGGTGTGAGAGACATGGTCGAGTGTAGAGCGGGTTTATTTTTATATTTCTTTCTACCATACTTAATATTGAGGAAGGAGGGGGTAAGGATCAGACATTGACCTATTAAATCGCTCAACTCAACGGAAATGATATGTTGAAAGGAAAGGAGAGAAGAGAGAAAAAGAAAAAGAAAAAAAGAAAAAAGGGGAAGTAAAGAAAAAGGAGATGTATTTATGGTTTACGGAGGAAGGAGAGGGGTGGTATAGTTTTAGTGATTTAGGTAAAAAAAGATTTTAATGTTTGATAGTAATTTAAATGTTTAAAAAATCTACGAAGAATTTAATTTAATGCTTGTTAGCAATTTAAATATTTAACTCTTTTACAAATAAATTAGGGATTTAATATAAGTTTAATACTATATTTAAAAACACATTAATAAAAAAACTAAGAATTAAAATATAAAATTTTCGAATAGTAATCTTTTAATATTGTAAATGACTGTTAAGGTAACATCTTTATCAGTTTGAGTCTAATTCATGAATGTAATTTGTAACTATTTTTAGATGGGTAATCTTTCTTACTTAAAGTTTAGGTTTCAAATTAAGATGGAGTAATATTTGAAGGTAATATAAAAGACATTTTGTTTTTTTCATATATATACCACATATACACTTATGTAAATCTCCCATATACATACGTTCATGTACATGTGCAATTACACACATAAGCACACACATATGTATCGAAATGCACTGGTACCTATGCATATTCATATATAAATACGTACACATACATTTACAAATATTTACACATATTCATATTTATATTTATTTTAAATTTTTCATTTAGCGTTTAGCGTTAGGTGGTGAATTAAGTGTTTAAATTCCCCACCCACCAAAAAATGTTATTTCTAATTTTAATACTTTTACTATCAAGACTAATAGTTAAAGTGTAATATCTTTAAATTTAAATTAAATTAGCAATTTAAAATGAAATTATCTTCAGATGATTGGAAATTTCAATTCTACAGTTCTTATTAGAAAATATTTAAAGAGAAAGTAAGATTAAACATTAATAATATAATAATTTTATGACCTTCTATTAGAATTCTCTTTATATATATATATATATATATATATATATATATATATATGATAATGTTATGTCCTTCTGTTAGAATTCTCTTTATATATATATATATATATATATATATATATATATGTATATATATGATAATGTTATGTCCTTCTGTTAGAATTCTCTTTATATATATATATATATATATATATATATATATATATATATATATATATATAAATAAATAGAATTCTAATAGAAGGACATAAAATTATTATATGGAATATGTATGAATATATATGTATTATATAGTAATATGAATATATATGCATATTTAGGTACATATAGGTATAGATTTGTCTTTATATATATATATATATATATATATATATATATAGATATATATACCTAAATATGCATATATATTCGTATTACTATATGCCACATATATATTCATACATATTACATATACGAACTCACAGATATTTACATATATCTACATACACATATATATACAGACCACAAGCAATCCTATATACATGACTCGATATATATATATACATATACCTACCTAAAATTACGAATACACATTTACACATATATATATATTTTTACATATGCGCCTACAATATATATACACATATATATGTATATATATACTTATACAAATGCATATACATATACACATAAATCCAAATATCTATGTCCAATTATGTATTCATGTGTGCATACAATCATTTCCAATATTTATCGTCGTATATAGCTTTTTCTAAATATATTGAGTTAGGTTGACATGGTTTTTATGTCTTCATTTAAAAATTTACTCGTTATGATGATTCAAAAATATATCAGGATATTTATGCTTTATCATTAGGATCTTCTCGTTTAGGCACAAGTCTCATCTGTCTCTGATATTTATTGGATTTGGAAATGAATCTATGCACACATGGATACATAATTGTATATATACAGATGTGTAGATGAACTTGGAAATATTTGCAATATTAAAAGATTACTATTCGAAAATTTTATATTTTAATTCTTAGTTGTTTTATTAATGTGTTTTTAAATATAGTATTTAACTTATATTAAATCCCTAATTTATTTGTAAAGGAGTTAAATATTTAAATTGGTAACAAGCATTAAATTAAATTCTTCGTGGATTTTTTAAACATTTAAATTACTATCAAACGTTAAAATCTTTTTTTTACCTAAATCGCTAAAACTATACCACCCCTCTCCTTCCTCCGTAAACCCTAAATACATCTCCTTTTTCTTTAGTTCCCCCTTTTTTCTTTTTTTTCTTTTTTCTTTTTCTTTTTCTCTCTTCTCTCCTTCCCTTTCAACATATCATTTCCGTTGAGTTGACCGATTTAATAGGTCAATGTTTGATCCTTACCCCCTCCTTCCTCAATAATAAGTATGATAGAAAGAAATATAAGAATAAACCCTCTCTAAACTCGACCATGTCTCTCGCACCACTTCTCGCTACCTTCTTTGTTAAATTACATAAACTTAATACTACCCATCAAAAGTGTAAATTTTCATTTCATTTTTCGTTTTACCTTTTGAAAGTGATGTCTGATGATCCAGAGTACTTTAAAAGGTCTCTGGTGAAATAAACTATTACAATGGATCCTTAAAGTGGTCTGTTTTTCTTATTTATTATATATATATATATATATATATATATATATATATATATATATATATATATATATATATATATATATATATAGTTGCATTGATGTGAGTTTATGACCTTGAGTTGCACGCCCTTTGCGATCGTCAGACAAACAGATTAATTTTGAAATTTTGTATTGGGACGACACTCATACGTACGCAGATACACATACAGGGAAGTTCACGCATTGCATATATATAAAATTTGCATGTATATATAAAATAAATTGCATATATAAATATATATAGCATATATATATATATATATATACATATCTTGCATATATATATATATTACACATATATAAAATAAATTGCATATATAAATATATATAGTATATAGTCGAACCTAATGAGCCAGACAAACCTATCAAAGTTTCACTTAGGAAGATCGTCAGGGTCAGCTGACCCTGACGTAAAACCTTGGTAGGTTTGTCTGGCTCATTAGGTTTGACGAGGTCTGCTCTATGTTTGTATCGAGCTCTTTATTTAGTTGTTTACTCGTATCGGGGTTTTTTCTTTGGGCCTTGAACCTGTATCTGTGCGATTATTTTCGACAGACTTTCATGTTCCTGGCTCTTTCTTTTTTAAAACCTTTTTTTCCATTCGAGATTGATTTGGCTATTGTTAAATCAAGAATTCGAAGGATTTTCGACACGAGTATAGCTACCTATATTTATATATATAGAGTATATATATATATATATATATATATATATATATATATATATATATATATATATATATATTGCATATATATATTGCATATATATATATATTGCATATATGTATGTTGCATATATAGAAAATTGCATATATATATATATATATATACATACACATTATACACACATAAACACACACACATATATACACACACACGCATACGCATATATATATATATAATTTCAAAACAACATATTGCGTTACGTAATATTATTACAGACACCTTGAACGTTACATTCCACTGTGTGCTGATATCAATGCTCAATTATCGCCACGTTTTAATCTAACGTAGAGATCAATGTGCATATATCTACACCGACTGGAGATAAATATGACATCATTTCAATGCTTCGCTATAAACCGCTCTCGAGATTTATCGAATATTTTAAATTATTGTAAAAGAGTTTTCACTGCTGAAAAATGTCATTCATAAAAAAAACCAAAAAACTATTAAAAATTCAGGTAATTTCTCATATATTTTTGCTGTCTTCTCTACAAAATGTTTCCCATAAACAAATGAATAGACAAATAACATGAGCATATTCTATTGTTATTCATATTGTCGTTGGGTTGTTTTTATTGTGGTGTGGCCATTTTTACGCGATGTGGACCTCGATGAAAAAAATGTTTGCCCACCCTTCGATTAGGATATTATGACTCAGCTGTTCAACTATCCAGTGGTACCATCGTTTCTCTCGCTCTCCTGTTACTGCTCTCCATCATTCACTAATCTGCGCTTGGCGGGAGCAGGCTGATAATAAATAATTCGTTTTTTATAGTAGGACACTAAAATTTCTCCAACACCCCGCAAAGTAAAAGTCCATTAATCTAATATTATCAAAAAGTCCATATTATACATATAAAAATGAAGAGGGAGAATAAAATGCCAGTTTATATTTGTTTTCATCGACTCAGTCTCTCTGTCTGTTTCTTTCTGTCCATATATATTAAGTTGAGCCATAAATAATTTCCGTTTTGGAGAACTAATTGTAATGACGAATGTATCATACTAACTAAACGTTCTTTAAATATAGGTACATGCAGAATAAAAAAATAGTGAATATATGATGAAGTAAATGCCAATAAAAATAAAATTTTTATCGTCGAAACATTTGTGTTGTTATTAAGGCGAAAGATCAAATGTTTTTTTAATTACATTTTTTTTATCCTTTTTAAAACCTTATAAATATTCGCTAAAATATTTTATTCTTCTGGTGTCAACGCGGGGTTATAAATTTGTACGGGAAATTTGAGCGTGTTTTTATGGTTTAAAAAAATCACTGCTTTGGAAATTCTTACAAAATTCAGATAATTGTCGGATTTTAATGAAACTCCCAGAACATATTCAGGAATGAATGAAATTATTTTTTAATCGTTTCTTTTTCAGTAAATCTTTGTAAAACCAATCATTTAAATTTAGAAAATTTCGAAAAAAACCCAATTTTTTTTAGCTCTTAATATTAATATTATTTATAACGACAAAACCTCGGGGAATTTAAATCATGACATTTTGGGGATAAAAATTGACGACCAGATATAGATAATCTGCTCTGAATCGTAAAATAAGTAATAAAACTAAGACATTATTTAATTAGAAAAAAAATGCTTTTATGAATAAAATATTTTATAGTCTTAAGAAAAAAATCGATGAATAATGAATTTTTATTAGGAATTGTTCTCATTTAAAAAAATAATTAAAATAATTTACATACTTTTAAATATTTTATATTCTTTATTAATTTGAAGTGATATTGTTATTAAATTAAAACTCTATTTATAATATGAAGTGGAAAAGCGCGCTACAATTCAACGTCCCCAGTATTTTAAAAAGAATTTTGAATTCATTTTATGTATGTATAAATGCGTCTCTTTTTGTAAATACGTATGCCCATACATGATCTTATCAGACAATAAGAACGGTAGCTATAGTAATTTTTAAATTTATTGGTAATTTACTAACATTTTCTCAACAGACGTCTTCGTAAGAATATATAGACAAAATACCTAAAATTCAATAAAATTATCCAATGCTTAAAATATTTATTATTTTTTTTAAAGATTACTGAGTAGCTATAAATTATATAAAATGGCGTTTACTTTGTATTCGTCATTTAATCCTATGTCCATTATCTCCTCCTTGCTTAAATTTTCAAAACAACAGGCAATCGATACATCATTCAACACGTACAAAACATCCACCTCCGTGTTAACAATGCTTTCTGAGATATTTTAAACTGAAAATAAATAATATTAGTTTCAATTTAGATTAATTAAACATTAAATCATCAATTTTTTCTCAAATTACGTTTCACAAATGTATATTTTATATTTTTAAAGATTTTTATTAAAGAGAATTAAGTTGTATTGGCAGATTTGTCAATATAGATGATTTCATCGATTTGACTGATAATCAGAAAAAAATGATTCCAATCAATTTAAATTCGGTTTGAAATACAGCAAAAAATTTTTACAGATTGGAAATATTAAATTTAATCCATTAGCTCGTAATTAAAACTAAAGTGAAAGCATCAAGAAAGATTTTTCATTTTTTAAAATTCATTTCAAACATTAGGTTTCGCTTTTTGTGGAGGCACTCACTTAAATATATCATAACAGATGAAAAATGGGTTTGCATACGACAATGTTCAGTGGCAAAAAGGCGGTAAATTGACAATGATAAATCACCAAAATGGTATTATTCATTTCTTAGCTTTTAATACGATATGAAAAAAATAGATGCACATTTATACATCTAGCAGCTGCAACGTGTCCAGAAAAGTTTAGTTGAAATGCATCCTGCGTTCGTCAATAGGAAAAGGTTGATCTCTTTCATAACAACGCAAAGCCACATACCGAAAGAATAACATAGAGCAACAATCTGGAAATCGGTTGGTCTGATCTACCCGACCCGTCATATTCACCTGACTTTCCACCAACCGATTATTACCTTTTTGATCGGTGCAACTCGCTTTGATAGAGAAACTTTCTCAAATGAAAACAAGATGCAAGACTTGGTCGAAAACGTTTTCATATCAAACCTATGGAATTTGACTGAAAAGATAAATAAGAGCAGACTGAAAATGTCAATGTAAATAATACTGAATATATAATTGAATAAAATATAATTGTACTTTACTTTTTAAAGATTAATGTTGATAAACGAAAACGAATATTATTTATGATGCAAACTAATACACACACACACGATTATATATATATATATATATATATATATATATATATATATATATATATATATATATATATATATATATATATATATAGTAATAAACCAAAAAATTCAAAATTACCTCATATGGGGCATAGACCTATTTCAGCCAACGAAACCTTCGTCAGTCTTGGGCGTCTGAGTTTGCGTTGGGATTAGAAATTTAACTGTGACAGCATTCAAAAAATTGATATCAATATGTGACAGCATTCTAAAAAATTTTTTGAATGCTGTCACAGTTAAATTTCTAATTCCGACACGAACTCAGTTTTTATACCGGGGTTGAATAAGACTGACGAAGGTTTTGTCGTTTGAAATAGGTCTATACCACATATGAGGTAATTTTGTATTTTTTTGTTTAGTACTATTTATTTACTCAGTATAATAAATATACTGAGCTGTTGTGGATTAGTTTTAATATTTTATATTACTTGGATCTACTTGGATTATATACCAACGGATTTATTGCCTTTACTATATATATATATATATATATATATATATATATATATATATATATATAACATGAATCATTCATACAAAAAACATATTGAAGTTAATGATATAAATGGCGAGAATACATCTTCGCAAACAAATTTAATAATTGACATTAACCCCGAACCTGTAAATGAATGTTATGATCCCTGTTTATAAATTCCAGTTGTATAAGGTCTTTTTTAAAAAAATTTACGAGCTTTCATCTGTTCCTACAGATATCCTCAGGTATGAAAATATATTTGTTTTTTACATCCAGGTAATAACAGGACGACGAAAGAATATGTGTAATCCGAAAGATGTTTTTAAGAAATGTGTTATTGGTAATTCTAAGAAATTTTGGAGCGTGTGTATATATATATATATATATATGTATATATATATATATATATATATATATATTTATATATATATATATATATATATCCTCTCTGAGAGCTCGTATTTTCTTTTTATAATATTCATCGAATATTCAGGCCGGAAGACGAAAATAAATAAATGTTCTGTTTAATAAGTAAATGGACCATCTACTCAAAATAACGTTTCAAATGATAAAAATCTGTCGGATAGACAAATAAAATC